>JAJJWX010004562.1:0-1200000 GCA_023529315.1 Papaver bracteatum
TCTTGGACATATCAAAAATGATCCTAGACATGTCAAATTTAAACTTGGGTATGTCAAATTGAATCTTGGTCATGGGCATGAAAGCACAAGCCTACAGTATGGGGAATCTCAAAATTGATCCTAGACATGTTAAATTTTAACTTGGGCACGTCAAATTGAATCTTGGGCATGCGCATGGAAGCAAAAGCCTAAGGTCTTGGGCATCTCAAAAATCAACCTAGACATGTCCAATTAAAACTTGGGCATGTCAAGTTGAATCTTGGGCATGGGCATGAAATCACAAGCCTACGGTCTTGGGCACTTCAAAATTGATCATATGCATGTCAAATTTAAACTTGGGCATGTCAAATTAAATATTGGTTATGGGCATAGAAGCAAACGCCTATGGTCTTGGGAATCTCAAAAATGATCATATACATGTCAAATTGAATCTTTGGCATGGTCATGAAAGAACAAGCCTACAGTCTTGGGAATCTCAAAATTGATCCTAGACATGTCAAATATAAACTTGGGCATATCAAATTGAATCTTGGGCATGGGGATGAAAGCACAAGCCTACGGTCTTGGGAATCTCAAACTTGATCCTAGACATGTCAAATTTAAACTTGGGCGTGTCAAATTGGATCTTGGGCATGGGCACGAAAGCACAAGCCTACGGTCTTGGGAATCTAAAAAATGATCCTAGACATGTCAAATTTAAACTTGGGCATGTGAAATTGAATCTTGGGCATGGGCATGGAAGCAAAATCCTAAGGTCTTGGCATCTCAAAAATGATTCTAGACATGTCAAATTAAATCTTGGGAATGGGCATGAAAGCACAATCCTACGGTCTTGGGAATATCAAAATTGATACTAGACATGTCAAATTTAAACTTGGGCATGTAAAATAGAATCTTGGGCATGGGCATGGAAGCAAAAGCCTATGGTCTTGTGCATCTCAAAAATGATCCTAGACATGTCAAATTGAATCTTGGGAATGGGTATGAAAGCACAAGTCTACGGTCTTAGGAATCTCAAATTTGATCCTAGACATGTCAAATTTAAACTTGGGCATGTAGGGCATGGTAGCAAAAGCCTATGGTTTTGGGCATCTCAAAAATGATCCTAGACATGTCAAATTTAAACTTGGGTATGTCAAATTGAATCTTGGGCATGGGCATGAAATCACAAGCCTATAGTCTTGGGAATTTCAAAATTGATCCAACACATGTTAAATTTAAACTTAGGCATGTCAAATTGAATCTTGGGCATGGGCATGGTAGCAAAAGACTAAGGTCTTGAGCATCTCAAAAATGAATCTAGACATGTCAAATTTAAACTTGTGCATGTCAAATTAAATCTTGGGCATGGGCATGAAATCACAAGCCTACGGTCTTGGGCACTTCAAAATTGATCTATGCATGTCAAATTTAAACTTGGGCATGACAAATTGAATCATGGGAATGGGCATGGTAGCCAAAGCCTATGGTCTTGGGCATCTCAAAAATGATCCTAGGAATGTCAAATTTAAACTTGGTCACGTAAAATTGAATCACGGGCATGGGAATGAAAGCACAAGCCTACAGTCTTGGGAATCTCAAACTTGATCCTAGACATGTCAAATTTAAACTTGGGCATGTAAAATTGAATCATGCGCATGGGCATGGAAGCAAAAGCCTATGGTCTTGGGCATCTAAAAAATGATCCTAAACATGTCAAATTGAATCTTGGGCATAGCCATGAAAACACAAGCCTATTGTCTTGGGAATCTTAAAATTGATCCTAGACATGTCAAATTGAATCTTGGGCATGGGCATGGAAGCAAAAGCCTATGATATTGGGTATCTCCAAAAACATCCTAGGCATGTAAAATTTAAACTTGGGCATGTCAAATTGAATCTTGGGCATGGGAATGAAAGCACAAGCCTACGGTCTTGGGAATCTCAAAATTGATCCTAGACATGTCAATTTTAAACTTGGGCATGTCAAATTCAATCTTGGGCATGGTCATGGAAGCAAAAGCCTATGGTCTTGGGCATCTCAAAAATGATCCTAGTCATGTCAAATTTAAACTTGGTCATGTCAAATTGGATCTTTGGCATGGGCATGAAAGAACAAACCTACGGTCTTGAGAATCTCCAAATTGATCCTAGACATGTCAAATTTAAACTTGGGCATGTCAAATTGAATCTTGGGCATGGGCATGGAACCAAAAGCCTATGGTCCTGGGCATATCCAAAAACATCCTAGGCATGTCAAATTTAAACTTGGGCATGTCAAATTGAATCTTGGGCATGGGCATGAAAGCACAAGCCTACGGTCTTGGGAATCTCAAAATTGATCCTAGACATGTCAATTTTAAACTTGGTCATGTCAAATTGAATCTTGGGCATGGGCATGGAAGCAAAAGCCTATGGTCTTTGGCATCTCAAAAATGATCCTAGGAATGTCAAATTTAAACTTGGGCATATCAAATTGGATCTTGGGCATGGGCATGAAACCACAAACCTACGGTCTTGAGAATCTCCAAATTGATCATAGACATGTCAAATTTAAAATTGGGTATGTCAAATTGAATCTTGGGCATGGGCATGGAAGCAAAAGCCTATGGTCTTGGGCATCTCAAAAATGATCCTAGGCATGTTAAATTTAAACTTGGGCATGTCAAATTGAATCTTGGGCATGGGCATGAAAGCACAAGCCTACGGTCTTGGAAATCTCAAAATTGATCCAATACATGTCAAATTTAAACTTGGGCATGTCAAATTGAATCTTGGGGATGGGCATGGAAGCAAAAGCCTAAGGTCTTGGGCATCTTAAAAATGAACCTAGACATGTCCAATTTAAACTTGGGCATGTCAAATTGAATCTTGGGCATGGGAATGAAAGCACAAGCCTACGGTCTTGGGCACTTTAAAATTGATTATATGCATGTGAAATTTAAAATTGGGCATGTCAAATTGAATCTTGGGCATGGGCATGGAAGGAAAAGTTTATGGTCTTGGGAATCTCAAAAACGTTCCTAGACATGTAAAATTGAATCTTGGGCATGGGCATGAAAGCACAAGCCTACTGTCTTGGGAATCTAAAAATTGATCCTAGACATGTCAAATTGAATCTTGGGCATGGGCATTGAAGCAAAAGCCAATGGTCCTAGGCATCTCAAAAAACATCCTAGGAATGTCAAATTTAAACTTGGGCATGTCAAATTGAATCTTAGGCATGGGCATTGAAGCAAAATCCTATGGTCCTGGGTATCTCAAAAAACATCCTAGGCATGTCAAATTTAAACTTGGGCATGTCAAATTTAATCTTGGGCATGGTCATGGAAACAAAAGCCAATGGTATTGGCCATCTCAAAAACTGATCCTAGACATGTCGCATTTAAACTTGGGCATGTAAAATTGAATCTTGGGCATGGGCATGGAAACCAAAGCCTACGATCTTGGACATATCAAAAATGATCCTAGACATGTCAAATTTAAACTTGGGTATGTCAAATTGAATCTTGGTCATGAGCATGAAAGCACAAGCCTACAGTCTGGGGAATCTCAAAATTGATCCTAGACATGTTAAATTTTAACTTGGGCACGTCAAATTGAATCTTGGGCATGCGCATGGAAGCAAAAGCCTAAGGTCTTGGGCATCTCAAAAATCAACCTAGACATGTCCAATTAAAACTTGGGCATGTCAAGTTGAATCTTGGGCATGGGCATGAAATCACAAGCCTACAGTCTTGGGCACTTCAAAATTGATCATATGCATGTCAAATTTAAACTTGGGCATGTCAAATTAAATATTGGTTATGGGCATAGAAGCAAACGCCTATGGTCTTGGGAATCTCAAAAATGATAATATACATGTCAAATTGAATCTTTGGCATGGTCATGAAAGAACAAGCCTACGGTCTTGGGAATCTCAAAATTGATCCTAGACATGTCAAATATAAACTTGGGCATATCAAATTGAATCTTGGGCATGGGGATGAAAGCACAAGCCTACGGTCTTGGGAATCTCAAACTTGATCCTAGACATGTCAAATTTAAACTTGGGCGTGTCAAATTGGATCTTGGGCATGGGCACGAAAGCACAAGCCTACGGTCTTGGGAATCTAAAAAATGATCCTAGACATGTCAAATTTAAACTTGGGCATGTGAAATTGAATCTTGGGCATGGGCATGGAAGCAAAATCCTAAGGTCTTGGCATCTCAAAAATGATTCTAGACATGTCAAATTAAATCTTGGGCATGGGCATGAAAGCACAATCCTACGGTCTTGGGAATATCAAAATTGATACTAGACATGTCAAATTTAAACTTGGGCATGTAAAATAGAATCTTGGGCATGGGCATGGAAGCAAAAGCCTATGGTCTTGTGCATCTCAAAAATGATCCTAGACATGTCAAATTGAATCTTGGGAATGGGTATGAAAGCACAAGTCTACGGTCTTAGGAATCTCAAATTTGATCCTAGACATGTCAAATTTAAACTTGGGCATGTAAAATTGAATCTTGGGCATGGTAGCAAAAGCCTATGGTTTTGGGCATCTCAAAAATGATCCTAGACATGTCAAATTTAAACTTGGGTATGTCAAATTGAATCTTGGGCATGGGCATGAAATCACAAGCCTATAGTCTTGGGAATTTCAAAATTGATCCAACACATGTTAAATTTAAACTTAGGCATGTCAAATTGAATCTTGGGCATGGGCATGGTAGCAAAAGACTAAGGTCTTGAGCATCTCAAAAATGAATCTAGACATGTCAAATTTAAACTTGTGCATGTCAAATTAAATCTTGGGCATGGGCATGAAATCACAAGCCTACGGTCTCGGGCACTTCAAAATTGATCTATGCATGTCAAATTTAAACTTGGGCATGACAAATTGAATCATGGGAATGGGCATGGTAGCCAAAGCCTATGGTCTTGGGCATCTCAAAAATGATCCTAGACATGTCAAATTGTATCTTGGGAATGGGCATGAAAGCACAAGCCTACGGTATTGGGAATCTCAAAATTTATCCAAGAGATGTCAAATTTAAACTTGGGCATGTTAAATTTAATCTTGGGCATGGGCATGGAAGTAAAAGCCTAAGGTCTTGGGTATCTCAAAAATGAACCTAGACATGTCAAATTTAAACTTGGGCATGTCAAATTCAATCTTGGGCATGGACATGAATTCACAAGCCTATGATCTTGGGCACTTCAAAATTGATCATATGCATGTCAAATTTTAACATGGGCATATCAAATTGAAACTTGGGCATGGGCATGAAAGCACAAGCCTAGGATCTTGGGAATCTCAAATTTGATCCTAGACATGTCAAATTTAAACTTGGGCATGTCAAATTGGAACTTGGACATGGGCATGGAAGCAAAAGCCTATGGTCTTGGGCATCTCAAAACTGATCCTAGGAATGTCAAAATTAAACTTGGGCACGTAAAATTGAATCACGGGAATGGAAATGAAAGCACAAGCCTACGGTCTTGGGAATCTCAAAATTGATCCTAGACATGTCAAATTTAAACTTGGGCATGTAAAATTGAATCTTGCCCATGGGCATGGAAGCAAAAGCCTATGGTCTTGGGCATCTCAAAAATGATCCTAGACATGTCAAATTTAATCTTGGGCATAGGCATGAAAACACAAGCCTATGGACGTGGGAATCTCAAAATTGATCCTAGACATGTCAAATTTAAACTTGGGCATGTCAAATTGGATTTTGGGCATAGGCATGGAAGCAAAAGCCTATAGTCTTGGACATCTCAAAAATGATCCTAGACATGTCAAATTGAATCTTGGGCATGGGCATGAAAGCACAAGCCTACAGTATTGGGAATCTTAAAATTGATCCTAGACATGTCAAATTGAATCTTGGGCATGGGCATGGAAGCAAAAGCATATGGTCTTGGGCATCTCCAAAAACATCCTAGGCATGTAAAATTTAAACTTGGGCATGTCAAATTCAATCTTGGGCATGGGCATGGAAGCAAAAGCCTATGGTCTTGGTCATCTCAAAAATGATCCTAGGCATGTCAAATTTAAACTTGGGCATGTCAGATTGGATCTTTGGTATGGGCATGAAAGCACAAACCTACGGTCTTGAGAATCTCCAAATTGATCCTAGACATGTAAAATTTAAACTTGGGCATGTCAAATTGAATCTTGGGCATGGGCATGGAAGCAAAAGCCTATGGTCCTGGGCATATCCAAAAATATCCTAGGCATGTCAAATTTAAACTTGGGCATGTCAAATTGAATCTTGGGCATGGGCATGAAAGCACAAGCCTACGGTCTTGGGAATCTCAAAATTGATCCTAGACATGTCAATTTTAAACTTGGGCATGTCAAATTGAATCTTGGGCATGGGCATGGAAGCAAAAGCCTATGGTCTTGGGCATCTCAAAAATGATCCTAGGCATGTCAAATTTAAACTTGGGAAAGTCAAATTGAATCTTGGGCATGGGCATGAAATCACAAGCCTACGGTCTTGGGCACTTCAAAATTGATCTATGCATGTCAAATTTAATCTTGGGCATGACAAATTGAATCATGGGAATGGGCATGGTAGCCAAAGACTATGTTCTTGGGCATCTTAATAATGATCCTAGACATGTCAAATTATATCTTGGGAATGGGCATGAAAGCACAAGCCTACGGTATTAGGAATCTCAAAATTTATCCAAGAGATGTCAAATTTAAACTTGGGCATGTCAAATTGAATCTTGGGCATGGGCATGGAAGAAAAAGCCTAAGGTCCTGGGTATCTCAAAAATGAACCTAGACATGTCAAATTTAAACTTATCCATGTCAAATTCAATCTTGGGCATGGACATGAATTCACAAGCCTATGATCTTGGGCACTTCAAAATTGATCATATGCATGTCAAATTTTAACATGGGCATATCAAATTGAAACTTGGGCATGGGCATGAAAGCACAAGCCTAGGATATTGGGAATCTCAAATTTAATCCTAGACATGTCAAATTTAAACTTGGGCATGTCAAATTGAAACTTGGGCATGGGCATGGAAGCAAAAGCCTATGGTCTTGGGCATCTCAAAAATAATCCTAGGAATGTCAAATTTAAACTTGGGCACGTAAAATTGAATCACGGGCATGGGCATGAAAGTACAAGCCTACGGTCTTGGGAATCTCAAACTTGATCCTAGAAATGTCAAATTTAAACTTGGGCATGTAAAATTGAATCATGCGCATGGGCATGGAAGCAAAAGCCTATGGTCTTGGGCATCTCAAAAATGATCCTAGACATGTCAAATTGAATCTTGGGCATAGGAATGAAAACACAAGCCTATGGCCGTGGGAATCTCAAAATTGATCCTAGACATGTCAAATTTAAACTTGGGCATGTCAAATTGGATTTTGGGCATAGGCATGGAAGCAAAAGCCTATAGTCTTGGACATCTCAAAAATGATCCTAGACATGTCAAATTGAATCTTGGTCATGGGCATGAAAGCACAAGCCTACAGTCTTGGGAATATTAAAATTGATCCTAGACATGTCAAATTGAATCTTTGGCATGGGCATGGAAGCAAAATCCTATGGTATTGGGCATCTCCAAAAACATCCTAGGCATGTAAAATTTAAACGTGGGCATGTCAAATTGAATCTTGGGCATGGGCATGAAAGCACCAGCCTACGGTCTTGGGAATCTCAATATTGATCCTAGACATGTCAATTTTAAACTTGGGCATGTCAAATTGGATCTTGGGCATGGGCATGAAATCACAAACCTACGGTCTTGAGAATCTCCAAATTGATCCTAGACATGTCAAATTTAAAATTGGGTATGTCAAATTGAATCTTGTGCATGGGCATGGAAGAAAAATCCTATGGTCTTGGGAATCTAAAAAATGATCCTAGGCATGTTAAATTTAAACTTGGGCATGTCAAATTGAATCTTGGGCATGGGAATGAAAGCACAAGCCTACGGTCTTGGAAATCTCAAAATTGATCCAAGACATGTCAAATTTAAACTTGGGCATGTCAAATTGAATCTTGGGGATGGGCATGGAAGCAAAAGCCTAAGGTCTTGGGCATCTTAAAAATGAACCTAGACATGTCCAATTTAAACTTGGGCATGTCAAATTGAATCTTGGGAATGGGAATGAAAGCACAAGCCTACGGTCTTGGGCACTTCAAAATTGATCATATGCATGTCAAATTTAAAATTGGGCATGTCAAATTGAATCTTGGGCATGGGCATGGAAGGAAAATTCTATGGTCTTGGGAATCTCAAAAAAGTTCCTAGACATGTCAAATTGAATCTTGGGCATGGGCATGAAATCACAAGCCTACGGTCTTGGGAATCTAAAAATTTATCCTAGACATGTCAAATTGAATCTTGGGCATGGGCATTGAAGCAAAAGCCTATGGTCCTGGGCATCTCAAAAAACATCCTAGGCATTTCAAATTTAAACTTGGGCATGTCAAATTGAATCTTGGGCATGGGAATTGAAGCAAAAGCCTATGGTCCTGGGCATATCAAAAAAAAAAATCCTAGGCATGTCAAATTTAAAGTTGGGCATGTCAAATTTAATCTTGGGCATGGGCATGGAAACAAAAGTCAATGGTCTTGGCCATCTCAAAAATGATCCTAGACATGTCGCATTTAAACTTAGGCATGTAAAATTGAATCTTGGGAATGGGCATGGAAACCAATGCCTACGATCTTGGACATATCAAAAATAATCCTAGACATGTCAAATTTAAACTTGGGTATGTCAAATTGAATCTTGGTCATGGGCATGAAAGCACAAGCCTACATTCTGGGGAATCTCAAAATTGATCCTAAACATTTTAAATTTTAACTTGGGCATGTCAAATTGAATCTTGGGCATGCACATGGAAGCAAAAGCCTAAGGTCTTGGGCATCTCAAAAATCAACCTAGACATGTACAATTAAAACTTGGGCATGTCAAGTTGAATCTTGGGCATGGGCATGAAAGCACAAGCCTACAGTCTTGGGCACTTCAAAATTGATCATATGCATGTCAAATTTAAACTTGGGCATGTCAAATTAAATATTGGTCATGGGCATAGAAGCAAACGCCTATGGTCTTGGGAATCTCAAAAATGATCCTATACAAGTAAAATTGAATCTTTGGCATGGGAATGAAAGCACAAGCCTACGGTCTTGGGAATCTCAAAATTGATCCTAGGCATGTCAAATATAAACTTGGGCATATCAAATTGAATCTTGGGCATGGGGATGAAAGCACAAGCCTACGGTCTTGGGAATCTCAAACTTTATCCTAGACATGTCAAATTTAAACTTGGGCGTGTCAAATTGGATCTTGGGCATGGGCACGAAAGCACAAGCCTACGGTCTTGGAAATCTAAAAATTGATCCTAGACATGTCAAATTTAAACTTGGGCATGTGAAATTGAATCTTGGGCATGGGCATGGAAGAAAAATCCAATGGCCTTGGCATCTCAAAAATGATTCTAGACATGTCAAATTAAATCTTGGGCATGGGCATGAAAGCACAAGCTTACGGTCTTGGGAATCTCAAAATTGATACTAGACATATAAAATTTAAACTTGGGCATGTAAAATTGAATCTTGGGCATGGGCATGGAAGCAAAAGCCTATGGTCTTGTGCATCTCAAAAATGATCTTAGACATGTCAAATTGAATCTTGGTCATGGGCATGAAATCACAAGTCTACGGTCTTGGGAATCTCAAATTTGATCCTAGACATGTCAAATTTAAACTTGGGCATGTAAAATTGAATCTTGGGCATGGCCATGGGCATGGAAGTAAAAGCCTATGGTTTTGGGCATCTCAAAAATGTTCCTAGACATATCAAATTTAAACTTGGGTATGTCAAATTGAATCTTGGGCATGGGCATGAAAGCACAAGCCTATAGTCTTGGGAATTTCAAAATTGATCCAAAACATGTTAAATTTAAACTTAGGCATGTCAAATTGAATCTTGGGCATGGGCATGGTAGCAAAAGACTAAGGTCTTGAGCATCTCAAAAATGAATCTAGATATTTCAAATTTAAACTTGTGCATGTCAAATTGAATCTTGGGCATGGGCATGAAATCACAAGCCTACGGTCTTGGGCACTTCAAAATTGATCTATGCATGTCAAATTTAAACTTGGGCATGACAAATTGAATCTTGGGCCTGGGCATGGTAGCCAAAGCCTATGGTCTTGGGCATCTCAAAAATGATCCTAGACATGTCAAATTGTATCTTGGGAATGGTCATGAAAGCACAAGCCTACGGTATTGGGAATCTCAAAATTTATCCAAGAGATGTCAAATTTAAACTTGGGCATGTCAAATTGAATCTTGGGTATGGGCATGGAAGGAAAAGCCTAAGGTCTTGGGTATCTCAAAAATGAACCTAGACATGTCAAATTTAAACTTGGGCATGTAAAATTCAATCTTGGGCATGGACATGAATGCACAATCCTATGATCTTGGGCACTTCAAAATTGATCATATGCGTGTCAAATTTTAACATGGGCATATCAAATTGAAACTTGGGCATGGGCCTGAAAGCACAAGCCTACGATCTTCGGAATCTCAAAATTGATCTTAGACATGTCAAATTTAAACTTGGGCATGTCAAATTGAATTTTGGGCATGGGCATGGAAGCAAAATCCTATGGTCTTGGGCATCTCAAAAATGATCATAGATATGTCAAATTTAAACTTAGGCATGTCAAATTGAATCTTGGGCATGGGAATGAAAGCACAAGCCTACGGTCTTGGGAATATCAAAATTGATCCTAGACATGTCAAATATAACCTTGCGCATGTCAAATTGAATATTGGGCATGGGAATAAAAGCACAAGCCTACGGTCTTGGGAATCTCAAAATTGATCCTAGACATGTCAAATTTAAACTTGGGCATGTCAAATTGAATCTTGGGCATGGGCATGGAAGCAAAAGCCTATGGTCTTGGGCATCTCAAAAATGATCCTAGACATGTCAAATTGTATCTTGGGAATGGGCATGAAAGCACATGCATACGGTCTTGGGAATCTCAAAATTTATCCAAGAGATGTCAAATTTAAACTTGGGCATGTCAAATTGAATCTTGGGCATGGCTATCTCAAAAATGAACCTAGACATGTCAAATTTAAACTTGGGCTTGTCAAATTAAATCTTGGGCATGGACATCAATGCACAATCCAATAATCTTGGGCACTTCAAAATTGATCATATGCGTGACAAATTTTAACATGGGCATATCAAATTGAAACTTGGGCATGGGCATGAAAGCACAAGCCTACGATCTTTGGAATCTCAAAATTGATCATAGACATGTCAAATTTAAACTTGGGCATGTCAAATTGAATTTTGGGCATGGGCATGGAAGCAAAATCCTATGGTCTTGGGCATCTCAAAAATGATCCTAGATATGTAAAATTTAAACTTGGGCATGTCAAAATGAATCTTAGGCATGGGAATAAAAGCAAAAGCCTATGATCTTGGGGATTTCTAAAATGATCCTAGACATGTCAAATTGAATCTTGGGCATGGGCATGAAAGCACAAGCCTACGGTCTTGGGAATCTCAAATTTGATTCTAGACATGTCAAATTTAAACTTGGGAATGTCAAATTGAAACTTGGGAATGGGCATGGACGCAAAAGCCTATGGTCTTCGGCATCTCAAAAATGATCCTATGCATGTCAAATTTAAACTTGGGCGTGTCAAATTAAATCTTGGGCATGGGCATGAAACCACAATCCTACGGTCTTGGGAATCTTAACATTGATCCTAGACATGTCAAATTTAAACTTGGGCATGGGCATGGAAGCAAGAGGCTACAGTCTTGGGAATCTCAAAATTGATCCTACACATGTCAAATTTAAACTTGGGCATGTCAAATTGAATCTCGGGCATGCGCATGGAAGCAAACGCCTAAGATCTTGGGCATTTCAAAATTGATCATATGCATGTAAAATTTAAACATGGGCATATCAAATTGAGTCTTGGGCATGGGCATGAAAGCACAAGCCTATGGTCTTGGGAATTTCAAAATTGATCTTAGACATGTCAAATTTAAACTTGGGCATGGGCATGGAAGCAAAAGTCTATGGTCTTGGGCATCTCAAAAAAGATCCTAGACATGACAAATTGAATCTTGGGTATAGGCATGGGAATTAAAGCACAAGCCTACGGTCTTTGGAATCTCAAAATTGATTCTAGACATGTCAAATTTAAACTTGGGCATGTCAAATTGAATCTTGGGCATGGGAATGGAAGCAAAAGACTATGGTCTTGGGCATCTCAAAAATGATCCTAGACATGTCGCATTTAAACTTGGGCATGTAAAATTGAATTTTGGGAATGGGCATAGAAACCAAAGCCTACGATCTTGGACATCTCAAAAATGATCCTAGACATGTCAAATTGAATCTTGGGTATGTCAAATTGAATCTTGGGCATGGGCATGGAAGCAAAATCCTATGGTCTTGGGCATCTCAAAAATGATCCTAGACATGTCAAATTTAAACTTAGGCATGTCAAATTTAATCTTGGGCATGGGCATGAAAGCACAAGCCTACGGTCTTGGGATTCTCAAAATTGATCCTAGAAATGACAAATATAAACTTGGGCATGTTAAATTGAATCTTGGGCATGGGAATGAAAGCACAAGCCTACGGTCTTGGGAATCTCAAAATTGATCCTAGACATGCCAAATTTAAACTTGGGCATGTCAAAGTGAATCTTGGGCATGGGCATGAAAGCACAAGCCTACAGTCTTGGGAAACTCAAAATTGATCCTAGACATGTCAAATTAAAACTTGGGCATGTCAAATTGAATCTTGTGCATGGGTATGGAAGCATAATCCTAAGGTATTGGGAATCTCAACAATGAACATAAACATGTCAAATTTAAACTTGGCCATGGGCATGAAAGCACAAGCCTACGGTCTTGGGCACTTCAAAATTGATCATGTGGATGTCAAATTTAAACTTGGGCATGTTAAATTGAATCTTGGGCATGGGAATAGAAGCAAACGCCTATGGTCTTGGGGATCTCAAAAATGATCATAGACATGTCAAATTATATCATGGGCATGGACATGAAAGAATAAGCCTACGGTCTTGGAAATCTCAAATTTGATTCTAGACATGTCAAATTTAAACTTGGGCATGTCAAATTGAATCTTGGGCATGGGCATGGAAGCAAAAGCCTATGGTCTTGGGCTTCTCAAAAATGAACCTGGATATGTCAAATTTAAACTTGGGCATGTAAAATTGAATCTTGGGCATGGGCATGAAAGCAGAATCCAACGGTCTTGGGCACTTCAAAATTGATCATATGCATGTCAAATTTAAACTTGGGTATGTCAAATTGAATCTTGGGCATGGGCATGGAAGCAAAAGCCTATGGTCTTGGGCATCTCAAAAATGATCCAAGACATGTCAAATTGAATCTTGGGCATGGGAATGGGAATGAAAGAACAAGCCTATAGTCTTGGGAATCTCAAAAATGATCCTATACATTTTAAATTTAAAATTGGGCATGTCAAATTGAATCTTGGGCATGGGAATGGAATCAAAAGCCTAAGGTCTTGGGCTTCTCAAAAATGAACCTGGATATGTCAAATTTAAACTTGGGCATGTCAAATTGAATCTTGGGCATGGGCATGAAAGCAGAATCCAACGGTCTTGGGCACTTCAAAATTGATCATATGCATGTCAAATTTAAACTTGGGAATGTCAAATTGAATTTTGGGCATGGGCATGGAAGCAAAAGTATATGGTCTTGGGCATCTCAAAAAATATCCTAGACATGTCAAATTGAATCTTGGGCATGGAAAATTGAATCTTGGGCATGGGCATGAAAGCACAAGCCTACGGTCTTGTAAATCTCAAAATTGATCATAGACATGTCAAATTTAAACTTGGGCATGTCAAATTGAATCTTGGGCATGGGCATGAAAGCACAAGCCTACGTTCTTGGGAATCTCCAAATTGTTCCTAGAAATGTCAAATTTAAACTTGGGCATGTCAAATTGAATCTTGGGCATGGGCATGAAATCACAAGCCTACGGTTTTGGGCACTTCAAAATTGATCATATGCATGTCAAATTTAAACTTGAGCATGTCAAATTGAATCGTGGGCATGGGCATGGAAGCAAAATCCTATGGTCTTGGGCATCTCAAAAATGATCTTAGACATGTCAAATTGAATCTTGGGAATGGGCATGAAAGCACAAGACTACGGTCTTGGGAATCTAAAAATTGATCCTAGACATGTCAAATTTAAACTTGGGCATGTCAAATTGAATCTTGGGCATTGGCATGGAAGCAAAAGCCTAAGGTCTTGGGTATCTCTAAAATGAACCTACACATGTCAAATTTAAACTTGGGCATGTCAAATTGAATCTTGGGCATTGGCATGAAAGCACAATCATAGGATCATGGGCACTTCAAAATTGATCATATGCATGTCAAATTTAAACATGGGCATATCAAATTGAATCTTGGGCATGGGCATGAAAGCAAAAGCCTACGATCTTGGGCACTTCAAAATTGATTATATGCATGTCAAATTTAAACATGGGCATATCAAATTGAATCTTCGGCATGGGCATGACAGCACAAGACTACAATTTTGGGAATCTCAAAATGGATATTAGAATGTCAAATTTAAACTTGGGCATGTCAAATTGAATTTTGGGCATGGGCATGGAAGCAAAAACCTATGGTCTTGTGCATCTGAAAAATGATCCTAAACATGTAAAATTTAAACTTGGGCATGTGAAATTGAATCTTGGGCATGGGCATGAAATCTCAAGCCTACGGTCTTGGAAATATCAAAATTGATCATAGACATGTCAAATTTAAACTTGGGCATGTCAAATTGAATTTTGGGCATTTGCATGAAAGCACAAGCCTATGGTCTTGGGAATCTCAAAATTGATCCTAGAAATGTCAAATTTAAACTTGGGCATGTCAAATTGAATCTTGGGCATGGGCATGAAATCACAAGCCTACGGTCTTGGGCACTTCAAAATTGATAATATGCATGTCAAATTTAAACTTGGGCATGTCAAATTGAATCGTGGGCATGGGCATGGAAGCCAAAGCCTATGGTCTTGGGAATCTCAAAAATGATCCAAGACATGTAAAATTGAATCTTGGGAATGGGCATGAAAGCACAATCCTACAGTCTTGGGAATCTCAAAATTGATCCTAGATATGTCAAATTTAAACTTGGGCATGTCAAATTGAATCTTGGGCATGGGCATGGAAGAACAAGCCTACGGTCTTGGGAATCTTAAAATTTATCCTAGACAAGTCAAATTAAATCTTGGACATGGGCATGGAAGCAAAAGCCTAAGGTCTTGGGTATCTCAAAAATGAACCTAGACATGTCAAATTTAAAATTGGGCATGTCAAATTAAATCTTGGGCGTGGGCATGAAAGCACAAGCCTACAGTCTTGGGAATCTCAAAATGGATCCTAAACATGTCAAATTTAAAGTTGGGCATGTCAAATTGAATCTTGATCATGGGCATGGATGAAAAAGCCTATGGTCTTGGGTATCTCAAAACTGAACCTAGACATGTCAAATTTAAACTTGGGCATCTCAAATTGAATCTTGGGCATGGGCAAGAAAGCACAAGCCTACGGTCTTTGGCACTTCAAAATTGATCATATGTATGTCAAATTTAAACTTGGGCATGTCAAATTGAATCTTGGCCATGGGTTATATGAGAACATATTACCCATATTCTGGGACAAGGGGCGGAACGACCTCTCTATCTACTTTCTGCATCCCAGGACGGGCGTCGTCGTCTAGGCATTCACATGGAAGCGAAATCCTATGGTCTTGGGCATCTCAAAAATGATCCTAGACATGTCAAATTTAAACTTCGGCTTTTCAAATTGAATCTTGCGCTTGGGCATGGAAACCAAAGCCTATGGTCTTGGGAATCTCAAAAATGATCCTAGACATGTCGAATTGAATCTTGGGCAAGGGAATGAAAGCACAAGCCAACGGTCTTGTGAATCTCAAAATTGATCCTAGACATGTGAATTTAAAACTTGGGCATGTCAAATTAAATTTTGGGCATGGGCATGGAAGCAAAAGCCTATGGTCTTGGGGTCCTAGGCATGTCAAATTTAAACTTGGGCATGTCAAATTGAATCTTGGGCATGGGAATGAAAGCACAAGCCTACGATCATGTGCATTTCAAAATTGATTATATGCATGTCAAATTTAAACATGGGCATATCAAATTGAATATAGGGCATGAACATGAAAGAACAAGCCTATGGTCTTGGGAATCTCCAAATTAATCCTAGACATGTCAAATTTAAACTTGGGCATATAAAATTGAATCTTGGGCATGGGCATGGAAGCAAAAGCCTATGGTCTTGGGTATTTCAAAAATGAACCTAGACATGTCAAATTTAAACTTGGGCATGCCAAAATAAATCTTTGGCATGGGCATGAAAGCACAAGCTTACGGTCTTGGGCACTTCAAAATTGATCATATGCATGTCAAATTTAAACTTGGGCATGTCAAATTGAATCTTGGGCATGGGCATGGAAGCGAAAGCCTATGGTCTTGGGCATCGCAAAAATCATCCTAGACATGTCAAATTTAAACTTGGGCATGTCAAATTGAATCTTGAGCATGGGCATGGAAGCAAAATCCTATGGTCTTGGGCATCTCAAAAATGATCCTAGGCATGTCAAATTTAAACTTGGACATGTCAAATTGAATCTTGGGCATGCGCATGAAATCACCAGCCTACGGTCTTGGGAATCTCAAAATTGATCCTAGACATGTCTAATTTAAACTTGGGCATGTCAAATTGAATCTTGGGCATGGGCATGGAAGCAAAATCCTATGGTCTTGGGCATCTCAAAAATGATCCTAGACATGTCAAATTGAATCGTGGGAATGGGAATGAAAGCACAATTCTACGATCTTGGGAATCTCAAAATTTATCCTAGAGATGTCAAATTTAAACTTGGGAATGTCAAATTGAATCTTGGGCATGGGCATGAAAGCAGAAGCCTACGGTCTTGGGAATCTCAAAATTGATCCTAGACATGTCAAATTTAAACTTGGGCATGTCAAATTGAATCTTGGGCATGGGCATGAAAGCACAAGCCTACGGTCTTGGGAATCTCAAAATTGATCCTAGACATGTCAAATTTAAACTTGGGCATGTCAAATTGATTCTTGGTCATGGGCATGGAAGCAAAATCCTATGGTCTTGGGCATCTTAAAAATGATCCTAGGGATGTCAAATTTAATCTTGGACATGTCAAATTAAATCTTGGGCATAGGCATGAAAGCACAAGCCTATGGTCTTGTGAATTGATCACTGTCGTATGCGTCAAAAATAATTTACACTTTCTTACTACTCAAAATATAAATATAGCAAGGGCAAGAAAGGATCGATCCCACAAAGAGGTCTTGGTTGTCAAAATATTATTGGTTTCTTATAAATAAAACGGGGGTTTTCTGATTTTTATATACTAAAAGTAAAATAAAAGCAAACGAGAAATAAGCAAACAAATCAAATAGAAAAGATATTGGTTAAGGATTCATATTCATTCACTAACATGCTTTCAAAACAATAAGTAGAATTGATATTTAGTCTCAACGTTTATCAAAAGCCCTAGAATATCTTGATCGCAAGAATATCCCGCTAATCTCCTTTTGTCATTAACAAACACATTAAAAGATGCGAGTATGAGTTCTATCTAAGAGAACAACCTAACGTGTAAAAGAATTAATCAAGTTTAATTCCCTAGATGCATTAAGTTCTTTGAAATCAGGCCAATCAAAGCAATCGAACGTGGAAAACGCACTAATCCGATTTAACAAAGGTTATAGTTCACATATATTATAAGGATGCATCACTACAAGCTATAACCATATTCATGCTACTTGTAATTAGGAATCTATCACTTTTACGTATAACAAACCCTAATCTAGCAATAGAGATGAACACAAACTCAACCGATTCGCGACTCGATCGAACAAGCATTTAATTCATGTAACAATATAAACAGTTAATCATAAACGATAAAGTTTGGAGACAAAACTAATTTATCATATCAAAAACCATATTATGTGAAATCCAATTATTCCATATCCAATAATAAACTTAAGTACTCATGTTAATGGAGTTCCTAACAAGAAGAAAGATAAACCCTATCATGTTGTAAACCCTAGAAACAAAAGTAGGAGATATTGATATTATAATTCAAAGATAAGTCTTCTCTTTTATATGTTTCTCAATTTCCATAAAGGATACTCCTTCCAAAATTAGGTTTTGTCTTCAAAGTCCATTATATAGAAGTCCACCAAGCCCACAAGTGAAAGAAACCCGAGTAGAAATTCTGTCCCAAAAAAGCTCGCCGGAAAACTGGGTTTTTGGCCGGAAATCGACCGGAATCCGGCTAGAAAAGTCGCCTCCGGTCACCGGATTCTTCTTCTCCGTCGACGGAATATTACGTCACGGCGCCGTTTCAGTTAACCGTTGACCTAACGGTCATCGTTAGTCAACCGGGTCAAATAGGAGGAGTCAGGCACTAGTTAGCTGAGTCGGAACCGAGTCATCTGGCTAACTCAGTTGACTGGTCTTGGCCAAGGCTTTTGCAGTTGTGCAGTCACGGCCAAGATGGATGTCTTCTGTTTCACCTTATGTCACTTCCCCTGCACTTAATTCCCAGCCATGAGGGCTGTATCAACTCCCAAAAAACCAACTCACAACCAACACCTGCAACAGTCCATCTGAATCCATGGCACTACTCAATTCCTCCTGCGAAAACTCATATGTTGCTGCTTCTTGCAAACCCTTCACTTCACCATTTCAGTTCCACTAATACCCTGTATCTTAGTAGCACACTCACCACCACTCCTTGACAATCCACAAGTCTCAGGCCTCAGCATCAGCTGCTCTTGCACCCACCTAAACCTCAATGAAACCATGACTTTCGATTCATGTCTGAATAACAACAACAGAATCTTACCTGCACCTGACATTTATCCATTCCCTAACTGAAAAACCATTCATCCATAGCCCATACTATCTGACCTGCACTACACCATATCCACTTGCAGCTGTAAAATTCATTCAACTCAACCCCTTTTACTGCAATTCCACCACTGCAGCTTCAATTTCTCATCTCCCAGTTGCAAATGCCACACACACAACCATTGCATCTCACCATCTCATTTCCAATTCAGCTGCAACCTAAACTACAGTCAACCCCAGAAATTCCTCACTGTTCCACCAATTCAACTGCCATTCTCATGGACCATTTCCTTCCACTGCTTTCTCCTCTTGAGCTCAAATCAGCATCTCACCCTTCAAACCCACTGAGTTTAGTACCACCAATGCCATCTACCCAAACTCAGTAACCATCTTCCTTAGCTGCTTACAGGCTTCACCTTCAATGCATTTGTAGCTTCACAGATCCAAACCAAAACCCTTTCTTTACTTTCCTGCAACACCAACACAAATAACATCCAATGTATCATAACCCAATAGAAGCCACCATCTCTGAGCATCAAACCTCTCAAATCCTCAGTCAGTTCCACCAGTTCCCTCACAAGGTCCATAGTAGTAACCATTATTCACTGCAGCATCACCAGCATAACCATTTCAGACCACCATCTATGAACCATTCAGTTCAAACAAACACCAACCCATGATAGTCCTCCCTGTGTAATTCCTGCTACTGCAACATTCAAAATCCATAAATTCACTGAAACAACAAACCCTAACTCTTCTCTAGCTGATTCAAAGTCACTTATAAAATTAACCCATCTCTTATTCTTCTCTTTTATTTCATAATTCACATCATCAAGATCAAACCCCTAACCTGAGAACCCAAAACATCGCGAATTCCTGGTTCAAGACCCATCTCCTGCAGCTGCAGTTCTCCATTTCTTCATTGTCACAGATTCAATCTCAATTTCAGTTCTAAGCCTTAATGGCAGCAGCCTCTGCAGATTTTCTCGGTCTCAGGTGTGGGAATGAATGAGATGCAAATGATTTAGGGAAGATTAGGGTTGGGGTATATGGTAGGATAGGTACACCCCAAATTTATTTGCACCCACTCATAATGATAAGGGATACTTGAATGACTACCCCTTAACCACAGCTAGATTGCATTTAGTACTCCCCCAAATAGAGTCGCCCCTTAACGCTGGCTCGGCTTCCGATAGTGTTCTCCCCTGAAATGACAATTCTGCCCTTTTTGCTCAATTTTGGTGATTTCTCCTTCTTTTCTTCCGTACGACTCCAGAGTACCTAATAACTCAAAAGCGAACATAAGATACATAATTTTCAACGAAAAACAGCAAAGAAAGCATAAATACTAAATATAAAATACGGTGTATTCTACACCTATCATGAATCTCAATATTGATCCTAGACATGTGAAATTTAAACTTGGGCATGTCAAATTGAATCTTTGGAATGTGCATGGAAGCAAAATCCTATGGTCTTGGGTATCTCAAAAATGAACCTAGACATGTCAAATTTAAACTTGGGCATGTCAAATTGAATCTTGGGCATGGGCATAAAAGCACAAGCCTACGGTCTTGGGCATCTCAAAAATGATCCTAGACATGTCAAATTGAATCTTGGGAATGGGCATCAAAGCACAAGCCTACGGTCTTGGGAATCTCAAAATTGATCCTAGACATGTCAATTTTAAACTTGGTCATATCAAATTGAATTTTGGGCATGGGCGTGGAAGCAAAAGCCTATGGTATTTGGACCCTAGGCTTGTCAAATTTAAACTTGGGAATGTCAAATTTAATCTTTGTCATGGGCATGAAAGCACAAGCCTACGGTCTTGGGATTCTCAAAATTGATCCTAGACATGTCAAATTTAAACTTGGGCATGTCAAATTGAATCTTGTGCATGGGTATGGAAGAAAATTCCTATGGTGTTGGGCATCTCAAAAATGATCCTAGACATGTCAAATTGAATCTTGGGCATGGGCATTAAAGCACAATCCTATGGTCATGGGAATCTCAAAATTGATCCTAGACATGTCAAATTTAAACTTGGGCATGTCAAATTGAATCTTGGGCATGGGCATGAATGCACAAGCCTACGGTCTTGGGAATATCAAAATGGATCCTAGACATGTCAAATCTAAACTTGGGCATGTAAAATTGAATCTTGGGCATGGGCATGGAAGAAAAAGCCTTTGGTCTTGGGTATCTCAAAAATGAACCTAGACATGTCAAATTTAAACTTGGGCATGTCAAATTGAATCTTGGGCATGGGCAAAAAAGCACAAGCCTACGGTCTTGGGAATCTCAAAATGGATCCTAGACATGTCAAATTTAAACTTGGACATGTCAAATTGATTCTTGGGCATGGGCATGAAAGCACAAGCTTACGGTCTTGGGAATCACAAAATTGATCCTAGACATGTCAATTTTAAACTTGGGCATGTCAAATTGAATTTTGGGCATGGGCGTGGAAGCAAAATCCTATGGTCTTGAGATCCTAGGCTTGTCAAATTTAAACTTGGGCATGTCAAATTAAATCTTGGGCATGGGCATGAAAGCACAAGCCTACGGTCTTGGGAATCTCAAAATTGATCCTGGACATGTCAAATTTAAACTTGGGCATGTCAAATTGAATCTTGCGCATGGGTATGGAAGCAAATTCCTATGGTGTTGGGCATCTCAAAAATGATCCTAGACATGCCAAATTGAATCTTGGGCATGGGCATGAAAGCACAAGCCTATGGTCTTGGGAATCTCAAAATTGATCCTAGACATGTCAAATTTAAAATTGGGCATGTCAAATTGAATCTTGGGCTTGGGCATGAATGCACAAGCCTACGGTCTTGGAAATATCAAAATGGATCCTAGACATGTCAAATTTAAACTTTGGCATATCAAATTGAATCTTGGGCATGGGCATGGAAGCAAAAGCCTATGGTCTTGGGCATCTCAAAAATGATCATAGACATGTTAAATTGAATCTTGGGCATGGGTATGAAAGAACAAGCCTACGGTCATGGAAATATCAAAATTAATCCTAGATATGTCAATTTTAAACTTGGGCATGTCAAATTGAATTTTGGGCATGTGCATGGAATCAAAAGCCTATGGTCTTCGGCATCTAAAAAATGATCCTAGACATGACAAATTTAAAATTGGGCATGTCAAATTTAATATTGGGCATGGGCATGGAAGCAAAAGCCTATGTTCTTGGGCATCTCAAAAATGATCCTAAACATGTCAAATTTAAACTTGGGCATGTCAAATTGAATCTTGGGCATGGGCATGGAAGCAAAAGCCTATGGTCTTGGGGATCTCAAAAATGATCCTACACATGTCAAATTTAAACTTGGGTATGTCAAATTGAATCTAGGGCATGGGCATGGATGCAAAATCTTAATGTCTTGAGCATCTCAAAAATGTACCTAGACATGTCAAATTCAATCTTGGGCATGTCAAATTGAATATTGGGCATGGGAATGAAAGCACAAGCCTATGGTCTTGGGCCCTTCAAAATTGATCATATGCATGTCAAATTTAAACTTGAGCGTATCAAATTGAATCTGTGGCATGGGCATGGAAGCAAAAGCCTATGGTCTTGGGCATCTCAAAAATGATCCTAGAAATGTCAAATTGAATCTTGGGAATGGGCATGAAAGCACAAGCCTACGGTCTTGGGAATCTCAAAATTGATCCTAGAGATGCCAAATTTAAACATGGGCATGTCAAATTGAATCTTGTGCATGGGCATGAAAGCACAAGCCTACGGTCTTGGGAATCTCAAAATTGATCCTAGACATGTCAAATTTAAACTTGGGCATGTCAAATTGAATCTTGGTCATGGGCATGAAAGCACAAGCCTACGGTCTTGGGAATCTCAAAATTGATCCTAGACATGTCAAATTTAAACTTGGGAAAGTCAAATTGAATCTTGGGCATAGGCATGGAAGCAAAAGCCTATGGTCTTGGGCATATCAAAAAAGATCCTAGGCATGTCAAATTTAAACTTGGACATGTCAAATTGAATCTTGTGCATGGGCATGAAAGCACAAGCCTACGGTCTTGGGAATCTCAAAATAGATCCTAGACATGTCAAATTTAAACTTGGGCATGTAAAATTGAATCTTGGGCATGAGCATGAAAGCACAAGCCTACAGTCTCGGGAATCTCAAAATTGATCCTAGACATGTCAATTTTAAACTTGGGAATGTCAAATTGAATTTTGGGCATGGGCATAGAAGCAAAAGCCTATGGTCTTGGGATCCTAGGCATGTAAAATTTAAACTTGGGCATGTAAAATTCATTCTTGGGCATGGGAATGAAAGCACAAGCCTACGGTATCGGGAATCTCAAAATTGATCCTAGACATGTCAAATTTAAACTTGGGCATGTCAAATTGAATCTTGCGCATGGGCATGGAAGCAAAAGCCTATGGTCTTGGGAATCTCAAAAATGATCCTAGACATGTCAAATTGAATCTTGGGCATGGGAAATAAAGCACAAGCCTACAGTCTTGGAAATCTCAAAATTGATCCTAGACATGTCAAATTTAAACTTGGGCATGTCAAATTGAATCTTGGGCATAGGCATGGATGAAAAATCCTAAGGTCTTGGGTATCTCAAAAATGAACCTAGACATGTCAAATTTAAACTTGGGCATGTCAAATTAAATCTTGCGCATGGGCATGAAAGCACAAGCCTACGGTCTTAGGCACTTCAAAATTGATCATATGCATGTCAAATTTAAACTTGGGCATGTCAAATTGAATCTTGGGCATGGGCATGAAAGCACAAGCCTACGGTCTTGGGAATATCAAAATGGATCCTAGACATGTCAAATTTAAACTTGGGCATGTCAAATTGAATCTTGCGCATGGGCATGGAAGCACAAGCCCATGGTCTTGGGCATCTCAAAAATGATCCTAGACATGTCAAATTGAATCTTGGTCATGGGCATGAAAGCAAAAGATTACTACTGTCTTGGGAATCTCAAAATTAATCCTAGACATGTCAATTTTAAACTTGGGCATGTCAAATTGAATTTTGGGCATGGGCATGGAACCAATAGGCTATGGTCTAGGGATCCTAGGCATGTCAAATTTAAACTTGGGAATGTCAAATTGAATCTTGCGCATGGGAATGGAAGCAAATTCCTATGGTCTTGGGCATCTCATAAATGATCCTAGACATGTCAAATTAAACCTTGGGCATGGGAATGAAAGCACAAGCCTACGGTCTTGGGAATCTCAAAATTGATCCTAGACAAGTCAAATTTAAACTTTGGCATGTCAAATTGAATCTTGGGCATGTGAATGGAAGCAAAAGCCTAAGGTCTTGGGTTTCTCAAAAATAAACCTAGACATGTCAAATTTAAACTTAGGCATGTCAAATTAAATCTTGGGCATGGGCATGAAAGCACAAGCCTAAGGTCTTGGACACTTTAAAATTGATCATATGCATGTCAAATTTAAACTTGGGCATGTAAAATTGAATATTGGGCATGGAAGCAAAAGCCTATGGTCTTGGGTATCTCAAAAATGAACCTAGACATGTCAAATTGAATCTTGGGCATGGGCATGAAAGCACAAGCGTACAGTCTTGGGAATCTCAAAATTGATCCTAGACATGTCAATTTTAAACTTGGGCATGTCAAATTGAATTTTGGGCATGGGCATGGAAGCAAAAGCTTATTGTCTTTGGATGTTAAGCATGTCAAATTCAATCTTGGGCATGGGTATTAAAGCACAAGCCTACGGTCTTGGGCACTTCAAAATTGATCATATGCATGTCAAATTTAAACTTGGGAATGTCAAATAGAATCTTGGGCATGGGCATGGAAGCGAAAGCCTCTGGTCTTGGGCATCTCCAAAATGATCCTAGCCATGTCAAATTTAAACTTGGGCATGTCAAATTGAATCTTGGGCATGGGCATAAAAGCACAAGCCTACGGTCTTGGGCACTTCAAAATTGATCATATGCATGTCAAATTTAAACTTGGGCATGCCAAATAGAATTTTGGGCATGGGCATGGAAGCGAAATCCTATGGTCTTTGGCATCTCCAAAATGATCCTAGCCATGTCAAATTTAAACTTGGGCATGTAAAATTGAATCTTGCGCATGGGTATGGAAGCAAAAGCCTATGGTCTTGGGCATATCAAAAATAATCCTAGACATGTCAAATTGAATCTTGGGCATGGGCATGAAAGCACAAGCCTACAGTCTTGGGAATCTCAAAATTGATCCTAGACATGTCAATTTTAAACTTGGGCATGTCAAAATGAATTTTGGGCATGGGCATGGAAGCAAAAGCCTATTGTCTTTGGATCCTAGGCATGTCAAATTTAAATTTGGGCATGTAAAATTGAATATTGGGGATGGGCATGAAAGCACAAGCCTACGGTCTTGGGAATCTCAAAATTGATCCTAGACATGTCAAATTTAAACTTGGGCATGTCAAATTGAATCTTGCGCATGGGCATGGAAGCAAATGCCTATGGTCTTGGGCATCTTAAAAATGATCCTATACATGTAAAATTGAATCTTGGGCATGGGAAATAAAGCACAATCCTACGGTCTTGGAAATCTCAAAATTGATCATAGACATGTCAAATTTAAACTTGGGCATTTCAAATTGAATCTTGGGCATAGGCATGGAAGAAAAAGCCTAAGGTCTTGGGTATCTCAAAAATGAACCTAGACATGTCAAATTTAAACTTGGGCATGTCAAATTAAATCTTGGGCATGGGCATGAAAACACAAGCCTACGGTCTTGGGCACTTTAAAATTGATCATATGCATGTCAAATTTAAACTTGGGCATGTCAAATTGAATCTTGGGCATGGGCATGGAAGCAAAAGCCTATGGTCTTGGGTATCTCAAAAATGAACCTAGACATGTCAAATTTAAACTTGGGCATGTCAAATTGAATCTTGGGCATGGGCATAAAATCACAAACCTACGGTCTTGGGCACTCAAAATTGATCATATGCATGTCAAATTTAAATTTGGGCATGTCAAATTGAATCTTGGGCATGGGCATGGAAGCGAAATCCTATGGTCTTGGGCATCTCAAAAATGATCCTAGCCATGTCAGATTTAAACTTGGGCATGTAAAATTGAATGTTGCGCATGGGCATGGAAACAAAAGCCTATGGTCTTGGGAATCTCAAAAATAATCCTAGACATGTCAAATTGAATCTTGGACATGGGCATGAAAGCACAAGCCTACAGTCTTGGGAATCTCAAAATTGATCCTAGACATGTCAATTTTAAACTTGGGCATGTCAAATTGAATTTGGGCATGGGAATGGAACCAAAAGCCTATGGTCTTGGGATCCTAGGCATGTCAAATTTAAACTTGGGCATGTCAAATTCAATCTTTGGCATGGGCATGAAAGCACAAGCCTACGGTCTTGGGAATCTCAAAATTGATCCTAGACATGTCAAATTTAAACTTGGGCATGTCAAATTGAATCTTGTGCATGGGAATGGAAGCAAATGCCTATGGTCTTGGGCATCTCATAGATGATCCTAGACATGTCGAATTGAACCTTGGGCATGGGCATGAAAATACAAGCCTACAGTCTTGGGAATATCAAAATTGATCCTAGACATGTCAAATTTAAACTTGGGCATGTAAAATTAAATCTTGGGCATGGGCATAGAAGCAAAACCCTAAGGTCTTGGGTTTGTCAAAAATAAACCTAGACATGTCAAATTTAAACTTAGGCATATCAAATTAAATCTTGGGCATGGGCATGAAAGCACAAGCCTACGGTCTTGGGTACTTCAAAATTGATCCTAGACATGTTAATTTTAAGCTTGGGCATGTGAAATTGAATTTTGGGCATGGGCATGGAAGCAAAAGCCTATGGTCTTGGGGTCCTAGGCATGTCAAATTTAAACATGGGCATGTCAAATTAAATCTTGGGCATGGGCATGAAAGCACAAGCTTACGATCATGGGCATTTCAAAATTGATCATATGCATGTCAAATTTAAACATGGTCATATCATATTGAATCTTTGGCATGGAAATGAAAGCACAATCCTACGGTCTTGGGAATCTAAAAATTGATCCTAGACATGTCAAATTGAATCTTGGGCATGGGCATGAAAGAACAAGCCTACGGAAATTTAGTTTTACTGCAAATAAAAAAAAAGGGAAAGAAGAAAAACATGGTGGGGACTCACCGATTCAGTTTCAGACTGACTAGACGAATATTCAACACTACTATCAGAAGAATTGGTCTCACCATCGCTAGACCCTGAACTCTCATCCTTTTCGAGTTCCACGTCATCATGGGTAGGCTCTGCAACACCGCTATCTGTCTCGAAAAATGATGTTTTCTGACTGCTTGCAAGTTTGGCAAAGGTGTTCGTACTACTGAGACCCTGGATAGATTACAAGGGTGCATTCTCAGAAAAGAAACAAGGAATTAAACGATCCAGGCCAAGGTCAAGAGGAGAGCAGTACGTACTCGCATATTGGATGAACTAAAAGTCAGCAGAACCTTGGAGTCTGACTAAAAGCCGCCCGCACGATCTTTAGATCTTCGTTACCTCACCTGGGGACTATCTGCATTTGGACTAACAGATTTTTTTCTTGGGATCCCTCAGCAGTGGATGTTCCGGTAAAACCGCAGGAGAAGGCTTATCCTTACGATTCTTTACCACATCATTCACGAATCCATGAATAGCAAGAAACTCATCCTGCCAAAATATGTTGTATTTGGAAGTCGTTGATGGATTCCGTTGTGTGAGGAAAGGCATACTTTTACCCGACACAAGAGCACTAGCATCGAGAACAGTTGATAACGGGATTTCTTGAACAACCGGCTGACGAACAAGTGGGACCCTTTGGTCAAAACCCATATGTCGAGCAGGCCTATCAGCATTGTAAGAGATCGCTTTGCAATCTCCTCGAAAAAAAGATGGCACGTGGCCAGGCATGCAGCTACGCATGAACACTATCTCTCCAATGATCAGGCCCTCCTCATCAGAAGACAAAGACATATTCGAAGCAGGAGCAAAGGTACTAATCTAAGTTATGGATGCATGCACCGGAGCCCATGGACGAAAATTAACCGCATATGAGTTGTCAAGAAACTTAATCAGTTTTTCGGCGCGTGTGATGCATGTCGTAACCACAACAAATTAATTAATATTTAACACCTAATTAACAAGTAATATAGGGTAGTCAAGATCGTTCCCACGAGGAGCAAGAGGTTTTAGTTGTATTATAATGTCACAAAAAAGGGGGGTTTTGGTTTTAGATATTAAGAGCAAAAGAAAGTAAATAAAATAAATAAACAAAGCAATTAAAAAGATAAAGGAAATCAATAAAGAGAAAGTAGATCAATGAATCCTTCTTCGTTGCAAAACAATGATTCAAGTTATGTTCTTTTCCACTTTTTATTAGTCACAGATTATCACCAACCGTAGGATAGCAGGTCCGCTTAGCTAACCCCAAAATTCCTTATTTCACTGAGTAACAGGTCCGCTTAGTTATCAGATTCTATTCAAAAGAACCACCTTGAGGTTCGCTTACAAGATGTAATTCCCCGAACGCATTAAGATTTATGAACTTAGGTTTAGTACTAGTAGTTAGACTCGGTTCGCTTGGTCCACTTTCTAGCGTTGTTTTCACACACAATTTCTCCACGGAATCCCTCCGCAAGGTCTTGTGTTTTCTACTTGTGTAAAGAGTCAAGAAACGATTACTTATCCCCTAACTTTCACTAGCTTTAGATTGAATTAACAAATCAATTTAGTTGGCCACCTAAACAATCTATCAATCAACCATGAATGTATAAACATTCCTATTAGTAAAAACAAACGATAATCATGTGAAAATTCAAAGTAGATTTGAAACAAAACTCAAAACATGTTAAGAACTAGGAATTCATCCTCAATCAATAAGAAAATTAGCTACTCATGCTAAATAGTTCACACAATAATAATAAAGAAAAGAGAAGTGTTGTGTGTGTAGAGGTGTGGAAAAGGTATATATATGATATAAAGAAGTGTAGAGAACTCATTTATTTATAGGCTTCAATGCTCTCCAAATCTTCCAAGGAATAGAATCCCTTTCCCTTTGTAGTTGAACTTCCAAATCCGAGCCTTTCTCAAATCTTTCATCTCCTCTTTCCAAATCCAAGCCCAATTCTCCATCCAATTCCAAGTCCAAGTCTTCACATCCTATTAGAGAAATTCACACAAAAATCTGCAACTTTTGGCTCGCCGGAAAACTGGGTTTTCGGTCGGAAATAGGCCGGAATCCGTCACCGTCGTTCACCAAAGATTCTCCCCCGTCAATGGAATATTCCGTTAGTCCACAGTTAGGACTAATGGTCAATTCAGTCAAACCGTCAGTCAATGGGTCAAGGGAGAGAGTGCGTTATCTTACTCGGCTAACTGGGGTTACTCGACTGAGTTGCACTACTAGATTAGTTAACGGGCTCACTGAGTTAACTAGCCGAGAATAAAAACCGGCAGAGTTTCGTTTATATTCAGGGCATCTCCCATGCCGATTTCAGGCCAATTTTAGCTCCATTTCCTGCACAATCCTAACATACATATAATTCAAGCATTCATTCATCAATAGAGATCATTGTTCATCTCCTATTGATCTGTACAACAGAAGAATGATCATCTTAGCTCTCTATTCAACATCAAACCTTGAACAGTTCAACAACATCTCAGATTCAATTCTCTCTTCTGTCTCTTAATCACAGAATCAATCCAAACCCCATCTGTATTTCGTATTCAACCAACAACGCCATTAAAACTCAAACCCTTAATTCAATTTCAGCTCTCCGATTCACACCATCCATCGTCACCAGCAGATTCATCAATGCCTCCATCATCCAATATCAGCTGCTCAGAACTCATTATTTGAATCTTTTTCTTCTTCACCCTGAATCAACAATTCAATCCATCTCAGACCACCTTTACTTTCAGCGCAAACCCAATCTCAATTTCACCATCTTTCACTTCCATCCTCTCTGTGTTCTTCTCGAACTCAGAAAGCACCACCAACACCTAACCAATTCTCAAATCTGAGAAGAACCCAACATTTCCAATCATAATAGAACTCAAATTCTCGCCTTTCTCTTTCGATTTCACCCTTTAATCACCTTCAATTTCATCTCTCAACCTCTCTGGCTGTTTCCACTGCTCTACCCTAACCTTATTTCTCAGATCCAAAACAGAAGAGAAAATAGTTTCTCTCAATTGAAAGCTAGGGTTATAGTTGGGTGTGGTTATGGACAACCAGTCAATTCTGATAAGGGCTAGCCAATTGGCCTCCCCTTAACCTGTGCTGGCTGTTCTTTAATACTTCTCCAAACATGACTGCGCCTTAACCTTGTTTAGTCTGTATTTAGCACTCCTTCAAATAGAGTCGTCCCTTAGTCTTGTCTGGGTTCCAGATAATGCTTGTCTGTGCAATGACAATTTTTCCCTTCCAGCTCAAATTGAGCGATTTCTTCTTCTTTTCTCTGTGTGACTCCAGAGTACCTAATAACTCAAAAACATGCGTAAAATACATAATTTACACGAAAATAGCATAGTAAGCATAAACTCTATAGATAGTAAATACGGTGTATTCTACACCTATCAAATTCCCCCACACTTAGACTTTACTAGTCCTCGAGCAAATCAAACTAAAACTTACAACTTCAAAGCGTTCTAGCGTCCCAAGCATCCAAAGAGTTATGAGGAGATAGAGTTTCTGCATGCTAGTAATAAGAAGTTAGAAACACTAAAGAACATATTCTCATTCTTAAATGTTGAGTGAGAAATAATCACACCATAATGAGAGAACACGTGTTTGAGAAACGATCAATAAACATTTCGCCTCGACTTATGCCTCACTAAAAAGGATTTTATAAAATTGCACTCAAAAAGACGGCTTTTTATGGGTCTCACATGTGTGCAGGTAGGAATGAAGAAAGAAATCATGCAACACGTTTAATGGTGGGAAGGACAACTTCCGAAATATTTTAAAAACCCACATCTTTTAATATTTTGAAAAACCATTTTTTCTAACGATCTCTAAGAAAGGAAATCAACCATTATTATCGAGGATGAGATTACTTACTTACCTTCACATCCGATTGCCAATTATGATAACACCACTCTCACGGAATCCAAAAGAAACGTCTTCCGCTCCTTGTCTTTATCTTCTTGGTCTTCGGCTTCAACTATTGATGATAAACACTTGAACTTCATAAATCCTTGACAATTTGTAACCTTTTTCCTTAAAATCCTTGTCGCTTGAAACTTCCTTATAGATTTTCCTTCCCCACGGCTTATTCAAAACAAAACAATAATAGATATTCTCTTGTCTCATATTTTTCAATTTTTTTATTTTTTTATTTTTTTTTCTTTTCTTTTTCATTTTTCATTTTTCATTTTTCATTTTTCATTTTTCATTTTTCATTTTTCATTTTTCATTTTTCATTTTTCATTTTTCATTTTTCATTTTTCATTTTTTTTTAATTATTATTATTATTATTTATTTATTTTCAAGACAAAAGAAGCAAAATACAAAACAAAGTGAAAAATAAAACAACCATGGCCGTGGAAAGTACTTTACCGCTTGATTCTTCACAACTTGTATCGCCTCAAAATCATAAACTTCAATAATTCTCACCTTTTACTTTCTTCGCTCTTGTAAATAAGTCTTCAACTTGTATGTAAAAATATGCTCATTGTATGTCGCTTTACTTGAATATGAAATTTGATCTTTTCTTGTCCCATTGTTGCTTGCAAACCTAGAACCTTTTCAACTTCCCTTATAGACTTTTATGTCGCTCCCTTGTTGTTGATGATTATGGTGTTTATATGGACCCGTTGTTGAGAGAATGGTGTTAACTGCAAATCGAACTACAAGAAGAAGGCTTTCATCCATAGACGTCACCCTCATGATTGACAAAAATTAGCACTCAAGAGATCAAAATAGTGCTGAAATTGGTGTGAAATTGGGTAGCTCACCATTCTACCCGGAATTAACGTACGGTGACACACACTCAAAAGAAAGCTCTTTAGTCAAGGAAGAATGTTTTTGGTCGGTGCCTCACATGATATGAAAATGGGTAGTCTCCACTAATGATTGATCAACAACTCTAATAATGCATTCTTCTCTGCTCCTAATTTGCATCACCGACATGATTAAATCCATTGTTTAACACTCTAACAAGTAAGAAATCTGAATGTAGTTCCCTAACACTTCCAAGTTCATTTATGTCGGTCAGAATTCATCTATGTAAACATACCTAGAAGTATGCTAGTGACTCTAAAATCTCTAAAAGTTGAAAGTTTTATGCAAAAAAAAAATTATGCAAAAATATATGCTTAGCCACTCCCCCACACTTAAACCTTACATTGTCCTCAATGTAATTAAATCGTCCAAGTAAAGTCAAGGTGGGAAATCTTAATATGATATGGAACAAGAAAAATAAATAAATAAACAAAAATAAAAAGCAAAATAAAAGGATAAGAAATACAAAACCTATGGGTTGCCTCCCATTAAGCGCTTGTTTTAAAGTCGACGGCCCGACTTGGCTCTTGTAAGATTCACTCCCCATATACTAACAATCGGAAAATTTGGGGATCCTCCCATGGTACCTGTTTTGCAAACAATAGCTTCACACAAATATTAGCACAAGAAAATAATAGTAAAGTTATAGATCGATAGAAATTTCCCCCACACTTATTCTTGTCCACACTCAGAAGTGTATAAAGAACATAGAATTTGGGAATTTCCATGCATTCCTCTTGGCAAACCTGCATAGTGTTAGCATCAAGTGTTTCCAATGGTGGATATCGAGAAACAAAGTCATTAAAAAATACTTTCGAAGCACATACATTCAAACCAATAAGAGCTAAAGGAGAAAAATCAATATGCAAAGGGTTAGACAAACCTTGCACAATTTCTTGTATTAAGGAATCCTTTTCATCCTTAAAAAATTCAAGTGAATTACTTACCTCTTGCATATCATGGTCCTCTATCAAACCTTGCAACCATTCTTCATCATTTTCTACCTTAACCAAAGTCTCGGCATCATCATAATCATTAGCAAGTTCAATTGGGTCTTCCACAAATTCAATCAATTCAGTTTCATTATCGAGCATCATCTCTTCAACATCTTCATCATCGGAATCGGGCCATTCCGCTCTCATAAAATCTTCTTCGGTATAAATTGTAAGATCTTCTTGTGAGGGTGTTACACCGTTTACAATAATAGGTAAGTCATACCCAATATCCTCCTTTTGAATAGGTGAAAGATCCATATTATGATCCGAAGTTGGAATAACTTCCTCATTGTTGCAACGCTCATACACTTCCGCGGACTCATATCTTTCCCTAAGGAATTTTTTCCCAGCACTAAATGCATCTTCCTCAAGCTCTACCTTTTGAATAGGTGATTGATCATTATTAAGATCAAGGCTCGAGTAATCTACACTAGCATCATCAAAAGTCTCCAAAGGTTGGTCCTTTTCAACACAATCATCTTTATTATCGGAGTCACCATAATAAGAATCTTCGTCGGTTTCATTACCTTTATCTATACGTATTTTAATTTCCATATGAATGGTCCTACTAATTTCTGCGACAAGCTCTTCCGAGTCTCCATCATCTTCCAATTTGTATAATTTTTGTGCAAGTTTCCGGACGTTCACACGCTTACCACCGTTGGCTACAATAGGTTCTCTTTCCCATGACTCTTCCCTTTGAATGGGTGAATGATCATAACTATGATCCGGAGTCGGGTAAGAAAAAGTGTTGCAGAAAATTGGTTTGTGCGACGTTCTTTCTATCACGGTCTAGTATTTGCCGCATGTCTTGAAATTTATTGATAATCTTCATACAACTCGAATGAATCCAATTAGAAGTAGATTTATCATACCTTGGTGCTTGACTTACATATCCATTACAAGGTTGTTGATATGCATGAGAGTATTCATAAGATTCCATAGGATATTGATCATAGCCAAAAGATTGGTTTTGATTGTATCCTAAGGATGGTTGGAAGTTGCCATGATGTTGAGGTTAAAAACCGTATTGATTGTTGTAATATGCTTGCTCTTGTCCACCATACATGGAAAACCGGTACCAGAAAAACAATTCTTAAAAACTAAGTTAGATACGATAAAGAATCCAACAAAGCAAAAATAAAGCAAAAAGTAAAAAAAAGAAAACAACTAAAATCATCTGATGCTCCCCGGCAATGGCGCCAAAATTTGATGCGTGTCGTAACCACAACAAATTAATTAATATTTAACACCTAATTAACAAGTAATATAGGGTAGTCAAGATCGTTCCCACGAGGAGCAAGAGGTTTTAGTTGTCTTATAATGTCACAAAAAGGGGGGTTTTTGTTTTACATATTAAGAGCAAAAGAAAGTAAATAAAATAAATAAACAAAGCAATTAAAAAGATAAAGGAAATCAATAAAGAGAAAGTAGATCAATGAATCCTTCTTCGTTGCAAAACAATGATTCAAGTTATGTTCTTTTCCACTTTTTATTAGTCACAGATTATCACCAACCGTAGGATAGCAGGTTCGCTTAGCTAACCCCAAAATTCCTTATTTCACTGAGTAACAGGTCCGCTTAGTTATCAGATTCTATTCAAAAGAACCACCTTGAGGTTCGCTTACAAGATGTAATTCCCCGAACGCATTAAGATTTATGAAATTAGGTTTAGTACTAGTAGTTAGACTCGGTTCGCTTGATCCAATTTCTATCTTTGTTTTCACACACAATTGCTCCACGGAATCCCTCCGCAAGGTATTGTGTTTTCTACTTGTGTAAAGAGTAAAGAAACGATTACTTATCCCCTAACTTTCACTAGCTTTAGATTGAATTAACAAATCAATTTAGTTGGCCACCTAAACAATCTATCAATCAACCATGAATGTATAAATATTCCTATTAGTAAAAACAAACGATAATCATGTGAAAATTCAAAGTAGATTTGAAACAAAACTCAAAACATGTTAAGAACTAGGAATTCATCCTCAATCAATAAGAAAATTAGCTACTCATGCTAAAGATTTCACACAATAATAATAAAGAAAAGAGAAGTGTTGTGTGTGTAGAGGTGTGCAAAAGGTATATATATGATATAAAGAAGTGTAGAGAACTCCTTTATTTATAGGCTTCAATGCTCTCCAAATCTTCCAAGGAATAGAATCCCTTTCCCTTTGTAGTTGAACTTCCAAATCCGAGCCTTTCTCAAATCTTTCATCTCCTCATTCCAAATCCAAGCCCAATTCTCCATCCAATTCCAAGTCCAAGTCTTCACATCCCATTAGAGAAATTCACACAAAAATCTACAACTTTTGGCTCGCCGGAAAACTGGGTTTTTGGCCAGAATCCGTCACCGCCGTAAACCAAAGATTCTCCCCAGTCAATGGAATATTCTGTTAGTCCACTGTTAGGACTAATGGTCAAACCTTCAGTCAATGGGTCAAGGGAGAGAGTGAGTTAGCCGCCGAGTCAGCATCTTACTCGGCTAACTGGGCTTACTCAACTGAGTTGCACTGCTGGATCAGTTAAAGGGCTCACTGAATTAACTCGCCGAGAATAAAAACTGGTAGAGTTTCGTTTATATTCAGGGCATCTCCCAGGCCGATTTCAGGCCAATTTTAGCTCCATTTCCTGCACAATCCTAACATACATCTAATTGAAGCATTCATTCATCAACAAAGCTCATTGTTCATCTCCTATTGATCTGTACAACAGAAGAATGATCATCTCAGCTCTCTATTCAACATCAAACCTTGAATAGTTCAAGAGCATCTCATCTTCGATTATCTCTTCTGTCTCTTAATCACAGAATCAATCCAAACCCCATCTGTATTTCGTATTCAACCAACAGCGCCATTAAAACTCAAACCCTTAATTCAATTTTAGCTCTCCGATTCACATCATCCATCGTCACCAGCAGATTCATCAATGCCTCCATCATCCAATATCAGCTGCTCAGAACTCATTATTTGAATCTTGTTCTTCTTCACCCTGAATCAACAATTCAATCCATCTCAGACCACCTTTACTTTCAGCGCAAACCCAATCTCAATTTCACCATCTTTCACTTCCACCCTCTCTGTGTTCTTCTCGAACTCAGAAAGCACCACCAACACCTAACCAATTCTCAAATCTGAGAAGAACCCAACATTTCCAATCATAATAGAACTCAAATTCTCGCCTTTCTCTCTCGATTTCACCCTTTAATCACCTTCAATTTCATCTCTCAACCTCTCTGGTTGTTTCCACTGCTCTGCCCCAACCTTATTTCTCAGATCCAAAACAGAAGAGAAAATAGTTTCTCTCGATTGAAAGCTAGGGTTATAGTTGGGTGTGGTTATGGACAACCGGTCAATTCTGATAAGGGCTAGCCAATTGGCCTCCCCTTAACCTGTGCTGGCTGTTCTTTAATACTTCTCCAAACATGACTGCCCCTTAACCTTGTTTAGTCTGTATTTAGCACTCCTTTAAATAGAGTCGCCCCTTAGTCTTGTCTGGGTTCCAGATAATGCTTGTCTGTGCAATGACAATTTTTCCCTTCCATCTCAAATTGAGCGATTTCTTCTTCTTTTCTCCGTTTGACTCCAGAGTACCTAATAACTCAAAAACATGCGTAAAATACATAATTCACACGAAAATAGCAGAGAAAGCATAAACTCTATAGATAGTAAATACGGTGTATTCTACACCTATCAACGTGTTCGACCAACGCAGTATTCTGGAGCCACCCCAAGACTCAGGAAGTATAGCCAACGGTTTCAGGGCATACTTCTCGAAATGCTCCCACAACCATGCCTGGAGAAAAGCGGCATGAACATACGAATCCACTTTCATATGACCATTCGAGGCGTGCATGTCCGAAATCAGTTGATCCAGGTGTGTATACAGAGAACCAAGAAACAAACCACCGAGGGGGAGAGCGACGCCCTTTGCTAATTTTATGGCAAATGTGATAAGTTCCTATCTTATCTCTTTCTTGCCCGATCCATCGTCAAAAATATCCATGGATAGCCAAAGAGCCAAGAACACCGCGACATGAAATACACTATTCTTCTGGTTCGACTCCAACTCATCAGGAAACCACTGAGACACCCACCAGTCATAAAAGCACTTCATCTCGTTTTCCTTTCGAACAAATCCATTTGACTTCGCAACCAGGGTGGAGCAAATTTATTCTTCATCTGCAGATAGCTTGACATCAAGGTTTCCAATTACAGGAAGATTTAGCAACACATCCACGCTCTCCAAAGAAATGGTCATTTTGCCCCACCTACATACAGCCTTATGGGTGTCTGGACACCATCTGGAAACAAAAGCAACCAACCCTGGAATTTCTTTCCTAATCTGAAGCACTGCGGAATCCGCAACAATGTCGACAATCTGCACCCTGGTCAAATTGGTCTTTACAGGTTCCTGGTCCATCATAAATCGCGTCCATTTCTCAAAGGAACATAACGGACTTACAGGGATTTTAAAGTCGATAGAAGAGGCACGATATTCTTTCCTCTGAAGGCAAAACCTTATTACGCCTCCTGGACGAACCGATCGATCCTCCCCTTCGCTTTCCGAGCCGGTCAGAAGGATCGGCATGTATTGGGGATGGTTTCTCCTAATCTTGGTTGATGCCGTGAAGAAATCGTCATCTATGTTTGGCTTGGAATTACCCCCATCCCTCGGAACCGCAGAAACTGTTGACATCTTAACCAAAATTCTCTTACACTGTTTTCACTGCTGCGATAACTACAATGGAACAAGAAGAGCAGGAATTATTGCATAAAGCGTGTAGAAATTATTCTATTGGACGTAAGGGAGCTGCCTTGGGCACAAACTAATTGGTTTCAAATTCCTTTCGTGCATACGCGAAAAGTGGGGACTGGAAGACTCTACATCACCACTACATGCAGCCGGACACTCGCGCTCAGCCAAATAGACGCACCCAAAAAAAAGAGGGGGACCATGCACACGGCTACACCAAGACAAGGAGTTAACCCTAAAATACTTGGTTTTCATTGAAAAGGGATAGCAATTACTATCGTGTGCTTACTTTGCACAGCGAGTTGAGGCGGTCAACATTATTACGGTATTCATGCCTAAGTACTACTGCGATACATACTTACGACTAGGATTTACACCGATATTTTCTACAAGGTCATGGAAAGGCACACCTATAACTAGCGTTTTTCACCAACACAAGAAAACAAAAGAAAAAGCAAGTCACAGAGGAAGTACTGGAAGACATAGCTAATCCGCTATCCCGCTTCACCACTACCAAGAAACAAAAGAAGAAACAATAAAGGTGTGAATCAAAGGGAGAGGCCAGCCATCCTTTTTATAGGCGTGATACTTGGGAGTTCGAAAAAGAATAGGATTTCCAATTTTGATCCAAGGAAGGAAAAGAGGAAACCGGTCCCGCAAAGACCAATTTCCACGTCCAAGACCATTCACGCCATACCACGGCCCCACCACGCCTAGCCGTCCTTGCACGTTCCACCATGCCATTGCCGCGGCCCCCCCTCCAAGCAATTCGCTCCATTGCAGCGGCCTCACCACGCCTAGACGTCCGTGTACGTCTCATCTTGCCAAGGACACACTATGCCAAGCCGCCTGCTCCACTGTCGCGACCCTATCATCCACACGCGTCTACCTTACCAAGTCCACACCACCTCTTGGCCCCTCGAGCCAAGTCGTCCACTTGCGTCGCCTTCCAAGACCGCGCCCCCATTGCCTTCGATATGTACGACCAGACCAAGCCGGTAACTTTCATCTCACCACTCCACGGTCTGCATTCCCAGTACAACTTACGCAGGGCCGCCAACACGGGAAGCCAAAACTCTCTTTACCACTCAAAAAGGTTAGTCGGATTCTCCTGACCATCTTTGCAATGATTTACACCACAATTCCGTCCTTATCTGTCACCATCATATGCTTACCTCACAAAAAGGCACATTTTCCGAGCTAAACAGGGGACTTAATATTGATGGTGGTTTTTAGCTTAAGGTTAAAATCGTAAAACACTAAACCCTAGCAGACAGTGAGGTCACAACATTTAAAGTAACAAGCATTTACTAGGCACATTTACTGAAACCTTTAATGTGTCTCTAAATAATTACCGGGGTATCTTTTTCAAATTAGGGTTACGACAAGACAAACCATAATTCCCAGGTGTGCCAATGGCAAATCATGCCAGCCACACGAACTGCACCAAAGCATGCCAACCATGCTAAGCTGCACCTCTATGCCAATGGAAAATCATGCCAAAGCATGCCAACCATGCTAGCCGCACCTCTGTGCCAATGGAAAATCATGCCAGCCACACCAACCGCGCCAAAGCATGCCAACCATGCTATCCGCACCTTTGTGCAATGAAAAATCATGCCAGCTGCACCAACCGCGCCAAAGCATGCCAAAAGTGCTAGCCGCACCTCTGTGCCAATAAAAAATCATGCCAGCCACGCCGACCGTGCCAAAGCATGCCAACCATGCTAGCCTCTCCTTTGTGCCAATGAAAAATCATGTCATCCACACCGACCACACCAAAGCATGCCAACCATGCTAGCCGCACCTCTGTGCCAATGGAAAATCATGCCAGCCACAGCGACCGCGCCAAAGCATGCCAACCATGCTAGCCGCACATCTGTACCAATGGAAAATCATGCCAGCCACACTGACCGCGCCAAAGCATGCCAACCATGCTAGCCGCACCTCTGTGCCAATGGAAAATCATGCCAGCCACACCGACCGCGCCAAAGCATGCCAACCATGCTAGCCGCACTTCTATGCCAATGGAAAATCATGTCAGCCACACCAACCGCGCCAAAGCATGCCATCCATGATTGCCGCACCTTCGTACCAATGGAAAATCATGCCAGCCACACCTACTGCGCCATGCCAAACGCACCTTGCCATGGCCCCATGCCGCGCCACCACACTGTCCTTCACTACGCGGCTATCAAAATGAAGGCGTGCAATAATCAACGGTTGCCTTTCAAACCCATGAGAAAATCCTGTCCATCTAAGGTTACCAAATGACCTTTGACCCAAAACCCTAGCTTGGTCAATCACCTAGCCAAAGCTAGCCACGCCATGCGCCTATGGTAAAACCTTGGCCCCACATGTCAAGCCAAAACCGCACCTAGCCCAAGCTAGCCGCGACATGCCAAACGCACTCTGCTTTGGCCCTAGCTATGTTAGTCATACCATGCCAAGCTAAATGCCCTTGCCTTGGCCCTAGCCACGCCATATGCCCATTGCAAAGCCTTGGCCCCCCTGCCAAGCCAAAACCGCACCTAGCCCAAGCTAGCCGCGCAATGCCAAACGCACTCTGCCTTGGACCTAGCCACGCCATACGCCCATGGAAAACCCTTGGCCCCACATGCCAAGCCAAAATCGCACCTAGCCAAAGTTATCCACGCCCAAGGCGAACCCTTGGCCCCACATGCCAAGCCTAATCACACCCTAGCTGCGCCACCATGTTGGCCTTCCCTACGCAGCCACCAAAATGAAGGCGTGCAACAATCAACAGTTGCCCTTCAATCCCAGGAGAAAATCCTAGCCATCTAAGGTCATCAGACGACACATGGTAACCTTTGGCCCGAAAACCTAAGTTCGTCCATGACAAACCTTGCCATGCCAACCTAGCCGCGCCACCACATTGTCCCTCACTACGCGGCTACCAAAACAAAGTCAAGCAATGATCAGCGGTTTCCACTTCTCTTAAGATGCAAAATCTCGACCGTCGAAGGTCACCAGGCTAGCAAGTTTCCCGAGCTTGACTTGCCAAGCCACAACAACGTACTACATGTTTTCCAAAAAAATTCGAGACATCAACACAAACTGGGGGATCCTCTTTGGGTATTGGTTTGTCGGTTTACAGCGTGCGGCGTACACTACGGACGTCATAAGGAAGTTTCATAAGGGTGAGGCGGTTAGTAAATACGGGAAGTTATGTGTGAAACGTTCACGGGACATAAAGCACATGCGTTAACAACTTTATGGGACATCAATTCCATAACATTAGCAGTTTCATGAAAACCAGTTTCATGCGTTAACCACTTTATAGAACATCAATTCCATGCATACGGTTACCACCTCCTCCTATTTACTTCCCCACTCCTTAATGAGACCATGGTACGTTTTTACTCCGACTTGTATAAATAGGTCTTACCTATTTCCATTGAACAACAAGATCATACAGGAGATACAACACTCAGAAATACTTACTTGCTACCTCACCTTGTTAGCTCTCTCACTTTTCTGATAACAAGTCGTAGTAATCCAACTACTCTTCCAGAATCAACTATTCCGGTCTCACTACTTTCATTACTTCCCTCCCAAAAACCAACCCATTCTCCTCCACTTTGTGACCGAAGCAAGTCTGGAACGACCATTTCTTGGTTTAGGCCAGACTTGTATAGATTGATCTCTCGAATCTAAAGTACTCCCTTGATGTACATTATTTAGGGTTTAAATTGTTTCTCACCTGCACACCCGCAATTACCGAAATCAGCAGAAACCATTTTCACCAACACAAACAACTACGAACAGAAGCCAACAAAGGGTATTTTGCACCAAAGAAAGTAGGTGATTATTTTGCAGAGATATTTTGCAAATAGAAGTCAACAAAGTTGGTCAGAGGTAAAGACAATGAGTTTGAGGATGCACGTTCAATTCCCATTTCTCGCGAAATATCCACATATTTTTAGACTACCAGAGGAAGACAAGTTTTAACAAGTGTGCGATAATCTCGCATAAGAAGAAGCTTGCACAGTTGGTCAGGAGGCGTGAATTCAAGCAGCGGGTCGTAGGATCAATTCTTGCTTCTCGCACATTTATTTTTGTTACGCAAAATTTCGCATGGACTTTGATTATTTCGCAAAGAAGAAAGTTGATGATTATTTCGCAAATTGATTTCGCAAGAGAGGGTTAGCATAGTTGGTATGGAGCGAGAATATGCAAGAAGCAGGTCAAGGGTTCAAGTCTCACTTCTCACATTTCTTTTTGCTGCGCAACGTTCAGGAAACTCGCATAAGAGCTAAGTACACTTTCATAGAACATTTCACTTACAGAAAATAAAAGATTTTTTATTTGATTTACAAAAAATGATTCAATCACAAGATAACAAAGATCACTAAGATTTCAAGATTACAAAGATTTCAAAATTACGAAAAACTGAGAAAAATCAATTTATATATTTCTCTAGTATATTTTTTTTACAGAAAATAAAAGATTTTTTATTTGATTTACAAAATGCAATACAATAGAAGAATTACAAAGATTTTATAACTACAAAGATTTCAGAATTACAATGTATTAGAATTTATCTTGAATATTTACTTTGCTTCAAATGATATGATATTATGAGACATGCGATAAATTCGCAGAGATTATGATTCCTTATAAAAGAATAGAGACATGCGATAACTTCGCATAGAATGGGACGAACATTTATGGCGTACACCCTAGTTCGCGAATAAAATTTCGCAAAAGGCAAATGTAAGAACTAAAGTACGTCAAAGAAGGGGGTATCTATTGCATGGCTCAGCGATAAGGTTACACCACTACTGGAACCTGAGTCATGGAGATGTGGGGTCTATAAAAACCTATCCAGGAGAGATACCTTGGATTTTCAACCTAGACTTATGATTTAGGTTGGACGACTGAGGGTCTCTTCTAAGGGGTGCATAATATGATTAAGACGCTGAGGTACACGGTTGAGTCAAGAGTACGGGGGGCGTTGGAGCCTCTTTACCACTATTGGAAAGTCTTGACTATGATGCACTCGGCCTGAAGAAAACCCCACTTAGGGTGCATTCTTGTAACCATAAGCCATATAGGCAAAAGGGATAAGAGGCTGCGAAAATAACTGGTTGTTGTTAAAACCAGATGGGAGAAGCTAACCTTGTATGGTAGAAGTACGCCTCCTTGAAGGGGAAACCAGGGGAAGATAAGGGCGGCACCCTCCATTAGGGAGAAGACGGTGTTAAAAAAGACGCAAATGTCATGAGGCTTTATGTTCGCAAGAATATTTAGGATTGTCATATTTGTGCAACAATCCTGAAGAGGCAATAATACAAAAGAGAAGATAAGATGAGATCAATGGGTCTATGAATGAAAGTGTAAGGACGTCCTGCGATTTCGTCGCAAGACGACAATATCATGGGGCTTTAGTTTCGCAAGAAAATTTAGGCATGTCATATTGTCGCAACAAAAATTGACAAAACAAAAAGTTAAGGCAAGATCAATGGGTTTCTGCATGAAAGTGCAGAGACGTCCTGCGATTTTGTCGCAATGAGAAGAGGTGGCAAAATAAGACCTTTAACTAGGAAGGCAAAATAAGACCACATAAGAGAGAACGCAAATAAACTTGCGAAAATGATTATATGTAAGCAAATAAGCTTGCGAATATGTACATGGAAATGAGATAGTGAAAATGACGTACACTTGATATTATGATCATATTATTATGCGATACTAATATTGCAGTAATAAAGAAAGATGAAATACAAATAATAACTTGCGAGGAGAAATCAATATGCGAAGAGAAACGTATATACTAAAGACAAAGTCAGAGAAATGGAGAATGGAGGCAATTTAAAGCTACATCAATTTTAGTGCGGAAAAATAAGCTAAGTAATACAAACATTAACTATACATTGCAATAGATAAGCATTCTCATCATACAACCATCATACTCGCATCATGAAAGTATTACATTAGCATTTCATGGCATAAAAATCGCATACACATTTCAGAACATAATCATTACATAAGCATTAGATTTTCACAATTATTTTACTAAACTTTATGGAATAATATCGTAGAATTTCGCGATAATATTGCAGAAATTAGTAGGATTATTCAGAATTTCGCAGACTCATTCAGAAATTCGCAGGAGATGTGATTATTTCACACAATTATAAGAAACTTGAAAAGATTATACTATCGCATGAGGCAGAGGCAAGATAAAAATGAAGAAACAACTCGCCCATTCAACATTTTCTCATGGATTCTACCTTCATAGATAAAGAACAAATGCAACTATGGATTACCAAGAAAACATTTTATGTTCTTTATCTTATCGGCAAGAATCATTTCCAAAATGGATGTTCACTAATGAAAAACAAGAATCCTCACCAAAAATGGAGTAGTAATTTCGCATGAATAGAGGAAATACTTCTTATTCTCATTTAAGGACGAATACTTCTTATATTTCGAGGATTAAGTACTTCTTATATTTCTTCAAGGATACTTCATACTTCGTATACTTCAGGGTGATACTTTTTATTTACTTCGCAAAGCTCCAGAACTTCACAAAAGAATAGAGGCAAGTACGTACTTTTCAAGTCCAGTATTCTTTCGCTCGTTCCTTCAACAACAAATATCAGACTACTACAAAATGGATTTTTCCTTAAAGATCGCTCTTCAAGCAATATTCAAGGAAAAAGAGGCAAGATGTAGGATCAGAATATCACAACAACAAAAGAACGTTGCAAAGCCGTCGCAGGCTAATTGCGAAAATGATGTAACAGATGATAAAAGCTTAAACATGAGAAAGACGTGAAGACCTTGCGACATTCAAAAATGCTGCGAATTTGACACTTGATTGCTTGCGAGAATACTACAAGTTAGATCCTAAAATAAAGGATAAATTAGTTGTCATACACTATGTAAACACCTATATAAAGATAAGAGCAGGAGAGAGAATAAAAATATACACAATTTCGTAAAAGAGAGGGAGAGACACATTTGTAGAGAGGGAGTTTATTTTCTTTATCATCTTCTTCCCCTAAAAATAGATCTTGAGCTCTATTATATCCATTAATGGAGATTATCAATGTAAATCAAATGTAAATTCAAACAATCATAGTGAAGAACCATTGATGTAGATCATATTGATCGAACCATGTAAAAAATCTTTGTGTCCACTTTATAGTTTTAGTATTTTAATCTTTATTTTGGTTATGAAATATATTTAGATCTAGAAATTATATCATAATATTACGTGGGGTGTGTTGTGGGATTTTCTGCAAATACAGATAGTATTTCTCAAGAACATTTAGAAGAATAGGAATAAATCCCTCTTAAGAAGGAGCTGTTGGTGATGAAACAACTACTAGTGATAAGCCAAATGAGGAAGAAGTTGGAGTTGGAGTCAATCAGAATAAGGAAAACACTGGCAAAGAGGATAAAGCTGGTGAAGATGATATAGCTGGAGAAGAAGATATTGAAGTCTGAGTTTTAATTTTTTTTATCTTGAATTACCTTTTTTCTTTTTTTTTCTTTTTCGAACGATGTATTTTGGACCACCTTTGGATTCAATTATACTTTTGGTATTTTAGGTACTTACGAGAAAGATAATGTCATCTTGTTTATTAATTCCCATACTTTCCTTTCATTATATTTCTAGCGATGAATGATCTGCATAAAGAATAGTTAGTATTTATAAATCTTTTGTGGTCTTATTTTGCCTTCCTAGTTAAAGGCCTTATTTTGCCATCTTTTTTATTTGCGACAAAATCGCAGGACGTTTTTACACTTTCATGTAGAAACCCATTGACCTTGCCTTTACTTTATGTTCAATTTTATTTTTGCTGCGACAATATGACATGCCTAAATCTTCTTGCGAAATTAAAGTCCCATGACATTGCCGTCTTGCGACGAAATCGCAGGACGTTTCTACACTTTCATGTAGAAACCCATTGATCTCGTCTTAACTTCTCTTTTGTATTATTGCCTCTTCAGGACTGTTGGACAAATATGACAAGTCTTAATACTCCCGTGAGTAAAAACCCTCATGACATTTGCGTCTTAAGACACTTATCAGCTCCCTAATGGAGGGTGCCTCCCTTATCTTCCCCCTGGTTGACCTTTCAAGGAGACGTACTTCTGCCATACAAGACTAACTCCTCCCATCAAGTCTTAACAACAACTAGTTGTGTTCGTAGCCTCTTATCCCTTTTGCCTATATGGATTATGGTTACGAGACTGCACCCTAAGTGGGGTTTTCTTGGGGCCGAGTGCATCATAGACAAGACTTGCCAAGAATGGCCAAGGTAGTTTCATACTCCTCGGGCACTCTTGGATCAACCGTGTACCTTAGTGCCTTGGTCATACTATGCACCCCTTAGGAGATATCTTATTAACTTAGTCGCCCAACTCAAGTCATATGCTCAAGTTGAGAATCCAAGGTGTCTCTTTTGGATGGGCTTTCATTGACCCCAAATCTCCATGACTCAGGTTCCAGCAGCGGTGTCCATGCAACACATACCCCCTTCTATGATGTACTTTAGGTCTTACATTTTCCTCTTGCGAAATTTTATTTGCGAACTAGGGTGTACGCCATAAAGGTTCGTCCCATTCTATTTTGATTTTCTCTTGCGATATTTTCGCATATTCTTATTTTATTTAGATCTTGAATAATCTCGCAGTGATTTTTTTTTTTTTTTTTTTTTGGTAATACTTACTTTGTTGTATCATACATAATTTCATCAACTAGGGATTCTCAAATATCCTCACGGGTAATATCTCTTTAAATATAGTCTATTCCATGGTCTAGCAAGTCTTTGACCCACATCTTTACCCTATGGATCCTTCAATTTGTATGCCCCTGTTCCAATTATCTCCTTTATAATGTAAGGTCCATCCCATTTTCTCGCTAATTTTCCACCACCTTCTCGCTGATAATTTGGCGTCTCGCGAAGAACCAAATCACCTGGCTAAAATTCACGTGGCTTGACACGCTTATTGTATTCTCTTGCTAATCTCCGTTTATAATTCTCCATATGCTGCAAAGATATTACTCTCTTATCTTCTAATTCATCCAGTTTGCTTAAGATCATTCCAGCACTAAGATTCTTCTCCCAGGCCTCTCTTTTTGTCGTGGGTATAACAACTTTTGTTGGTAACACTGCCTTAACCCCATATGTTAGACAGAAAGGTGACATTCCAGTTTCTTGTTGCCTAGTTGTGTTGTAAGCCCATAATGCATTATGTACTTGTTAGCACCATGCTCTATTATGTCCCCCCAACTTCTTCTTTAATATATTTGTGATTGTCTTATTTGTTGCCTCTGCTTTCCCATTAGCCTGTGGGTATAAAGGAGTAGATTTTCCACATTTTATCTTAAATGCATTAAGCAACATTTCAATATTCTACCCTTCAAATTGTTTCCCATTATCAGATACCAACTGTGCTGGAATTCCAAATCTGCAAATGATATTTTCAAATATGAATGTAAATATGTCTTTGTCGCGAATGTGCTGCACTGCTTTTACTTATGCCCATTTTGTGAAATAATATGTTGCGATAATTAAGAATCTTTTTTGTCCAGACCCTGGTACAAATGGTCCCACAATATCTAACCCCCACTTTCCAAAAGTCCATACACTGGTTGAGGATTATAAGGGTGCTCCAGGTGCATGTATTCTCTTTCCATGTCACTGGAAATCTTCGCAGCGCCTTGATACTTGTTTTGCATCTTCATGCCAAAGATCTTCCTCCTTTGTGGTTGCCAGCATCCCCACTATGCAGCATTTTTAACACTTTATCTCCTTCTTATCGTGTCAAACATCTAAGTGATGGTCCATTAAATGATTTTCTATACAATATACCATCTCTTAATTCATAATTTGTTGCACGACTCTTTAATTTGTGTGCCTCCAATCTGTTTCTTGGTATTTACCCTCTCGCTAAATATACATGAAGTTCTGCTCTCCAATATGCGATATTGTCTTTTGGCCCTTCTTTACCACCTTCTACTATCATTACATCTACCTCTTCTTCCTCTTTTTTATTGATTGATGGCGATAAAAGTGTCTGTATCTTTATGCATCTCACAGTTGGATCTGTCATCATGCTTGAATTGAAAGCATAAGCATCTGCGAGCCTATTATCATTCCTTGATATATGCCTCCATTTTATTTTTGGGATTTTCGCTGACAATTCTTCAACAAGTTTCTTGTATTTCTTCAAGGATGGTTCATTTGTTGTGTATTCTCCTTTTATCTGGAGAATGACTAGTTGCGAATCACTGGTAATTCTAGCATTTTATAATTTCATTTCTATTGCGAATTTTAGAGCATGTACCACATCTTCATATTTTGTTTCATTATTAGTGGATGCAAACTCCAACCTAAATTAAAAAGCCATCTTTGTTCCCTCTTGTGAAATCAAGATAATTCCAACTCCATTACCTTACCCATTTGAGGATCCATCCACCAATATCTCCCATCTATTTGGTTCTGTTAACAAGTCTTTTGGATCTCCTTATTCTTCTTCTATATCCATCATCTCCTCAACAGCTTCATCACCTTCTAAAGGAAATTCTGCTAAAAAGTCTGCGACAACCTGCGACTTTGGTGAAGATAACACTTCATATTTAATTTCGAAATGTCCTACTTGCGCATTCCATCTCTCAACTCTGCCTGATCTTTTTGAGTTCTTCATCACTGATTCAATTGGTACCTTTGTTAACACTTTAACTTTATGTGCCTGAAAATATATGCGACGTTTAAAGGTCGCATAAACCAATGCTAGAATTAGTTTTTTAATCTTAAAATAATTTCTCTCTGCGGCATTGAACATCTTGCTGATGTAGTAAATTGGTTTTTCAACTCCTGCAACTACTCGCAATAACACAGTACTTAGTGCATGCGAAGTTGTCGCAAGATAGATTAACAGCTCTTCTCCCGGTTCTGCCTTTTGTAAAATAGATGTATTCACCAGGTATGCTTTTATTCCTTGAAAATCCTTCTCACATTCATATGTCCACCTGAATTTTGTCCCTTTTTTAAGGATGTTGATTTGCATTTGTCTGATGATCGCGAGATAAATCTTCCTAGCGAAGCCAAGAGACCATTTAACTTTTGCACATCTTTTATTGTTGCTGGTGTTGTCATATCGCGAACTGCTTGAACTTTTTCTGGATCAACTTGTATTCCTTCCTTGGATATAATTTATCCTAAAATATTTCCTGATGCAACTCCAAAAATGCATTTTTATGGATTCACCTTGATTTTAAAATGCCGCATCTGTTCAAAAATCTCCTTCAGATCTTGTACATGCTTTTTAGCTTCTTTACTTTTTATCAACATGTCATCTACGTACACCTTTAATGTTTTGTGTATCCACTTTGCGAATACCTTCTCTACCATTCTTTGATATGTTGCTCATGCTTTTCGCAAACCAAATAGCATTTTTGTATAACAATATAACCCTCTTGGAGCGAAAAAAGCAGTATGTTCTTGATCTTCTTCAGTGAGAGGAATCTGGTTGTATCCTTTATGCCCATCTAAGGAAGATATTCTATCATTTCCTGCTGCTGACTCGACCATTTTAGGTATATCTAGTAATGGAAAACTGTCTTTAGGACAAGCTTTGTTTAGATCAGTAAAATCTATGCAAATTATTATCCCATTATTTTTCTTTGGAACCACAACCATGTTTGCTATCCACTCTGGGTATCTTGCTTGTCTTATAATTCATGCATCAAGCATTTTCTGTAGTTTCTCTTCTATTTTGGGAAGGTAAGTTGTTGCGACTTTTCTTATCCTCTGCTTAAATGGTCTTGCGTCTTTGTTGATCTTCAATTTATGACATGTAACTAATGGATCTATTCCACGCATTTCATCCATGTTCCATGCGAAAATATCTTTATATTCTCGCAAGAGATTAACGGTTCTATCTTCCTCGTCTGTATCCATCTTAGTTCCAATTTTCAACATTTTAGGTTCTTCTTCAGTTCCAATATTTACTTCTTTTGCTGGTTCTGCTGCAGTGTAACTTGCTTCAGGTTCTCCCATTGGTGTTGGTTCTTTTATAATTTTCGCTGATTTATCTCCTTCCTGCGAAATTTCGCTGGGTACTCCTTTTCCTTCTTCTAATCTTACCATTTAGATTTTAAACTCCTCTTCTTTCTTTGCCTCTTTCGCCATCTTCCTGCGATATTTTTGCTTGTTTACTCGTCCTTCATAATTTTTTACTTCAATTTGATAACATAGTTTCGCCCCATCAATATCACCTCTAATTTCACCAATCCCGCTTGGCATAGGAAACTTGATACACTGATGTAATGTTGATGCTACAGCTCTAATTGCGTGTATCCATGATATTCCTAGCAGCATGTTATATGGTGATTCCATATCCACCACACATAGCGTTATTTGTGTTTCAATTTCTCCCAGCGAAATTCTCACTGTTATTTCACCTTTTGGTTTAGTTGTGGACTTGCCGAAACCATGAATATGATATGTTGGATGAGACATTTCTTCATCTTTGTATCCCATTCCTTTGTATGCATGATAAAATATTACATCCACTGAGCTTCCCGTATCTACCAAAGTTCTATTCACCGCCCATTCTTCCATAGATTTTGATGATTTCTCCTTTTTTTCGTATAGTCGTTACTGTGATTACCAAAGGAGATGTGTAGATCAAATTTTCTTTTGGTATCTCTGCCGCTGTGATAATTTTATGCTTTTCCCAATCCTTCAACAGAGATATTTTTTCTACCGTCATAATCTTATTTCCTTCAAAATATCGTTTATGTATCCTCCCTCTAATGTTTTCATGGAATTCATTAACCATCGTTTTTGTGATTACTTTACACTCCAATCTTCTTTTATTCTCATTGATCTTAATCATCTTTTCCCCAACTGATTTGTTGTTTTCTTTTATCATTTTCTTGATTTAAACAGTTTTCACAATAATCTCCACAATCTTCAATCAAATTTTCTTGATTTGATAATCTTCAGTCCCTGTTTCTAGCGCCAATATGTAGTAGCAGGAAATCTCACACTACACCCCTCACAAGAATTCATACAATCATATCATTTTTAAATCAACAATCATGAATTTTATTGATTAATCTCACAAATTTTACAAGATAAAAAGGAAATGAAGCTAAAGAATTAACAACCACTCTGGACTTTCTCTCTCCTAATGACTTTCTCAACACTCAAAAAAGATCTCTCCTTCTTTATGCCTGTTCAACTCTTTATATAAGGGATTACAAAGGGGATGACAGCTAATCTGTCCTTTATTTTAGGATCTGACTTGCGATATTCTCGCAAGAGTTCTATTGTTAATCTTCGCAAATACTATAATCATCGCAGATTCATCACACTTTTCTCATGCTTCACCCATCGTCATCTGTTACGTCATTCTCCAAATCATCCTGTGATGCTCGCCATGTGTTGTTGATCAAGCTTCGCAAATGTGTCCTTCTTGCGATATTCTGATCCTACACATTGATGTATATATATTTTGGGAATGCTTGTTTTCTCGACATTGCTAATGCATGTATTTATTTATTTTGAAGCAATATATTAAATAAAACTAATGAAACTGTTATTACACGTGTGAATGTAATTCCCATAGAGTCGCTTAATAAATTTTGATTAAGAAAAGACGGATTCTTATGTTCACAAATTGATGTTGAAAGATTTCCCGCCTGGATACCATCGGCTGCCAAGTTTGCTAGTCCATCTGCGGCTTGGTTTCCTTCTTTATAGTTATGTTGACTAGTACAACATGGATAATGCCTGTATTATGAACCGTCTTGCAGGTAGGTACAACTTGCTCAAAATAAAAATTATTCCTTTCCAAAATTCAAACTCGATAATTGATTCCACTTGACTTCGTCATCTTTTTAATTTATTATATACAAATTAGAAAGTAGGGTTATTTGGTTTTTGGTACTCACATTGACCCAAAACTGGCTTTGGTCTAACATTTGTCCAGCCTTTGCGTTTGGTCTAAAGACCAACGTTGACCCAGTTAAGTCTTGACTTTCAGTTAATAATTATTAAATTAATTAACTAAAATCCAATTAATAAACAAGTTTACCATTATACCCATTAAATTTGTAGACACCACTAAGAAAACTCTTAGCCTTTTAATTCTTTGAAAAAAAAAATCGAACACTTAGCATGCGGTTTATGTTGGTGAGAGGGCCAGTTTGAGGCTGATTTCGATCTTCCTTCTACAATCTTCTTCACCTGCAAATCTGTGTTTCACAACAAGCCATATATCCTCGTTACATTCTGGCCGAAAGACACTCCATATCTCATCCAACCATAAATAAAAGTGAAAAATACTAGAACCCCCCTACTATATGGGTTCAACATTTACAAGCCCCACAAAATGGATCATTCACTATCAACTCCATTCTTTCACATTTTAATATTTCTAGGCCCAAAATTTATATTTTCAGGGCTTGATAATAAAGTGACATTTTCGTAATGTCAACTTTATCCTTTTCAATATAAACAAGACAAAAATCATAAAATCAATTCATTTCTTCATTTTCTTTTTCTCTCATCTCTCTCTCGGTTGCAGAGATTTTTTTTTAGGGTTTTCTCAGATTCATTTTCATCTTCTTCTTTTAGATCTTCTACTGCAACGATGGTGAAGAATTTTTAGATAAAAAGAGCAGAGACGATCGATTTTTATCAAAGGTTGATCAAATTTAGGTTTGAAAATTGATTAATTCAATGATTCTTATGTTTTTCATCGCATGATTTTGCTGCCACTGCTATTGTAACATTTTTTTCCTGGTTTATTCTCTGAAATATGAAAGATCCAAAGGTTTGAACGAGTCTTAAAATTGAAAGCGACGTTATAGATCATAGATCCACCACCAGGAGAAGGAGGAGCATCGGTTGCAGTTGAAAATAATCCCAGAAACATATTTCTATTAACGGATTTGCAGATTCAACATTTACTCATCAGCGATGTAAGTATAAAGATAAGTATCGTCTTCAATTAAGAGATTTTATCCATATGTTAATCTGCGCGAGGCTTTGAGCTGCTGCGCCGCTTGCGTCACCATTCCGATTTATCTGTTTTGAGACCAGATGATTCAACCAGGACTGATATATTTATTTGATTCATATTCGATACTTCGTCCCATCACAAGGTACAGTATTTTGGTGAGTTTACATTTCTACTTACTGAGTGAGTGAAATATAGAAGACTAACCAGTGATAACATGTTCTTCCTCCTCCCTATTAAATTTCATTCTCCTCCAACCCTCATAATGCAGATGCTTCTTTTCCAACCAGCAATTAGATCAATTAGGGTTTCTCTAGTTCCTTTTTCATCGCCTCTTTCCTCTTCTTCTCTCCCTCTCAGGACCCTCAAGAACCTTTCAGCCATTCCTCTTCTACCCTTATCTTCATTTTCTTCTCCAAAACCACTAAATTCACTTTCTATCTGTAACAAGAAAGCAGCATCCACTGTTGTTGCCAATGCTGCTGCAGCTTCCTATCCTTACAGTGATGAATCAGAGAAGGCAAAACGTTCCCAGGTTGTATTTCTTTTCCTTTCACTATTTTTTTTTTTTTGAATTGAATAGTTTGACTCAAATTTTGATGAATTTTGAATTGATGGGTTTGATTTTTGTTGTTATTTTGGTTGATGTGTGTTCTTAATTAGGTTGCTAAGAGGTTAGAGAATACATCAAGATATTTTAAGAGATTGGGGAGCTTAGGGTTTTGGGGTCAGCTAGTATGTACGATTATATCTGCTATAATTCTATCGTTTTCTACTGCGATTACTGGAAGAGTATCATCTCCAGCTACTTTTTATGCTACTGCTGGTGGAATTGTGGCAGCCTTCATTTCAGTGTTCTTCTCCTTTGGGTATATCCGTCTTTCAGATAGACTTAAAAAAACAGCCAGTGATCCTGAAAAGGTGAATTTTTCATTTACATTTCTCATTTTACTCATTACTCTTGTGAATTCAATTGAGGAGATATCTCCGCATTGATGAAATAGAATTGTTACGTTGTTAGGATTGAATTAGCATTTTTTCTGTGTACTCATTCTTGTTTTTTTGAAAATAATAGAATGAGTGATTTGTAATTATATGGAACTAGTGATTTGTGTGTGTCTCAGACTTTTGATTATAAGAAAAGAAAACACAGGCTTCAACAATGATAGACGTTTAGTGATTAAAAAAAAAACTATGATAGACATCTCTTCTTAGAATAGTAGTTTTGTGTCATGCTATGGGCTTTGGTGTTTCCAAGAGGTTTCAGTACTTGTACCAGGGTTTTCCTAAACCTTAACAGATGTTTTGTAAGGTTCTACCCATCAAGATAGGCAGCTCGTGAAGCAAGATAATCTTGTGTGCGTTTAAATGCTGGATGGTCTTAACCATACCTTTTTAGAGCAAGCACTTTTCTGGATTGTTTTTGTATTCACAATAACAAATGACCTTAGAATTGGTGTTCTATGTAAATGTCAATTGTGCATCAATATACTAATCTCACCTGATTTCTGATTTGCTTGCAAAAATTGTAAATAGTTCACCTTCGTTAGCTGCTTCAACTATGATAGACGTATAATGATTAAAAAATTAATAATAATAAATAAATATTGACAGAAATCTCTTCTTAGAATAGTAATTTTATGTCATGCCATGGACTTACAATTCATCAGTGAGATGTTGTGATTCTTCGTCACTGGGATGTTGCGATTGCGGTTTTTCAAAATTAGTGGTTTCCAGAGGTAGTTCATCAGCGACAATGATGTTTTAAAAAGAAGGAAACAAGAAGGAAGTCTATGAGGTAAACTTAGGCTTTAGAGTTAAGAAGTTGTAAGTAACATTAGAAAAGATTCCCTGATTGTTAGACCTGAAGTAATATGGTTAAAAATTGTATACTTTGTATGAATACCTCTCATTTCAGTTAAACTAGAGATGAACGACAAAGGAATGATCCTGAGGGGATATTGGAATGCCCAAGAAATATGACATGTTTTTTTGTCATGAAGCTCTACCGTGAAACTGTACAGCTAAATCTTTTCTTGATGAAATTTATTTTTGCGTTTTCATAATCAGTCTGGAAGAGAATTTTAAAGGGACCTGATCTGGTGGGTGTGTTTGTGTTTCTGTTTTAGGATGTTGCTGGAAAGATATTTGCGTTTTCACAAAAGAGTCATCGGGAAATTTGCATTCTCTCAGCAAATGCAGTATTTTCAAATGTTACGATTCGGAAGCCATGTACGTCTGGTGGTATGTTGACATAGAAGTTTACCTTCTAGTTACACAAGCTAAGTGGATGTGTAACTTCTAGTTACATAAGCTAAGTGGATGTGTAACTTCCAGTTACACATGCTAATTAGATGTGTAACTTCTAGTTACACATGCTAATTAGATGTGTAACTTTTACTTACACATACTTATTGAATGTGTAACTTTTGGTTACACAGATTTTACTTACATATAGTAATGGTTGTTACTGATTGAAAATGTTGCATTCTTACATACATATATATTAATTTACATATATGTGAATGATTGTATGATATGAAACGTGTATCTAATCGATAGTTGTTCATTGTGCTTTACTCGTCCGTTCATAGCTATGTGATGGTGAAAGTTGTAGCCGATGGTGGTGCGGGTGGTGGTACTACTGGAGTTGTGGTGCGAGTTGTGGAGAAATAACTGGAGGTGTCACATTAATTTTTGGTGGTGGAATTGCAAAGTGGTGCAACTATTCTATTGAGTTTTGTGATTCTAGGAGGTGTTGGTGGTGGAGGTGCATCTTTTAGAGGAGGATATGGATCCAATGGTGGTGCTGGAAAAAACTATTCAATGCACTCAAATTCTTTGCTTGCTGGTACACCTTTTTAGATCCCTCTCTTGTTGTTTTTAGTTTCAAATTCTATGTCTAGACTGCACATTTATTCACATTACACAAGTAGGATGCATGTGTAACTTCTAGTTACACATGTGATGTGCTTGTGTAACTTCTAGTTACACATGTGATGTGCTTGTGTAACTATGAATTACACTAGACAGATTATGAACAAACCTTGTAACCAAAAAATTACACATGCCAGTTACACAAGCTTTTATGGATGTGTAACTCTTAGTTACATAAGTCAGGTGCATATGTAACTCTCAGTTACACATATTATATGCATGTGTAACTCCTCTTTACACTATACAGATGCTAGGTATCCAAGTCATATGCATGTGTAACTACCAATTACACATGATAGATGCATGTGTAACTCCAAGTTACACATGCTAAGATGGGTTATCATGTGTCTTTTCTGTGATCTTTGTTCTATAATTTTGCCTTACAATTCTCCTATAATATTATTTTTTTTGTTTTTTATTCATCCAACCTAATCCATGGATGTTTATTTCGTTGCAGATATGCAAGCATTTTGGAATGAGGAAGACAAGAAAGAAAGGCAAAACTTCTAGTATAGGTTTCGGTGGTTTATTTCTAGTGTTTTAACTCATTTATTGTGTTCTGTAACAACCGATTACTATAGCTGGTAAACACAGTTATTATTGTAAATTAATATTAGTGTGATAGATGTATTTTTTGTATATTTTTTTTCCTGTTGTGTAACTGTTGACTACACATGCCATATGCATGTGTAACTTGTGGATACACTTGTCATATATATGTGTAACTTCTTATTACACATGTCATATGGATGTGTAACTTTAAGTTACACACTATTGAATACACAACATGAATGTGTAATTTTTTATACATGTGTAACTTCCAGTTACACTTGCAATATCAATGTGGCCGGAGGTGGTGGTGAGCGGTGGTCGGTCGACGGTGGTGGTTATCGGCGGCGGCGGTGGTTGGTGGTGGTCGGTGGCGGTTGCTGGCAGTGGTGGGCGGTGGCTATGGTGGTTGGCGGTGGTCGGAGGTGGTTGCCGGTGGTGGTGGTTTGAGGTGGTTGCTGGCAGTGGTGGTCATAGGTGGTTGATGGCGGTGGTGGTCGGGGGTGGTTGTCGACGGTGGTGGTTGGAGGTTGTTGCCGGCGGTGGTGGTCGGAGGTGGTTGGCGGTGGCTGTGGTGGTCGGAGGTGGTCGCCGGCGGGGGTGGTCGGAGGTGGTTGCCGGCGGTGGTGGTCGGAGGTGGTTGGAGGTGGTTGGAACATCATCACATAATATTTTAATAATTTGGGGCCTAAATTTAAATTTTATTTTAATTATGGGCTTGACCATATGCATAAGGGTATCAAGGTCTTTTAATAATTTGGGGCCTAGATTTAAACTTTTTTTAATTAAGGGTCTCACATTATGGGTTATCCATGGGTTGGGCCTTAGCCTAATTTTCCCTAAATAAAATCAACGACAAATGCAACCACTCAAGGGTATTTTCCCGGTAGCAACAAAATCCAATTCCTCTTGTTTTTCATTCACAAACGCAATTGAGCCTTTCTTACCAATATTGGCCTCTAAAATCTTGTCAAATTCTAACGAGAACACCGGCAAAATTCACAGAAAAAACCTGTTAAATGTGACATAGAGAACTGCAATGAGACTTCTTTGGGAACTTTCTTCAAACAACTACATGGTATGAATTGTTGTGGCAGAGATGAATTTTTTTGTTCTTCTAACCATTGTTTATCTCCTTCCCTGCAGAGAATTCAAGCATCAACAACTACCTTAATCATCCACATAAAATATAGCAAGAACAACTTGCTTCTTCACTGATTTTAATGGATCCACAATACAGATGTAAAACAACACTACTACTACATAAGAAGAAGAAATTGATGAAGAGAAATTAAGATCAATAGAATCAACACCAAAAGCACTAAAATTTCCCCAATTCACAACCCTAAAAATCAGAGAAACCAACCCAATCCTAACAAAATCAAAACCCCATCTTTAAACCTAAATTGTCTCAAATCAGCTGCAATTGTAGCAATAACAGTTTTAACAATAGATTCACCGTCAGTAGAAGTAGTTTCATCAAATCCACCTTCTTTGATGATTAATTATACTCACTAATTCAAACTTTGCATGTATATTGAATTCTCCAATTACCAGCATCATCAAACACCGATTTCAGTTTCGTTCTTCGGCTTCTAAAATTCATCTTTTGCATAAAACCCATCATCAGAATCTTGTTCTTCCTCATTTTATCAATATCATTCTACTAAAGCAAAACATAATGTTGCAAAACGCCGAAGAAGAAAATTTATTGGGGGCAGAGAAAAGAAAATTATTACTTTATTAGGGTGTAGAACTGTGGATTTAGGGGTTTTATTTAGAACCATTCATTTAATGGTTTAGTTAGTAACCCTTGGATTCAAGGGTAGACTTGTAAAATCAGATGATTTATTTTTACAAATTTAATTAAATTCAGGTCAATAACGGTCAACGAGAGTCAACGTTGATCTTTAGACCAAACGCAAAGGCTGGACAAATGTTAGACCAAAGTCAGTTTTGGGTCAAAATGTGAGTACCAAAAACCAAATAACCCTAGAAAGTATAAGCATCCCATATGAACCAAAATTGAAGCAATATTAGTCACTAAATTCAACTTAGTACAGATTGTTCTTGTTATAGCATTGCTCGGTCGAACTCGCATGCGTTGCTATCTCAAGCATGTTTGTCAATATTAGTGATCAAAACTATAAAGTCTTTGATTTCTAGTCTACTATAGCTAAGGTCTCAGACTAGGATAGAAAGTGTAGTTGAGCTCAACAACTCCATGGAAATCATCATACAAGACGAAGGACTACTCAATGAACCAGTGGATCTTCATCGACTAAAAGGTATGTGGAGACTTGAACTTATTTATCACTCAAAAGTTTATCTATTCTATCTCTTATCTTGAGACAAAAGTCGTATTACTATATAGACTAAGAATATACACATATGATATTTCGAGCTGAGTATATCTCGCTTATCTATTTCTCAAAATATTTCGCTTTATCCAAGTTCATCTTTACCTAGTGATGAAAGTCATGTTATGTTTCAATCATTTTGGAAATTGCTCTGACGAAAAATAATTTGTGAATAACAACTACGCCCTCTGAGAATGTTTCAATGATTGAGATGAGAGTTTAGACAATATAACCATTGGAGGATATAAGCATTGTTGTGGCAACACATATATGTATAAGTCCTTAGTGCTTGAACCGAAGTGTTTGCGGGTAAAAATGGTTTCTGCTGATTTAGGTAATTTTGGGTGTACGGGTGAGAAACGAATTTAAACCCTAAACAATGTACTGCAAGGGAGTACTTTAGATTCGAGAGATCAATCTGTACAAGTCCGTCCTAAACCAAGAAATGGTCGTTCCAGACTTGCTTCGGTCACAAAGTGGAGGAGAATGTGTTGGTTTTGGGGAGGGAAGCAAGGAAAGTGATGAGACCAGAATAACTGATTCTGGAAGAGTAGTTGTGTTACTATGACTTGTATCAGAAAAATGGGAAGGCTAACTAAATGGTAAGCTAGCAAGCATTTTCTGAGTATTGTATGCTCCTGACTGAACTTCTTGTTCGGTGGAAATAGGTAAGACCTATTTATACAAGTCAAAGTGAAACGTACTCTAGTCTCATTAAGGAATGGAAAAATGGGTAAGTAAATGGGAGAAGGTGGTAACGCATGTAGGATCAGAATATCGCAACAACAACACACTTGCGAAATCTTCATTCGCGACACTGCGAAGACGTCGCAGAGTGACTTCAGAAATGACATAACAGATGACGACAGCGTAAACATGAGAAAAGTGTGATGATCTAGAGAAATTTAGGATGTTTGCGAATTTTAATATTTGTAAGCCTGCGAAATACCGTAAGTCAGATCCGAAAATAAAGAAGAATTAATTGGGGGATATGGGAATTAATTGGGGGATATGAATTACTTCCCCCAACACATGGTGTGTGCTAAGGGGTGACTTTTGGTTATGAATATACTAAAATACCCTTCCCTCAAAATAAAAAAAAAAACTTAAAATCAAAAAACAAAATCATATCCCCCATTTCCATCTCCACTTCTTCCCTCAAAATAAAAATTAAAAACTTAAAATCAAAAATCTAAATCATATCCCTCATTTCCATCTCCACTTCTTATTAATCTTATTTAGGGGTAGTGTTTTGAAACCCAAATATTCTCCATTCCCTTTCAAATTCTAAACTCTCCCCACTCTATATCAAATTCTCTTCACCTCACTTTGAAAACGAAATTTTTTATTTATTAGGAAGTGATGAAGATCATGCTGAAAGTGATGATGACCATGCCGGAATTGATGAAGACCATGCCGGTACCGGGTTCCGGCATATGGTCTTTATCAATTCCGGCATGGTCTTCGTCACTTCCATTTTGAATTTTTCCTGGCTTTAAAAAGCTTGGTACCGGCATGGTCTTCATATCAACTGACCATGCCGGTATTTTTTCCGGCATAGTTTTCATATTTATTTCCTATGCAGAAAAACAATACCGGCATGGTCTTCATATCAACTGACCATGCCGGCACCAAGATTTTTAAAGCCAGGAAAAATTCAAAATGGAAGTGAGGAATACCATGCCGGAATTTATGAAGACCATATGCCGGAACACGGTACCGGCATGCCCGATAATTTCCTATCAATGCCGGTAGTCAAGTGAAAAAAAAATCAACATTCTGGATACTTTCATTTCGTTCGGCATAGGTATTTAAGCAAAATACTATGCCGGAACAGGTACCGGCACGCTCGAAAAAACTATTACCATGCCGGTACCTGTTCAAAACCAGAAAAAAATCAACATTAGGAAGATCAAAACCAGGAAAAAAATCGTAACGAGAGGGCCCCGAACCCCCCGGATAGTGGCAAACAATTTATGAACATTTCCAACAATTGCCGGCATGAGTTTTTGGTTGAATACCATGCCGGCACCAAGCTTTTTCAGCTGCAACAATGGTGGATTCAAAGAAATAAAATCAATTTTTCAACCTCTTATTATCAGTAATTCTCTCATCACAATCATCTTCCCATTTTCAAAAAAAGAAATTCCTCTCAAATATTTTTTTCCCTCCTTCTACTCTCACCCAAACACAAATAAAAATACACACTAATTTATCCCCCAAATACTTAATATTTTACTAATTATACTTAATCACTAATCCTAATTAGTGGGGGCTAGATTAGGAATTTAAAAAAAAATTACATAGGGGGTCACCCAGAATTGCTATTGGGACACCTATTTTGTCTCGTAGCTATATCCCCCAATTAATTCCCATATCCCCCAATTAATTCTTCAAAATAAAGGATAGATTAGATGTTATCCACTATGTAATACCCTATATAAAGAGATGAATAAGCTTAAATGAGAAAGATAATTTTTGGAGTGTTAAGAAAGTTTTGAGGAGAGAGAAAGTCCAAAATAGTGTTGTATTCTTGATTTCATTTCCTTCTGGCAAAATTTCTAGATTCAATTAATAAAAAGTGTTGTTATTAATCTTAAGAAATGTGTTGATTGTTATGAATTCTTGTGAGGGATGTATTGTAGGATTTCCTGCAACTACATAATGGCGCTAGAAACAGGGAGGTGATTGAATTGTGATTTTGTCGGAATTTGGAGTAATTGGTGAAGAATTTCATATAATTTTCAACAATTCATTAAGATTGAAAAGATGGCAAGAAGAAGAAATGCTTCAAGATAACCAACAACTGTTAGAAGGAGTAAGAGGCTTGCTGGAGAAGGAAGAAATGAAATTGTGGAATCTTCAAGAATGAACACAAGAAACAATGGAGAAAATCATGTTCAACAACCAACTCAGCGTATGGAAATACAAAATAGAACTGTGGATTATGATAAAGTGAGTGTACATACTTGGCGATCAGATTCAACAGAAGAAGTGGAAGAAGAGCAACAATCACTACACCATTTTTCCTGAATCGTAACGGTTTTTGAGCGTTACGAATCGGGGTTGTAACGGTTCCCAACCGTTACGAAACACGGTGCTACAATTTTTTTGTAACGGCCCACTATCCGTTACAAATTTATTTTGCAACGGCTTTTGTAACGGCAAGTGGCCGTTACTATGTGGCACTCTCGTAACATGCCGGAGCCGTTACGAATTTATTTTGTAACATTACATTGTAACATGTTAAAGCCGTTACGAACATTTTTTGTAACAGAAAAAAATTACTGTCTGTCAACATTAACCTGGTCAAAATCAGTCAACTATGACCAATTCTGACCAGGTCAATATTAACAGGCAGCACATCCCTGGCCGGTAATAAACTGGAATTTCAAGTAACCTGCATACATATTTCATTTTACTGATCATCCCCAATCATTCATATCCACACATTCATATAAAAAAAACACAAATTCTTATAAGTACCAATTGTTTTTGCCAAGTATGAAATTCAGAGGGAATACATAGAAAAATTTACTAAGTTCCAAAGTTCAGTTCATAGAAACTTAAAAAACTTTCTAAGTTCTCAACTTATTTCTAAGTTACCAACTTATTTCTAAGTTTTCCCATGTCATAGGATAAATAAACAGAAACATGACTCACATAATATCGTTCTCATGTCGCAGACTGTTGCATCAGAAGCGAAACTAGCGAAGCTGATGGAATCCAATGCGACAGCAGCTATGCATTTTTTTTTGAAAGCAACTATGCATCTTCAATCCAATGGCCATTTCTCTTACAGGAGCTCTTTTCCAAGAAAAAAGCAGCTACGCGGTACTTCCCCTGCAGACAAAAGACACTGTTAATAAAGGTTTAACAGAGATGTTAAAGAAGAAATTTAGGCATATCATCCGATGTAGATCTGACTTCTGCAGCACTTCTTCTGTGAACAGAAGCAGATACGGCATCAACAATACTGTAAGCTGGTATACCATCTCCATTAGTGCTTAATTTAGAACCTTCTTTGTCTTTGATGTGAGACCTTGCCAATACAATATCAGCAAGAAATGCAGCTCTTTCATTATGTGCTTTGCTGCCATCTCCTCTTGGAAATGCAGTTTCCCTGCCCTTCTGAGGTTCCACATTCCTTTAACATTTGCTTAATATCACCTGAGGCATTTATGGTCGGATAAAAGACAAACAAGATGAAATTATTTGGATACCAAATAGTACTATTATTGCTCACCTTCATCATCAAGTTTTTATGGATATTCTGTAGGCTCATTGATGATACGCATAACACTAAGACCAGCAATGACTCCAACATCCTTTGTAGCTTGACGATGTGACTCGTTAAAGTAGGTGAGTACAGTAACAACGGTGTTCTTGACTGTATAACCAAGGCATGCCTCGGAAATTTCACGCATCTTAATCAAGACCATGGATGAGATTTATTTAGCAGCAAATTTCTTGTCCTCACCCTAGTATGAGACTTCAATCGTGGGTTTGTCAGTAACACCAGCAATAACCTTGAAGGTCCAGTGCTTAATATCACCCTGGACTGTTGGGTCACTTAGCCTCCTTCCAATTAGACGCTTTGCATCTACAAAGATTTAAAACACAAACAAAGTTCAATAAACTTTCTAAGAGATCCCTAACTCCAAAAAACTCATCCGGCATTAAAGCAACTGGGTGATATAGTTAACAACCCACTATCTTTTAATAAATGATGTAATCAAAATACCGTCGAAAAGAACCTAACCAAGAGAAGCAAGCTATTAATGACCATGAGAAATATTAATTTTTGCGGTAAGACTTACTTCGAGAATGTTCATGCAAGCTCCAAGTTCGCCCTTATTGTATCCCCTAACACAATAAGGTCCACCTAGTTTAAAGGCATCATAACTTGGGAGGTCTGCGATACATCCACCATAGTGACCATGGAGGACTAGCACAGGTGGCGGTGGTTTATCAACACCTTCAACCGGCTTCAACTGGAGGAATTTGGTGTATGTCAACTGGTGGCGGTTAAAGAATGTGAATTCGCTTCCAACAAAGAGCCCTTAGTCTACCTGCAATTTTATAGTACACAAGTAAGAAAGGATTCATTGGATTGTTTTTAAAATGTTGGTGTTTGTCATCCAAACAGACGAAGTTCTAAGATACATGAAACCATGTTTTTTGAAGATCCAGAAATAGTTAATTTAGCGTAAATATCACCTGAAAGACATTCCTCTTACCAACAATTGCACCGTTAACAAGCTTGGTGTTATCCCACGTAATGTTTGCTTGGAAGAATCCCAATTCGTCAATACCGGTGCCACTAAGAGTTATGGGATTTCCATCTGCACTGATTCCTCCGTTAGGCAACTGTCGCTGACCATTTTGAGATATATTTGTACTTTCATTCTGTGTAATGATTTTCTCCAACACCAGGCCATAAGTAATTTCGCTTTGACGAGTGAAGTTCTGAAAAGGTAAATAACAATGTATTATAATTTATGCATCACCTCTGTTATGTTGGCTTTCACACATGCTCAATCAACCCATATAGGTGGAAACTTCCTCCGCCCCTGGACCTCCAGTAAAGACTAGGCTTGGTTTACCACTGTTGAAACATCTTGAATGGAAGGTCTTGTTGCGAGGATATTTTACGCCATCAAGATATGGATGTATGTACTCAAACTTGAAAGCAAGATCATCCTGAAGATGAAAGACAAACATTCATGCTCTAAAACAATCTTTAAATGGAATGTGAAGTTATAAGTTAATCGGGGCACATTAATTGAGGATCAATGAAGTTACTGGTGGTAATTGAGCCAAGTAAGGATCTGTTCAGCCGTTGGAGATTCCGATTCTCAAAAACGTAACATTCGTATTCAATCAATGTTAAATGCCGAAATTCACATCTTTTGAGTCATGAATAAAACAAGTCTTTAGAGATTGTAGAGATAAATTACCAGGGTGGGACGACCTTGACATTTTGGTACGATACTCCAGTCAGTGCTCACTTTTGCATTATACTGCTCAAGTTTATTAAGCTTTATTTCAACTATGAATCCCCATTCGTTCTTCTCATCTAGTCGTGGATTCACTTCGATATTAGAAAACAACGCAAGCGAGTGTATATTCCTCAGGGATACTTTTCCTACTTCTATGTCAAACACATGACCTTGTCGAAGATGCAAAAACAAACAACCACAGTTCCAAAATTCAGAACAACAATACGCCAAATTACCTAATCTATGAAACAATTAAGATCCCCAACACACACCTGTTTGGGAAGTTCTCTTCTAACTACAACAAGTTGTATGTTTCCATCAACCACATTACTAAGCTTATCTTGGAACTGTATAACCAACTGAGTAATAACCACATTACATGTCATGTTAAAGATACATAAACTTAACACTAAACCCTATTTATGCAATGAACAATACATACGATAACTGAAATCGTAAATCAGAATCAGAAATCTAATATGCTATCAGTTCAAATTGACTAATCATGAATAATAACTATGTACATCATAATTGAAGGTTTATAATCTGTTTACAACGAATCAAATCAAACCCTAATTAAATATGGCTTCATCTGCAGAGAATCAAACCCAACCATAAGAATTTCAATACCAAATCAAACGAGTAACAAGAAACCATAAAATCGATTTAAATACTGAAACCCTAAAACCTAATTTACAAACTGAAATCCTACATATGATAAATACTTACAGAGATCTGTGAAATCGAAAACCCAAACTTACGTAACAGATGATTGAAGATCAATTCTTCAAAGATCATATTATTTGATAACAGATTAGATAAAACCCTAAAACTAATGATGATGAAATAACTGAAATCGAAACCCTAAACTGATGATGATGATGATGATTAGCAGATGATTAAAGAACTGAAATCTTCAGTTGAGAAGAACTAAAATCAGATGTGGTTAATCTGCAAATCTGAATATTCAGGGGAAAGAAAAGAGAAATGGGGTTTACTCGAAGAGAAGGGGGAGAAAAAAAGAGAGATAAAGGGAAAAGAAGAATGGGGTTTACTCGATGAGAAGGGGGAGAAAATTATTTCTTCAAGGGTGAAATTATCCTCTAGTGTAATTCATGTTGGGTGGAAAAAAATGGCGCATGGCCGAATGGAACACGCGCTAATAAAGCTGTTACCTGACTCTAGTGTGACCAAGCGTGTGAGTAGCATGCGTAAAACGTTAACCTGTTACGATTCGTAACAGTTGGAACCTGTTACGAATCACAAAAAAAATTCGTAACGATCGTAGCCTGTTACAACTAGGTTATAACGGCTTTTTGTAACTGGAAATTTTGTAACGGCTGCTGGGCCGTTACGAATTTTAGTTGCTATTCGGGGAAAATGGTGCAGTGAATTAAGAAATGATAGACAAGAAGAGAGAGACCAGGAAGAAGTTAGAGGAATATTTCATGGAGATGAAAAAATTGAAGCATTAGAGGCATTGAGACAAAGAATACACGGAGAGAGGAGGTTAGAAGCAGAAGAACACGCAAATTTGACAAGGCAAAACCATGAGCTGAGAATGGAAAACATGAGATTACAGAATAGGAGGTTAAGAAGTACTACGAGATCAAGTTTAAGATCAATTAGAAGTGAAGTAAGACGAAATTCTCCTATGACAAATTTTGGAGAAGGAAATCGAGAAGAAATACAAAATCCAAATGAAGAACGTCGCGAAAGGAGAGAAATAATTAAAGATCGTTACATCCCACAAGGAAAAATTCTCCAAAATGGACAAAATAACAGGAATCAGGAGAATGGGAAACGTCAGGAGCGAAATAATCAAGATGGCGAAGAAAATCAAGAAGAATGAAGGAGAATATTACATGGTAGAGAAATTCAAAGAAATCAACAGGTTATTGAAGATGAAATTGAGAGACATTATGCCGAACAAGCACGTCTAGCTTGCAAAAGGGAAAGGTTGAGAGCAGAAGTGGAGGAACAAGAGCTCCAAGAGGCAATACGCCATAACAACCATGATAATCGAAAAAGAAAGCGTGAACAAAATCGCAATAATGGAAATATCAATGAAGAATATGATAGAATACAAAGGAGAGATGAAAGGAAACAAAGAGAATTGATAAGGAATGACCAAAATCGCAGAGGAGAAAATGAGAGGTACAATCATATGCGAACTCATGAAGGAGGTGAAAGACGAGATCGCAGGGAAAGACAAGAAGAAAATAATGAAGAAAAAGATCAAAATTTCGCAAGACAAAACATACATGAACGTAGAAGAAGAGAAGCAGAATTAAAGAGACCAATGGATCAAAATCCTGGAATAAATGATCAAATCTTAAAAGAACTAGCGGAGATGAGAGGAATGCTAAATAACAGAAAAGAAAGAGGCATAAGACAATTGGATGAAGCTATAGAAGAAGCTATAAAAACTCCATTCACACAAGAAGTACAATTAGGAGGAATACCCCCAAAGTGCAACCTGCCTGCGTTAACTAGCATATTTGATGGGATAACTTGTGCAATTCAACACATTAAAGCTTATGTGAGATGTATGCTACAGTGGGAAAATTATGATGTTGTATTGTGAAATTATTTCGCATCCAGTTTAACAGGAGAGGCTTTGAAATGGTTTGAAGGGTTGCCCAAGAATACAATAACGTCTTTCAATCATTTGCAAACTATATTCTTAGGAGCATATATAAGTAATAATTCTTCGCGACCTGGCATTGAAGATGTATTTGGGTTGAAGCAGATAATTGGTGAATGTTTGAATCATTTGACCATAAGATGCATGGAAGACAATGTGTAGTGAAATGGCTGGTCGTGTGGATGAGAGGATATCTAATTTTATCATTTATTAATGCAATGTTCACAACCAACCTGCTGTATATTCAAATTTTCAGAGTCAAGAACACGATTACAATGACTGAATTGCGAGAGCTTCAGGAAGAGTATATTTCTCTTGAATAAAAACAGAATGAGATGGAATCATACCCAGTTGTGAATACAAGTTCAAAAGAAGCGAAGGCAAGCTTGTTACCCAAGTTGATAAACACAGTGGAGAGCACTTCACAAGGACAACAAGAGAGGATAATGGAGAATAGTCAGCCGAAAATAGTAGCTATGGGAAGTCGTGACCAATAAGAATTCGTGAGAGAAAGAAACTTCTATAGACGAGGTGGAAATAACAAAATTCCAAGACTTGATCAGCCACAAGAAACATATGGAGGACAAAGACAAAATTATCACAGAAGCCAAAGAAATCATAAGATGATATGGGAAGATATTAAAATGCCGCCTCTGAATACTAGTGTAGAAAAAATATGGGAAGCTATAATCTTGATGCAAAATATACCAGCACCCTGGAACATGGGAAAAGAGCCACCTCCTAATCACCGAAGTCAAGAATTTTGTTCTTACCATCATTTTCATGGACATTCAACAAATGAATGCAGGAATATAAAGAGAACCATTCTCAGGATGATAGATCAGGGAAAATTAAATCATTTTCTCATGGGAAAATCTTAATCTCAACCATTTCCACCTCCACTAGAAATTCGCAGAGTTAATACGACAAAAGGAGGAGAAACATTTGTAATAGAAGTTGGAGCAAAAGCGAAGAATCTGTTTTGTAACTATATTATTAAAGTGATTGATCTATTGGTTGCATTACAAATATATGTGTGTGATGTTTTTATCATCATTGTAACTTGAGAAAATGTTGTCCAATTAAATTTTTGCAGGTACTAATTGGGCGCGAAAACATTCCTATCTCAGTGTCTTTAGCCCAAATGATACAGAGCATCAGGGTTATATAAGCCGAAGGCAGCCAAATAAATGTCATAGCCAAAGCACTGTACAAGTTCACAAAAAGCTATGGTGAAGAGAAATGCAACAGTATGGCAGAATCTGACGCATCTCGTATTCTTAAGTAGGTGAGATTTGCTTCCCACACAATCACTTAATGTCCTTTTGGAAAGCATAGGTGAATCATGAGATTCAATAACTCAAATCAAATATGTGCGACTCCCAGGTACATTTGCATCTTGAATGCACATTGTATCGAAAAGTTTCTTTTCTTATGCATTTCAATAGGTGTTCTCCAATATTTTTGTCTTTTAGTACTTAATCCGATAACATTCTAATCAGGAACTTAATATAACACTTGTTTGTTGTGAGAAAGATGACTGACAAAATGCATATTGTTAGTCGAGTTTGTTACTGGCTCATGGCTACATTTCCTTAGCTTTGCATGGTTTTAAAGTTTAATTCTTGAATTGCTTGCAACTTCAAAAATTCTGCGACGAGCTGAAAAACCGATCTCGGGTCTTAAAAAAGCTTGGCCATATTGATGCTGATGTTGTTGTGCAGTTGAAGGGACGGGATGCTTGTCTGATAGACACAAGAGATGAACTTCTTATTACCGAATTGATGTTCAATGGTGAATTCATTATTTTGTCTTTTCACTTTTGTAATAGTCACTGGATCAACTTCCATAAGGAGTACTTCACCTATTATACTAATCCTTACTGAACAAACATGATTAGGTACGTTTAATGATCTTGATCACCATCAAGTTGCAGCTCTTACGAGCTGTTTTGTTCCCGAAGATAGTTCAAATGAACAAATACATTTAAGAACCAAACTTGGGAAGCCATACAACAACTCCAAGACAGTGCACGAAGAATCGCAGAGGTCTGTTAAGTTTTGGTATAACTGTTTGTTGATTATCTGTTTAAGTAAGTGAATGAGGATTAAAACACTTTGATATCTTTCAGATACAAAATTCATATTTTAGTTAATAGTTTATGCAACTCTCTTAATTTTCTGGCTTGCAACTTTTGATTCACCTTGATGCTGGCTTCCAGGGTGCAACTTTTGTTGAGGTTATATAAATGACTGATATCTTTGAGGGAAGTATCATTCGGCTTGCAAGAAGACTTGACGAGTTTTTAAATCAGGTAATTCCTAAAACCTGCTACACCAAACAATTTGAGAAATGAATCCCTATTTTTATCATCTCACATATCAATATATTGCCTTTATCACATTACTAGTGGATTCATCAAATTTTGTGCATCAGTTGAAAGATGCTGCTAAAGCTTTGGGAGAGGTGGATCTGGAGGCAAAGTTCGGTGCTAGCAGTGAGAGCATACGCCGAGGTATTATGTTTGCGAACTCCCTTTATTTGTAAGATCATGGTTTAGGAAAAACCAGTTTAGTTTGATGAAAATTGTAATCTCAGTATCCTGGGGAAAGTACTATATACTTCCCTTTCTTGCCTACCTTTTCTTTTCCTTATATACACCCTGAATTTTAGTTTCTCCTCAAAATGTATACCCGCTAAATATCCTGTAAGATGTATTAGGGTTCTTTTTGTAGCATTGTAGTTTTGCCATATAATGAAGAGAAACCAAGGAGGTGTTTTTTGTTTTCGTTTTTTGGAAATAAACTAGTAGCCGTTTCCACGATGAGTGCACATGCAAATTTGAGTGTAGTTTGATACTATCAATCTCTTGCATGAGCTACGTGTTAGTGCGAAGTATTTGGGTTCTTTTGATTTTCTTATATAGCCTATTATTTCGTTATTAGTCTTTGACTCAATCTTTATAACTTTATGCAGTTCAAAGTTTGAAGATGAAATAACAACACAGTTGAAGCATATTGGATTTGTAATTTTATGTAGGAGCAACTGCAAGATTTGTAAGTTTATGTAGTATATCCTTATAGTGATTTAAGTTAGAAGAACTTAGGAATTTCGTAATTTTCCATGAACTGAACTTAGGAACCAAGTATGTTTCTAATGTGTACACTAGTTTGTTGTGATACTTAGAATACATTTGTATCAAATGCTCATATTTTTTGTTAACATCAATTGAAGAATCCATTTTTCATAATTTGGTATTTGTGGAACGAATGAATGAATGTATGTATATCTGTGGAAATGATGAATGTGGGAACTGGGTAATTGCAGGGGGGAAATGTGGGGGAAATGGATTTTGACCAGGTCAATGAAGACTTGGACTTTTTTTTAGGTTGCAAAATATTCGCAACGTCTTCTATCTGTTTCTAAATTAGAACCAAAACCAATAACATTTTAGTTCCGGGTAGGGGTATTCCTGGAATTAGAAATAGCTTAGCAACGACAGACCTTGGTTTCGAATAAATAGCGTTACAACGACACTTGCCGTTGCGAATCCCCGTTGCTGACCAAGAGTCGCAACAGAGCTTATGACGTTGCGAAAAAAAAGCAACATCGTGTTTTGCAACGTCGATCTGACGTTGCAACCCCAGTCAGCAACGTCCAGATTCCGTTGTGAATCCCTAAAAATGGTTTAGTGTTTGGAAGAAGCTCGACGAGCTTAGACTGTTCAAGGCAGTCTTAAAATCATCACAATCGTCCAACTTCACCAGCCTGGTTGGAATGCCTAGATCATCCCACGAATGATCAGTGAAGCGCTAATGCGCACATTAGCGGGCCCGCTCTGTCCCTACTTGATCGGCTTGCTCACGGCATGGCCATAGAGCCATGAATGTTTGCCTAAAACATGATGGGCGTGAATCTTTTTCAAGGGTCACGGATGATCTCAAACCTCCAACTTAGCCATCACATTTGGATGGCTTAGATCCCACCTAGGACCATCAGGGAAGTGCACACATGATCACCATCAGCCCAACGTGGGCCCCGCATGATCGGTCTCCACAAAGGAGTAGCATAGCCTTCCAAAATGTTTGGCCAAAGTTGCGCACGCATGACTAATCCAAAACCCTAATTAGAGTTTGCGGCATTACATATATGTCGCAGTTTGATCATAACCATCCATCTTCTCCAGATCGGATGGATGGTATAAATATAGACTTAAGAGGTACCAAGAGTATCAACGTGATCACCGTGGGCCCACCTATGCATATGACCGACCGACCTAGGCCAACCATGGCCGAGCGCCTCGAAATGTACGCCCAAATGAGGCATTTCACGCGGTTCCCAAATCCTTTGTGGCAAAGGATTTCTATCGCAAATCGATCACGACCACTAATCTATGCCAGTCAAATTGAGTGGCCTAGATCAAGCCTTCATGGGACATAGAGGTATAGACGTGCACAACAACGGGCCATCTTCATGCGTGACCAATCAGTCCCACCAAAATTGGCGCCCATGCTTGAATTCGGTCAATCCAAAGAGTGATGCTTGCGCACCTCTTAAAAACCCTAAAATTCCACTAACGGTCACAGATTTATGCCGTAAACCATATCGTCCGTCCAACCTTGCCAGCTTGGTCGGAAAACCTAGGTTGAAAGTTAGACGATCAATGAGGCACCTCGGTAATCACCGTCTTCCACTTTTCCATAGGGAGTGATCGACCAAGGGATGGCCCGCCCATACGGCCTCCAAACGATCACTCGAAGATGGTTGGATGTGATGCTATTTTAAGAGGCTTAATCCGCTTCTCATTTATTAAGCTTTAAAACAACGATACTTCATACATATTGATCGTTTTCGATGCATTACATGCATTGAGTATACACGATATTTCATGAATATCAATTTCTTAAATAACTTAGTTATTTAACTTAGCACCGTATGCTATTTCCCATGGCGGGTCCCGCGACTCGACCCACTCATTAGAGACATCAAGCATGTCACAAACTGGGGGATCCTCACTGGGGTATTGGTCTGGCGGTTTACAGTGTGCAGCGTGCAATGCGCCATTACAAGAACATGTCAGGAAGAGTGGACGGTTAACAATGATGAGGGAAGTGGGAAAAGGTGTGATCATGTAACAATCAACACTCCTACACGACCCTACTACTCCATCACTTCACCTCCTCCACTTCCTATGAGATGAGGGTTGCGCTCAATGACTTTTATAAATAGGTCTTTTACCAATTTCCAAATAACACAGACAAACACATAAAAAACCAAGTGTTGTCATCAGTATCCATAAATCACAATTCTGATACAAGTCATAAACAACTAACACCTTCGCAATCTCAACACCTTTTTCGCTTCCCTACTTAAGATAAACCCCATCTCCTTCACTTTGTGACCGAAGCAAGTCTGGAACGTCCATTTCTTGGTTTAGGACAGAATTGTAAAGATTGATCTCTCGAATCAAAAGCACTCTCGTGCAGTGCATTTGTTTAGGTTTTAGATTCATTTCTCATCCATACACCCAAAATTACCATAACCAACAGAAATAGTTTTTACCCATAAATAATTGGTGACCACAGTGGGAGATTAATCTCTCGGTTGTGAAGTCAATTTCTTCAATACCCAATCCCATTTGGTTGATTTTCAAAATGGTTGGTCTTAGGACTCACCCAACAATTTGAAATCCCGGTCGAAGCTCCTCCAATGAAGATATCCCTCTTCCCAACGGTGTATCTGATGGTGTAACAGGAAGAATCCCAATATTGATCGAGTTAGCACGGGTGCAAGAGATTCACATGAAGAACATGGACCTGATCAAAGAAACAATAAACGACATACTCGATCTCCTCATCAAGATGACATCAGATATAAGCGGTTCCCCTGTCACGGAGATTTCTACATCGGGGATTGATCCTTGGAATGATCCTCCTCAAGTCAATAGTTTCACTATGAACCAGAGACCGGTGGATCATGAAGCGGTTTCTATAGTGGAAAGATTATGCGAACTTTTACACCTCTCGAAGAATCAGCAGGCGGAGACGTTTGCTGCAATCAACCAGATAGCCCTGGACGTGCATTTAACTCCTTTGTGTCCAGAAGCCTCAAAAATACCAGAGATGTCTGTGAATAATGTTATATTTACAGAAGAAGACATGATGGCGAAAGAAGGTCGCAACCGGGCCCTACACGTTACTGCACGCATCAAGGATTCAGAGTTCAAGTGGGTCCTCATCGACACGGGAGCGTCTTCGAATGTGATTACCCTCAAGACACTCAGGATGGCCAAGGTTCGCCCAAGCAAGATCGTGTGACAAGATACCACGATGACAGACTTTGAAGGAAACCAAACCAACACATACGGGTATGTCAACCTGAATTTATCTATGGGGTCCCGTCCAATCAAAGGTGAAATTCAAAGTCATAGAAAAGGAGCGGGACTACCATATACTGGGGATACCATGGCTTCATGACAATATGATCGTCCCCTCGACGTATCACCAATGCCTGAAGACTATGCTGAATAAAGAGGTAGTTCGTATTCCTGCATCATTATCTCCTTAGGAACCAATATATGGAGTGGAATTGTTTGAACCAAGAGAAGCTCCGCGTGAAGAATCAGAAAAAGTTCATTGCATCCCACTCCCCACGTGGGCGTCAATCCAGGAGGAGGACGAACTTGCATTATTGAAGGATAAGCCCCATGATGCATCTTTGATACCATCCAGAGCTTCACCATGGCAACAACCACTACAAATAATATTTCATCCATGTGATGTTCCAAGCATCCCAACATCGCATCCAGGAGAGTTCAATAAGCTTGTATCAAATCACAGAGGAGTGGATTCAAGGTGGTACAATTAAAGTAAGCTACACTTTGGGACTGAAGCTTACTTCAGGTTTAGAAGTTTAAACGTAGACACCGCCTTATCAGCGAATGCAATGGAATACATATTCCATGAGAAAATAAGCTCAGGATAATTACACATGGGGACTTTTGTCACGCTGCTTACTCACGGGAGAGCCTGATCCACTCAAAGCCCAATCATGCTCGAAGGACATGCCTAGCGGAGACAGAGCTAAGTAACTATCCTTAAACTAAATGTTTTTTTATCAATTAGGCATATCAAATAAATTTTAAATCCCTTAGTGTTGAGACGAGAAAATTCCTCAACACTCACCACTGTGTTTCCAGGCAAACTGCATCAACACATTTATCCTTTTAGTGTTGAGACGTGAAAATTCCTCAACACTCACCACTATGTTTCCTGGAAAACTGCCTCAACACATTTATCCTTTTAGTGTTGAGTCGTGAAAATTCCTCAACACTCATCACTGTGTTTCCAGGCAAAATGCCTCAACACATTTATCCTTTTAGTGTTGAGTCGTGAAAATTCCTCAACACTCATCACTGTGTTTCCAGGTAAACTTCCTCAACACATTTATCCTTTTAGTGTTGAGGCGGGAAAATTCCTCAACACTCATCACTGTATTTCCAGGCAAACTGCCTCAACACATTTATCCTTTTAGTGTTAAGTCGTGAAAATTCCTCAACACTCCTCACTGTGTTTCCAGGAAAACTTCCTCAACACATTTATCCTTTTAGTGTTGAGTTGTGAAAATTCCTCAACACTCATCATTGTGTTGTCAGGCAAACTTCCTCAACATATTTATCCTTTTAGTGTTGAGTCGTGAAACTTCCTCAACACTCATCACTGTTTTCCATGCAGACTTCCTCAACACATTTATCCCTTTAGTGTTGAGTCGTGCAAATTCCTCAACACTCATCACTTTGTTGCCAGGAAAACTGCCTCAACAAATTTATCCCTTTAGTGTTGAGACGTGAAAATTCCTCAACACTCATCACTGTTTTTCCAGGCAGACTTCCTCAACACATTTATCCTTTTGTGTTGAGACGTGAAAATTCCTCAACACTCATCATTGTGTTGCCAGGCAAACTGCCTCAACACATTTATCCTTTTAGTGTTGAGACGTAAAAATTCCTCAACACTCACTATTATGTTGCCAGGCAAACTTCCTCAACACATCTCTCCTCTTAGTGTTGAGATTCCTCAACACTCACTACTGTGTTGTCATGCATACTACCTCAATACACTATAGTACTGAGGACTCCACCACCTCAACACTCATCTTTGTATCCAAGGCTCGCTTAACCAACATAGCACCAGTACTCCGTGGCCAAGACAGAAGCGCCATTACAAAGATTGCAGATTGCACATGCCTATTCCCAAAGGTCAATCAAATTTTCCTGATAATCTTCTGATGTCTCGCCCTTTTGATTTTTCATCCTTGTCTGTCACCATCTCATGCTTACCCCGCAAAAATGCCACTGTTACGTGCTAAGCATGGGACTTAATGTTGATGGTGGATTTTAGTTCAGGGATAAAATTATAAAACCAATTTTAATATGTTGACATCCTGCAAAGGGTAAATTCGTTTGATGAGTGATTAATACTTCTTCGCTTTATTAATTAACGTGATCATCGTAGGCCCACCTATGCGTGTGACCGACCGGCCTAGGCCAACCGTGGCCGAGCGCCTCAAAACACATCCCAAAGAAGGCATGTCACGCGGTTCCTAAATCCTTTGCGGCAAAGGATTTCTATCGCAAATCGATCACGGCCACTCATCTTTGCCAGTCAACTTGAGTAGCCTAGATCAAGGCTTCATGGGACAGAGAGGTATAGACGTGCACAACAACGGGCCATCTTCATGCGTGACCAATCGGTCCCACCAAAATTAGCGCCCATGCTTGAATTCGGTCAAGCCAAAGAGTGATGCTTGGGCACCTCTTAGAAACCCTAAAATTCCACCAACGGTCGCAGATTTATGCCATAAACCATCTCGTCCGTCCAACCTTTCCATCTTGGTCGGACAACCTAGGTTGAAAGCTAGACGACCAATGAGGCATCTCGGTGATCACCATCCTTCACTCTTCCACAGGGAGTGATCGACCAAGGGATGGCCCGCCCATACGGCCTCCAAACGATCACTCGAAGATGGTTGGACGTGATGCTATTTTAAGACGCTTAATCTGCGACTCATTTGGTTGAGCTTTAAAACAGCGATGCTTCATACGTATTGATTGTTTTCGATGTATTACATTCATTGAGTATACACGATATTTCATGAATATCAATTTCTTAAATAACTTAGTTATTTAACTTAGCACCGTATGCTATTTCCCATGGCGGGTCCCACGACTCGACCCACTCAGTCGAGACATCAAGCAAGTTACAAACTGGGGGATACTCACTGGGGTATTGGTCTGGCGATTTACAGCGTGCAGCGCGCCATTACAAGAACGTGTCAGGAAGAGTGGACGGTTAACAGTGATGAGGGAAGTGGGCAAAGGTGTGATCGTGTAACAATCAACACTCCTACACGACCCCATTACACCATCACTTCACCTCCTCCACTTCCTATGAGATGAGGGTTGCGCTCAATGACTTGTATAAATAGGTCTTTTACCTATTTTCAAACAACACAGAAAAAACCAAGTGTTGTCATCAGTATCCAGAAATCACCATTCTGATACAAGTCATAAACAGCCAACACCTTCACAATCTCAACACCTTCTTCGCTTCTGTCCCTAAGACCAACCCCATCTCCTTCACTCTGTGACTGAAGCAAGTCTGGAACGACTATTTCTTGGTTTAGGCCAGAATTGTACAGATTGATCTCTCGAATCAAAAGCACTCTTGTGCAGTGCATTTGTTTAGGGTTTAAATTCATTTCTCATCCACACACCCAAAATTACCAAAACCAGCAGAAATAGTTTTTACCCATAAACAAAGGTTTTCCAAATTCTTGAGACCGCAGTTTAAAGTAGCAGATCTATACAACTATGCCCATTAACATGATTGCATACAAATTCAGATGAACACTATCCCCTGGATCAAAAACATGGATATTTTCATGGTTCAACTGATATCAGACTAAGTTGTGGATTTAAATTGTCTGAAATTTCATAAGGAACTTTGTTCATATTCTTAACTGATCCACCTCCCACATATTTTTGCAAATAAGTTAACTATTCTACATGAATTAATTATTAATAGATTAGATAACTATCATGCCCGCATATAACATTTGCCTAATAAAGTTCCCTGCAACATCATATACTACAAAAAATCCATTCCATTGTATAATGTAAGGATGATTTGAGAAAGCATTGCTTTTATCCCTTACGTGTTTGGAATAAATAGTTTTCTTTTTCATGAATGCCTTTTTTTACAAATCCAGCACGTCACCTACTTTCGAAAAAATAAAATGGGCCACAGAATCTGCCATTTCCTCAATACAATAGAATGGCCACAAAAAACCTAAAGACACTTAACTTCGTTCTAGACATATTCCAATTTGTTATGAAAATGATTTCATATAGCAGGACAGTGAACGCACCGAATACTTTCAAAATTTACACAGTGAACAGTTCAGAAATCCATCAAAAAGAAATATACTAATACCTGGAATATATTCTATTTTCCCCGGTAATTCTCATTTATTTAATTTGTTTTGTACAAGAAGTGTAATTACTTCATTCTCACATATCTTTAACTACCTGATTGAACCATTCAAAAAGATCCCACTCGGTAAAACCCTACGTGTTGTAGTTAATGGGATTATTCAACCAAACCCATACATCAAACAAATTAGTTACATAGAACCTTTTAACAACTGGTACACAGATAGAGAGAACGAAAAATAAGTACACAAAAAACATATTAACTGATTATTGTTCAACAGGAGAATTTATAATCAACTGTTTCATGGTATGTTAGTTGTTGAAGATACAAAAATAATACTTTGTTTTTTAGCAAGATTTGAAGCACTAAATTTGGTAAACAGGCAGCCATATATGCAACTCGGTTACTCGGTACACGTTTTAGTATACACAATGCAAATTCAATATTTGATACTTAAAAAAAACTAGTTTTTATGCAACAGTGAAATAACAGCAATGCATAAAACAAACTGGAGGAAAGAGAGCTATACCTTTGTCTTTTAGAACAACCACCACATGTCTCACCAGCAGTAGAACACAAATCCCTCAATCTTCCACAAAGACGCCCCTAAAATTCATCAAATCCAACCTTTTTCTTTTATCGCCAGCTCTCACACCTTTGAACAACATTCGAGAATGAAGTCAGTTCTCCTATCAATTCCTCAACATCCATGGTTCTATTACCCCCAATGTTGTGAATCATTTTCCACTTTCAGTTTCTTGTCTAACAAAATCAATAAACCCCAGAAATAAGTTTCCATTTGTATCAGATCGTAGTACAACAATGAAAATAGGTAAAAAAAAATCAATTAAAAACAGATACATGGTTTCTTATACAATTTACAAACCTTGCTAAAGTGTTCATCAAACGCCTACAACTAGCATTCGAATGCTACATCTAAACAGATGTATTAGATGTATCGCCTGACAAATTTTAAGACTAATCATATGAGAGATAATCAAATGCATAAAAGGACCATACATTCTCATTTGAGACATAAATTAACTTAAAATGCTAACCTTCGAACGATTGGATAGTGTTATACCTATTCTACAAAAATTAAATAAAAATCATTAGCAAGATAACCTAAGATCAAGCTAGCTCAAAGTGGACAACTCGCAACCTAAAAAATGTCAAATTGAGAGGTGCCCTTCTGAATCAAAAGAAACTTCTGAATCTAAAGTAAACCAAAACAAAAAAAAATGTGAACATCCACACCAAATTACCGAAAACAAACCAAAGTTGCAATACAATCTCCAAAGCCAGAGCAATGTGCTGAGGCTGCGAGTTAACACGGAATAAAATGATATTTTTTTATTTAGTCCTAAATTTCACTCTTCTGAACTGATTTAAAAAGTGTTAAGGATGGCAAACATACCTATTATATAGCTGTTGGTAATGTCCACGGAATGTATATGGGTAAAGTGAGCACGCAGAAAATTCAATCTTGAGATACGTATAGAGTTTTGAAAATTATTTCCTAATGCACATTTTTACATGGTATCTGCACTATGTAGATATCTCGTCCTCTTTTAAAATAGTTTTACCTTTCTTGTGCCACCCTAAATTCAACCAAACAAACAAAATAAAAGAAATAAAATCTTATTATTATTCAAATTTTGATGTTTGACCCCTTGATTTTAACTTATGTATTTCACAACTAATAGCCAAAGTACTTTTTTGGTTTCGGGTACCAGAGAAGGTTAACTCATGATTTTAGTCATGATCATCTCTGGTGATTGTTGAAGTCATTGTCAATTCATTTGTGTGAAGTTTATATAATTAACTAAATATATTAACACTACAGATATCACCCATGTCCCATAATTAACAATGGTGGGAGAACATAATTAATGATAGTCCAAAACTATCAGTAGACTCATATGGTAGATGGTAGAACTAAACATGAAATTAAGAACCAAACAAAGCAAATTACCTACAACCAAAGAGAGAAATACTCTAGAAGTCATGTCCTATGAATTAATAATGCGATGAGGCTGAGTGCTTCCTGTTTTATGCGCTACTCGTCAAGTAGGTTCAATTTTTAATGTCGAGACTTCTTTAGCAGTTGGTCTTCATCAGAGTTGGACTCTATTTCTTCTGTCACAGGGGTTGAAGAATCATTTTGCAGTCGTTCTACACGTACCGGGGGAAAACTCCCCCAAAACCGAGCCCTCACAGTTTTGGGGGCCCCGGGGGAGTTAACAGGGGGGCCGGGTTAAAAATAGGTGGGACCCACCATTTTTATCACTCACCACGGTTTTGCCTCTGTTTTTGGCCCCGGTTCGTTTATCTTTTTTGATCATTTTGTTCCTGCAGGCCCAACAGAAGCATTATAATCGAGACATGTTACTGTAAAGCTCCTTGGAACCTTCTACTTCATGTTGAAGGAATTCAGTGTTATTTAAAAACTCACCGATTAATGCAGGATTTGCGAAAACCCGGCTACAACAGCAGCTTGCGTAATAACCTGGAAAAGCATCTAGTGTTTGGTTTATGGAAATAATAGTACGATTTCATCGTAACAAAATATAAGAGTTGAAGATTACAAAGCAGCGAACATAGGTAAGATATTTTATGTATGACCCGTTTAACTTCTGGATCTCACTATCCAAAGTGAACAAAAATAGCGGAATATGTGTTTTTTTTCCAATTCAAAGCTCAGCAGGTACCTGGAGGGAAAATACAACCTGTCACCTGGTTATAAAATAACGATTGGATAGTTATTCGCAAACTCAAATGATATAATATTCTCTGACGGCATTTAACCTTGCAACGGGTATGTCCAATTTAGTCTCGCATTTTATATACCGTCCACTACTATCTTGCTATGCCTAGGACATCCACATGTATTTATACGTGCCTACGAGTGTTTAGTTAGTCTGTCAAAGTAAACGTGGCATACGAAAAACTGGGTATTACCAAAAAGCTTACCATCTAATTAAAGAGAAACATGTTGATCAGGATCAGGTTTTCATTGGATTACAACAAATTTAGTGTAAAGTCTTAATCAATAAGAACATGTAGATTAACCAAATAACTGAGGAGGAAGCAAATTAGAAAAAAATATATGTTTAGGAAGGCATCAGGCTGTAACAAATCAATATCCCTTCCAAGAATCGGTCTAAGACTCTCTAACCCTTGATTGAACCAAATAATTAAAGTCTGTGAGCTGTTGGAGGGAAAGTGGGAGCTAAAAATGCAATTGAAGTTCAAAGGTCAGCTCTTTGAAAAAGTAAAAGAAATAGTCACAGTAGTAGGTGACTCTAGGATAACGCTATCTAAAAAATAATAACCTTATTGATATGCCATCTACGGGAGTTAAACCCACAACTGCAAGGTTAAAAACCATCTGCTCTACCAATTGAGCTAAGACAACGACTTAATTTGACTGCACCCTTATTCTGTAACTTGGCGTGCATCGTACTTGAGATTCCACTTTTCATTAACTGTACATAAGAAATCCAGTCAAGTGATACCTATATATAATGGAAGTAGAATAATCTATCGACAACCTAAGCTGTATAAGCAATTATCTATAGTGGTTTAGTATATCTGTCAGAAAAATAATCAATTTAAAAAAAGCAAATATAAAATGAAGAAGATGGGATATATGGTATGCCGTGAACAGAGAAGTTGAACTGTACATAAAATGTACTTGTACCAATGAAATAAACAGATTGATATATCGTCTAGAAGAAACCCACAAAATCATATCCCCGTAGAGAAAAATATTTATATATGGTATGCATGTGCATTTGGAGACATTTTGAAACATAGGATTAGATTTACCTGAAGCTTAATCTAGGGGATAGATGTAAATGCTAGTGGAGGAACTGAATCACCAAGATTGTGCAAATGTTACTGAATACAAAACCAAATTACACTTCTGAAATCAGACTTCGATAAAAACCAAACGGAAATTCAAAGGTGACCTGAAGCTAAATTGGAGAGTTAGATGTTATTGTAAGTGGAGAAACTAAAACACCAACCTGGTGCAAATGGTAGATTTCCGTGCAACAACAGATAAGGAATCTTAGAGATTTCATGTATCCTGCAATACATAAATAAATATTAGGCCAACTTACAATGAAAATGATGACGAACGATTTGACCCATCCTTTACCAGCTTTTGCCTTTCGGACTGACTGCGCTGCAGCAGTTGATGCTAGCCAAACAAAGATAATTAAGTTGTTTTAAACTTTCTATTTAACTGAGACTTTTTAAATCAGATGTCAAAAATCAAAACTGGAATTATTTCTATTCAAACTTTATTTGTAGTTAGCTGCCATACCCATGGTTAAAAATCACAAATTATCACAATCCAAATGCTAACGCACTTACGAACATTATGTAAATAAAAAAAAAAAAGGCAGCAACCATGAAATATAACCACCTACAAAAATAAGTAATTAAAGATTTACACATCCCTCCAGTGACCACATATATACTGAAAGATCCACCAAGATACTGACACAAACAAACAACACATTTTCAACCAAGATTAATTTTAAGTTTTAGGAGGCATGTAAAATTAATGTAAGAATTAATTAAAGATAAGAACCTGTGAAGCATCATAGAAAGTGAAAGAGAGAATTAGTAAGAGTGACTCTTAAAAGTTTAACTGATGATCATGCACGGGAGCAGTGGAGATCTAATAAACAAAATATGCCCACATAGAAAACAAAACATCCCAACTTGCTTTTCTAAAAAAGAAAAAAAGTTAAAAGTTTGCCGATGCCCTTAATGAAGGAGGCAAAAACTAATAATCAACTAAAATATAGAAGATTTCAGAGAAGTAAATTTTACGAACTACAGTGGGATACACCAGTAACACTGATGCGTACAGGAGGACCCTATTTTCAATACCCTCTGTGTATATATGCTTGAAATATACCAACTATACCGGCATGGGATCATCAAAGTAAAACATACTATATTCAACTTTCATAGATTTTGGACTTTTGAAATTTGATTAAGTTTCACATGGTCATCTACACTTTTACATCTTATGAGAGGTTAAATGCCAGCTAAGAAGACAGAGATAAAGGTAGCCTCACTTTAATAAATGCGATGCAATAACGAATGGCGATTTTCCAGTTAAGATTATATGCAGTAGGTGGATGCAAAGTAGGAACCTTAAAAACATTAACAGGGGTAAAGTCTGGTCGCATAGCTTCTGTTTTTTGCGTGGAGGTGTAAGGTCAAGCATCGTTATATCCAAATTGTCTGATGCTCTTGCTGTCATTCATTCGGCTGCAACGTCGAAGGAATATTGTTAAACCCGAAACTCTTGAACATCTGCAATGGGGCAAATTCATCGAAGTTAGAAGATATTCTATTGTTTGGTATTCTCTTGTTTGGTATGGATTTCACGGATATTTTCATTATCAAACTATTACCATTACAAAAAAAAATATTAACAATCAATCGAAATTCTTAAGAAGAAGAATGAGGATTGGTACGCCATGCTAGCAATGTCTGATAAGTAAGCACCAAGGAGTAACGAAGAAACAAAAAACTCGGGTCAATCTGAATTTAATCAATCTACCTCCAAACAAAGAGAGGGTAATTTTTTTTACAGATTTAAAACTTAGAAGGAACCAATACACAATCTATTAAATCTCAAAGTGATCCCGGAGTAACTAAGATAAAAAAATAAAAAAAATAAAAAAAACTCGGGTCAATCTGAATTTAATCAATCTGCCTAAGGAGGATTGGTACGCCATGCTAGCAATGTCTGATAAGTAAGCACCAAGGAGTAACGAAGAAACAAAAAACTCGGGTCAATCTGAATTTAATCAATCTACCTCCAAACAAAGAGAGGGTAATTTTTTTTACAGATTTAAAACTTAGAAGGAACCAATACACAATCTATTAAATCTCAAAGTGATCCCGGAGTAACTAAGATAAAAAAATAAAAAAAACTCGGGTCAATCTGAATTTAATCAATCTGCCTATGCCAAACAAAAAGCGGATAATTTTTTTTACGGATATAAAACTTGTAGGGCTTCCACATGTTCACCTTAATATTGTTTTCCTATGCATCGTCTATGTGATTAGTCTTTGCCTACTAAATTTCCTGGAAACATCGACCACCATTGAATTATTCGACATCAATTGAACATCAATATGAAGAGCATAAAGAGAAAAAATTAAACACAGGGCATCAGTAACTCAACACAGACAGAAAAATTAGATCAGTGCTATAAACTTTGCCTCTAAGGTTTCAACATGTTTTACCTTTTAATTCCTTTCCTCTTCATCGTATTTTTGATTAAACCTTTCCTCCTGAATCCCCAACAAACATCAAGAACACAAACCACGGGAACCAAAACAGATTCTCAAAAATCAAGAGTTTCTGCGAGAGAAGGGAGAAGAACCGTAGAAGCAGAAAAGTAGAAAACGTTTTATGTTGACCCACACCCAACCCCTAACATAGCCTATCATTCCCTAAAAAAAATGTGCATATTTTAGCGCGGGAGTCGCCCAGGGAGCCTTTGATAAAATAGCACACATATATTTTATACATACCTTGGGTTGATTCAAGAAGAAATGCATGCAAGAGTTGGTCACGGGTTTGTAGGTTGTTGGATCCTGGTTACATCACTGGACACATCATTTTCTGTATTCAAGCAATTTGATCCTCTAAATATGGACTACCCTAAACCGAGCTTCATCTATCGTGTAGTTTTGCATAGTAATACACAGATTTGCACTATCATTTTAAGTTTCTTTCAAGCAATTTGACATTCAAAAACCAAGTTAAGAATAAGATTGAATATATATTTGTGGTGCCTGACTTTCTTTTGTTTAGATTATGATCAAACACTGGTCAAATATCATTATATTAGAGATGTACATGATATATATTGCAGTAGGATGGTTTTAGCAATTACCTGCCTTTCATTTTTCTTTTATTCATTTGCCGCTCTTGGAGTTTCTAGTATCACGTAGGTCTGCATACCAAAAGAAACCATCAGTCAATGATAAATAACTGGCAAGCTAAATCACTTAAGAAAGAAACTGTGGCAAAACCATCAAACCTTGGCAGCAGTTATGAGATTTTTCATACGTTCTTTCGGCCTTCCTACACTTTTATTTCAGTCATTGTGATAGATTCTATCTTTGGTATGCATTCAGTCGACGCAGTTGAATGTCCCAAGTCTCTACCATCCTGACCCCTTAACTCTTGCTTCAGGCTACTAAGAAAGTGCAAACAACAAAACAATCAATATACCTTAATTGGTATAGTAATCACATATTATAAAATTTGGAAGTCTGATTTATAAATTATAACGAAAATCGACCAAACAAAAATATTGAATTATCTTGAGTTAGATTGCTCGTAAAAAAAGGAAAACCCCTGAAATTAGAACAGTTAACATACCGTTAGTTAGGGCTTATCGTATGGTCAATGAATAAAATCAGCAAACCTTACAACCAATTTTTTAATTTGTACAGATAAAAAAGGAAGATGAGAAGAGTGCATGCAATATTCCAGAAAAACATCGCAATCAACATATGCCTGCTATCTAAATACAAAAAAATAAAAAATTAGATGAGCGATGCTCCACTACCGTAACCCAACATGCTAGAAACCATTCATATGCGAGAAATTATATGATTCATTGCGGTAACACAAATCAGACATCAGCTGGATATTTAGTATGAAGACTTATCAGTCGCTAAAGCCAAAAATATGATGCCTTACAATAAAATCGGACCAATCGGTACAAAATCTCAGAATGAGGAAGTAGGAAAATGTACCTTTTATTGGATCCATCCACACTCTTTCAAGACTGCATACTGTTTTTTTGTCCCTGAGAACCACGAAAACATGCCGCTTGAAGCTTCTTCTATGCAAGATATGTATCCGGCTGCAAATTTCCATAGAACTTAAGAACCGAAACTCAATAAGGAAACAAATAAAGTAAAGTATGCATCTTAGAAAAGTTGGAGATACCTGGAGTTCATTAAGATATTTGATTACTCAAAGATCATCCCGTACGACTTCAAACATAATAAGAAAAGTAGTCCCCGGCCAATAACTGATAATCCATCGCCAATTGTATTGGATTATATGTCCAGCTGAATGAATTCATATTGTGTGAATTTTAAAGGTACATCAAATCTGTTATATCTGTACACACAAAATAATGTTAAGCCATCATGCTGCACTTTCAATTTTCAACTGTAATCAGTTTTTTAAGCTGAAATCAAAACTGATCATCTTACCCGGTACATATGCCTCTCCACCAGAGACTACAAAAATTAAAGATAAATCCATATATTTACACTGAAAACTTAAGCTGAAATTAAAACTGATCATCTTACCTAGTACATGCCTCTCCACCAGAGACTACAAAAATTAACGACAAATCCATATATTTACACTAAAAACTTAAGCTGTTATTAAAACTGATCATCTTACCTGGTACATATGCCTCTCCACCAGAGACTAAAAAAATCAACGACAAATCCATATCTTTACGCTGAAAACTCTACGCTTCTCATTCTCTAGTCCATCCACATCCTGCACATCCATATGTTATCAACTCCTTTAGGTAAAAAAAGTAAGATATGTAGTATTCTCGTTAAATTGACTCCATACGCTTGCATCCAACAATGTTTTACTAATCTAATCTCATCAGTAAGTTGCATTCCCTCAAAACAAAGACTGGGCATAAAGTTAATTCTAGGATTTTAGACATTGTAATATTTTTTTTAGAAGTTTTCTTTTCATCATGCAAATATAGTAGCAACTACAATTAGTGTGATTTTGACCGATTATACAATTTTTTTTCTTTATTAGTTAATGATCTTCATAAATCTCTGTAATCTCAATTTCAATAAAAAAAAACATATTCCTACTAATGCAAGGGTTATACATCTTCGCTTTCTTCACTGTAAAACAACAAAACTTATGATGTTCATTGTTAAAAACCTACTTAAGTGAAATAGTTCCTCATCACCTGAATAACCTTGGATGTTGATATTTCTAAGATCATATCAGTGCTTCCTTTGTAAGTTGGCAATTGATGAGAGCTAAGTCCATATTTATACTTAAGTGACCTGGGGTTCTGCTATCAAGTTTGGAAACTCTTAATTGCAAAGCCTGTCATAATGAAAGCATGGCAGTTGAGGACTTCTGCAACAAAATTTGAAATATGTACCTGCTAGCACGTCCACTGACCAGGTTTCCCTCTACATCATCTCTTCTTGGGCCTCAACCTTATAAATCTAATAATATTAAGCAAGTATTGTTAAAATAGTTCTTCATCACCTGAACAGCCTTGGCTTTTGATCTTTCTAAAATTCCGCCGGGCTTCCTTGCTAAGTTGTGAGACCTAGATCCATGATTACCCAAGTATGGAAGTTGCAGATTTCTGCATCAAGCGCTGCCTCTTTAGCATCTCCTCCTGGCCTCAACATTACCCTTCTTCAGTAACAATGCACATGAAACATGTGTTAAAATGATAATTTTAGAGATCTGAATTATTAAAAATAAAAATAAAAAACAAAAGACAGTTAGTATCATCCAAAACCATTTCAAGAGTCAATATATGTGTTCATTGTTTCTTCTTTTCCTTCTGATTCAACTTTGCTTCCCGAATTTTCTTTGCATCAAAAATATTAATCTATTATTCAAAACTAAACAAATCAAATCTAATTCACATAAAATTCAATCAAATTAGGGGAAATAAAACACCTAAAGGAAGCCGTGAGACTACCTTACGGAATAAAAACCCTAGAAAAATATCTAAATTTCAATAACAATTACAAACCTTGTACTTTGCAGAGTTAACTTCTGCACTCCAGGAAAGATTTCATGAACCCTCTCAACCTAAAGCTCCATCTTGTGTTAGAACATAAATAAGAAAATAGCTGATTTCATGAACCCTTTCAACCTAATGAAATACTGATCAGTTAGATTCAAAGAAATATTGATCAGTTTTTAGGGTTGTAGAGAAGAAAAGTTGTAGCTAACGTCAAATCTGAAGAAGAGATATCAGGGAAAACGCACAAAGGAAATCTCGTTTTTTTTTCTTTTTTTATTCTCCCATCGTTTTAAATAAGTGTGTCCCCTATCATTCCCAACCGTTCAAGTCAAACGAAATCAGGACGATCCCGACCGTGAGATCACCCTTTTCAGCCAATCATGTTCACTCTTTGACTCTTTGATCAAGGAGTCAATTACCACGTTTATTTGTAATAACTATGATGATTGTTCATGTTTATCATGATCTTCCAAAAATAGGTTTTACTTGAAATTTTCAAATTTTAATAAACCTTCCAGCATGAGAAGTTCGGACATAGAAAACAAAATATTTTCTTTATATATTTTCGGTCCGAAAGTTGTGTCTTCATAAGAGAAACTTTCTCTTGCTTGTATTGAGAAACCCTGACTAATTCTTATTTAAGTCCCTGAGCATGCCTCCAATAACTCGTCGTATTACAAAGGAAAATAAGGAGGAAGCTCAAAAAGTTAAGGATTGTTAAGGAATCAATACAAAAAGGAAGAAGAAGATCATATCGAAAATCATGTCTGATTATGATACTGATAGTTCTGCTAGATCCCAAGATGAGTCATGTATGTTGGCTTACAACCTTCAAGATCCAACAAAAACCAAGTGGATACCTTCTGATAGTATGATTGACTATATGATAAGCACGGAAGTGCTACATTCTATACCCATATTTATATTAGCTAGGACTTGATATTTTGGCTAACAATATTATTTTAGTGCTTTTGTAGAAAATACAAGTGAATTCGATCATCCGAGAAGTAAACGGCTAAGTTATATGCTAAAGTAACGTTTGCGGATAAAACACCAGATGTGACTCACGGCACCGAAAAAGTATGGAGATTAATTTTGGCTGCTTTGTTATTTCATAAGTCGGCACCAATTAATTAACTAAGGGTACATTATTTATATGTCCCTACTTTTGACACCCAATAAATATAGTGGGAATTATATAAATAACCCTCCTTTTCAAGGGCTTCACAACTACCCTTATCCTATAATAAAAATACCCATATCCATTCATAATCCCATCAGGGGTCCATTAAGGTTTTTAACTATTCCAAATTTGCCCTTTTATCCATCATCAAAAACATACCTTCTTCTTTATCTTATTCTTCGTATCCTCTTCTTCTTCTTCTTTTTCTTCTTCTTCTTCTTCTTCTTCTTCTTCTTCTTCATTGCTCCCACCACCACCATTTCGACTGTTGAAGTTTCTGATCAAATCCCATCACCACCATCGTCACCGCCGCAACCTCCGCTCCAGCACCACCATCACTAATCTCACCACTAGCGGTACCACCACCAAATCCACCACCAGCGGCACCACCTCCTCCTAAACAATCGATTTAGATCGATTTTCAACTTCAAAACTTAAATCCAGTGATGAATCAACCATAAACTAAATCCTAAAACCTAATCTTAAGCATCAAAATCATTGAATTCATCTCGATATGAATTGGATTTGGCTTGAAGAACCTAAATCAATGATAACTATGTTGGATCTTAATTTTCTGCATCGAGACGATGAAAATCATGATCAATAATAGAATTTTCAACGAATTTAAATTGATTACCTTATTTCTCTTATGTAAGTTTCTGCTGCTGGTGGTCATAATGGAGATGGAAAGAAGCTAAAATGATAAAATTGATAATGGAAATTGTGGTGGCTTTCTCTTATGTAAGTTTCTCATTTTGATTGCTTCCCCTTAACATGCCTAGCTAATGGCTATATATGAAATTTTTTACGGCAGGCTATTGTTGAATATGAATCTTACCGGAACCTTATCACCGGAGCTTGGTCGATTCTCTCACCGGAACTTTCCAGTTGAAAGATCGGGTATGATTTTTGTTTCACTTTTAGGTTTTGACTTCGTTGTTGGTGTATGTTATTGATGCTAACAACATTTTCGTTCCGTTTTGCTTTTCTATCTTTACTGCATTCATATTGCAGCTATGCTATTCTTCATTTATTTTAAAGGTATGATTCCTATTATCTTGTGTTAATTTTGTATACTAGTTTTGATTTTGTGTCTATGCAGTTTGTTTAATTCAATTCAATTGATGTGTTCTTTGTGTTTGTTGATGTTTGTTTAGAGTTAAGTTTTGGTTTTAACACCTGATACTACTAGTAGTCTTTGGGTACACAATTTTTGAAATAACAACAACATTACTGTTGATTTTTGTTAGTACTGGTCGGAAGTTTGTTAGTGGTTGCAATACAAGACACTCATTTTGGTGGGTGAGCCTGTCATTTTTATGAGCTGAAATATAGATAATAGAATCAATGCTTCTGTATGATATGATTTACAAAAGTGGATTTTTTTTTTATCGTGAACATGTATATTACTAGCTTGCAATCTCTTGCATTATCTCTTGTTGGTTGGGGGTGGGCTAAGATGATTATAAATTGAAGTTTTAGTATTCTTTGCAACTGCAGGTGATCTTGGATAAATAGCAGTGAGTGGTAATGGATGTGGGAGTAGTGTAGTTGGTGGGTAGTGGTGGATGGTAGAAGGGGAAGTGTGGTGGAGTTTGGGGATGATGACTGTGAGGCCTCTCAAGTTATTGATAGGCACTAATCTGTATAGGTTCAATTTAGTATAAAACGATTTTATGGTTTTGTCAATATATTTTTATATTCTATTTATTCAACTAGCTAATTTTACTTTCCAATGGTGTAGTTTGTTTTGGTTGTGTGGATGTAATAAGGAATTTCTAGCCCATGTTCAGAGTTGCATCACGCTTGTGCTTGACCATTGATATCTTTGTTTTTGGTGGGAAGTCTACTGTCAAGTGGTGGTGAAGGTTTTGGAGGTACTGAAGTTATGGTAGTGGAGCCATTGGGAGTCCGAGGTGAGATATCATTTTGTTCTTTATTTTTTGCATCCATTTTAGTGATATTATTTTTTTGCATCCATTTTAACGAATTTTTGTGAACTTTTATTCTTGTTCTGATTTTGTTGCATATATAAAAATGAAATCAACAACCAATATTTGTGTATCAACAATAGAAATTGATCTTAGTGTAAGGAGTCAACAACAAATATTTGTGTATCAACAATGGAAAAATGGAATCAACAACAAATATTTGTGTATCAACAATAGAAATTGACCTTAGTTTTAGGGAGTCAACAACCAATGTTTGTGTATCAACAGTGGAAAAATGGAATCAACAACCAAATTTGTGTATCAACAATAGAAATTGATCTTAGTGTAAGGAGTCAACAACAAATATTTGTGTACAAACAATAGAAATTGACCTTAGTTTAGGGAGTCAACAACCAATGTTTGTGTATCAACAATGGAAAAATGGAATCAACAACCAATCTTTGTATATCAACAATAGAAATTGATCTTAGTGTAAGGAGTCAACAATAAATATTTGTGTATCAACAATAGAAATTGATCTTAGTTTAGGGAGTCAACAACCAATGTTTGTGTATCAACAATGGAAAAATGGAATCAACAACCAATATTTGTGTATCAACAATAGAAATTGACCTTAGTTTAGGAAGTCAACAACCAATATTTGTGTATCAACAATATAAAAATGGAATCAACAACCAAATTTGACAAATATTTTTGAACTTTTGATTTTTTGGATCAACTTCAGTTGTTGACACCTAATATTGACGGTGGCGGCGTGTGGCGGCGGCGGAAGCGGTGGTGGTGATGATGGTGGCGGTGGTGGTATGGCGGCGGCAGCGGTGGTGGTGGTGTGGCGGCGGCAGCGGTGGTGGTGGAGGTGGTGGAATGTTATTGGTGGTTGTATTTAGTAAGTGGTGGTGGTGGAGGTGGAGGTGGTGGAGTGGTGGTGGTGGCGGATTGGTGGTGGTAGTGGAGTGGTGGTGGTGGCGATGCTGTTGGTGGTGGTGAAATGAAATAATAGAAAAATCTATTTTTTAATGGATAAAATTTTTAAATGGAAAATAATATTGTAAGTGAGGGTATTAAGGTAATATAATTTTTAATGGATAAGGTATTTAAATGATAGGGGTATTTATATTGTTGTATAAGGGTAGATTTATTGGGTGTCAAAACTAAGGGTATTTAATAAATTTACCCATAAATATATCCTTACACACCAATAAATATATCCCTACTTTTTTAATAACCTTATCCATTTAAAATTAGATTACCTTAATACCCTCTCCCATATAATATTTTTCTTTATTTCAAAATGGAACAAATTTCTTCCTCTACCACTTCACCACCACCACTTCACCACCACCACTAGCACCACCACTGTAGTTGCAGGAAATCCTACAATACATCCCTCACAAGAATTCATAACAATCAACACATTTCTTAAGATCAATAACGACATTTTTTATTAATTGAATCTAGAAATTTTACAAGAAGGAAATGAAATCAAGAATACAACATTATTTTGGACTTTCTATCTCCTCAAAACTTTCTAAACACTCCAAAAATTATCTCTCCCTACCTTATGCCTATTCATCTCTTTATATAGGGTATTCCATAGTGGATGACAGCTAAGTTGACATTTATATTTGGATATGACTTGCGATGTTCTCGCAAGCATTCTAGTGTTAATTTCGCAAACATTCTAAATTTCGCTAGATCATCAAACTTTTCTCATGTTTACGCCATCATTATCTGTTACGTCATTCCTGTAGTTAATCAGCGACGGTTTTGCAGTGTACTTTTGATGGTAATTTCGCAAGGTCACTACTGTGGCGATATTCTGATCCTACATCTTGCCTCTTCTCATGTCTTCTCTTTGAAGGGGAGAATGTTATGAGAATTTGTACTTCAGAATTCCACAGCTGTTAATTTTCCTATATTCATCTCCCTACAAGGTTCTGTGAATTAAGTATAACCGCCTACACGTGTCAAATACTCTTCTACTAACCGGCACGTTCATTGTCATCCAGTCACCGTTCTTTTATCTATTTAAGGAGAGATCTAGTAGAGAGATAATTTTATTCTTTTACTTCTCCATCTTTCTTATCTTTACGCTCTCCGTAAGTTCTCATCGTTTGCAACTTTCTTCTTTTGAAGATTCATCTGCTACTGCTTTCATGGAGTCATCAAGGTAGATATTCTTCTGATTTTGCTAAAACCGATCTTGTTTATTGAAGTTATCTTATCTGACTTTATTCGACTATATGTAATTACCATATTGTTTCTGTTTCAGCAGAATCACCTTTAATATCAGAGTTTCAGTCCAAAACCCTAATGATCCTCAAGATTCGCAGCCCAAAGTCGCTGCAAGCAAAAGAAAGCTTGCTAATCGCAATGTAGTAAGAAACACTTATTCTTTTAATAACAATATTGTTGCCTCTGTTTCATATCTGGATTGTGATTCGTAGGGTGATGGAGATTCCAACAAGCCCCCCAAGAAATCTCGCCATCTTGAGACCATTGAAACATATGTTCCATTTTCTTCACTTATCCCTTCAAAATCTCCTGCGATATCTTCGCAAACTGAATCTTTACTTCCTATTCGCGAAAATGTTTCCTCAGATTTCACCCCTTCGACTGATCTTCTAGTGAATGAAACCCTTCTTATTAACCCTTTTGCGAATGAAACCACCTTTTCTCCTGTTGTGAATGCTTCTCAAGTCGACTCCTCATTAATCTCAATTATTAATCCTCCTCAAACCTCCTCACCTTCAAATGATATATCTATCACGAAGAATGATTCAATTCCTCCATCTTTTATCATCACCACTTCTTCATCTGAATCTCTTCATTTTTGTAAAGAGATTATGGAAGGAATAGATATTGCTTTTAAAGTGTTATCTGACGTTCTGGATGATGTTAAAAAGTCTCCTACTGAACCTATCAAGTCTGGCATCTGCGAGATTTTGAGTAAATATTTTGGTTCTGATAGAAATATTTCGCAAATAGCTCTGGAGAAAGAAATTGAAGTTTTGAAAGAGAATCTCCAAGACAAGACATTAGAATGTAGCAATCTTCGTCTTGAGATCCAAAAGTTCCAAAATGCCTCGCTAGATTGTGATAACCTTCATGAGAAGAATAAGGAGCTACAAGGTACAAATTTCTTAACTTTGCTCTTAACTTATCCTTTTCAATAAATTTGTTCTTTATGTATTCAACTTTCTTAAAATCCTTTGTTCGCCTTTAAGTTTTAAACCAGAAACGAATAATGGAGAGATATCAATTTGAATCCATCGTTGAAGAAGCCCGTGTGGACAGAGATATTTGGATACCAAAGAGAATACTCAATTAGTTCAGATGCAAAAATTAATAAGTAGTGAAACATCTAGCCTCTCTTATTCTTTAACTAAGGCTAACTTGGAGATGAAAACTTTATCAGATAAAAATAAGACCTTATCTCAAGAGAAACGATCTCTTTTAAATAAAGTGGCGATCTCTTCGCAGCAACATAACATTTGTCAAAAAGTATGTAATGATCAAGAACGGTCTCTTTGCTCTTTGAGAAGTAAACTTAAAGAAATAACAGAGTCATCTGCTGCTGAGAGGGATGAACTTATCCTGGGTAGAATAGCTTTAAGTGTAAAGGCAAGTCAACTCAAGGACCAATACTCCAAACTAGAAGAATCATATACTTCTCTTGCGAAGGAAAATGCCTCACTTATTTCTAAAAAAAGAATTTTCAATCTCGCTTGAAAGGTTTAGTCGGAGATAAATTTGATGATGCAATGGGCCGCTGGGAAGATAGTTGTTTAGCTATAAATCAATATCTTGTTTCGCAAAAGGAAGGTAGTCATAAAATTTTGACTGCCTCAACCGTCTTTTATCTCTGTTAAGTCTTTGTGTAATATTTATTTGCGAATTCTTTATCTTAATGAACTTTTTGTATTCTATTTTCTCGTAGAGTCTGAGAAAAAGCTTCATTCTTCCATTTCTATCTTAGGGTATAAACTGGCTAAAATTCGCAAAGAGAATGCATTACTTGCCTCTCACCTTGCTCGTTCTCATGATCGAGCAGAAAGGAGATTTGATTATCTTGCCTACTTCAAGGATATTCAAGATAGAAACCATCAGAAGGCATTTCTTCGCCAAGTCCATCTCAAAGATGAAGTTCTGGTGAATGACATCTTGTTGTCCTAGTCTCTTTCTCATGTATCAGTCGAACCTTTGAAAGTAGATGATGATGAAATTCCCCATGCAGCTGATAGTGTTTTTGATTATGAAAGTGGTGAAGAAGCTATTTCTCAAGAAGATTTATCAAATGAGGAAGAAATCCCTCTTAAAGAAACAACAGCTGGTGATGACCCAAATGAAGAAGAATCTAGAATAAATGAGTCAACTGTTGGTGATAACCCAGATGAAGAGGAATCCAGAGTAGACCAGAATTAGGAAAATACTGGCGAAAATGATAAAGCTGGCGAAAAACGTCCACTATCTCCTTCTGGCGAAACTAACACTAAAGTCTGAACTTTAGTTTTAATTTCTTGAATTACTTATTCTTCTTCTTTTCTTGCGAATGATGTATTTCAGTCAACTTTGAGATTCATTTGCTCTTTTAGTATTTTGTATGCTTGCGATAAAGATAGTGACATTTGGTTTATTGATTCCCATACTTGCCTCTCATTATCTTTCTTGCGATGATCATATTTTTCCTGCATAAAGAATAGTTAATTTTTATAAATTTTATGTTTTGTCATGTGGTCTTATTTTGCCTTCCTAGTTAAAGGTCTTATTTTGCCACCTCGTGTCATTGCGACAAAATCGCAGGACGTCCTTATATTTTCGTGTAAAGACCCATTGATCTTGCCTTAACTCTCTCTATTTCATTGAAATTTTTGTTGCGATAATATGACAGGCCTAAAAAATTCTCGCGAAAATAAAGCCCCATGACATTTCTGTCTTGCGACGAAATCACAGGACGTCCTTAAACTTTCATGTAATGACCCATTGATCTTGTATTATCTTTTTCTCTTGTATTATTGCCTCTTCAGGATTGTCGCACAAATATGACAAGCCTTGATACTCTCGTGAGTAAAAAGCCTCATGACATTTGTGTCTTAAGACACTTATCAGCTCCCTAATGGAGGGTGCAGCCCTTATCTTCCCCCTGGTTGCCCCTTCAAGGAGACGTACTTCTGCCATACAAGGCTAGCTCCTCCCATCAATTCTTGCCAACAAACAGTTGTTTTCGCAGCCTCTTATCCATTTTGACTATATGGCTTATGGTTACGAGACTGCACCCTAAGTGGGGTTTTCTTCAGGCCGAGTGCATCATAGCCAAGACTTTTCAAGAATGGAAAGGTACGCTCCAGACACCCAGGGCACTCTTGACTTAACCGTGTACCTCGGCGCCTTGGACATATTTTGCACTCCTTAGGAGAGTCCTTATTACCCTAGTCACCCAACTCAAGTCATATGCTTAAGTTGAGAATCCAAGGTGCCTCTCCTGGGTGGGTTTTTATTGACCCCAAATCTTCATGGATCAGGTTCCAGTAGCGGTGTAACCTTTTCGCTAAGCCATGCAATAGGTACCCCCTTCTATGATGCACTTTAGGTCTTACATTTGCCTCTTGCAAAATTTTAATCTCGCGAACTAGGGTGCACGCCATAGTAGGTTCTCCCCATTCTAATATGTCATTAATCTCTGCGAAATTTTTACACATTGTCATTCTATTTTGGATGTTTTTAATTTTGGAACTTCTCTTTCATAAGATTTTCGCAAATATTTCTTTTGTTTCAATCATACATTGTTTCGCAGTCCACCCTTTCCAAAAATCTTTTATGGGTAATACTTTTTTAGATATAATCTGTTCCATGGTCTCCCAAATCTTTGACCCACATCTCTACCCTCTGGGTCCATCAACTTATGCGCCCTTGTTCCAACTATCTCTTTAATTATATAAGGTCCGTCCCATTTGCTTGCAAGCTTTCCGCCATTTTCTCGCTGATATATTGGTATTTCTCGCAGCACCAAATCCCCTGGTTGAAGTTCACGTTTTTTGACACGTTTATTATACTCTCGGGCTAATCTTCGCTGGTAATTTTCCATATGTTGTAGTGCTTTTTCTTTATTTTCTTCTAATTCATCAAGTTTGGTTAAAATCATTCCTGCACTAAGGTTTTTCTCCCAAGCTTCTCTTTTTGTTGTGGGAATAACGACTTCTGTTGGTAGCACAACTTCAACTCCATATGTTAAACAAAAAGGTGACATTCCCGTAGCTTCTCGCCTAGTTGTGTTGTAAGCCCAGAATACATTATGCACTTGTTTGCACCATGCTATATTATGTCCTTCTAATTTCTTCTTCAATATATATGCAATTGTCTTATTTGTTGCTTCTGCTTGTCCATTAGCCCGTGGATATAGAGGGGTGGATTTTTCACACTTTATCTTAAATGCATTTAGTAACATTTCTATGTTCTGCCCTTCAAACTGTTTCCCATTATCAGATACTAATTGTGTTGGAATTCCAAATGTGCAAATGATATTTTCAAATATGAACGTGAAGATGTCTTTGTCACGAATATGATGTACTGCTTTCACTTCTGCCCATTTTGTGAAATAATATGTAGCAACAATTAAGTATCTCCTTTGTCCAGATCCTGGTAAAAACGGCCCCACAATGTCTAAACCCCACTTTCAAAGGGCCATACACTTGTTAAAGATGTTAACGGTGATCCAGGTGCATGTATTTTCTTTCCATGTCGCTGACAATCTTCGCAACGCCTTGATATTTTTTCGCATCTTCATGCATATATGGCCAATAATAACCTTGAATTTTCATCATGTATGCCAGGGATCTTCTTCCACTATGATTGCCAGCATCCCCATTATGTAACAATTTTAACATTTCTTCTCCCTCTTTTAGCGTTAAACATCTTAGTGATGGTTCATTAAAGTATCTTCTATACAACACCCCATCTCTTAGCTCATAATTTGTCGCACGGCTCTTTAATTTGTGTGCCTCCAATCTATTTATTGGTGTGTCTCCTTTTGCCAAATATGCATGAAGTTTTGCTCTCCAATCTTCGGCATTGGGTATTTGCGCTTCTTCTTCACTTTCTATTATCATAATATCTACTTCTTCTTCTTCTTCCTTGTTTACAGATGGTAATATGAGCGTCTGTATTTTTATGCATCTTGCAGCTGGATTTGTCATCATATTTGAAATGAAAGCATAAGCATCTGCAAGTCTATTGTCTTTCCTTGATATGTGTCTCCACTTTATTTTTGGAATTTTTGCTGATAATTCTTCGACAAGTTTCTTGTATTTTTTCAAGGATGGTTCATTTGTAGTGTATTCTCCTTTTATTTGGAGAATAACTAGATGCGAATCACTGGTAATTCTCATGTTCTCCAATTTCATTTCTATTGCGAATTTTAGAGCATGCACCACAGCTTCGTATTCGGTTTCATTATTAGTGGATGCGAATTCTAATCTGAAGGAAAAAGCCATTTTGTTTCCTTCTGCCGAAATCAGGATAATTTCAACTCCACTACCTTCCCCATTTGATGACCCATCTACCAATATTTCCCATCTATCAGGTTCTGTCAATAGATCTCTTGGGTTCCCATGTTCTTCCTCCACGTCCATCATTTCCTCCACTGCTTCATCATATTTTAGAGGAACTCTACTAAGAATTCTACAACAACTTGTGACTTTGGTGAAGATAATATTTCATACCTAATTTCGAAATGTGCTACTTGTGCATTCCATCTCTCCACCCTGCCTGACCTTTTTGAATTCTTCATCACTGATTCAATTGGTACCTTTGTCAACACCCTCACCTCATGTGCTTGAAAATATATGTGAAGTTTAAATGTTGCATAAACTAATGCCAGAATTAGTTTTTCAATTTTTGAATAATTTCTCTCTGCGGCATTGAAGGTTTTACTGATATAGTAAATCGGTTTTTCAACTCCTGCGTTAATTCGCAACACAACATCACTTAATACATGCGAGGTTGTCGCAAGATAGATTAATAGCTCTTCTCCTGGCCCTGCCTTTTGCAAAATAGATATATTCATCAAATGTTCTTTAATTCCTTGGAAAGCTTTCTCACATTCATCCGTCCATTTGAACTTTATCCCCTTTTTGAGTATGTTGAAGAAATGTTTACATTTGTCTGAAGATCACAAAATAAACCTTCCCATCGAAGCCAAGAGTCCGTTTAACTTCTGTACATCTTTCACCGTCGCTGGTGTTGGCATATCGCGAACTTCTTGTACTTTCTCTAGATCAACTTGTATTCCTTCTTTTGATACAATATAGCCTAAAACAATTCCTGACGCAACCCCAAAAATACACTTCTCTGGATTTATCTTGATGTTAAAATGTCGCATCTGCTCAAAAATTGCTTTCAGATCCTGTACGTGATCTTTAGCTTCTTTACTTTTTATTAAAATATCATCCACATATACCTCTAATTTCTTATGTATCTACTCCGCGAACACTTTCTCCACCATCCTTTGATATGTTGCACCAGCATTTCGCAGACCAAATGGCATTTTCGTATAACAATATAACCATATTGGAGCGAAAAAAGCAGTATGCTCTTGATCTTCTTCAACGAGGGAAATTTGATTATAGCCTTTATACCCATCTAAAGAAGATATTCTATCATTTCCTACCACTGATTCAACCATTTGTGGAATATCTGGTAATGGAAAACTGTCTTTCGGACAAGCTTTATTTAGATCAGTAAAATCTATACAGATTCTTATCCCCTTATTTTTCTTTGGAACCAAAACCATGTTAGCTATCCACTCTGGGTATTTAGCTTGTCTTATAATTCCTGCATCGAGCATCTTCTGTAACTCTTCTTCAATTTGGGGGTGATATGATGTCGTAATTTTTCTTATTCTTTGTTTGAAGGGTCTTGCGCTTTTGTCAATATCCAACCTATGACATACCACAGACGGATCTATTCCAGGCATCTTATCCATGTTCCATACGAAAATATCTTTGTATTCTCGCAAAAGACTAATAGTTTTTTCTTCTTCATCTGCCTCCATTTTGGTCCCAATTCTTAGTATTTTGGGTTCTTCTTTAGTTCCAACATTCACTTCCTTTGTTGGTTCTGCCGCGGTGTAACTGGCCTTAGGTTCTCCCATAGGAGTTGGTTCTTTTATCATTTTCGCAAATTCATTTCCTCCTTCCGGAATTTCGCTGGGTATCCCTTTTTCTTCCTCTGCTCTTATCATGTAAATTCTAAATTCTTCTTCTTTCTTCGCTTCTCTTGCCATCTTCCTGCGAATTTTTCGCTTCTTTGCACGTCCTTCATAATGCTTCACTTCAATTTGATAACATAATTTTGCACTATCAACATCCCCTCTAATTTCACCAATCCCACTCGGCATAGGAAATTTAATGCATTGATGCAATGTCGACGCTACGGCTTTAATTGCGTGTATCCATGGTCTTCACAATAACATATTATACGGTGATTCCATATCCACCACACATAGTGTCACCTGTGTTTCAATCTCTCCTAGCGAAATTCGCACTACTATTTCTCCTTTAGGTTTTGTTGTTGATTTTCTAAATCCATGGATATGATATTTTGAACAAGACATTTCTTCATCTTTGTATCCAATTCCTTTATATGCATGATAAAACATTATATCCACCGAACTTCCCGTTTCCACCATAGTTCTGTTCACCGCCCATTCTTCCATGTCTTTTGTGGATTTCCCCTTTTCTTTCTGTGTGGTTACTGTGATTACCAGAGGAGATGTGTGGTTCAAGTTTTCTCTTGGTATCTCTGCTGCTGTGAATATAATTTTTTGCTTTCCCCTATCCTTCAAGGGTGATACCTTTTCCACTGTCATAATTTTCTTTCCTTCAAAATCTCATTTATGTATTCTTCCTTTGATGTCTTTATGAAATTTATTAATCATTGTTTTTTGTGATTATGCTACACTCTATCCTTCTGTTATCTTCATTGATTTTAATTATCTTTTTCTTAACTGGTTTGCTGATTTGTTCCATCATCTTCTTGGTTTGAACAGTCTCAATAACAATCTTTTAATCTTATTTTTTCAGCAACTTTCAACATTCAGTTCCTGTTTCTAGTGCTATTATGTAGTTGCAGGAAATCCTACAATACATCCCTCACAAGAATTCATAACAATCAACACATTTCTTAAGATCAATAACGACATTTTTTATTAATTGAATCTAGAAATTTTACAAGAAGGAGATGAAATCAAGAATACAATACTATTTTGGACTTTCTCTCTCCTTAAAACTTTATCAACACTCCAAAAATTATCTCTCCCTACCTTATGCCTATTCATCTCTTTATATAGGGTATTCTATAGTGGATGACAGCTAAGTTGACCTTTATTTTCGGATCTTACTTGCGATGTTCTCACAAGCATTCTAGTGTTAATTTCGCAAACATTCTAAATTTCGCTAGATCATCACACTTTTCTCATGTTTACGCCATCGTCATCTGTTACGTCATTCTTGTAGTTAATCAGGGACGGTTTCGCAGTGTACTTTTGATGGTAATTTCACAAGGTCACTACTGTGGCGATATTCTGATCCTACAACCACCACCAACATTCAACTACCATTCCACCACCACCGTTCACTGAACACCACCACTAATATTCCACCACCACTCATTCACCACTACCATTACACCAACACCAATCCTCCACCACCACTAGTCCATCGCCTCCATCACCACTAGTTCGCCGCAGCCACCACCACCGTCGCTGCCGCCACCACTGGTTCAAATATTTTTGTATCAACAACAGTAGTTGATCCAAATAAAAATAGAACCAACAGTATAAGTTGATATAATTTAGGGGATCAACAATGGTAGTTGATCAAAAAAAAAAAGGATCAACCGTAGAAGTTTATCCAATTTAAGGGATCAACAATGGTAGTTGATCCCCTAAATTTGACCAACAATGAAAGTTGATCCATGTAAATGAAGTGAACTTGGCGTGAGTCGAACACACATCATCTGACATTGAGTCATTCATGCTACCATTGCGCCACAAGTTCAACGTTGGAAGAAATTAACATGATTTAAACTACAAGCATGATTATACTTATCCAAGGAAATATTGTCAACAATAGGATTTGAAAGGATCAACAACAATTGTTGATCCCATAAAAAATTGGGTCAACAACAGGAGTTGATCCCATAAATGGAGTAACAACCGTAGTTGATCCCATAAAAAATTGGGTCAACAACAAGAGTTGATCCCATACAAAATTGGGTCAACAAAAACAATTGATCCCATAAAAACATATATATAACAACAATTGATCATCACATGTAGCTTCATAAACAACAACAACTTCATCTTCTTCATTGCAGTAGCCACCAACATCATCCTCTGCTTGCTCTTATTTTAGCCGCAACAAACACCACTGCAACAGACAGATTTACAAACACCATTCAAAACAACATTTTTCACTGCACTAACATTCATCTAATTGTGAATATGCTCAACTGCACCCTAACATAAATCTATTTATCTCTAATCGCATTCTGACATTCGTTAGCAGCAATTTAGCTATACTAAACACATACCCATTCTTCCACCAGCTACAATTTCAGATCCCCCAACAGAACCATCAACCACCATCTATAATCCATAGTAGCAACCACCATTGTCTGCTCTGAACCTTAAACACCAATTCGAACCATAAATACAACAAGAAATGCATCAAAGACTACCTTAAATACATTGGTTTTTCCTTAATCTGGTTTCTAGCTATACAACCCATCATCAATTAGACTAAACACATAATCACAAACCAAACTAGTTTTAGAAAACAGGAATTAATCATCTGCGAAACAAAAAATTTTCAAATAAATACCTTCACCACCGCCGCTACCAGAACCACCAAAGTCATCATCAAAACTTCTCTCTTCAATAACTTTAAAATTACCATAAATCAAAACCTAAAATAAGATATGAAATCTTTGAATCTGATTTTAAAAATAATCTTTAAAAGAAGAAGAAAGTCTCATCTGATGTTGATACTTGTGGATCGAATCGGGAACCAATTAGTGGCGACGAAGGTGGTGGTAGTTGCAGAGATGGTGACGTTGAAGATGGTGGCGGTGGATTTGGTTTGGTATTCAATCGTAGATCTCAAATCAATTTTATCACAAATCTATTCTCTCTCAAATTTTTCTCTCCCTCTCATTTTGTAATGGTGGTGGTGGTGGTGCCGGTTGTAGTAGCGACGATAAAGATGCAGGTGGGAGCGATGGAAATGATGGAGGTTGACTGATGTTCTACTGAAAGAGATTGTGAAATAAGAAGCGGAAGGTTAAATAAGGAACTTTGAGAATTATCTTTTTTATTGAAAATTTCAATAATAACATTAGAGATATTTATGAAGGTCCATCAGAAGGAAGACCATAATTCAATTTCCACATTAACTAATGGCCAGAGAATACATGATAGCAAAGAATTATTTTTCTTTGTTTATTAAGAACGTGGTGCCAATAGTTGTTAAACAAAAAGTAAAAGTGGATTGTGAGCTACATGGCAGGGTGTTAAAAATCCACTAGGTGCTGAGAAGATTATGATGGGTTGTGGCTCCTCCCGTACCACATTTCTCTGTGGAGTTACTAAAGTATTGAAGCATATTATTTTCTTCTCTGAACAAGGGAGTCTCATGCTAGCAAATCTCTGCCGATGGAGTTATGAGCAGCGTCCGTAGATGAAGGTGTTATTGTGTTCAAGGATTTTGGGTGCGAATCAGATTGAGCTTGGGATACAAACTATACGGGTTTTCGACAAGTTCTTGGCATGGCATCGATTGGTGATCTCAAAGAAGAAATTAGCTGGCTGATGCAGTGGTGGTCTTCCTACAGCACGACAACAACAAATGAACTTTGGGGTCTTGAACGGGGATGAAGGTGAACCGGATTAGTATTGCCGCGGTGATGAGTTAGAGGTTGATGTGGACCTCAAATGTGATTGCATGCAGTGGTGGTCGACATGGTGGGAGAAATGTCCAGTTCTCCACCAAATCTTAACTACTCGTAACAAAACAAAAGGAAGTTTAGCTGAAGTTTTCTTCCTTATCTCTCTGCCAATGGAGTTTCGCTCTTTCTTCTCATATAAGCAGCTACTTTTCTCAAAGGTACTGTTGGTTCAAGACATTTTTAGTTTTCGAGAGGAAATGGTTGGTTAAATACATGCAGGCAGTAAAGGGTATAAATGAAAATTGCCAATGAAGAAAACGAACATCAATAGATAAACCCTATTACTTGGGAACCAAGTATGTAAACTCTTTAAATAGAGTCCTAAACCTTTGTATTACATATTGATGAATGAAATTTCTCCCCTCTTTTTCCCCTCTATTTTGAATCTCTTGTTCTTTGTCTTCTATATCACAACACGTCATCAGCACGTAGCTCTAATCACCGAGCATCTTAATAAGTTGTGTATGAAAGTTATTGGCTTTTATTGGAGATCAAATCCAGTTGCGGGCATAAAAAGGATTCGAACAATCTTACAATATTTTAATTCTTTTTGTTTTTGTTGATTGCTTATTCCTGTTGTTAATTAATGCTTTATTTTTGTTTAATGTTTGCATGTATTAACAATCTTTGGATGGAGGACGATTTCAAAAAAAAAAATCTGTGAGCGGTCCCCTGAGGCTACAAGTGATTGGAGTTTGTGGTTACAAAGATCCACTATGCGTTTCCGTCAAGGTTACATGATACAATAGTTACCAATTAACAGTGGCGGCTGTCTACCATTATGCCCTAAAATCTCAACAGTATTTTTTTCTTTTTTTCATTTTTTTTTTAATTAATTTTTTTGATTTTTTTTTAAATAATTGCATATTATATTATTATGCATGGGAAATCAATCTTTTTAAAATACGATTGATCTCCTTTCTTCTCTATATTTTTCATTGAGAAAGAAGAAAGTTTTTCCATCAAAAGATGGTTTACGGTTTCTATTCCTTTAATGAAACTGTAATCACCAAAAATTGATGTCGTTGTGGATTTTATTATCTTTACGGTAACTAATGACATGCATGGTTCACGGAACCTCCGGCCAATTTAATTGGTATCTTTGTCCATTAGACGAAGATCATGTGATTAGTGGTTTTTATTTATTTATTTTTTGTGCAAGAAACCATCCGTCAGCTAACTATGCGATATTAAAAGCGACAATATGTTTTTTAGTTTGTCGACACAATTTTATTAATTGCACAAACCAATTGATGTTTTTTTTCCCCCACCAATATTGGTTAGTGATTTCTATTCCTTCAAAGAAATTGCCATCAACAAAAAGTTGGGTTTGCTCTACAAAGATTTACAATTATGATCTCTTTATTTCTTGAAAAGAATCATATAAGCCAATCGAAATTGGTTTTCTCAAAAGACTTCATAATGAGACATCACTATTATTGGTTAAGCCTATTGCAAGTACCAATTTAACGGGAATTGTTGCATTTTTAAGAAATATTTAGCAACTTTTGATTTTTCCCCGTGGTAATAATCTCCAATATTCAGATTTGTTCCACTTATAGTTGGATTACGGTCGGACATTAAAGATCATTGAGTGCGCACCCAGCATGTTAGCCAATATTATTAGTCCCTGTAGTAAAGAAAGTCCATAATTTTATTCCGAAAAACTTAACTTTTGAAGATTATGCGTATTCTATATGTTTTTGGCTACTACTAGCAAAATCCATGATGGATGGTAAATGTATAATGACTATCCAATAGTATGTCTTCAAATTATTATAAGTATATGTCTTCAAATTAATCGGATAATACTTTACGAAACTTGTTTTCGTTTTATGAGATGAAAATATTTTTGCCACAATCAGGGGGAGACTATACACTACCAACAAAAGTTGGTATTAATTAACTTAAAAGGTTATATCATTTCTCTCCCATCATGATCAAATCGAAAAAGGCTATTGTTAAATAGGCGCGAAAATATCTCAATTAGCTCTCCCATAAGCTTAATTATGCCGTTTGAAAAGGAAAATCCAATCACATCTAGTAATCATGTAGCATTTTTTATATAAGCTATAGATAGTGCTCCAACAAAGACTATCATAATACGATTCACATTATCAGAATTCATATCTCCTCATTTGAATGATGAGGAGATTATAATGCCCGCGGGTGCTGGTACCAGTAAATTTTGAATTTTTCAATATATGCATACATTTGATAATTGTGTTAGCTCGTAGTAAGCTAAAAAAAATTTGTCGAATATTACAGTAGCTACTAAAATAATAAAGATTGTGGTTGTTAACCCCTCTGCAGAGGAATATCGACATATGTGATTGGTTGGCATATAATCCAAATTAAGTTGGATTAGTTTCTCAATTAACGCAATTTTTGGATCCAAAACTTAACATGCCAAGCCTACATTAATTACATGCTAGTGTAGTCATAATGCGTTATACAAGAAATTTTTCGTTGTAAAAACGATTTAAGGGTTTTATTTTTTCTCAAACCCTAGTATTGGTTTAATAATTGTTCTCTTTATATGATGCATTTGGCGTGGTAGTCTTTGAATGACTCGTATGCATCCATAGAACATATTCGTATTTGTAATTCTTGTAGGATTCAAATTATATTTTTGCAGCCACCTGACTCGATTATTTCAGGTTGAACAATCCTTTATGTGTTTTTAGAAATTCGATACAAAAGCAAGAATCCGGATTAATTAGTTGATGCTATCAACTTTATGGGTCTCTTGATGAGTCCTTAAAAACACAAAAATCGATGCTTTAGCAGCATAAATTCTATTTTTTTCTCTTCCTTTCTTAAATCTGCAGTTAGAATTATGCTAGCTTAAACTCGTCTTTTGATATAGACTAGAGTTATTATTTTTATGCTTGGTTTAGCATCCATATTTACGTCAAAAGTTGTACTCTTTTTCCCTTCGTTTCAGGGTTTTTCGTATTTGGTTTTCCTGACAAGGTTCTAATGAGGCAACATCTCATTGACGTTTAATTTTGTTTCAAAATGTTGATATTTGTGCTCATTTTCCTTCGTCGTATTTTTTTTTCCCATTGGGTTTTTACTGGAAAGGTTTTAGTGAGGCAATTAAATTCAATATGGTGGTCATCCAAGGGGGAGTTGTATCAATTTCGGTTATTTGGTGGATTCCCACCATTAACTAGGTCATTTTGTTAGACCACATTAACATAACAGTCTCCTATGAATTTGAATATTATTCTAATCCATATATATGGTATGATCACAACTTTTGTTCACATATGCAACTGTAACTAAATATTGGCACTTTGTAGAAGAAATTGCATCAACTACTTCAGGAAATCATCTTCGAGAAACTGGAAAATCCAAGAAGCAAGTCCTCAATGTATTTAGAGAAGCATGATGACTCGAGGACCTACTATTAGAAGACTAACACAAAAGAAGACTCCATCAATTTGCATATTTCTCACTAAAGCATTACCATCTCCAACATTTAAGAAATTCATTTATTAAAATTGGGAAGTGTCGACTCGAAGATTTGCAATCCAAGATTTAACTGAAGTACTTATCAGGGGGAGCATCATAGTAAAAGGTATTTTACCGGACTATCACGTTGTACTCTTTTTCCTCCGTCAAGGTTTTGTCCCACGGGGTTTTTCCTTGTCAAGGTTTTAACGAGGCAACAGATGCATGTCGAACTCTGTTCTAAGTTTTCTCACAATTGTACTCTTTTCCCTTCGATCAAGTTTTGTCCCTTTTGGATTTTCCTGACAAAGGTTTTAACGAGGCAATTACTTAGATACAGTGGTCATCTAGGGGGGGTGTTATAAACGGCAATTTATTATATAGATGCCCACTTTAGTGGAACCCTATTACTTGGGAACCAAGTATGTAAACTCTATAAATAGAGTCCTAAACCTTTGTATTACATATTGATGAATGAAATTTCCCCCCCTCTTTTTTTCCTCTATTTTATATCTCTTGTTCTTTGTCTTCTATATCACAACACTGTGGGGTTTTTAGGTCGGCTGAATATTAGTGTTGATGACATGAAAACTTGTCGGAATTAAAAAGGTCAGGGAGCTAAGGTTGGACTGATAGAGATTGAGAAATGAAAGTGATAGTTGTAGCTGACTGTGAGGAGCATAGAAGTGCAGTTGATGTTAAGATGGTCAAGAAACGGGAAGGTGATTTACCGGAGTTGGGAGATGAGTTTTGTATTGAATGGGGCTATGTAGACTGGTAGTGTTGGTTAACAAGTACGTTGGCTACCTTCGTTGGTTGGATGGAAAAAATGGGTGATGTAGCCGGCGACTAAAATTAAATGTCGAGCTGATATCTTGGTCTGGGTTTTATGTTTGGACTGGGCCTCGGAAAAAGCTTGCTAGGTCTTGACTGAACTCCTTTGAGGCACCATTAAGTGAAAAATACTAGAACCACCCTACTATATGGGTTCAATATTTTGAAGCCCCACCAAATGGATCATCCACTGTCAACTCCGTACTTTCATAAAATGATATTACTATGTCCGGAAAATCAAATTATCTTTAGATCAGACCCATAATTAATTATTCTGAATTTTAATAATGGCAACACTACCCTTTAGTATATATACAAGAGAAATATCTCAGAAGATATTTCATTTCTTCATTCTATTTCTCGCTCTTATCCATCTCTTTATCTCTCGGATCTAGCATTTCAGATCTGTGAAGATGAAGAAGACGAATTGATCCAGTAGTTTTTGCAGCTCGTCATTAGATAATCACGATTATATGAATCAATTATTCAATCGATTTCATTTGAATCTAGGTTTTAGTTGGTTTTTAAGCTGCATCAGGTTAGGTTTTTGTTAAATCGACTGGTTTTTTTGAAGATTTTGAATCAAATCTAAGTTTCAGTAGATTCGAAGCAGCAAAAATCAATTCCGATTAGGTTCTTCATTCTTCATTTTCTTAATTCAATTAGGTTTTTGATTTTTGATTTTGATTGATTCTGTTCAGATATGAGAAGAAGAAGAACCTGATTAGGTTAACCTAATTACCTATTTTTTCTGCAGATTCAACAATGGAATTAAGAAGATCTTCAACAACAGCAGATATGAAACCGGCGTACGAGAAAATCTTTAACAACAACAGAAATAGAATTAAGAAGATCTTCAACAACAGCAGAAATGATATCGTCGTACGAGAAAATATCTGAAAATCAATAAGATTTTCTCGTTTTCAATTAAATCAACATGTTTTAAATATAGGTTTGTGTTTAAGATATTGTTGTTCTATTATTTTTGGTGTTGTTGTTGACTTATTTTTGTTTTTATTTTGCTTATCTCGCCTACACATTGTTTGGTTGATGAATATGTGACAGTGTTGGTGGTGGATATGCAGGTTTTGGTAGAAGATGAGGAGGTTGTAGTGGTTGAGGTGGTGGTATGGGAGAAGTTTTGGAGGAGGATCTGAAATCATTGGTAAGTAAGCTGATTCCTTCATTCTTATTTGACATAACTGGATTTATTTTCAGCATTTTTTTATGAATAGATGTATTCTGATGTGCAAATTTATAGCAATATGACATGTTATGTGTTGTTTCATTATTTTGTATGGATAGTTTGATACTTAGAAATTACTATACAAGTGTATGAGTCTTAGAATTCTGATGCACAACATGTGTAACTTGCGTCTACACATCCAAATTGCATGTGTAAATTGCGTATACACATTAGGAGTTACACAAGCTAATTGAATGTGTAGCTTATAATTACATATGTGTTTTTATTGAACTGATGGATACACATGTCATATATGGATGTGTAATTTTTCAGTTACACTAGTCAGGTGCATGTATAACTACTAATTACACATGTTAAGCTAACTTATCAACTTCCTTTATGTGATCTTTTATACTATGACTGTTGTGGATAAACATACAAAAGAAATTAGTGGTGATATGGTTGGTTGTAAATGAATTTTACAGAAGAAGGGAGTGAAGATATGATGGTGACTGAGACAAAAATGTAGGCTAGCATTGGATTTGAATGGATATGTTACTGTGAGTTATAGATGGATATGTGGTTGTGCTACTTGTGGATTGGATGTAATGTTGCAGGTGAGGAGGAGAAAGCTGCAGCTGAGATACATCATATGTTGTAAGTGTTATTTTATCTTATTTATTGAGTAACTCTATGTGATACATCTCTGTTTCTATCACTGATGAAGATAACATATATGCGTTGATGAAGTACTTGTTGAAAGATGCACCTATTAATTGGTTGGTTTGAGGTTTTTGTTTATGTTCTAGTTTTGTAGTCCACTAACTAATTTCTATAGGAGTATCATGTTTTGCAGTCATGTATATGTTGTTGCAAGTAACTTAAGCCCTTCCCATTCACATGTATATTTATGTTTTCCTTATTTTAGGTTCATGAGTTAATCACATTGAAGTTGCATTAGTAGAATGTAATTATTACTTGTTAGTTTTACCATGGATGTTAATTTGTTTCATCCGAGTAAATGAGAGATGGTTACTTGTTAGTTTTACAGTGCTAAATAGATGTGTAACTTATAGTTACACAAGCTAAATAGATATGTAATTTCTAGTTACACATGCTAATCAGATGTGTAACTTTTACTTACACATACTGATTGAATTAAAATGATTTGTGGTCTGTTTTGTTATTTTTGTTTTCATTGGATTGTTGAGATTAGTTTGTGTAGAAGAGATTGGACAGTTTTGATTATATGAGCATGTGTAACTTTTAGTTACATTAGGAAAATGCATGTGTAACTCTCAGTTAGCGTGTTCATCTTGAGTAGCATTTTTTTTTAATCTTTGTGTTAGCGAAATTCTTTGTATGAAGGATCTCCTTTGGTTAATAAGTGGCGGTGGTGGTATAGGTGCAGGTTTGGGAGCCGATGGTGGTGTTAGAGTTGGAGGTATGGGTATAGGTGGCAGATTAGGTGGTCGGCAGAATTGCTGAGTGTCTAATTTACTTTGTTGAGTTTGTAACTATGTAGCCACTCTTGAGGTGAGGATATGCCTTTGTTATATACTTTTTGCAGTTAAATTTTGATGGATATTATGCCGCCAAGGGTTTCTGATGCGCATTGTATGTTGCATACATGTTTTGATTTCCATTTGCGAGATTGATGAATATGTTTTATTTTGTTTACATGTTAGAGATAGTATGTGGTTTGCTATAGTGGCCTCGTTGGAGCCAGATAAACAAGTTGTTGGCAGGTACACAAGCTAAGTAGATGTGTATCTATAAGTTATTCATATTTCTGGGAATAGTGTGCCATCGCCACCTCGGAGGTAAAATCTCTAAGTTGTTTCTCTGCTTGTGTTAGTCCCCTCCCATGTATATTTTTGTAGTTCATCGCATGTATATATTTGCTTGTAAAAAGGTAGGATAATACTGATTAGATACATGTGTAACTCTTAATTACACAAGTGAGATGCATGGGTAACTATTAGTTACACATGGTAATTTTATGTGTAGCTACCAGTTACACATGCCAATTAGATGTGTAGTTTCTAGTTACACTTGCTAATTGATGGGATATAAAGGTTATGAATGTGTAACTCTCATCGTACCAGTCAGACGCATGTGTAACTTCCAGTTACACTAATGACACCCATGTGTAAATCCAAGTTACACAAGTCATATGCATGTGTAACTCTTAATTACTCTTTTAGTTGTTCTATAATGTTATTTCATTCTTTTTGTTCATCCAATCTAATTTCATGGATGTTTGTTTTGTTACAGATATGAAAGAATTTTGTAATGAGGAAGATAAGAAGGGAAGGAACAATAGAGGATTTCGTGGCTCATTTCTAAGATTTCGTTTTACACATTTAGTGTTCTAACTCGTTTATTTTATTCAATAACAACCAATTAATAGATAAACAAAAAAATAATTGTAAACGAATATTAAAGCAATGCATATTTTTTTTCTTCTGATAACTGTTATCTATACATGCCATATGCATGTGTAACTTCTCGTTACACACTTTTGAATGCATGTGTAACTTTTAATTACACATGCCATGTGTAACTTCGGGATACACATGCCATATGCATGTGTAACTTCTCGTTACACACTTTTGAATGCATGTGTAACTTCCGGATACACTTGCAATATGCATGTGGCCGGAGGTGGTGGTGCTGGTCGTGATGGTCATCGGCGGTGGGGTGGTTGTCGGCGGTGGTGGTCAAAGGTGGTTGGTGGCGGTGGCGGTCGGAGGTGGTCGGCGGTGATTGGTGGTGGTCGGAGGCGGAGGCGGAGGCGGCGGTGGGTGGTGGTGGTCATCGGCGGCGGGGTGGTTGTCGGTGGTTGTCGGAGGCGGTTGGTGGTGGTCGGAGGCGGTGGTGGTCAGAGGTGGTTGGTGGAGGTGGTGGTCGGAGGTGGTCGTCGGTGGTCAGAGGTGGTCGGTGGTGGTTGGCGGTGGTTGTGGTGGTCGGAGGTGGTTGGTGGTGGTTGGTATATCATCACATAATATTTTAATAATTTTGGGCCTAAATTTAAATTTTATTTAATTATGGGCTTGACAATATGCATAAGGGTATCAAGGTCTTTTAATAATTTGGGGCCTAGATTTAAACTTCTTTTAATTAAGGGCCTCATATTATGGGTTATCCATGGGTTGGGCCTTAGCCTAATTTTCCCTAATTAATAACTAGGGTGTAACCCGTGCTACTCACCGGGACCGGTGGGATCAGCTAATTTAGTGTGGCGGGGTTTCACCCCGCGCCCGTGGTTAAATGCATTAGATTATTTTTGAACAGTCTTTGATTAGTTTGATCTTTTAAAGGGATATGGGAGTCTAATACGCTTTAGGTGTCTAATGATTTAAATTTTTGTATTGTAAACATAAATTCATGTATTAATTCTATATGCAGATATTAAAATTAATTAAAAAGAAGTTGACTCCATAAAATTTGGATTTAAAATATTTATATTTTATATGCTTATGAATATTTGCAATAGGGATTTCAATAGTCTGGAGTTGTTCTCTGTCGGGAGTTGTAGTTATCGATTCCTTTTTGTTTAATAGATATGCTTTCTTCGAAGCATTATTGCAATGAAATATGTCATGTGCTTTTAGAGTGAGATATATGAAGTTTATTTCTTCAAGTATGAATCTAAATACCATTAAAATCCCTATTGCAGTTAATATATCTCCTACGCTATCTACCCGGTTTTTCAACAAAATTATATTTTAAGGTATTTCATTCTTTTTTTTTCCCACTAAAATTATGCTTATCATAAACATTAAGGTTACCTTTACATATATCGTTGGCAATACCCTCGTTTTTTTTACTCTAAAATTGCTATCTATAACCACTTCAGTCGTTTGTCCTATTGACGTGAATATACCGTTATGTTGCTTTAGTTGCATTTTTCATATAACATATAATAAGAATAAATAGAATTTATAACATAATATTTATACTTGTTATTGTGGAATTGGTGCATTTAATATGACTCGTTTGGAACTTACATTTTTATTCCCCTAATGAAGAAAAAAGTTGTAATAGACACTTCACAAAGCTTGGAACACACATTGAGGCAGAGCTCTATTACTTGCTTGGAATGATTCTACAGACTGATAATATTTATGTCCAAAACATGTTCCCAAAAGAGAGCCTTCAGAGAACCTTGAAAAATCTAATACCTTTTTTGCCATTTGTGGGATATGAACCCACAACTGCATGGAAAATACCATGCTAGTTTGTAACCCATGTTACGTACCGGGTCCAGTAAAAATTACGGTTTGGGAGTCCCGGGGCTTCGCCCCATCCCGGTCTTCCAGACACGTGATAACATCTTTAAAAAATTCTCTATTGATAACTTAATTTTTTTAAGCGATAAGAAAATATGTGCCATATTCTAATGGATTTACGACCACCCATTAATTGTATGGTAACATGATATATTCATTAATTGTATGGTAACATGATATATTTGTCGGGTATCCCTATATCATTGATAAATGCTGCATTATTATTAAAATAGTTTATGGGTACCTATGATTTATAAGATGATCATGTGCACTATGGAGTCCATTATTTTAAGTAAATGTATATTCACCATGAGTTGTATAATGATTTCTCATATTATATGGTGCTGATTGAGCACCCCTGTAATATAAATAGTTACTTAAACTTGATGTCATTTATTTAGTTTATGGAATTCGTGAATCATAAGATAACCATATGGAATATATGGACAACGATTTTGAGTGAATATATGTTTAACCAAGAATTATATAATGATTCCCGCATATTATAGGGTGAGAATTAGTTACCCGTATATTATAGGGTGAGAGAAGGATACATATATATTGTTGGCAGATTTATAAAATTTACTTATTTCCTTGAGTTATTTTATAGGTACTCATGGATTGCAAGATGGTATTCAGTGCATTATAGTATGAATTGTCGATAGGTACATAATTACCAATAACAAATTGTATAATAATCTCGTTTATTGTCGGGTGAAAGTTGAGTGCTCGTACATCATAAGTAAATACTTAACCATCATTTTATTGATTTAGCTTATGGGATGTAAACTATATGCTCCCGTGCATTTTAGAGTAAATATTTTTGAGATATCTCTACTCATTAATTTAATAATTATCACTTATGTTATAGAGCAAGAATTGAGTACCCGTATGATATAGCGAGAGTGTGGCACTCATATGGATACATAAACTTGATTTTACCTGAGTTAGTTTATGAGTTAGTTTAGAGTGAGTGTAGTACTTATAAATTAAATATAGATTCACTGAGTTAGTTTATGGTACCCATGAATTATAGGATGGACTATGGTAAACGATATAATGCACTATAACATGTGTGTTTTTAAAGATTTATATTTTTAGCAGGGGTTAGTGAATTTAGAATTATCGAGAATTACAGTGACATTTTAAATCTATTGTTAGTCAATAGAGAGTTTCTGAAAATCTCCGAAAATTTATATGTTATTGGATAAAGAATTTCCTAAAAATCTATAGCATTCTATGTTACTCAACTTACATTTTAAGGATTTGATCAGAGACTTTAGAAACTTTTACCTTTAAAAATGCCATAAAAGCCTTAAAGGAAGTATTTCCAAGATAAGTGATATCTAGAGAGACTAAATAAATAACAATAACCAAATAATAATGTTATATTCCAAAACCCATAAGATTTATGACAAATTCCATTTCGTTGTATTCATGTCCATTTTGGTTTAATTTGTAGTAGACAAAATAATTGCAATTTCTATTAAAAATGCATAAATTTAAATTGTTACACTTGATTATTTGAACATATATTTTGTAAAATGATTTATATATATATATATTTAAATAAATAAATAAAAATAATTGATTAATTGATGTATGGAACATGAAGTCCTTTATAGTTTAATATACATGCATCATCGAGACTCCTTAAAAATCATTCAGAGGGTCTCTCAAAATCTATTAAGTCGGAGAGAGTTTTTCAAAACCTTTTGCGTAAAAATCTCTTGATATCCCTACAAATCTTAGTCAACCAACCCGTGAGAGAAAATAGAAAACACCATGAAAAAAGAAAATAACAAAATTCAAAGTCTGAAATATATTACATACATTGCACATCTTGTACGATGAGAATGGACTCCCAATGAATGAGGAGAGGCTTCATCCCGCACCCGGTCAAGAGGGGGGTTTAGAACACCAATTATCATTTAATGACAATTTTCTGATTATCAGTTAAAGTGTTGGAGACTAAGACGATGTTTTAAAGAAATACGTTTAAAATTTGATATGTATTATCATTTAATACATTTAAAAATCTATATAATATCTCACTATCAAGGATATATAATTACAACATGGATACTTGTAAGTCCAATTGGAGGATTTCTAGAATATATTTTTTGGATATCTTAATTATTCTTTATTTCCAAATTATTACTTTTTTGATCATAAAAGAGGATATATTAGATAAGGAGAATGTACATATGTCTACAAGAGGTACAATTTTTTTTTTTTTAAACATGAACAGAGAATCCCTATCCTTCATGATTGAACTTGCAAAGTTTACATGTATTAATTCTATTCCTAGCAGTTTCTGCCCACAAAATGATCCATGATTTATCTTCAGTTCCAAGATCATCATCCGTCTTGTAAGTATGATTAGGATTTTGCTTCATTATATTTTTATATTTATATACAACGTCCAAATATTGAAGAATATTTATATATGAAACTTCGTTCGAGTTTAGATCCGTGTCACCGTCCTAAAAAGGGATTATGATTCACTGCATTCTATTTTATTTAATAAAACAATGGGAAATGTCTACCTTCGTTCGTTTAAGAGATGCATACCGTAAGAATATATACCCTTCATTAAATGAAAATTTGTAATCAAGAAAATACAAATCAGACATTATAAACAACCATATAACCAAGTTCTTTTTTCGATTCTGTGGGAAATCATGGGTATCAAAGTATTTGATATCATGGAATTTCTATAAGAGTATTCGTAGCTTTGGTGGAATAGAAGTCACTCAAGAAGAATTACTAACATCTTCCAAATAAATTGATATACTGCACTAAATCAAAAATAAATACAAAATGTTAATGTCACTTGCTTCTGCCGCGTACCGGATCCGATGAGAAGTGTTATTATTACTGACCTCTGCTTGAACCAAAGTGCTTCAAAGCAAAATAAATAAATGAAAATAACATGTTCAAGAACAAATATTTTCCTTCATTTGTAATCTCTGTATATACCACAAGTTCAAGAACAAATATTTTCATTCATTTGTAATCTCTATATATACCCTTTCTCTACCGAAGACTTTTAATTTACACCGCATTGTACTACTTTGTTAGTCACTTCGTTAAGATTTTGAATTTCATTCTCCATTTAATTATCATTCTCATGTTATTTTACAAATGTAGGCATGTCGTCAATTTTTTAAAAATTCTCATAGACAGTGAGTGTCCCCAATAGTTTTTGCCAGGAGTAGATTTGTTTATACACGCTCATTTGCTAGTTGGCGTAGAACTTATATTGACCTATCGAAGAGTCGGACCAAGAAAAGAATGCATTTGATAAAAAAAACAAATAACAACAATAATATAGAAAGATCCACAAACATGTAAATAAATACAAATCACACAAAAAACTTAACTATCTATTATAAAACAAACCAAGTTGAAATCCGACACAGTATAGCATAGAAAATACCAATATGAGTACGCACCATTCTTATTGTTCAAGCTTACTAAGATATACTCCTTAAAAGTATATTTGCTAGAACCCATCCTTCTAGGAATTTGGTGTCCAATATTAAGAAACAAAAATAAATAAAAAGGTTATGATTAACAAACCCGTAGGCTAGTATTGGTGTGTGCCAGTTTGGAACATTGCCAAACATCTCCTACCACCAATCGGTTAACATCCGACCGCTTTACCACTGAGCTACTTAGGAACAACGGGAAATTCGAGCTCATAGAGTTCAATTCCCATTCTTAACCCATGACCAATATGAGCCCGAAGCTTCCTTCGTGACTCCCGGTTTCACTTGACCCTCGAAATAGTGAATTCTTCCTATGATTTCACTTGAGTTGTGTGTATAATGTACGAAGCTTGAATTGTATCCATTTTTGAGGATTCTAAACTGATTCATAATGAAATGAAAACTTGGAATGAATAAACACTAATTCATTTAGTTTATTTTAGTTAAATGGAACTTTATAGTTGTGCATAATTATGATAGCATAATGATATAATCTTAAACAAAACTAACTGGGTCAACAAAAGCTTGAACCATCCAAAAGTTCTAAAAGAGTTTGGAACATCACTAATTATGGTGAAATTTTCCTTCTCGTGCTTCAATTTTTACATCTGAGAAAGTGGAAACATAATCAAACTCCAAATATTAAAACCATAATGATATAACTAAGCTTTCATTCCCAATGGTATAAACATGTTGAATATGATCGTCATTTGAAATGAAATGGAGGTATGGCAATGCCAACACCAACCAAAGCAACAATATAAAAAAGAGGTTATAAAAGACATGAGAAGAACCATCTATTACTGTGTTTGGGACCATTTCCTATTACAATGGAACTCCATGAGTCTGACAGAATTGCACCATGAAGAAACAAATAACATGGATAAAGAATTATGCGATCATTAAAAAAAAAAAAATTTAAGTAAAAAAGTTCGTTCTGGAACAACTTGCAAAGGCTTAAAGACTCCGTAAAGCAGCCCAGAAAGTACATTTGAGTAACCCAGAAAGTAGATCACTCTAGGTTAGCTGGTGAGTGGTGAGTACACCATCTAACGTTTCAACATATACTATACTGCGCATACTTATATAGTCAGTTGTGAGATCAAGGGATAAAGCATGATTGAATCTGCAAACAACGGCTCATTAATTAATAAACTTCTCAACACTCCAAAAATATTTCATATTTAAACTTCTCAATATTACAAAGTACACTATCAATTATATTCTAGGTGAGAACTGTGGGAGGAAACCACAGGATGCAAAATGAACCAATAATAAAAAAGAAAAAACCATGGAAATTAATATATTACTCCTCTTTCACAATTTAAGATGCAACTATTAGTGGTGTTACCCAAATAATCCATATAACCTCCAGATCATATGAATTTTGAAAGAATTTTGAAAGTGAAGACATCGGAACAGAAACTAATTTAGAAGGCTATTACTATAAAAAAAATAATTTGCCAATAACATCATTACCGATAGGATATACTCCAGCAAATAAATAAATTTAGGTTAACTACATTGGTTGTTTCAGAGAATTAGAAAAAAAATAAAATTGATTAATTGACGGTGTGGATCAACAAAACCTTGATTTGGGTTTTAGAGAATTATTCAGGAAGTTTCTTTCCAAAAAAAATTTGGTTAGTAATACAAAAGGATATCAACTTCAAAGTAAAATTGGAGATAATGTGTTTAGCATTATCTCCTAAAGGATATCATTTCCTCCAACTTGCAGTGAGCATTATCTTCTTCTCCTAATGTGCAGTAAAAAAAAATCCGAACTCCAACATCTGTTTAGCCTCAGGGGACTCTTGAAAAAAATAGTATATAATTGGTAAATTGCATTTATGATATTACAATGGATAATTAAAAAGCACACCGCAGTCTCCAAATTATATAGGTTTGTTGGATAAGGTTGCATTTTCAACTCTTTTATGTAACAACACACCATCAATCGCACATGCACTTTTAACTGTTGGAGGCTTCAAAAGGAATGATAAAAAGTAATCAACCAATTAAGTATGGCAATCAATTGAAAGAAAAACTTCGTAGTAAATAAACATCTTCATGGAGTTTTAGAGTAAGTTCACCAGGTTTTCTTCAATTTATGCTCCTTTTTTTTCTTCAAAACATTGTGGTATTCCATCTGCATTCTCTTGAATTGACGAAAAAGCACAAAGAAAGAATTATAAGCAAACCCAAATGCAAATTCAAAGAAAAGCTAACCCCTATGATTTTGAAAAATTATAGGATAAGGGAAAACTACAGTGATGCAATGCCAAACGGATGCAAGAAGAATTAGTACAATCATAAGAAGAATCGTCTTTCATACCTCAAATTTGTAATCCCCGTCCCTATTCGGATACTATGATTGCAGCTTCCTTAACCTAGAGAAGGGACAGAGATTATTCAAAAGAAACGAAATAAGCTAAATTTGTTTTTCCTTCCTGCAAGTCATGAGATAGCACCGAGAAACTTGTAAAAACAGATAAAATATGATCTCATAGACAACTTACATACGGTTGTGGATGATATGGGTCAGAAATTACATCTAGCGGCAACAATGTGACCCAGATTACTGCTGGCTGAATGGCGACAAGAGAATCTATACCATATATATTAATCAAACAATAAGAAAATATTTCTTTTATAACTTCAATAGATTCAAATTTAAGAAACACTTTATTACAGTACCCATTATATATTAAGAGAATCATTTACAATGGATTATCTATACAACATCCTACATAGCTATTCCTGAAGTGGTTTTATCATTGGATGCTTTTTTGCTTGCTGCAGCGTACTTCTTCCACGAATGGAAGCTGACTCAATACTGTAAGCCTGGGGTGATTGATTAGAAACACCTTCCTTAATAGACGGGGCCGCCAATAAAATAGAGGCGAGAGTGCAGTTTTTTAATCCTATGTTACGAACCTATTAAATCTCATAACATAAAGATCAACCTATTAAGAGAAACACATATTAAAGTCTCGAATGATCAATTTTTATTAAGTACGTCCTTCCTATTTTTTTTGTCCTAATTAAGATGAGAGGAGACGATCTTATAGACCTTTTCAAGATGAAATCTAATCCCAATTTTCAGGATTAGAATTGGCTACAAATCAGTTGTAAGAAATACAAACACCATAACGTCATTGAGATGTACTCCCCTTATAGTTTAATCAGAAGAATCGATCGAAAAACAAAAAACCCTAAGCATATAGGACTCACCTCAACTGAGTTAAAAAATCTTCTAAGAGGTTATAAGTAACACTCGATGCACCATTCTCGAAATCAAGTACCCACAGATGGAACATCAAAAGCAAAGAGGATAGAGAGTAACCCAATTCATACCTGGTTGAGAACTCCCGTTTGTGTACCTGCTAAAAAATATAAATTTAAGAGAAATAGAGATCACAAAACAAACACGATGAGAACTGAGGAGACTGAAAGAACACGATCCATACAACCTAGTAGGTGATGTAATAACACATGGTAAGGGTGCAAAAGGAAGGTGTGTGCTCCATTGCTTAACTAAGGTAAATTAGTATACAAAGGGTCAAGTATATGAAAATTTACACAATGGTCAGAAGTTTCATTGTCTCATATGTTACTGGGAAAAAGATAAACGCATGTCCCAAAGCAGAAATCTGACCGTGTGCAATTTAAGAACGAACTCTATTTTGACCCTCTATTATCTCATGGTTCGACAATTTCATTTTCATTAACAAATAAAAATACTCGGTACTTGACGTTAAATAAACTTGTAACTTAAACTGTAAATTGAATTAGCAAAGAGATCACCTTATTGAACTATACGCTTCCAAGGTATAAATCGAGGTGCAAAGAATTTTAAATAATTACCTTCTTATGGTGCTACCTTACATGGTTGTCCATGTAAGCTTTGAGGGCTTCATCTTGAAAATCCTCATGTATTAAAAATGGTTACCATTCCATTCCATTGTAAACCATTCTGAATATAACTCCTTGGGATTAGGATTAAAGGGGCTTTAGGGGTTATTGCATGAGTCTGTGTAATTTGTGATGAAAGGAGGATAGTGAAGTCTTGGTGAAGTGATATACTGTACTTGGTTGCAGCTTCAACTAACCTATATTGATAATCATAGTAAATTTCCAGCCACGTAAACGTAGTTGAGCGAAAAACTTCTTTTTAAGGACGCTTTATATGTGAAGTCCCATATCTGGCACTTATACATTATACCAGATGGCATGAGTGCATACAAAAACAATCTTTCGTTTTGTTAGTTTAGGTAAAATAAGAACTAAAATGATAAATTTAATTCTTTAAAGGAGGGAAAAAGGTAAAAGAAACAATAACACGAACCCAAAGTAAAGTTCTCATTGGTATTATGTTCTTACAACCAACACTTTCCAGAGTGCTCATGAAATAGTTGCCAGAATGAGTGGTCCAGTAGTACGAACCTCTAGTGCAGCAAGCTCTTGAGCATTTGTTACATTCTGCAATTGCACAAATACGTAGTTACTTTAGTTAAGCAGTATGAGATTTTCAATTATCTAGAAACCAAGAATTTTTTTAAGGACTGATGAAAAGCATGCACCTGGATACCAACAGTTCCTCATGCAGTGGTAACCTGTCCTCATGAATTTCTCCCATATTCTTTCAATCTTTCAAGTAGGTATTCAAAGAGAGACATCAGAAGAGTTTTTGGATAGTATCAATTATTTTCCTTCCCCGATCACACCTGCTAAAAACACATAACATGATCAAAGCAATCAGCAAAGTCTTAAGCAGCAATTGCCATCACTTTTTCTATTGAATCTCTCGAAATTGTACTATATATTTTAAAATGAATGGATTAGCAATTGCCTCTACAGATGTAATCCATGCTGAACAATTGTATATTCAATAGAAAAAGATATATCGAATTTCTGAGTAGCATCTAAAAGGAAACACAACAAATGGGCTAAATGAAGAAGGCAGGTAAAATAAAATACACTGTAGATATTTTAGCCGCAAAATAAAATCGGGATGAAAATATGGTTAGGAAAGACTAATTATATTAACGTTAAATTCCGTATAAAACATGAAAATACCTTCAAAATATATCTATGCTGATCTTGTCTCCAAAACTGACCGTCTATCCTAAAGATAGTTTTTTTTTCCTTTAATTAATTAAGTAAAACCAACAAATGATTTCTTGTATATGATCATCCTGATCAACATAGATTTTATTAAGAAAAAGTTTTTTTTCCAAATTTAAAGTTTTCTTGTATTAAATCCATGCACCAATCCAGGAAAATACCAAAATCCAACAACAATGGTAATTTATAAAGTTTTGTATTATTGATGATTATTTAGTGCTATATTTTACCATAATAATACATGTAATCTTTATTTTGGCAGTAGAGAATTTAGACACTTCTGATTCCATCTATACAAAGAAGAGAACTTGGTCATCCCCTTCTGATGTCAACTGATAGATACAAAACTTTGCACCAATGCCTTCTTCCCAGGTGCTGGTAAAGCTCCCAATAATCTTGGCAGTCATTTTCCAGTGAGCCTTCAGGCTAATTTTAGTTTACACGAAGCAATTCAACATAACTCAACTTTTAATATGGGTTCTCTTTGACCATAATACATAAAATTTGCCACACAGACAGATAGCCATTGCCACATTTGGTGCAAGTAAAGAGATAACAGAGCAAAGATCCAAATAAATTGAAGCAATAGTTAATATTCAATAGTGATCAAAGGTACCTTATGAATTGGTAAATAAGCAACCCATGAAGATGTATAGGATGTGCACTCACTTCTTAATGAAGGTTATCCAGTCTTAGAAGTTGCTGCGTGGTGAAGCATATTTATGACAAAACAAATCGTCAAAATCCAAAACTACTACAAACTAAAATGATATGCAAAAAACAGCAATCGAAATTCAAATTCATACCTGATATTAAAGAAAATAACTACTGAAACAACAAATTGCAAAAACCCTAATAAGAATCAAATTTAAAGAAAGAAAGTAAGCAAATCTTACCGAAACTCACTTCATTAATATTCCAGATGATGCATCTAATGGGACACCATCACTATGTTCTGAAACAACATCAAGGTCACAGAAAAATTGAAAAAAGGATTCTCGTATTTCTAATCAACATATTAAAGAACTAAAATCATTGATTGAATAAAAAACAGAAGATATTGATTGCATACCTGGTACACTTCTCTACTGAAACAACGGCAGGGTCTCCAACCACTGTAACTCAAACAAAAGTAAGTTTTTGAAGCCTAATGGAGATTCAACAGTGCGGTGTACTGACGGGATTGGTTATGGTTTCTCAAGCCTAAAAAACATAAGTTAGGGTTGCTTCTCTACTATGTTGTGATTCTTTGATTATTATTTTTTTGTTTAATTACTCTTGATTTCTGCGTTACGGGTTTTTTTTTATGGTTTTTTTACTTTTTCTTATTACCGATTTGTGAAGTTTAATTTTACATGTACAATTTGTATTAAAAAAAATGGATAAACAACCGGCCAAAACACACAGAGAAAAACCCTCTCAAACCCTAACAGGTAAAAATATTACAATCTCTTCCATTCTTTTTCGTTTAAATTTTGATTTTGTAGCTAAAGAATAATAATGTAGCTCAAGAAAATGGAGAAACATAGAGGATTTTGTTTTTTCCTTATTGCTAATCTTATTAATTATGTTAATACTACTAATATTAGTTTTGGTTAACCCAATTTTTGAATTTTAATATGGATATGTTAAAATCAACAAAGATGCAGGGAGAATTTTTTGGATTAATGAGGTTAGTCTCTAATGTCAGATTTTTTTTCCTATGTAGTTTGGATTTGCGGGTATGGGTTTTTCATCCATGATGATATTTCATTATGGTTTTGTTCATAATTTGTAGATCACAATCCGAATACATATCAAAATGGAGGTGAGTATCATGGTGGAAAGTGACTCATCTAAAATTCTAAGAAAAATCACAGGGCATTAGTTTTGTGCACTACTAAAACCCTCTTTTGTGTTTCAGTTCCGGTTCCAAGCCATGTTGTGTCAAAAAATCGATGCAAAGGATATAGATAAATAAAATTTTCATAGGGAAACAATGTTTATCTCCATAAATATTACTACTTCAAGTATACTGTTGTGAATTCAGCCTTAGTTTTCTTCAAAAAAAATTCTAAGATTTTAGCTACAAGACTGGGTAGCGTTCTTGATAATCTTGTTTCGGAAGAGCAAGTTGCTTTCATGAAGGGGAGAAACATTCATGAAAACATCAGTCTGGCGTCAAAGATGGTTAATGAGCTCAAAACTAAGCGTAAAGAGGGAAATTTGGGTCTTAAGCTTGACATCACTCAAGCTTTTGACACGGTTAGTTGGCCTTTCGTTTTAGAGGTTTTTTTGGAGGTATGGTTTTTCTCAGAGTTGGTGTTCTTGGATCTATTTGATTCTTAACTCGGCTCGTATTTTTATACTTCTTAATGGTAGTCCGGAGGGTTTCTTCAACATTAATAGAGGGTTGAGGCAAGGATATCCTTTATCGACTCTTATTTTTGTTTTGATTGAAGATGTTCTTAGCAGAAATCTTTCAAAATTATTTCTTGAGAAGAAGATGACGCCAGTGCTTTCAAAAAAGAAAAAAGGTATGTCCCCTACCTATCTTTTATTTGTCGACGACATTATTATTTTTTGTAAAGGTAACATGAAGAGTTTGCATAATCTTCTTGCATTTCTTGGAAATATCAAAAGGCTTCGGGTCAAACAGTTTGTCGACAAAAGAGTAAGGTTTACTATGGTGGTGGTTCTTTGAGTCATTGTAGTACTATCACTAATTTACTTGGTATGGAAGTCTTTACCTTTCCGGACAAGTATCTCGGTGTTCAAATTATTCCCAGAGCTATTAGGTATCGTCACATTAGCAATGTGATTGATAATATTAAGAATCAACTTGCTGTTTGGAAAGGTAAATTGCTCCCTTTTCAAGACAAAATTGTTCTTATTAATTCGATGATTGCTAGTTATTCCATTCACAACATGGTTGTTTATAAGTGGCCTTTAAAGTTCATCCGTCAAGCTGAGCGTGTGATTCACAATTTTCTTTGGTCTGGTGATGCCGAGGTTTCAAGGAAGTGTGTTGTGGGTTTTCCAAAGGTTTGATGCCCTTTGAATAAAGATGATTTAGGTATTACTAGTTTGGATGTCACAAACAAGGCGCTTCTCATGAAGTTATGGTGGAACATTCATTCATCTAACAAGAAATGGGCGCGTTTCTTATGGGCTAAATATACTACTCGGCTTGGAAGACTTAAAAAATATGGTATGAATTCTTCGATCTTTCCGGGCATTCGTTTAATTCACTCCATTGTGGACAAAAATACCAAAGTGATTCTTGGTGATGGGAGGACTACTTTTCTATTTTTTAATGTTTGGTATGGCAATGAGAGTATAGCTGACATGCTTGGAGATACTGACCTGGACAGTTCTTTCATGGTTAGTGATCTTATTATTAACAATTCTTGGCAGTTGCAGGGTGATCACGTTCAGCAGTTGGTGCGATCAGGTGTGGACTTGAAAAATTTACCGGCGCTGCAAGGTGGGAGTGATTGTAGAGTCTAGATGCCTGAGATGAGTGGAATGTTTTCAGTCTCTTCAGCTAAATAGATCATAAGAAATAAGTATGCAACAGCTGAGATGTACGGTCTTTTGTGGAGGAAAGCATTTCATCCGAAGTTAGCTGCTCAAAACTGGAAGCTTACTAGAGATGCATGCGCAACTCAGGACAAGATCAAGAACATGTTCAAAATAGAATTGGCTAGCAGATGTTACTTATGCAAGTCAAATGAAGAATCATTAGATCATATCTTATGGAGTTGTCCTTTCGCAGATCAAATATGGCAGTGGTGTTCATGTTTGTTTAAACTTCAGCCTAATTTTGATATTATGATCTCTTATAAGGCATCTAAAGGGCGTAGTCGCATTGTCAAAGATTTATGGTTATTGGCCAACATAGTGATCCGTTCGGAACTATAGCAGACAAGAAATATGGCCTATTTTCATAATGCTTCAGTGAATTCTCAATTATTCAAACAACGTATTTTCCATTTGATTCATGGTTTTTCTGTTCGTTTGAAGAGTTACGTGTACAATACTGTGGAAGACTTGGAGATTTTGAACTGTTTTGATGTGCGACACAGGCAGGTAAAATTTGTGCATCCAATTAAATGTACCCGGGGTACCTCCAAACAAAGATGAGCTATTATTGTGCTGCGATGGTGCTGCCAAAGGAAACCCTGGTATTATAGGGGCTGGTGTTGTGGTGCGTGATGCGGATTGTAACTTTGTTAGGGCGATGAACATTGGATTGGGAAGAACTAATAATTTCCTAGTAGAATTGTATGGCGTGTTAGTTGGCTTAGAATGGGCTACAAAATGGGCAGTGCGCAAAGTCTTGGTTAGATCTGATTCTATGGGTGCAATTATGGCATTTGAGAGTAACACTTTGCCTTCGTTCGCAAGACATAGATGGAGGAGGATTCAAGATAGCTATGATTCCATTCACTTTGTGCATACTTTTCGGGAAGATAATTTTGCAGCTGATGCTATGGAAAAGAGAGGTTGCTTATTAAGGAATGGTGAAGGGATAAACTATGATGAGAGACCTTATTTTCTAAGTTCATTAGAATATCCTCATGTTACTTATTTCAGATTTAAATAGTTTGTAAGTTTTTGGGGTCTTTAGACCTCTTTTCTTGTTAGCTCTTTGTAAATATTTGCTATTCATCAATACAATTTTGGACTTACCAAAAAAAAAAAAAGTGAATTCAACCTTAGTTTGAAGGGATTATAAAAATTTCCTTACTACCACTAAGAAAAGGAAGACACAACTCTCAACTAATTTTTTTAGTGTATGTACAATTAATCTTTAGAATGTGATTTTAAAAGCATGGGTGATCAGATTTACACACAACCAAAATCAAGGGCACAATTATCTTTTTTTTTTTGTTTTTTTTTTTGTGGACTGTTAGTTGTTGTTTCATAAATTATCCTCTTAACACCCTAATTTTAAATACTTTTCATTCATAAAAGAATTGCGTTATTGTTATTGCACATGCATATGTTCGGTATGATGCTTATTTTATTCACGGGTTAATGCTTATATTTATTTATTTTAAAAATAGGGGTTCATAGAATAGTAACAATGGGAGGGATGATAGAAATCATGAATTCAATGAGGGGGATTTGAACTTAGGCCGGGTCAGAGACAATATGAGCCAACGGAATAAAGACAAAGGAAGGATATATTTCTAAGGGAAGAAACTAAAGATAGCCCAAACTGAAAATAGTGGAAAAGGCTGCGAGGAGGCACTGGAAATGGGGGTAGTTCACAAAGTGAAAATCAATAACACATAAAATTGTATCCAGTGAAGAGATGACATTGAAGTGATAAATAGTCTAACCTCAATGATGATTGATCATAATTTAATTTTTCTAATTACTACCTCTAACATTGTTATCTTTAGTAATTGAATATTTTTATTACCTATCTTTTTTGTTGCAAGCTTTAAATTTTGAATCCCTAAAAATTAACTAGCACCAAAATATGCTTTTCTCTACAAGATATTTCTATACCCGTGCAATGCACGAGAGAAATACCTAGCATTTATAGATAGAAAAACAAAGACAAAATATGTCGATTAAATGTAAAGGCCAAGACGAAAAGAGGGGCGACTAGTCATGCGACGCTGACTTAGTCAATCAAAAATTCTTCATCGTTCTCTTATTCAATCCATTCATATTTTTTGCAAATCATAGTAATTTTCATGTTCTCTTCTTAATTTTGATTCATTTACATGTCTTTTATTTCTTATTTGGTTACTGATTTTTCGGAATCGACATCTCTTTAGTTTTTGACCTAATTTTAAAAAAAACTTTCACCGATTAAATAATTTGTGTTCTTTAAATCTTAAACTTGATGTACTGTAATTTCTATTAGTATTGTGTCTTCTGATTTAACCCTTATCTATATCTGATTTGTTTCTCTGTAATTTCTTTGTGTTTTACCCTATTTTAGGTCATGAGCGAATGAGGTGCTGATATAGAGATGCAGAGGCATCATCATAAGATTTCATATATAACATTGGTTATTGAGAAGACAGGTCTGCTTTTGATATTGGGTATGGTTCACTGATACTTTATTTTGGTTCTATATTATCATACAAAGATTCTGAACTTGATAAGGGTTATTTTATGTTCTTGAGTCATTCTAAGTGTTGTCTGAGAAGACTGAGATCCTACCTAAAGTAGGGATTTGATTCTATTGTTATTTATTAAAGATTATTTATTTGTATCAAGTAAAACCTTGGGAATGATTTTAGTTGGTGATGCTTTATTCTCATCATTATGATCTCTGCAACAAGGTATTATAGGTAATATAAGCTTTAATCTTCTGGTGGTTGCTTGTTGGAGTTAATCTTCTGCTCCACTGTATTAAAAGTTGTGTTAGCTTATTTAATTACATATTAAGATGTATTTTTTTATTTTAAAGTTGAGAGAAGATAATTAAAGATCACTAATTACCTATCTGATGATGGTGGCTGGCTCATAATATATCTAACACTTGTTATAACTCCCTCTTTCCTCTCTTCTGTGCAATTGATCTTCTGAATCTTGAGAATAAGTTTGATGGTTTGTTCAGTTTCCTGCTCTTAATAGTCACTTCTTAAAGAATGTATTATCTATTTCATTACTGCAATCCTACTCAGTTAATATTCCCATAAATAGTTTTGCATGCTCTTCTAATCCTCCCTTTAAATCTTTCAATACTCCAAATCTTTTCCTCACACCTTTATTTATTTCTTTTACTTGATTTTCAGTTTTATCTTCTGTAAGTTTTATCAATGGAAATCCTTGCTGCACAAGTAAGAGTTCTTGACTTAGATGAGGATGTTGAAGAATTCCCACACAGATTTGTTGCACTTCTATGTGACAAAAGTAGTAGTTATCACAAAACATATGTTAAGCATAAATTTAATAGAATTTGTACAATCAACTCTCCTGATTTTAAATTCTCTAAACCTTATGTTCAAGGAATGTGTATTCAAAACCTATTTGTATTTATGTTCAAGAAGGGTCAAGATAAGGAGCTAGCATATGCTGCAAGACCCACATTACTATTTGGTCAATTATTTGTTGTTCATCCATTAGGTGATTTGGAGTCTATCTTTGATTTGGTTTGGGATACTACACTAATGCCAGTTCAAATTAATATTCCTTCAGATTTGGTTAACAAAGGAAAGTCTAGGGAGGTCTTGGAGCAGATTGGATCATTCGTCACATTAGATACTCCAGATGGGAATTTGTATGAGGCAAAGGTTATGGTTACCTTAAACTCTCCTTTGACAAGAAAATTGGTTTTTAATACTAATAGGAAAACATATTACATGATTGATTTTTACCCAAAGATGCCTTTTCGTGCTTGAAAGAAGTGATTTGTATTGTACCATGATGAGGATAAGTGCAAGGAGATTCAGATGAGAATCTTTGTCAGAGCATTGCCTTCTCTATCTCTTAGAGCTTCACATGTGGTTGTTACAAATGTGGTGGCCTCTAAAGAAGTTGGTGAGAGTTCTATTGCTATTGGAGCTGCAAAAAGCAATGCAAATGTTGTTGTTTCTAATGAGCATTCAAATCCATTGGCTTTTTCTGTCATCCTACAACCATTTGCTGCTCTCCAAAATAAGGGTTCTTCCTTGACTTTACATGTTATTTCTTATGGTATGCTTGATATATCTTCCTTGATAATTCATGAGCCTATTAATATTGGGAAAACCTCAGTTTCAATCCCTCAATCCCTATTGAACTCTTATAGTTATCTTTCACCCTTTGATAACCTCTTATTTGGTACTGATGGTCTCATGTACGATAGAAAATGAAAAAGAACTAGCATTGCTTTTGAGTCTGTTTACATTGGATATAGTTTTGTTTCATCCTCTTTTTCAATGATGCCTACTCCTCGCTAGCTTCCAATGACTTCAGTTCCTCCATTTAATCCTCCTAGTGATACTTCATTCAATGCGGGTAGCTTAGGAGTATTTTCTAGTCATGGAAATTTTGAGACCAATATGTTCTGGTATACTACTTGTACCGCTTTTGCTCATGCTATTTTTACTTCCTCTAGATTTATTTTCAACTTTGCTTCATAAATGAATTACTTTTCAGAATGTATGCACTCAAGTTCAGATAATGGTTTTACGCTCAATGCTGACTAGAATGATGAGTTTAAAGATGCCATAGTTATTGAATCTATTTCGTTAGCTACTCTTCCTCCTGAACTTGTGATCACTGATGAAGAATTTGAAGAAAAAAAATCGATCTCATGATGATGGACTCTGACTCTATGGATGTGAAACCCTCTGCGGCTCATGACCTAGTAAGTACCATATTCACTTTCTCGTTTTTGAATTCCTGTAGTTTTAAATCCTGCTTATATTATCTTGTTATTGATCTATTTTTTCCCCTATTATTATTCTCTTCAAATCATGAAATTTATTTGCTGGAACATGAATAGATGTTGCTCGGGCAAAAAATGGCTTCATCTATTAAATTTGTTTTGAAAGTTTAAACCACTGCAATTTGCCTCATAGAAACTATGGTAGACACGGAAACAGTTAATAAGTTCACTCATCATCTTCCCTATGATTCGAGGCATATTATCCGTGTTGTAGGTAAATATGGAGGTGTGCCATTAGGGTATTTTATACATTCAAATATTGAAGTTATAGGTAGTGCTTTTAACATGATGCACATCGTCTATGATATTACTCCTGTTATAAAAAATTGCATTTTGTCCTTTGTTTATGGTTCTCTGAATGTTGTGGGTATGAGGAACCAATGGAATTATCTAAATCATATGAATGAGGTAGATAATATACCTTGGATATTATTAGGGGATTTTAACTTTATTTTGCATGCATCGGAAAAACAAGGTGGAAACCCTGATAACTCACTGCTTCCAGATTTTGTTAGATACTCTTTAACTCAGTTAAAAATAAATGAAGTTTATGCTTATGGTAACCCTTTTACATGGTGTAATAGAAGATTCAAGAATCCTTCTGAATTGATTTTTAAAAATTTAGATAGGGGATTTATAATGATAAGTGGGTTTCGGTTCTTCCTCACACAAGAGTCACTCATCTATAAAGAATGTATTCGGGTCATAATCATATAATTCTTAAGTGCTTTCATCATGAACGAAGTCTTTTTATTCCTTTCAATTTTTTTAAATATTGGCAATTGAGTTCAGAGTTTAAGAATGTACTTATTAACTAGTGGGAAAAAGGTATAAAGGGATCTCCAAGTTTCATTGTTTCTGGCAAGCTTAAAAATCTTAAGCAGGATCTCAACAATTGGAACTTGAATTCCTTTGGTCATATTTAAATAACTATATCTAGTATAAATTCTGAAATTGAGAAGCTTCAAACTTTACCTTATACTCCTAATATAGGTAATTATATTTTGAATTATTCAAAGCAGCTGGACTTCTGATATGAAATAGAAAATTCTTTTTATAAACAAAAATCAATAATTGACTACTTTCTCCATTATGATAAGAATACGAATTTCTTTCGTAACACTGTGAAGCTTAAAAATATGTATAACACCATTCACACATTAAGAGATAGTCAAGGTAATTGGTTGGAAAATAGATAACATGTTGTTTTTCTCCTTGCGAGTCACTTTAAATGTTTTTATACTTCTTCAATGTCGTGTAATGCTGAAATTGAAGAGGTTTTAAAGGATATTCAGCCAATTATTACAGATGAATTGAATATCAACCTGGTAGCAATTCCTACTATCGAAAAAATTCATTCAGTTGTTCTCAATATGGCACCTTGGAAAGCTCCGGGTCCTGATGGCTTCCCGGGCGGTTTTTTCAGAGATAATTGGCAGAAGTCTCTACTGAGATCATCAATCATGTCCAATCTTTCTTTGCTAATAAGTTCCTTCCCAAGAAGTTAAACCAGATTTTTATTATGCTTATTCCTAAGGTAAATAATCCTTCTTATCCTAATGATTTTCTTCCTATTAGTTTAACAAATTCAGTTTATAAAATAACTTCAAAAAATTTAACTAATCGACTTAAACCTCTATTAGATTCTCTTATTTCGCATTACCAATATGCTTTTATAGCAAATAGGCAAATTCAGTATAATATCATTATTAGTCATGTAATCTTGCACTCTTTTAAAACTAGAAAAAGGAAAAATAATAAAAATGGTTTTATGTCCATCAAGTTAGATCTTTCGAAATCTTTCGATAGACTAGAATGGCCTTTCGTTCTTTCGGTCTTTAAAAAACTTTTTTTTTTCAGATGCTTGGTGCCGAATGATTTTTCAGTGTATAAGTACAGTCTCGTATTCAGTTCTAGTCAATGGTTCGCCTGGTGAGGTTTTTTATCCTTCTAGAGGAATTAGGCAGGGAGATTGCCTCTCTCCTTATATCTTTATCATTTGTATGGAAAATTTATCTCAGCTCTTGTTGAAAGGTGAGAATGATAAAGTCATTCAGGGTTTTAGACTAAGGAACAATAGTCCTCCGATTTCTCACTTTTTTTTTTTCCGCATATGACTGCATGCTTTTTTGAAAAGGTTCTTTAACCTATGCTAAAAATCTTATGAAGATTATTAGCACTTTTGCGAAGGCCTCTATTCAAGCCATTAACTTGGAAAAATCTGATTTTTTTTACCAGCAACAAAATGCATCATCAACATGTTAAGTCACTTTTCACAAACTCTGGGAATTAAATATCTGAGTAGTTATGAAAAGTATCTTGGCACTCCCTTATTTATTAAAAGAGATAAAACAAAGACTTTTCAATTTCTTATTGATAAATTCTATTCTATATTGAGCAACTATAAAAGAACAAACCTTAATGGTGCTGGTAGAACAGTTGTGACTAAACATGTTCTCTCCGGTTTAGAAATTTACCATGTGTCTTTCTTTTCTTTATCTAAGAAAATCACCTCTAAAATTGACTCGATTCAGAAAGTGTTTTGGTGGTCGAAGAAAAACCCAAGACGGGCTGCATATTTTCGTTCTTGGAAAGATATTGGTAGATCAAAACTTTGTGGTGGTCTTAGTATTATAAATTCACATGCTATTAACAGAGTGCTTATTACAAAGTTGGGTTGGCGAATTTGTAGAAACCCAGACAGTTAAGTCTCCTGATTTCTTAAGGATAAATATTTTCGTAATCAAAACTTGTTGGAAATAAATAAGGCAGTTGATAATTATTCTTGGATTTGGAAAGGTATAGTTAAGGGTTTGGTCTTCTTAAAAGCTAATATTGTGTGTAAGATAAATAATGATTCCTCTACAAAAATCCGGTCTTCAATTTGGTTACCTTGTTGTAATTCTCCTCCAGTTTCGAATAGTCCTAATTATAATAATTATACTTTTGTTAGTAACCTTATCGATGTTCAGAATAACAGATGGGATATTCATCTTCTTAACTCTTTGTTTGCTCCTGATGATGTAGTAAATATAAGGTCTCTAAACTTTGAATGCAAATGATAGTATTATGTGGGCTCATACAAGAACTGGTGAGTTTACTGTGAAGACAACTTATAAGGTTTATACAAATGAATCTAGTTCAGTTGTGGAAGCAGCTTTTTTGAGAAAAGTTTGGTCCGTGGATTGTCTTCCAAAGATCAAGTTCTTCATGTGGAAAGTTTTTGCACAGATGTTACCAGTAAATACTACTCTTATGCTCTATAACCCTATTGTTGATGACCGCTGCTCATTATGTAGAAATGATGTGGAATCTGTAATGCATTTGTTCTTTCTATGCCATATAGCTTATCATATTTGGTTTGCTCTCTCTATAACATTTAGTAATTACTGATTGTGAATGGGTTGAAGAAATTTTCCTGAATTGGTTTGATAAAATTTTGGGTGTATCTCCTTTTGTTGTTAGTTGGCCAAATATATGGTGTATTTGGAAAATCAGATGTGATGTAGTGTTTAGAAATGCTTCGATAAATCTTGAAAGGATTATTATGGATGCTAGATGACTCTTAAATACTTATATTTCTCCTCATATGAATAAAATTTCTAGAAGATTGGATATTAAAACTTCCCTTTAGGATGTTGATAATATTATTTTTGTTGATGGTTCTTTCAAGGATTTTAAATGGGTGTTGATATTATACTCTGTGATACTGTAGGAAGAGTAAAATAGTCTAAAGAGGACTTTGGTTGGATCCCATGTGCGGTTGGTGCTGAGACAACTTCCCTAATTTTGGCTATCTACTGGCCATTGGAGATGAATCTTTCTAAAGTCATGTTCGTTAGCGATTCCCTTCAACTGGTGGATTTTTTTAATGAAGGCAAAGGTGTCGTTGATTGGAATTGCATGGACCTCTTAAAGAAGTGTTGGATTTCCCTTTCGAGTAGTAGTAGTTTTAAAGTTGTACATATTAAGCATCTTAAGAACAAACTAGCAGACCGGCTTGCACGTCGGGATAGAGAGTTCAATTTGAAAGATATTTGGGTTTCTTTTCCTCCATTTTTGGATAGTTTATTGAGGAAAGAGCCTTTGTTGGATGTTTGCAACTTTTTTTTACGTTAATGCAATGGTGTGTTTTCCCAGCAAAAAAAAAAGAAAAGAAAAACAGAGACAGGAAAGAAAAAAAATAGTCGGAGGCGGCTACAGAGCCGTGAAGGTGAGAAGTGAATGGTTTGCTGTTTGATTTCCTTTTCTCCATGGTTTGCTAAATTGCTTGTTAGGGTTTAGATATAAGCCATATTTAATTGTATAAACTTTGCAATAATATCTCTAATAATGATTGGATTGATTAGAATTTTTTCTTCATATAGCTTGGTATTCAATTGTTAATTGTGATTTTCTTGATTATTTATGTTTTTCAATTGATATTTCGTGCTTTGGTTAAAATCCATTGACGTGATATGCTTTAGGATTGATATATAATGCTTTAGAATCACTAATTATGAAGCGAAGAAAATGATACATGTCCTTTCCCTGGGAACTAGTGATCCTCAAGACGAATTGAGGATAGAATCCTATATTAGGAAGGATTCCTTGTTTAGGATAAATTCCTAGTTTAGGAAGGAGTATTGTTTTGAGAAGTATTCTTAGTTTAGGTAATATACCTAGAAAGGGAATTATTCCTACAAAAATAAATAGATTCCTAAGACGTTTGGGAAACCAAACCAAGCCTATAAATAGGGATGTTTAGCTCATAACTAAACACATCTAGTTAGCGTGTTCTTGATATAGACACACCTAGACAGAAGACTAGGCATAGAAAACCTATAGAAAGCTTGGAATAATACTTGTGCAAGCTTAGAAAACAGTTTAAGGTTAATCCACTGTTTAGAGAAGATTGTGAGCGTAACAAAGAGAGAATTGTGATCGTTTTCTTGTTCATAATCTAGAGAAGATATTTTCTTCGAATTACTACTTGTGTCTCTGTTTTCTAAGTTTCTCATCTATTATTATTTTGAATTCTGCCTTTATAGTAATAATTACCAAGGTATAGAGATCATACGTATCAAGTTGGTATCAGAGCAAGGTTTCATTTTTTTAGGGTAGATCCATGTGGTTTATGGTTTTCACTAGATATCTCTACATAAAGCTTGGTGAGGTACTTGAGAAGTTAGAAAATGTTAGGAGAACAAGGGTATCAAGGATGACAAAGTCAGATGATGCACCTAAGCATAGCGAGCCACAAACTATGGAAGAAAAGGCGGCTACGCTACAAACATACATGAAGTCGATTAACACCACCCTTGAAGAATTGACTAAATGTATTCGTTCTCATACACCAAAGCTGAAAATGAAGAAAAATATTACACCTTCGCCTGAAGCTTCGGAAAAAGATGAATCGGATGAAGATGATTCGGAAGAAGATGAAGAAGGGGAAGAAGATGAGGATGAAGAAAAGAAGAAAAGTGAGTTTTTTAAAAGTCCTACATCAACTAAACCTCATGGTAAGAATCTGAAAATAGATTTTTGTGTTGATATTCCACTTTACGATGGGAGTGTCAATGTAGAAAAATTGGATGATTGGATTGAACGTCTAGAGACGTATTTTTCTTTCTTTGAATATGGTTCAAAGGAAAAGATTTCTTTCACGGCATTGAAGATACAAAAGCATGCTCTAACCTGGTGGAATGCTTATCAAAGACAAAACCTAGGTAAGGGAGTATTGTCGTGGACAACATTCAAGGAAGTTGTAAGGAAACCGTTTTATTCGGTTGGCTACCTTGAGGAAAGATGGTTCTAAGTGGTACAACTTGAAGCAGACTTACAACCAAACCGTGCAAGAATATACTTCAGAATTTCAGAACCAAGATATGGTTTTGGATTTAGACTTGGGATATTATGTTATCTATATGAAATATATTTCTGGGTTCCATGAGTATATACGGAAGGAGTTGAAGATGTTTTCGGTGGATTCTATCTCCGAAGCAAGTATAAAAGCTAATGCTATTGAAGGCAGGCTGAAGAAAACTGATGATGAGGGAAACGTCAAGGGGAAGTCTGGAAGTTTCGTCGCTAAAGGAGATGAAAGGAGCAAAGAGGATAAGAAGTCTAAAGACAGGGAAGGTTTGATTTGCACTTATTATAAACAAACAAGACATGTTGTCGACAAGTGTTGAATGAAGTATCCTAATCTAAAACCAAAAGGGTTGCATAAGAAATAAGCCATAATGGAAACACTAGTCGCACAAGCTCCAAAAGAAATCCAAGGACTAACAAAACCTAATCAAAAGCTCTCTCTAATGGCAGGAGGCGTAGAAGAACTTATGGAGGACCATCCTAGGGAATGACTCTTCATGGTTAAGATGCAAGTTAAGATAACCTAATCAAAAGCTTTCTCTAATAGGTGTTGTTATTGACCCGGGAAGTTAGAAGAATTTACTTTCACATTCTTTGGTACAGAAGTTGGGTTTGAAAACTTTCAAACATCCGAAACCCTATCCTTTAGGGTGGCTTCGAAAGGAAGGTGGTCTACAGGTTGCAGAGCAGTGCACGTTCAAGTTTGGTTTTGATGAGTCATACATTGATGAGGTTACATCTGATGTGGTTCCATTGGATGTTTTTCAAGTTGTACTTGGTAGTCCTTATTTGTGGGATCGAGATGCGGTTTTACATCGGAGGGAGAAAAAGTATACCTTTACCAAAGATGGGAAAGCTTTTGTAATACAAGCTATTAACTCTCCTCTTGAAGGAACAAGCTTGATTACAACCACTCATCCTAAGCGGTTGGTGAATGCAAGTACAAAGTACATTCTACTTGTGATATGTTTTCTTGACGAGAAGCCAAGTAGATTTAGTTTGGAATACATTACCAAACAACAAGAAGAAGACCTAAGAAGGTTAAGTATGTTGGAATCACCATTACTAGATTATGATGGAGATGACAAGATAATCTTGCCACATGTGGAACACTTGTGGTTTGATAGAGAAGAATCACTCAAAGAAGATTGCATTATGGAGAAAAAAGTAACAAATACACGCTAGGAAGAGAATGAGACTTTCCTAAGTAGATGTCAAGTTCAAGTTCCCGGCAAGGATAGATGGTTCAATAGGATGAAAGGAACTCAAGAGTTCCCTAACCTACAAATATAAGTTTCACAGGAGTTCAAGTTCTTGAGGGGGGCACATGATACATGTGTATCTTCCTTTCCATGAGATCTAGTGATCCTCAAGACGAATTGAGGATAAAATCCTATATTAGGAAGGATTCCTTGTTTAGGATAAATTCCTAGTTTAGGAAGGAGTATTGTTTTGAGCAGTATTCTTAGTTTAGGTAATATACCTAGAAAGGGAATTAGTCTTACAAAAGGAAATAGATTCCTAAGACGTTTTGAAAACCAAACCAAACCTATAAATAGGGATGTTTATCTCATAACTAAACACATCTAGTTAGTGTATTCTTGATATATACGCACCTAGACATAATACTAGGCATAGAAAACCTAGAGAAAGATTGGAACAATACTTGTGCAAGCTTAGCAAACAGTTTAAGGTTAATCCACTGTTTAGAGAAGATTGTTAGCGTAACAAAGAGAGAATTGTAATCGTTTTCTTGTTCATAATCTAGAAAAGATATTTTCTTCGAATTACTACTCGTGTCTCTGTTTCTAAGTTTCTCGTCTATAATTATTCTGAATTCCACCTTTATAGTAATAGATACCAAGGTATAGAGATCATACGTATCATAAAATTACAGCGGAGAAACTATATTTTAGAATTTAACATACCATCTTCCGAGACATGAGATTGATTTCGAAATTTGTCTTAAGTAATAAATAGAGATTAGTAGAGTTTCATATGATTGAATCGGTGGAAATTGAAACACTTACTTCGTTTATTATTATGATTATTTGTTGTTTCATTTTGTTCCGAATTTCTGAAAATCATTAAAACATCATCTTGTTGATTACTTAGTTTTTGGTATTAGTTGGCAGAGTATTTCACACTCCCTGTGGGTTCAACCTGTACTTTCCACTGTATGCTAGTTAGAAACTGTGCACTTGCAGTATATTATTGTAGGTTTTTCAGCCTACCACCATATCCATGGTTTTGAAGAACTAAGAACCAATCTCATAATAGCGGTTCGAAATCAAGATTGGCTCAAGGATAGGATTGAGGAAACAAAAGCTGATCTTGCAGACATGAAGGTTCAAGTTGAAAATCTTGAAAACAGGAAGTGGTTGTAGACAAGTCTCTCGAGACATGCTTCAAGAGTTTTAACACTAAAGAAACCTCAGTGAACAATAAGTGACCACTAGAGATTAAGTTATATGCTATAATACTTAATCCAATAAAATAAACATAAGTTTTTGATTTATTTCGATTATTGTATAAGGTCTATTTTTGAATAAAACTATCATTATTTATGAATAAAATTATTATTTTATAACTTTTCTTGTGATAGTTTCCGATTACATAGCCTGTGCTTGAATGTCTATATTTTTTCTATGTGTTTTCGGTTTATGGGATGTCTGATTTCGGTTTTCATAACCTTAATATTCAATCTCATATGATGTGAACCCTTATGGTTTGTGTAACTTTTTGATTTAGCGGGATTAAGTTCTAGCCCATGTTGGTAGGCTTTATCAAAGGATCATAAGGTGTTCCGATTGAAACTCATATATGAAAAGTCACAACATGTTGAATCAATTTGTGTTTACATGAGTTGTGTTTAGCATAAACATATGTGTTTCGGATTTTCAACTATTGCTATTGGCACGCATTAGTTAAAAACCGATTCAACTTTTTTCTGGTAAAGGCTGCTCTTGTTGTTGTTCTTTTGTTCTTGCGAGAGGATGACAACATACCGGGGGAAAGTTCTTATGTGAACTTGCGCTTAATGATATATCTTTATTTGGAGAAGAGGATGCGGAATCTGAGGTAACGAATTTGTTAGTTAATTATTTTCCTGTTTAAGAAAAGCATGTTTATATTGCATATATTTTGCTTTTGCTTAACAAAATTTCGGTACAATTGATATATTCCATTATGATTTGTATGGGTGTGTGTGTGTGATTCAATTGTTTCCGGTTAAAAAAATTGTGTCAATTTGTTTGGCTCATTATTTGGTATCTTCTTTATTGTTGGGTATCAATTGTTTTTGCTTAACAAAATTTCGGTGCAATTGTGGTGCTATAATGTCTATGTTTGTTTCAATTGCTTCCGGTTAAGAAAATAATTATGCAAGTCAATTTATTTTGGTTTGAATGTATTGTTTATGGTTTAACAAAATAAGAGAGAATTTGTTTAGTCAAATTCGATTCCGGATAAGAGAAACTAAGTTTATTCTGATCTTAGTAAGATTTATCAAATTGAAGGATTCGGTTATTCAAGTCTAATTGAATGCCTTGACAAGAATTACTAGTTAACTAACCTAGTGCTTGTCTTGTCTAAAGAGAAGGTATAAATTATTTTCTGAATTATTAGAGACTAATGAGAGAAATAAAATTAATTCTGATATTTATTTTGGTCTTTTAAAATTGCTTCGGGCAATAGTTTTCCTTGATAACATATTAAAACTAAATTACTTGTAGTTTCAGTTTAATATTGGTTATCTAAAGTGGTATGTGAAACCTTCGTGCTTAACTCTTATAGGTTGTTTACAAGTCTTTTGGATTTGTAAGATCCTTTCAATTTGACCTCTACTTGCTCGAACCTTTGTCATTTTGTGACAAAAGGGGGAGAAATATATGGAGTAAACAAGTGATTTGCAATCACTAAGAAAAGGACAAATGTGCTTAAGTGTTATATCTAACGAAAGAGTAAAAGCATTGACTAAGGGGGAGAAACATATCATATTGTTGTGTAGTCATTTTTTACTACAAAAGGGGAATAACAAAGATGTTCGGATTGAATATCTACATATCTTACCTTTATTATTCAGATGTCAACATCGGCATTTATTGATTGAATATATGCAGGGTATTGTGTTGTTGAAACTTGGAATCAAGAGTATGTATAATGAATTCTTGTAATTTGTTTATCCATATGTATTAAGAGTTTTGTCACTAAAATTGACAAAGGGGGAGATTGTTAGAGCATAGCTCGGTTGAACACACCAAGCGTTGGTATGTCAAGTTTGGTTGTCATATTTTAGTGAGTCAAAACTCATCTAAGAGTCGCTTGATTATGTAAGAAAAAACTTCGGTTAGGTTAGACTAGAAAGTCTAGGAATGTTTATACATACAAGTATTACTCGAAGACCTAAAGAATGTGAAGAAGTAACGAGCTACAACGACGACATCATCCTTCCTATTGAGGTTAGTAATATTGACTTAAACTGTTTCATTCCTAACGTATCTTTCAAGTCATGATATATTGAAAACATAACTGCGAAGCTGTGTATGGATATATTGCCCTAGTAATGAGACATGATCATATTATCATAATATTAGGGAATTAGACTACGAAGTATAACGCTTGTCTTTTGAACTTCGTAGATATGTCATCGACATAATCTTATGAATGTTGTTATGATTATGTGAATGGGAAAATGTGAAGATTTCATCTTAGGAAACAATGTTTTACATTTTTTTAATGGAAGTACATTCATGAACTTGTTTTATGAATCGAAAGGGAAATCGCTAGGCTTATTGGTACGGCTATTCATTGCAAATCTTTGGATTACCAATATGTGTGAGATGGTAGAACCGATCGTAACTTTGTTATGTATCTTGGTACAACTAATCACAATTCCTGACTTATGAGTTGGTATGACTAGTTTTGATTAATTAGTGTAACCGATCCTAAGTAATCACATGAGATGGTATGATCGATATTTGTAATTTGTGTGACCGATCCTAGTAATTGGTGTGACCGATCACAAAGTTGTGTAATCGATACTTGTAATTGTTGTAACCGGCCCTAGTAATTTGTGTAACCGATCCTGGTAATTGGTGTAACCGATCCTAGTGACTAGTGTGACCAATCACAAGCAATACCATGTGTATATTATAACCGATCCTAGTAATTGATGTAACCGATCATGGTAACTGATGTAACCGGTCCTGGTAACTTGTGTGACCAATCACAAGTACTTCCATATTAGGCTATAACCGATCCCAGTAATTGGTAGAACCGATTGAACCCATGGATGTGATTTGATATTTGATCAATCACACGGTTGTCTTGGAATACAACTGAACCAATTCTAAACTTATTTGAAACTATGGTATAATTGATTCCAAGATTGTAAATATGAAAGAGGATTTACAAAGAAGAGATGTTAACATTCTTTGAACACGTACAATAACTCTTATCTTTTATTGTTCAAAGATATTCCTTAGTACTCAAGGAGATCCCGTTCCGAAATAAATTAAGAATCTTTTAATTAAGGTTATTAGTTTTATATGCTTTAATTACCAACAATTAAATGCATATCTATAGAGAATAAAAATTAGTAATGTACATTTACTAATTGGAGATTTTCTATTGAGATATTTCGGGAATTATTGGACAAAGCATTTACTGGAATTATGAAAATCGAATGGGCATTTATTGCATATCTTGAGAATACTTTCGGTTTTGGAAATTCCTTGGTGTCCAAACATCCTTGGTATATAAATACCTAAGTTTGCATTTCTAGCAAACTATCCTAAGAGATATGAAAACTTCATCTTTGTTGTTTCTGGTGAGCCATCTAATCGGAGAGAAAAGTACCTTAATTAGGCGAAATCTCTTACGACCGCTCATTTAAAGACTTATGTGGGATCAAGAAGCTCTACGATTACTGTTGGTGGGAAACTAGATAATTGCAGTGTTATTAGTTTTCGATTGATTTGGTTGACTAACGGTTGTTGAAACTTCAGATGTTGTTTATTCTTGATAATCTTCTCTTCTGATATAAGATTCACTCAATCTATATTGAAGTATCGATGGGATCTTTAGAACTGTTTGTAGATTTAATGACATCTTGTGATAATCCATTGTTAACAGACTTCGTTCTATGCGCGATTGATAATAAGAGATTCAAGTGGTGTTGTGCAGGCTTTAATTGAAGATTAAAGAAGATTTGAAGACAAAAGAAACTTCTTATTGTTTTCTCATATATTTGTATTTCACAAAACTATAGAATATGATTTATTCGATTGATTAGTTGCGTGAGATAGGCATCACTTTATACTTTCATGTTGGAATCTATATCGATTGATTGCGAATCTAAACTTGACTACTTTTGTAGTTATTGGATAGATTGATGTAACCAGGCAAAGGAGTTTATTAGCTTAAATGGAAGAGTCTTTGCATATGACTTGACATATCTTATCTTAAAGAATCAATAGAGTTATTACCAAATAGATTTGTTGTTCCTTTACTGTTTGGATGCGTGCACTCATCGAAGTTGGAAGCGCATGGATACTGACGAAACTAAGTGAACTAGGGTTAGTTGCTTGGTCTCAACTATACGAAGTTGCTTTAGATTTTGTATAACGGCTTAATTATGAGAGTATTCAATTCTGGACTAGGTCCGGGGGTTTTTCTGCATTTGCGGTTTCCTCGTTAACAAAATCTTGACGTGTCTTTTAATTTTTTATTTCCGCAATTATAATTGTTTATTATAATTAGAAGTAAAATACACAAACGTTAACTCCGTTTTACTTATAATAATTATAATTGTTTATTATAATTGTTATAATATAATAATTATTATTGATAGTCATAGTGATAGTGATCCTATAGAGTTTGGTTAAGTCCGAACCTATTATCAAGTAATCACACTTTGGTAGTCGTATTGTCTCAATCTCATATCCATAGACAATCACACAAAGTCTGAACACCGATTCGTAGTATTGTCTCGATTTTTTCCATAGAAAATCACTTTCTGTAAGAGGACTTATAGGTGGATCAATTAAAGATTGTGGTGTATTTGGGTACCCTCGTCTTTTCAGAATCTGATTATAGGCAAAGAGTTTTGGCATCTGAAGACCCTCATGATTCTTCTTGGTGTTGTCATTGTATCTTGGATCACAGGGATGTGGCTATCCAGTTTGTCTTACATCTTATATATTGGTAATAGGGTGAACACCAAATTATGGAAGGATAGGTGGCTCCCACAAGGTAACTTTCTTTACATCTTTCCCCCTCATATGTTGTATGATTCTGAACACCATCTAGAGGCTGTAGGGAGTAGTTGTCTAAATGATTTTTGTTAAAGGGAGAGCAAAATGTGATATGAGGAGAGCAAAAATCGTTATCGACTCGTTAACTCAGTTGATTTGTACGGCGAGTCAAGTTCAAATTGTTTTTGGACTAAAAATACCCTCGTATCGTCAACCTCAAGTAAAATGTTGTATTTTTTTTTTCAGTCCACTTTAGGATCGTAAAATGCATATATTAGCGTAATGAGTTGTTTAGATCGTACAATGATTTTTTTAGAAAGCGGTAAACAATTCCAATGCAACAAAAAATTCACGAATTCAATTGAACTTTAATGTCTTTTTCTCTGCAAAATCATATATAAATGAATGGTATTTTTCATGGATATTATCAGACTTGTTTCTGTATATTTCTCTCACCTCTCTCGTCCTGAATTAGCCATACCTCTTCCTAATCTCCGTCCCGGTAAAAATCTCTTTTTTCGAATATGTCCCTCCTAATTAGGGTTTTAATTACTCCATTCTAATTTGGGTTCTTGACTGCTATTATTTGCAGTGGCGGAAATTTAAAAACAATCTTCAATTTCGTCTTACTCAGGTTCTTTGATTGATGGGGTGTAAGTTAAGCAAATTAGGTTAAATTTCGGTAGTTAGTCTTTTTATAGAAGCAAATTAAATTTAAAATTACCTCTTCCTTTTTATTTGCAGGATCTACATATCGTGGCTCACCATTGTTACTTGAACTATATTTTGTTGGTTGAACTACATAGCGTGCTGGTGGTGGTAGACGATGTAACGGAAGTACAGAGATGACGAGAGATGGTCAAATAAATTAACAGATGGGTTTGGCTAGTTAGCGTTCCAACACGGTGTGTGTAACCAAGGGTATTTAAGTCCTAGTCAAATAAAATTACCAAATCGGCGGAATCAGTGAGTCGATTACGATTTTCGCTCTCCTCGGATCACTTTTTGCTTTCCCTTTAACAAAAATCGTCTAAATAAAGGAGAATGATCTTTGTCCCCCAGCCTAGTAAATGCTTTAGGAGATACTCACTTGGAGGTGGTTAAGGTGAAATCTGATTCACTGCTTGAGGATAGGATTGTGTGGAATGCTGGTATGACATGTGAATATTCTCTTAAGGACACTTATAATGTTCTCAGACCTCATGGGGAGAAAAAAGAATGGAAATCTCTGGTGTGGTTCCCTCATTGTATCCTAAAACATTGTTTTATAGTGTGGATGGATTAAAACAGAAGGTTGAAGACAAGGTACAAGTTACTTTCTTTGGGAATGAATGTTGACCCTGTGTGTACTTTGTAATATGAATCTTGAGGATGACATCTACTTACTCTTCAAGTGTAGTTATGTTATTTTGTCATGGGAGAATCTGCTGCCAATGTTGGAGCTCAAGTTGGCTACCTTCTCAGATTGGGAAGCCCATATCAAATGGTGTTCAGTTAAGTTCAATGGGAATAAGTCTATTGGCATTATAAGGAAGCTGGCCTTTAATACGTGCATTTACCATGTTTGGGGTGAGAGGAACAAAATAATTTTCACTCACAGAACTCTTACTCCCTAGCTACTTCTTCAGAACATTGTGTCAGATATTAAGAACAAGTTGAGATCATTTGCACCTGCCATGGTTGATAACATTGAGAATAAATATCTTGCATATACTGTTAGGGTTGTAGACCCCGTTTCATTGTTCCTGCACAAACTGCTATCTCTTGGATCAAACCTTCTCCTGGTGAAGCTGCTGTCAACTCTGATGGTTCTGTTAGATGAGATGATGTAGGGTTTGGTGTCATTATTATAGTGGAGGATGGAGAACCTCTTAGTGCAGTGACTGGTAGTTCTGAACCTGGGTCTATAACTCTTTGTGGATGGGGAAAAACGATCCGCTAGTTTTTAAGGGATTGAGGAGACGACCGGATGAAGGAGGTTCCTCGAACCAGGAAAAATGCTAATACTCACACAAATGCACCGCTGCAAAGGGGGTGCTTAGATTCGAGAGATCAATCTGTAGTACTCTGGCCTAAATCGAGACAACGACCGTTCCAGAGTAAATTCGGTCACAAGAGAGGATGGGTTGATCTGTAGGAGGGAAGCTTAGAAATGTGTGGAATCGATGGTGATCCAAGGATTGTGGGTGTGTGAATTCTGAATATGATAAGTTCTGAATGATTGAAGTTGAACGATTGTGAAGAAATTGCTCAATTAATGAGTTTGATGATCTCGTGTTGTCGAAGAGACGTGAGATTCTTACTCTGAGTATTCTGTGTATTCGTTCTGTTTTTTTTCAATGATCTTCAATCTTGATTCAGGGACTTATTTATATTGCTGGAATTGTAGACACCATGATCCCATGAAGTGTGATAGTTGATGGAATCAAGGAGTGGAGAAGTGGAAATCGTGTTCGAAACCAGTTGTCCAACGTGTAAAGACTTGGTAGACTTTCCACCCACTACTTCGTGAGTTCCTTCAACTAATTGCACGACTTTCTCACATTCTATCGTGTGTTTGAACACACGTGCCGTAGACCGCCAGACCAAAACCCTAGTTGATATCCCCCAAGTGACACGATTGATCGTCTCGTGGTTTGTTAGTCAATTGATTACTTCGTGGTTTGATGGGACAATGAGTCCACGTAGTTGCTGAGTCGAACAAGATGTTCTGAAACCCACGAATTGAACGTGTCATGAGACATAGGTATAATTCTTACGATGAAGTGGGAAAGTATTGCTCATTCGATAGATTGTTGAATATTGGTGGATTGTTGAACCAATATTCCTTAACACGAGCAAATATTGATCATCTAAGCAAGTGTTGCTCTCGTGATGACTTGTTGAATATTTGACTGTCTGAGCATGTGTTTCTCATGAATGATTGGCAGTGTGCCAAGAATATTAATTAAAGTGTTGGTCGTTGAACCTAGCATAATTAATAAAATTCATGACCATGAGGTCATCGTAAAATTATTAATATTAATTCATGACCATGAGGTCGTCGTAGAATTATTAATATTAATTCATGACCATGAGGTCGTAGTAGAATTATTAAGGTTAAAGTCTGGAAACATGGTCCTTGAACTCAGAAACCCTAATTTGACCGATTGATGATCAATTCATGGTCAGAAGTTTTAACCATGGGACGAATGAGGAGAGGCTACATGGGACCGTGAATCAACGATGTAGTGTCCATGTTCTCACGTGATAAAATATGATGAGCTCATGAAGAGTTCATGATTTATTGGTGAAAGAGTGATTAAATGCTGGTTCAATCATTATTCACAAATGCTCGTCTGAGACTTAGGTGTGGAAACCTAATTAATTATGAAAGAGTGATGGACCGACCATAGAGTCATGGAGCCGGCTGTGGGTTGTCATGTGACCGACTGATGATCACTTCATGAAAATCTAAAGCGTTTGGAAGAGTCTTGGACCTAATACGAGCAATTGTGCAAATTAGGTCAAAACTGTGAAAATCGATGGGATCGGATTCCGTGAGCCAAAGAGCTAATCTTGGTCAGTCAAGATAACGTGCTCGTGTCCCTAAGGTGTTAGCGTCTCATTCCTGAGAATTTTGATATTTTCTGGCGTAAAATTGAGCATCCATTCAAGAAAATATGCCAAAATTAGGGTTTCAATGAACTGAGGGAAACACCATGAGATGATAGAAAATATTTATAAATTAAAGAATTGTGAGACATGGGACCGCCGTTGGTCAAGGCACGGTCGGCCAGTCATGACCACGGTCCCGTGGTGTCTCTTCCTTAGTTTTACATATTTTTGATGATTCTATGAAGGATTCATGAATTTTGAGAAATTTGATAAATTTAGGGAGTTTTCACGAATTGAAGGAGTTTCCATGAGTTCTTGGTCTTTGAAAAAATATTAAAATAATAAAATTCGGCCGTGTGGGACCATGGAGGCGTGACCGATCGGTCGTGGCCCAATCCCACGAATTTTAATAATTTTTAAATAATTTTTGGGTATTTTTTGATAGTTTGAAGGAATTTTTGAGAAAAATACCATGAAATCAAGGAAAAAAAATAAGATAATTAATAATAAAATAAATAAAACAAGGGCGTGTGAGCTTTATGAAAAATCCTTGTTTTTGAAAACGTATGTTCGTTCGGTCGTTAGTTTCGAAGACTAACTATAATCCCTGATTTTTTTGAGAGATTTTTTATGTATGAACCTAGGTCCAGTGATAAAACTTAGTGTATGAGCTCTCATGTGTACCAAGGTTTTATCATAAGAGATGTGAATTTTCATGAAATCGTCATAAACCGTCGTTTTAGAGAAAATAACAATGACACGAAGGAAAATATGTATGATGGACTTGCGTCCTGTGATAAAATTTTTGTTTATAAGCTTTCATGTAAATACAAAACTTTATCTTGTGCATGGATTGTGAGTGTTCACATTATTTTGAAATAAACATTCGTTTTAAAGACAAATAACGACAATACGTAGGAAAAATAGTTTTTTTTTTAAATAAATACGTGCAGCCGTGGCTCATATTACGCAAAATATGATGATATATTTTATTTGCATGAATTTGTTTCCATTAGATGAAAATCCTTGAGAGTTCATGAATGCAAGTTGCATTAATTATTGCTTTCTCCGAAAAATCAAGACGTGGGTTTTGAGAAACCTTCGAAGATAAATAATATATTTATGATGAAATATTTTATTGTTGTTAACTTCATATGTCAGTTGTGTGAATGTTCACATTATGAAGATTGCGCTCGTGATTTTGTGAAAAATCAATTTCGGAGATTAATAAAGTTTCGTTCATTTTTTTGCAGTTTTCGAAGAGACGAACGATTTTGGTGTTAACTCTAGCATTACTATCACTATTGTTAGTGGAAGTAAAAGGTAAGAGTTAAGAGTTACCGTTCTTGCTGTATTTCTTCGATTCATGTCTGGACAGTATACTGAAGTAGAATTTTGCGTGAACCTTTTCAGCTACTCAGCAAAGATGACCAATTCTCAAGCTCACGACGCCTCGAGGGAAGAGATGTGCGTTGATGATGATATCTCTAGAGATGAGACATTGATGCAGTTTTACAAGTGGTAAGTATAGGGATTCGGTTCTCGGACTTTTTTTTTTAAGATTCGGTTTTTAGACAAAAAGATGGTGATTTTTTATAAAACTTATAAAATAATGGAAATGCTAAAAATGATTTTTGTGTTCAATTAAAGGAGACTATGATGTCAAGATTCCATCACTACTACACATACTAAATGATTGTAACTATTCCCTATAACACTCTCCCAAAATTACTCAAGACGATTTAGGACAAATAATACGTCTCGGAAAATAAATCTTTTCAAGCAATTATTTTTCTCAAAGAATTAACAATCTTCTTCACTATAAAATGCTAGTATCTAACATAGAATATATAAATCAATTATCAAGCATCATAGGACACATAAATAAAATCATTATCGTTACGAATCAAGAATAAGGACCAAGAGAATTATTATAGAAAATAGTCAAAACATTTTAGCACACATAGTAGAATTTCCTCTCTAATCCTAGATAGAAATTTAGCTACTCATAATTAAAAGTACTAACAAATAAATAAAGAAGAAGAAGAAGAAATGAAAGAAGAATATGCAGAAGAGGTGTGTGATGGAGAGGTGTGGGATGTCGAAGCTCCCTATTTATAGGGAGAAAAAAAACCAACACAGCGTACACTTGATGGATGCTTTGCTTTCGGCCATTTCCACTTTCTTTTCTTTTCATTCCACCCAGCAACTTTCTTTTCTTTTTCCGCCGGACCATTTTTATTTGTCTTCCACTCTATCTTCATGGCCGACTCTTCACGAACACAGACGCAAGATGAGCGTCATCTATCGTCATCACTCGAACTCTTCAGCAACAGACTCCATCGAGTCATCCTGGCAGTTCACCTTCACCATCACCATTGTCGTCTGCCAAACTCACAGCAACGCATCGTCACCCTGAGCTTTAATTCGAGCTCCTTCTCGTCCTTGTTCTTTAATGGCCATGCATGCAGCTCCGTCACCGTCGTCATTCTTCTTCCGGCCACCATCCAGCGAGAACATGTCCTCACTGATCTTGCTTTCTCCATCGAACAGAGTTCCGTATCATTACCATCTCGACAACAGCATCATGTTGAGTTCGATCTTCAACTCCATTCTAAGTTGGCGTTTCCATTGTTAACCGTAACAGCAGTACCTTAACCAAGCTCGACTCTCTGCCATCTTTTTTCGTTTCCGGCCAGTCTACAGCTCTGAGAATATAACAGTAGACTTCGTCCCATGTTCTCAGCAACCAAGCCCGAGCAGCAACACCATCACTGTCTATCTCCGTCGAACCGACATGCTCGTCGTACCTGAATTTGGTTCATCTCCTCCGCTGGTGCCAATGACTATCAAACTCGAGCTCGAGTTCTTATCAACAACAGAAGCAACCACCATCGATCACCATTTACGTCTGTGGAACTCCACTCTTAGCAGACAACCATCCTGATCCATGCATGCATGCCATGTATATTCATCTACGTTACTCCGATAGCCGAAGCTTCCCTCTCATTCCCTGTTCTTACCATCTCGACAACAGAAAGCCGAGAACCAAGCTCCTCTGACTGCTTTCTCGAGATCCGTCAATGTTACGGCAAACTCCCATTCTCCATCTTTGACATCTTGAGCTCCATGATTCTCTCGGTTGTTATCCTTAACACTGCCAACAGCCCATCACCGAGCATCCAACAGTTCCACTGTAATCATCGTGATAAATATCTCTCGCCATTACTGTTGTGAACCGGAGACAGAGGAGAAGACGATGTGCATGAGAAAGAAGGTGGTTGCCCCTAGCAGAAATAGGGTGTTTTTAGCAATATTCAAAAATAGTGACAGCCTGTATGCGTGTCGTAACCACAACAAATTAATTAATACTTTACTACCTAATTAACAAGTAATATAGGGTAGTCAAGATCGATCCCACGAGGAGCACGAGATTCTAGTTATCTTATAATGTCACAAAGGGGGGTATGTTTTAGATAAGTAGAAGAAAAGAAAATAAATAAACAAAACAATTAAAAAGATAAGAGAAATCAATAAGAGAGATTAGATCAAGGAATACTTCTTCGTTGCAAAGAAATGATTCAAGTTATGTTCTTTTCCACTTCTTATTAGTCACAGATTATCACCAACCGTAGGATAGCATGTTCGCTTAGCTAACCCCAAAAATCCTTATTTCACTGAGTAATAGGTCCGCTTAGTTATCAGATTCTATTCAAAAGAACCACCTAGAGGTTCGCTTACAAGATGTAATTCCCCGAACGCATTAAGATTTATGAACTTAGGTTTAGTACTAGTAGTTAGACTCGGTTCTCTTGGTCCACTTTCTAGCGTTGTTTTCACACACAATTGATACACGGAATCCCTCCGCAAGGTCTTGTGTTTTCTACCTGTGTAAAGAGTCAATAAACTATTACGTATTCCCTAACTTTCACTAGTTTTAGATCAATTAACAAATCAATTTAGTATGCATCCTAAACAACATATCAATCAATCATAAACACTAATATTAGTAAAAACAAACGATAATCATATGAAAAACGTCAAGATAGAATTGAAACAAAAACTCAAATCATATGTTAAGAACTAGGAATTCATCCTCAATCAAATTAGTTACTCATATTAAAGAGTTCACACAAAGAATAAAGAAAAGAATTGTGTTGTGTGTGTAGAAGTGTGCAAAGATGTGTGTATCTAAGTGCATCTAAGTATATGGAAGTGTGTATAGAAAAGTAGAGAACTTCTCTATTTATAGGCTTCAATGTTCACCATATCTTCCAAGGAATAGAATCCCTTTCCTTTTGTAGCTCAACTTCCAAATCCAAGTCTTTCTCAAATCTTCCATCTTCTCTTTCCATATTCCAACCAAATTCTCCATCCAATTCCAAGTCCAAGTCTTCACATCCCATGAGAGAAATCCACACAAAATTATGCAACTTTTGCTCGCCGAAAAACTGGGTTTTTGGCCGGAAATAGGTCGGAATCCATCACCACCGGCCACCTGAGAAATCACCAGTCCAGAGAATATTCCGTTTTAGATTCTGTTATACTTAACTGTTGAATAACGGTCTTTAACGGTTTACCGGGTCAAGGTCTGTTGAGTCACTGAGTCAGTTTTCTATAGTCAGATCTGAGTAAGGACCGAGTCAGCTCACTAACTGGTCATAGCTCTGCCATTCTCGCTGAGCCGAACAGTTCACTGCATTGCTCTCACCATGATGGTGAGCATTCCATTCTACCAATTCATATGCCAACTGCATACTGCAATCAACATCAAATATTATTGCACACAACATCACCCTTCAACAGCAACCAACTTCAGTGCAAGCTTGAACCACCTGCAACTCCCATTCTAACCAGTTCCACCAAAATTAAATTCATAACCACCAGCTGCAATTCTACAGCTCTAATTCAAACCACCTACCTTGAAAACAACCTGTCCACCTGACATTCCATTAAACTCCACCAGCCATCCTATAGTGCCATCAGTTCATACTGCACTTCACTCCAATTCAGCTTAATGAAGCACCACACCACATCCCTATAATCCATGCTCCATCTTCACAGCGAAAGCCATTCATCCCCCACTGTAGCTGCATAATCCTTGCAATCACATCCCATTAGCACCACTGCAACCATCTCTATCTAAATCACTTCCACCATAGCTCATTCCCTGAATTGCATCCAAGCTCAGTTGTAAAACATTCAACCAATAACAATTTCAGATCCTTGTTAACATGGAAACAACACCACCACTTCCTTGAACCCACAGATTCAACCACCAAAGAAACCCACTTAAGCAATCCATCAATCCTACCATTTCTGACCTCAAATTATGTTCTCAATCACCAGTAATTCAGCCCATTTATGTCTCATGGAAACCATCAACATCTTCACTGATTCTAACTGCAGCTTTACACAACACAAGAACCATCAGTAGCAAAAGCATCTAAATACCAAATTTGAATCGTCGTTTAGCCCTGCACTGAACTCAACCAGAAACCCTAGATTCCACTTACCAATACACCACCAGAGTTCACTACTCATCTCCTTCTTTCCCTGTAATAACCCAAAATTCCATCTGAATCTCAAAAATCCATTCAATCTCATACGATTCCAACATCAATTTCTTCCACAGTTCATTAGACATTTACCTGAAATAGCTTCTCGAACCCTAAATCCCCTTCAGCAGCACCACCAACAGCTTCATTAAAATTCAAACCCTTAATTGAAATCGAAAACAACCTCTGATTTCTTCTCATCTTTAATTCGTTCTCTGAATATAAAACCACCAACCCATCAACAATCTTTACAGCATCAGAAACTCATTTCAATCTTCCATTTATTTTCTCAATTGACGGCAGAGGTCACCCATCTCTCGATCTCAAACTATCTTCAAATTCCACTCGATTTCATCTCTCATCTCTCGATCTCACTCAGCAGCAATCGCTGCTCTTTCTGCCCTTCAGATGCAACTAATGGAGGCAAGAGAATTCTCGATTTTAGGTTAATCATTGGGGTGAATGTTTACACCCCAGAGATATTTGCACCCAGATGGTTACACCCATTGCTAATACACCCATAGATTGGGTGCCTATATAAATGGTCAATTCTGTTAAGGGCTAGCCTATTGGCCTCCCCTTAACCTGCGCTGGCTTCCTTTTATAATTCTTCCCAAAAAGAGTTACCCCTTAACATGTGGCTGGGCTCCAGATAGTGTTCGCCCTATGAAATGATAATTCTGCCCTTTTTGCCCAATTTGGGTAGTTTCTCCTTCTTTTCGTTCGTACGACTCCAGAGTACCTAATAGCTCAAAAACACACGCAAAATACATAATTTACAAGAAAAATAGCAAAGAAAGCATAAACTACTAGATAGTAAATTAGGTGTATTCTACACCTATCAAATTCCCCCACACTTAGACTTTGCTAGTCCTCGAGCAAATCAAACTAAAACTCACAACTTCAAAGCGTTCCAGCGTCCCAAGCATCCTAAGAGTTATGAAGACATAGAGTTTTTGCATGCTAGTAATAAGAAGTTAGAAATACTAAAGAACATATTCTCATTCTTAAATGTTGAGTGAGAAATAACCACACCATAATGAGAGAATACGTGTTTGAGAAACGATCAATAAGAATTTCGCCTCGACTTCTGCCTCACTAAAAAGGATTTTATGATAATTGCACTCAAAAGACGGCTTTTTTATGGGTCTCACATGTGTGCAGGTAGGAATGAAGAGAGAATTCCTGCAACACGTTGAATGGTAGGAAGGATAACTTCCGAAATTTTGAAAAACCCACATCCTTTAATATTTTGATAAACCATTTTTCTGACGATTTCTAAGAAAGTAAATCAACCACTATTATCGAGGATGAGATTACTTACTTACCTTCACATCCGATTGCCAATTATGATAACACCATTCTCACGGAATCCAATAGAAACGTCTTCCGCTCCTATCTTCATCTTTTTGGTCTTCGGCTTCAACTATTGATGATAAACTTTCGAATTTCGTAGATCCTTGACAATTTGTAACCTTTCTTCCTTAAAATCCATGTCGCTTGAAACTTCTTTATAGATTTTCCTTCCCCACGGCTTATTCAATAAAAACAAAAAACAATAATAGATATTTCTCTTGTCTCATTTTTTTTTTTTTTTTTTTTTTTCAATTTTTTTCCTTTTTTGTTTTTTTTTTTTTCATTTTTTCCTTTTTTTTTTTAAACAAGAGAAACAAAATACAAATCAAAGTGAAAAATAAAACAACCATGGCCGTGGAAAATTACTTTACCGCTTGATTCTTCACAACTTGTATCGTCTTGAAATCATAAACTTCAATAATTCTCACCTTTCGCTTTTCTTCGCTCTTGTAAATTAGTCTTCATACTTGAATATATAATTACCTCATTGTATTGTAAGTCTTCAACATATATGTAAAAATATGCTCATTGTATGTTGCTTTACTTGGATAAAAATTTTCTCTTTTTCTTGTTCCATTGTTGCTTGCAAACCTTGAACCTTTTCAACTTTCCTTGTAGATTTTGATGTCGCTCCCTTGTTGATAATGGTGTTTCTATGGACCCGTTGTTGTCGAGAGAGAATGATGCTAACTGCAAATCGAACTACAAGAAGGAGACTTTCATCATTCTACCCGGAATTAACGTACGGTGACACACTCAAAAGAAGTTCTTTAGTAAAGGAAGAATTTTTGGTCGGTGCCTCACATGATATGAAAATGGGTAGTCTCCACTAATGATTGATCAGCAACTCTAATAACGCACTTCTCCCTGCACCAAATTTTCATCACCGGCATGATTAAATCCATTATTTAACACTAACAAACAAGAAATCCGAACGTAGTTCCCTAACACTTTCAAGTTCAATTATATCGGTCAGAATTCTCTATGTAATCATACCTAGAAGTATGCTAGTGACTCTAAAATCTCTAAAAGTTGAAAGTTTTATTAAAAAAAAAAAAAAAAAAAAAATTATGCAAAAATATATGCTTAGCCACTCCCCCACACTTAAACCTTACATTGTCCTCAATGTAATTGAATCTTCCTAGTAAAGTCAAGGTGGGAAATCCTAAAGCTTATTGCTAGACTCCCGACCAGTTTCTTGTAATTTGTTTTAGTAGTGGATGAAATGAAATTTCGATAAAAAAGCAAATAAAAACAAAAGGATAAGAAATACAAAACCAATGGGTTGCCTCCCACTTAGAGCTTGTTTTAAAGTCGACGGCCCGACTTGGCTCTTGTAAGATTCACTCCCCATATACTAACAATCGGAAAATTTTGGGATATTCCCATGGTACCTGTTTTGCAAACAACAACTCCATACAAATGTTAGCACAAGTAAATAATAATAAAGTTATCGCTCGATAGAAATTTCCCCCATCCTTATTCTTGTCCACACTCGGAAGTGTATAAAGAACTTAGAATTTGGGAACTTCCATGGTTTCCTCTTGGAAAACCTGCATAGTGTTAGCATCAAGTGTTTCCAATGGTGGATATCGAGAAACAAAGTCATCCAAAAATACTTTCGAAGCACATACATTCAAACCAATAAGAGGTAAAGGAGAAGAATTAATATTCAAAGGGTTAGACAAACCTTGCACAATTTCTTGTATTACGGTATCCTCCTCATTCTTAAAAAATTCGAGTGAATTACTTACCTCTTGCATATCATGGTCCTCTATCAAACTTTGCAACCATTCTTCATCATTTTCTACCTTAACCAAAGTCTCGGCATCATCATAATCATCGGCAAGTTCAATTGGGTCTTCCACAATATCATTCAATTCGGTTCCATTATCGAGCATCACCTCTTCAACATCTTCATCATTGGAATCGGGCCATTCCTCTCTCATAAAATCTTCTTCGGTGTAAATTGTAAGATCTTCTTGTGAGGGTGTTATACCGTTTACAACAATAGGCAAGTCACACCCAATCTCCTCCTTTTGAATAGGCGAAGGATTGTTATTATGATCCGGAGTTGGAATAACTTCCTCATTGTTGCAATGCTCATACACTTCCGCGAACTCATATCTTTCCCTAAGGGGTTTTTCCAAGCACTAAATGCATCTTCCTCAAGCTCTACCTTTTGAATAGGTGATTGGTCATTATTAAGATCAAGGCTCGAGTAATCTACATTAACGTCATCAAAAGTTTCCAAAGGTTGGTCCTTTTCAACACAATAATCTTCATTATCGGAATCACCATAATAAGAATCTTTATATGTTTCATAACCTTTATCCCGACGTCGTTTAAGTTCCATATGAATGGTCCTACTAATTTCTGCGACAAGCTCTTCCGAATCTCCATCATCTTCCAATTTGTATAAATTTTATGCAAGTTTACGGATGTTCACACACTTACCACCGTGTATAGAGTTTCTAGACCGTATATCCTTAAAAAGTGAAGGAAAAACACGATGAAGAGGAGTATATTCCCAACTCTTTGTCTGCACATTACTAGAAAACAATGTATTAGAAGCATAATTATCCGTCCATCCTTGTGATTGTCTACTTACATACCCGTCATAAGGTTGTTGATATGTATGAGAATATCCATAAGGCTCCGAAGGATATTGATCATAGCCAAAATATTGGTTTTGATTGTATCCTAAGGATGGTTGGAAGTTGCCATGATGTTGAGGTTGAAAACCGTATTGATTGTTGTAATATGCTTTCTTTTGTCCACCATACATGGAAAACCGGTACCTTAAAAAAAATTCAAAAACTAAGTTAGATACGATATAGAATCCAACAAAGCAAGAATAAAGCAAAAAGTAAAAAGAAAACAACTAAAATCATCCTATGTTCCCCGGCAACGGCGCCAAAATTTGTATGCGTGTCGTAACCACAACAAATTAATTAATACTTTACTACCTAATTAACAAGTAATATAGGGTAGTCAAGATCGATCCCACGAGGAGCACGAGATTCTAGTTGTCTTATAATGTCACAAAGGGGGGTATGTTTTAGATAAGTAGAAGAAAAGAAAATAAATAAACAAAACAATTAAAAAGATAAGAGAAATCAATAAGAGAGATTAGATCAAGGAATCCTTCTTCGTTGCAAAGCAATGATTCAAGTTATGTTCTTTTCCACTTCTTATTAGTCACATATTATCACCAAACGTAGGATAGCAGGCTCCCTTAGCGAACCCCAAAATTCCTTATTTCACCGAGTAACAGGTCCGCTTAGTTATCAGGTTCTATTCAAAAGAACCACATTGAGATTCGCTTACAAGATGTAATTCCCCGAACGCATTAAGATTTATGAACTTAGGTTTAGTACTAGTAGTTAGACTCGGTTCGCTTGGTCCACTTTGTAGCGTTGTTTTCACACACAATTGCTCCACGGAATCCCTCTGCAAGGTCTTGTGTTTTCTACCTGTGTAAAGAGTCAATAAACTATTACGTATTCCCTAACTTTCACTAGTTTTAGATCAATTAACAAATCAATTTAGTATGCATCCTAAACAACATATCAATCAATCATAAACACTAATATTAGTAAAAACAAACGATAATCATATGAAAAACGTCAAGATAGAATTGAAACAAAAACTCAAATCATATGTTAAGAACTAGGAATTCATCCTCAATCAAATTAGTTACTCATATTAAAGAGTTCACACAAAGAATAAAGAAAAGAATTGTGTTGTGTGTGTAGAAGTGTGCAAAGATGTGTGTATCTAAGTGCATCTAAGTATATGCAAGTGTGGAAGTGTGTATAGAAAAGTAGAGAACTTTTCTATTTATAGGATTCAATGTTCTCCATATCTTCCAAAGAATAGAATCCCTTTCCTTTTGTAGCTCAACTTCCAAATCCAAGTCTTTCTCAAATCTTCCATCTTCTCTTTCCATATTCCAACCAAATTCTCCATCCAATTCCAAGTCCAAGTCTTCACATCCCATGAGAGAAATATACACAAAATTATGCAACTTTTGCTCGCCGGAAATAGTCCGGAATCCATCACCGCCGGCAGCCTGAGAAATCATCCGTCCAGAGAATATTCCGTTTTAGATTCCGTTATACTTAACTGTTGACTAACGGTCTTTAACGATTTACCGGGTCAAGGTATGTTGAGTCACTGAGTCAGCTTTCTATAGTCAGATATGAGTAAGGACCGAGTCAGCTCACTAACTGGTCATAGCTCTGCCATTCTGCCAGGCCAGAACAGTTCACCTGTATTGCACTCAGCCATGATGGCTGAGCATTCCATTCTACCAATTCATATGCCAACTGCATACTGCAATCAACATCAAATATTATTGCACACAACACCACCCTTCAACAGCAACCAACTTCAGTGCAAGCTTGAACCACCTGCAACTCCCCTTCTAACCAGTTCCACCAAAATTAAATTCATAACCACCAGCTTCAATTCTACAGCTCTAGTTCAAACCACAAACCTTGACAACAACCTGTCCACCTGATATTCCATGAAACTCCACCAGCCATCCTATAGTGCCATCAGTTCATACTGCACTTCACTCCAATTCAGCTCAATGAAGCACCACACCACATCCCTATAATCCATGCTCCATCTTCATAGCGAAAGCCATTCATCCCCCACTGTAGCTGCATAATCCTTGCAATCATATCCCATTAGCACCACTGCAACCATCTCTATCTAAATCATTGCCACCATAGCTCATTCCCTGAATTGCATCCAAGCTCAGTTGTACAACATTCAACCAATAACAATTTCAGATCCTTGTTAACATGGAAACAACACCACCACTTCCTTGAGCCCACAGATTCAACCACCAAAGCAACCCACTTAAGCAATCCATCAATCCTGCCATTTCTGACCTCAAATTCTGTTCTCAATCACCAGTAATTCAGCCCATTTATGTCTCATGGAAACCATCAACATCTTCACTGATTCTAACTGCAGCTTTACACAGCACAAGAACCATCAGTAGCAAAAGCATCTAAATACCAGCTGCAACTGCCATTTAGCCCTGCACTGAACTCAACCAGAAACCCTAGATTCCACCTACCAATACACCACCAGAGTTCACTACTCATCTCCTTCTTTCCCTGTAATAACCCAAAATTCCATCTGAATCTCAAAAATCCATTCAATCTCATACCGATTCCACTATCAATTTCTTCCACAGTTCATTATACATTCACTTGCAATAGCTTCTCGAACCCTAAATCCCCTTCAGCAGCACCACCAACAGCTTCATTAAAATTGAAACCCTTAATTCAAATCGAAAACAACCTCTGATTTCTTCTCATCTTTAATTCGTTCTCTGAATCTAAAACCACCAACCCATCAACAATCTTTACAGCATCAGAAACTCATTTCAATCTTCCATTTATTTTCTCAATTGACGGCAGAGGTCACCCATCTCTCGATCTCAAACTATCTTCAAATTCCACTCGATTTCATCTCACATCTCTCGATCTCACTCAGCAGCAGTCGCTGCTCTTTCTGCCCTTCAGATGCAACTAATGGAGGCAAGACAATTCTCGATTTTAGGTTAATCATTGGGGTGAATGTTTACACCCCAGAGATATTTGCACCCAGATGGTTACACCCATTGCTAATACACCCACAGATTGGGTGCCTATATAATTGGTCACTTCTGATAAGGGCTAGCCTATTGGCCTCCCCTTAACCTGCGCTGGCTTCCTTTTATAATTCTTCCCAAAAAGAGTTACCCCTTAACATGTGGCTGGGCTCCAGATAGTGTTCGCCCTATGAAATGACAATTCTGCCCTTTTTGCCCAATTTGGGTAGTTTCTCCTTCTTTTCGTCCGTACGACTCCAGAGTACCTAATAGCTCAAAAACACACGTAAAATACATAATTTACAAGAAAAATAGCAAAGAAAGCATAAACTACTAGATAGTAAATTAGGTGTATTCTACACCTATCACAGCCCCTTAACAGGTAGAAGCCCCTTAACATAAAGTGCGGTGCCAATTACATTTAGCCTGTAAAATGACAATTTTTCCCTTGTTCTTGTTTTGCCCATAACTTCTTCATACGAACTCCGAATGACTCCGTTCTTTCGTCGTTGGCTTCGCCTTCTCATCCTCTATACAATGAAAAGTAGAAATCTTATATTTGAACGAGTTACATTTGGTCTTTGGCCCTTCTTCACTCTTAGCTAGCTTCTTTTATTGCACAACTAAACTCAAATTCACTCCTTTTTGGATTATTCACCTAATAACACACAAATAAGAGAAAACAAGCGTAACACACAATAATTTGCAAGAAAACCAACAAATACTAGCATGGAATTAACACCAAATATATGTGAAATATGCACTTATCAGACATGTACGGATGAAACTTCTGTTGGGGAGATGAAGACGAAACCCCTGGGATTAAGAATATCCCAAACATAGATGATGCATTCTTCAAAGAAGACACTCCAGGAGCTGTTCAATTGAGGTCTCCAGCGTATCGTCTTTTGATAAATCCCAGAACTGTTACTCAGAAGAAATTGGTAACTCCCAAGACAGTGATTTGATTTTGCCTTGAACGAGGGATATTCGCCCCGACGATCATAGAGTTTAAGCTTTCTCGACGACCTTTGGAGAAATTTGCTAGCTGGGCGAGGCATATGTTGGGTTTTACTCATGTGAGATCTATGCTTGACCAGGCGTAGGTGACGAGAGATATCCAAGCTTTCGAAGAGTTTTTCATTTTTCATGACGCAAGTGGCATTGTGGCTCTGTTGGCTCGTTGGTGCATTCCCACACATACTTTCATATGTAGATGGGGAGAATTCACCATCACCTTGGAAGACGTGGCAGCCCTGATACATCTTCCAATCACAGGCAATCTCCCTGGGATCTTTCAGACGAGGAGACCGCTGTTTCTCATGTCTTGACGGCTGCGATGGAGAAAGCGAACAAGGCTGGCATTAAAGGATGTTATGCTTCCTGGTTAACACACTGGTGGCCCAAAGATGAGGTTTCTGATAAACCCATCGACGGTATGTTACCCATTGTTGATTTCTTATGTTTATGGTTGTCTAGGGACGTTTTTGAAGACAATGGAAACTTGTTGAAGCCTTTTGTCATTCCCTTCGCTATTAAGATGGCTCAAGGTGAGCAACTTCCGATAGGTAGTTTTTTCTTAGGCTCCTTGTATTACAACTTGGACTCTTTGATCATAGACTCCAGCGTGTCGAAAGGCTTTATGAAGATTGAGTGTTATGACAACACGATACTTCTTCAAGATTGGATATGGGAACACTTCAAGAACTATGCGCCTATTCCACGTAATGTTCTACAAGGACCGAGTACTGATGCGCGTCATACTTTTCCCGAGAAAGATAATGCTAGGATCATGTGTTGGTCCACAAAGCAGCCTCGTTCTAAAACACGCTTTATTGATGTGTTAGATGAAGAATCCGAGTTCAATTTCCGCCCGTGGGTGTCAGCCCCCGATCATATTTCTCAGCTGATCACTTTCAATACTGGAGAAAGTATGAGTTTGATATCTGGCGCGAATCTGAGTGATGGCGAGAGATCTTTCATGTTGAGTTGCACCCCTGGACATTTGCTATCAGCCACATTTGGAGAGCTTTCGGTGGAGGAGTATAATATTGATAGGGCGGCTCGACAAATGGGTATGGATTAGTGCGTTCCAACCGTACGGAGAAGGAAACCATCGGTTGAGTGGCTCAGGGCTCACCTGGATCATACTCACGTGGACGGGAGTAATTACTGGTTTCCTGGCTCTGACAGATTCGCCTATGTAAACCCAGGTTATGTAAAATTCTGGCACCAACAACTTGGGCGTTTACGTGGCTTTGTAAGATTTGCCAGACCTCCATTGAAGGATCTTCCTTCAGCTGAGCTGATTTCCAGTCGTCCAAGATTGAAGTATCTTTCTGGTGATAAACGAAAATTGCCTCCCGGATGCTCTCAGGTATGTTTCTCTATATAATCTTCATGAAATTATGAGAACTTTATCTTGATTATATTACTGAATTCCACCACAGGACGGCCATAATGTACGACCTCGAATCGGTGTAGATTTATCGGATACTGAAGAAGTTGTTCACGGCGGAGAAGGAAGGAATAAAAGTTATAGGATGTTACCTAATACCATGAATTCCCTGGTTCGTTCTTTGGTGAGCTCCCGATATTTCTCACCGTGACTTTTATTGCTATTAACATTAGAATCATGAAGCCAATGTTTTTAATTTCGTTGTAGAATTTTACTCCATCAAGTCTTGGAGGTCTTCAATTTTCTTCTACTGAACGGGCGATTGCCGATTTGAATGATGAAGAAGCTGTAAGTATCTCTTCTCATGTTCAAATGTGGTGCTTCATAGATAAAAATACTGATTGTGAAGGTGATATATAGGAGGATATCGTCATGGGGACGGAGAACTCTGGAACTCAACCATCCTCTGGGAATGGAGGCAATTCCCAAGATTCGGCATTGGATGGAAGTGATGTTCCTCTCGTCGTTGATGTGGACAATTCCAACCCCTTGGACGCTTTAGAGACTTCTCAAGTAAGTATATATCCTATATATTCTTCATAGAAGTATAAAATTGCTGACTTGTGAATAAATGAATGAGGACCCATGTGAATATGTGAAAAACTCAGTCGAACTCCGTCGTCAGAAAATTCAGAACCCAGCTTTTGTTAGAAACGCCATAGAATCTTCATCTGGAACCGAATTTCGATGATCTGCATGTGCAAATTCAAGCCCAGAAAATTTCAAAGCTTTCCCAAAGAAGCTTTTTAAGTTCTGAGCACGTTTAGAGCCTGAAAAAGGCGAAATAGTAAACTTCCAAGAGACTTCCAGAACTTTTTCAGATTGCGCATCAGTTGATGTTTTCGCCACATCTTCTTGCTTGTTCATCGGATCGTCATGAAATTTTAACACGTTATAGAGGACATCCATGCGAAGAGAACGGTATAGACCCATCCTCAGATTTATTGTAAATTTCTCCCAGTTCATCTTTTAGTACAGAGCAGCGCACAGTTTCTTCAGACGTAGTTACCGTAAAACATGTTTTCATGACTTCTACGCTATTTTCCGATGCCTTGAACATAAAATGATGAATCTTGACAATTTTGGATTGCTTGTACATTGTATTTCATGTTCCCTTTTGGTTTCAAGCTTTCATGACTCTAACCCCATGTAATCTTCGTATTAGGTGCTAAATACCGAAGTTGAGGATATAGAAATCAACGAGGAAAACTCGATCGGACCTGCGATCGTTGATGAGGAGATGACCATTCCTGAGCCTCGAAGTCAAGAGAAAGTTTTTGATGAATTCATGGAATCCCAAATTATTGCTGCGTCAGAAATAGAAGAACCCAGGATCCCTGTAGAGAATACTGAAAGAGATGTTGCCTTGGTAGAAGTCGTTCCTGAAAACCGTATAGTGGTGCATGGATATCCTACTGTGGGAATTTATTTTGATCCTCCGTTCGATGCTTCACTCCCAGGTCATGAATTAGTTGGCGGATTCGGTGTTCCCATTGGATATGCAGAATTGTATGAGACCATATGGCGGAAGTTTGGTCATATCATTATTGAGAGGATCCCTGGGTGCGCTTATGCATTGACCATGCAAGTAAGTGCACTCTTGCGTGTTGTGAATGATATATATAGTATGCCTAGACGTGCCGTTACTCAAGATGCACTCTTTGATTGGGAGTTCAACTTGAGTAACTCTGAGAGGCTTGGTTTCAACTTGAAGTGGCTCCGTAAGCAAATGGATGCAATTAAGGACTCGTGTGAGAATAACATACCCTTCCCAAATATTGTTGTGACGGAGAAGGAAAAGAAAATTGCAAGGTTGACCGAAGAGCTGAACAAGGAGATGGCATATTTGCAGGCTTTGAAGGATGCAGAGGCGGAAAAATCTTTCTTTGCTGATTTTTTCTGATTTATTTTCTATGATCTCTTGAACTTCTAAACTTCCGAGAGGTTTTACATGGGTTTTGATATTTTGGTTTTGGATTGGTAGATGTCTTTTTTGAGGATTTTGGGATTTGATAGAGATTTTCTTTTAAGAAACACGAGTTGAATTTTGATAAATTGTTGAATTCAAATACTGATTGCAAGTATTGCAAACGTTTTGGAGGAATTGAAATACAATGAAAATTCTAAATGCCAAGTCTAGACGTCATGGATGCTCAAACGCCTGATACCTCAAAATTCCCATCTTTTTAAACAAACACCTTAAGCCATTTCTCCTGAATTACTGGTAGGGTTCCTCCATCTATGTTGACCAACTTGTAGTATCCTCCGGTTATGGATTTAGCGACCATGAATGGTCCTTCCCAATTGGAGCTCCTTGCTGAATGAAGATTACGTTGAACAGCTTTGAGAACTAGGTCTCATTCATGAAATTTGTTGGGTTTGGTCGCCCATGCTTTGAATATCTTATGTTGACTTGGAATCCTTTGCGGGACGTGATTCCATAGTCGTGGTACATATGGACACTCGTGTGGGAGAGGGAACTTCTCGTAATGCTTAGCCATATCCTCCATAATGAATATCTTGATCGGATGATTGACTTGTAGAAGTTCTGGACTCAACCACTGAGTGAAATATTATTGTGGCAAAATCATCCACTCATAGCATTTTGTAATTGCTAAGTTGTTCGTGGAATGAAGTCCTTGTACTAAGGATACATACTTGAAAATTGGTGGTAAAGGCACGAGAGAGGGGATGAAACTTGCCTGGTCGTGGAACCTCTTAACGAATGCATTTGGATGTTCCTCAGGTTCTTGTGCAAGTTTTGTTAAGGCTTTGACCTCCTCCAGGTATTCAAATGGCAAGATGTCTTCCGCCTCTTCCTCCGGGTCAGAAGTTTCTTCACGGGGACGTGTCATTGCAGGAGTCATCATCATTGCCTTTCCATCATGAATCCACGTGCGTCCAAGAATCATATCATACCCTGGATCCTCTCGGATTATGAAGAATTTGTTTTCGGTGAAGACCGAATTTTCTTCGACTTTCAGGATAATGTAGCCGTAGGCGTCTCTAGAGATCCCTTCGTGGTCTCTGATTGTCATTGGAGCGTGGGTAGCTTCTTGTCTAGTTATACCAGCATCTCTGAGAGTCTTGAGAGGAATGATGTTGACAGTGATGAGTGCCAAATATTGCATATTCATACACCTTTTCATTGGCACTTAACTCATCTTTCGCGCTTCAAAGTCATATATTATCCCAAATTCTGCATTCTTACCATCTTCAAGAATAAATATTTGTATTAATTAATTTTGTGTTTTTAAGTACTAAATAAAGCTTGGAAGAATTGAGAAGACAAAAGAGAAGAAAGTTGGAAGCGTTGCAACCCGCTCGCGCATCAGTGGCAACCTGTTTACAAATTCATGGGATTAAACAACCCATGATCCAAAACCCAAGACCCAAATCCATATCCACCTCACCCCCATTGGATTCTTTCCAAAACATCCACCTCACCCCCATTGTATTCCATTCTATCCATCAATTAAGAAAACATGTTTTGTTTAATTGTTGAGTGATTGCTACAGTGAAATTCGGATCCCAAGTGTGAGAGATTTTTTTTGTATAAATAGAGAGGGTTGTTGTGTTGAAAACTCATCCAAGAATAGCTTGTTCATGTTAGTTTATCAAATTTAAGTTTTGTTGTAATGTTCTTCATGTTCTAGTTTCATTTTCTAGGGTTTAAATGAAGCCATAACTCATTGGTATGTATTCATATCTTGTATCTTGTTCTTGAAAGTTTAGAATTATTTAAAGATATAATTTAATCCAAGTTTGTCAACATCTTGCTCTCACAATGTATGCCATGTATCCATTGTAGTTAGAATATCTCTATGTTGATTATGCTACAACTCATTCTTAACCAAATATTGATCCTCAGATTAGTTGTGCTTTAATTAGACAGTTAATGCTTTGGAGAAATACTTTAGTTGTGATTAAATTATCCATTGGAGAAACACCTTAGATATACGGTAGACTTGAATCTGCTGTAAGGACAAGAATAATATTACAAGTTGAATGCATATCATAGGTTAGTGGTGGATTTGAATACCCTAGTATCCATATTCTCAATATTTACACCTTGATTTAATTGCATATTTTAATTCAAATTACTTTCTGTTTAAGTCTTTGCCAATATCTCGTCGTATCGACAAAAACAAACCCCCTTTGGTTACTCTCTGAATCAGTTCTTAGTAAGGATTTAGAACAAACTTCTACACTCTCCAAGTCTCTATGGTTCGACCCGTGCTTGCCCTGTGTTGCTTGTCGACACTGTGCACTTGCAGTATACACAATAGTAGGTATCTTTCTGATCCTACCAGACATCAGTACCGATATCAACTAATGCTCTTCTGAACTCGTTCCCTTTTATGTACACTGTGGTGAGCAGTCCCCAGTCGTACATTTCCTTGTCTGTTGCTAACGGATCGATGGTGGCTTCTTGGATTAGTAGTCGTTTTCCGGATACGATGTGGTTCAATGCAGCAAACATATCTTTCTTTTGAGCTTTCAAAAGATACAACAGCTCGCAGGTATGTTCAATCAGGTATTGAACTGCTTCTTTGACGGGGGGTCCACCGATGGTGAAAGCTCGGACTGGAAGAGGGTTTTTATGTACTCCCTCAGTCCCCAAGTTTAGTTCGCCTGATTTGACCTTTTATCTGAATATGCATTTCAGGACTTTGCAATCACTTGTGGGATGACTGACATATCTATGGAAGCGACAATACCTAGGGTTTCCCATGGATTCTTCGGTTGGTTCCTTTTTGTTAAAAGGAAACTCGATTGCACCATATTGAATCCAGACATCGTGTAGCTCGTTGACTTCTTCCATGGAGCAAGGAAAATCAAGTGCCTATGGCTCGTCTGTTTGTTGAGGAGAGGTCTTCGAGTTATCTTTTTTAGTGTGCCTTCGAGGGAGTGGAGGCTGTCTGCTTGTGTTGAGGTTCAGCTTTCCTCTTGATTCCTTCTGCGACAGCGTTCGTCGAATATTACAGGGTATACTTTTTGTTAATCAAACGCATGTTTTCCCGAGGGTCTTTTGACTCCTCAGTTCTTGTAGACTTTGGTATTTACAGAAGAGCGGGTGCGGTAGTTGCTGATCTATTCGCAGCTTCGTGGAGCTTTGAGAAAGTTTGGAATCAAAGATTCTCCAGTAAAGCTCTATAGACCAAGAGCATGACGTTGATGCATAAGTCCACCAGTTGTTGCTCCATGATGTTTGGATCATGGAAGTCCAATGATTGGACTCTGAACATCTTCACCTAATCTTTGGGGTTCTCACCTGTCTTCTGAGACATTTTCCCAAGATCAGAGAGAGTGACTTGTTCCTACACGAAGAAGTATTTCCTGTAGAATGCATTGACCATTTCTCCCCAATTGTTGATGGTCCCTGGTGCGATGTTGTTGTACCAGGTGTATGCTCTTCCTTTCAAAGACTTTGAGAATTCTTTGAGACGAACAACATGATTGTGTTCATGTTCTCCCAAGGCTTTGAGGAAACGGGAAACATGTTATCAAGCGTTGCCAGTTCCATCATATAGAGTAAAAGTTGTAAAAATGTAACCTTTGGGAAGAGGGATCCTCTGTGTAGCCAAGGGATAAGGAGGTTGGTGACGATGGACATGTGATGTGTTGCCCTTTCCACGGTTCTCCAGAAGACGCTCCAGGTCTTCACGAGTGATGAATTTTGATGACTCCTTTGTTGATGAATCTCCTGCAGCTTTGACGGTTTCGTCATCATCCACTGTATGAATGGGAATCACCTCAGGATCAGCGTCTGAGGACTTTTCCTTTTCTCTCCCTTTTTCTTGAGTCTTCTCTGACAGTTTTTCCGTGAGAGTCTTCAGATAGTCCAATAATTTCTGTTGTGCTGCAGCCATGTCCATCTGATTCTTCGTAAGAGTCTCTTGTGTCTTGATGAGATCAGACATGGTAGGTGGTGGATTTCCTCTGATCTCTTCGGGATCTCGGCCGAACAAAGGATGACTTTCCGCGTTGGCGTGATGAGGAGTGATGTCACCACCATCAATGTTAGTGGATGGAATAGTTTCCGGGATGTCTTCATTGTTGCTAGTGCTAGCGATATTTGCGTTAAGATTTGTGACCGATCCTGACCTAAGACCAACCATTTTGTGAGAATGAGACATTGCAACCGAGATAATGATCTCCCACTGTGGGCTCCAATCTGTGGATGGGGAAAAACGATCCGCTGGTTTTTAAGGGATTGAGGATACGACCGGATAGAGGAGGTTCCTCGAACCAGGAAAAATGCTAATCCTCACACAGATGCACCGCTGCAAAGGGATTGCCTAGATTCGAGAGATCAATATGTAGTACTCCGGCCTAAATCGAGACAATGACCATTCCAGAGTAAATTCAGTCACAAGAGAGGATGGGTTGATATGTAGGAGGGAAGCTGATAAATGTGTGGAATCGATGGTAATTCAAGGATTGTGGGTGTGTGAATTCTAAATATGATAAGTTCTGAATGATTGAAGTTGAACGATTGTGAAGAAGTTGCTCAATTGATGAGTTTGATGATCTCGTGTTGTCGAAGAGACGTGAGATTCTTACTCTGAGTATTCTGTGTATTCGTTCTGTTTTTTTTTCGATAATCTTCAATCTTAATTCAGGGACTTATTTATATTACTGGAATTTTAGACACCATGATCCCATGAAGTGTGACAGTTGATGGAATCAAGGAGTGGAGAAGTGGAAATCGTGTTCGAAACCAGTTGTCCAACATGTAAAGACTTGGTCGACTTTCCACCCACTACTTCGTGAGTTCCTTCAACTAATTGCACGACTTGCTCATATTCCATCGTGTGTTTGAACACACGTGCCTTAGACCGCCAGACCAAAACCCTAGTTGATATCCCCCAAGTGACACGATTGATCATCTCGTGGTTTGTTAGTCAATTGATGACTTCGTGGTTTGATGGGACAATGAGTCCACATAGTTGCTGAGTCGAACAAGATGTTCTAAAACCCACGAATTGAACGTGTCATGAGACAAAGGTATAATTCTTACGATGAAGTGGGCAAGTATTACTCATTCGATGGATTGTTGAATATTGGTGGATTGTTGAATATTGGTGGATTGTTGAACCAATATTCCTTAACACGAGCAAATATTGATCATCTAAGAAAGTGTTGCTCTCGTGATGACTTGTTGAATATTTGACTGTCTGAGCATGTGTTGCTCATGAATGATTGGCAGTGTGCCAATAATATTAATTAAAGTGTTGGTCGTTGCATAATTAATAAAATTCATGACCATGAGGTCATCATAGAATTATTAATATTGATTCATGACCATGAGGTCGTCGTAGAATTATTAATATTAATTCATGACCATGAGGTCGTAGTAGAATTATTAAGGTTAAAGTCTGGAAACATGGTCCTTGAACTCAGAAACCCTAATTTGACCGATTGATGATCAATTCATGGTCAGAAGTTTTAACCATGGGACAAATGAGGAGCGGCTACATGGGACCGTGAATCAACCATGTAGTGTCCATGTTCTCACGTGAGCAAATATGATGAGCTTATGAAGAGTTCATGATTTATTGGTGAAAGAATGATTAAATGCTGGTTCAATCATTATTCAAAAATGCTCGTCTGAGACTTAGGTGTGGAAACCTAATTAATTATGACAGAGTGATGTACCGACCATAGAGTCATGGATCTGGCCGTAGGTTTTCATGTGACCGACTGATGATCACTTCATGAAAATCCAAAGCGTTTGGAAGAGTCTTGGACCTAATACGAGCAATTGTGCAAATTAGGTCAAAACTGTGAAAATTGATGGGATCGGCTTCCGTGAGCCAAAGAGCTAATCTTGGTCAGTCAAGATAACGTGCTCGTGTCCCTAAGGTGTCCGCGTCTCATTCCTGAGAATTTTGATATTTTCTGGCGTGCAATTGAGCATCCATTCAAGAAATTATGCCAAAATTAGGGTTTCGATGAACTGAGGGAAACACCATGAGATGATAGAAAATATTTATAAAATAAGGAATTGTGAGACATGGGACCGCCGTTGGTCAAGGCACGGTCGGCAAGTCATGACCACGGTCCCGTGGTGTCTCTTCCTTAGTTTTACATATTTTTGATGATTCTATGAAGGATTCATGAATTTTGAGAAATTTGATAAATTTAGGGAGTTTTCACGAATTGAAGGAGTTTCCATGAGTTCATGGTCTTTGAAAAAATATTAAAATAATAAAATTCGGCCGTGTGGGACCATGGAGGCGTGACCGATCGGTCGTGGCCCAATCCCACAAATTTTAATAATTTTTGGGTATTTTTTGATAGTTTGAAGGAATTTTTGACAAAAATACCATGAAATCAAGGAAAAAAATAAGATAATTAATAATAAAATAAATAAAACAAGGGCGTGTGGGACCGGCTAGGGCATGACCGGCCGGCCAAGGCCCGGTCCCACAAGTTTTCATAATTTATTTTATTTTATTATTATTTTTGATGATTTAAAGGAATTTTGAGTAAAAATACCATGAAATTAAGGAGTTTTTTTCATGAAATCATGAAACAAAATACCAAATAATAATAAAACAATGGACACATGGGACCGGCTAGGTTAAAACCCTAATTAGCGCCCTTTAGTAGAATCGATGTAGAATTCTCATACAGACTCGGATTTTGATGGTCCGCCCCTCCATTATGTACGGAAAAGAATTTCCTATCTCCTAACGCGAGAATATTTAGGTTTTAATCTCGTTCGGGCGGTGAAAACAGCCCGAGAGTAAAATTCAGGAAGAATTCAAGGGGCCGGTCCCATGATATTTTTCCTAACTTTATCGTGTTTTATAAAATCATGTGATAAAAATACATGAAATTAGGTAATTTTTAGAGAAAAATAATAATAAAATAATAAGGGACCGTGATGTGTGGGCCGGCTGGGACCAATGCATGGCGATCGGCCAATGGTCACGTCCCACACACTCTTCTAATTTTATATTATTTTTGACGGACTCGTGCAAGTACCACGAATCTGAGGAATTTCCTCAAGAAGGAGATTTGATCAATCGAGAGAATTTTTATAATAAAAGTGTATTAAAAACATAGAATTGGCGTGGAACTAACCACGACAGGATGAGTTGATCGTGTGTCAGTGTCCCAGCACCTTGGTCAGATACTTTTAATTATTTATTATTTTCTTCCCTATCTTGCATAGGTTCATCATTTCGTTGTATTTTGAAATACTTATTCGTGCGGTGACCGTCAGTGCATCATCGTTGAGTACACTTTCACCATTTAAATCGGTCTTACTTATAGTAGCTCAGACGCCCATTAATTATTTATTACCAATTCATGAAATTTGATGGAGAATAATTCATGAAACGAGTAATAAAATGGATAGATGATTACTATTAATTCATAGGATCAGCTGAAGATTCGACTATGAACTCAGAACGATGAGGTGATCATTACCACTCCATGGGATCATCATTGATTCAACCATGGAATAGGAGCAATGATATTTCCATTCCATGGGATCGTCGTTTATTCGACCATGGAATCAGAGCAATGATATTGACACTTCATGGGATCGTCGTTGATTCGACCATGGAATAGGAGCAATGATATTTCCATTCCATGGGATCGTCGTTGATTCGACCATGGAATCGGAGCAATGATATTTCCGTTCCATGGGATCGTCGTTGATTCGACCATGGAATCGGAGCAATGATATTGCCGTTCCATGGGATCGTCGTTGATTCGACCATGGAATCGGAGCAATGATATTGCCATTCCATGGGATCGTCGTTGATTCGACCATGGAATCGGAGCAATGATATTTACATTCCATGGGATCGTCGTTGATTCGACCATGGAATCGGAGCAATGATATTGCCATTCCATGGGATCGTCGTTGATTCGACCATGGAATCAGAGCAATCTTATTGACATTCCATGGGATCATCGTTGATTCGACCATGGAATCGGAGCAATGAAGGGATAATTAACCTCATGGGTCTATGCCTAGCAGAATAAACTGACTACGATAGGAGCATTAATTATCCTGACATGACTTGCCGGTAAGCCATATCCTTTATATAGTCAGGTTAAACTCGTTGTTTGTTCCTAGAGACGATGTTGATCCGTAGAGCCGTCCATCCCGTGATACTATATAAAAATGACTGAAAGTATTCAGTATTCATGAGATTATGCCATTGTCTAGGCGTTGACTGCATATCTACATGTACTCTGAGAGAAAGTACTCTCCGTTGAGAATTCGATGAGAGACCCGTGTCTCAATACTCATGTGAGATTACTGGACCAAAGGCCCGTATAATCACGAGTTTACGATTTTAGCCCTTGTTGAAAATCCACCATCTACACTATTCATGAGCTTCAAGGTGTTGAGGCTGGACTTAAGCTTGTTGTTATGAAGGGGTGCTCGAAAATCTCTCTGCTCACTGACTCTAATACTGTGTTTTCCTACCTCTCACTAAAGCATATCATAAACCTCCATGGATTTGTCATCACGTCTAGGAATCGATTGTTCGACTTCGTCAAAAGTTTCAAGCTTGCACTGCTGTGCATACTTTTAGGGAAGCAAACAAAGCTGCTGACTTACTGGCCAGCTACTATCGTACATGCAAGTTTTTAGAAATTTCTACTGACTCTTTCTCTAAGGAGTTAAAAAAGATTGTTGTGGATGATGCTAAGGGCAAGGTGTATTATAGGACTAGTTGAGTTATGAGGGTTTGGAGTATCTTGTATTGTGAGCCCTCTTGGTTAGGATTTGCTGATGGTTTTTTTTTGTTGGTTGGTTTGTTTTTTTTTCTTTTCTTGTTGGTTGAGGTCTCCTTAACCCCTCTCCTCTCTAGAAAATAAAATAAAATAAAATCCCATTACAACGGTCTTCACTAGCTAATATGGGATGCGAAAAATTTAAATGCAAAGAAGAAAAAACATGACGTGCTCCACTCTACCGACGACTATGCGAAAGGAAAAATACCCCAAGGATCGAAGCCGTGAGGCTGACTCTCTACTATGCATGATTTATATGGGCTGATACTAGCTTTACTAAGGGTTGATACCAATCCATATAGGACAAAAATATCCTGGTGATCCTGACCATTAGATCGATGGACTGGTATCAGCCCATATAAATCATGCTACCATGGTGTTTGAGGGTAAAAATTGGTTCTTCTATTTCTGGTAATTTTTGAGTATGTTGATGAGGAACGAATTCAAACCCTAAACAATGCACTGCATTGTGAACAATCCAAGAAATGGCCGTTCCAGATTCAATTCAGTCACAAAGTGAAGGAAATAGGGTTGATCTTAGGGAGGGAAGCGAAGAAGGTGTTGATATTATGAAGGTGTTGGCTATTTATGACTTGTATCAGAATGTCGAAATGGCTTGAATAATGTAAGCTATCAATTCTGAGTGATTTCAATATACTGTGTTGATAACACTTGTGTTCTTTTTTTTCAAAATAGATTGAAAACCTGTTTATATAAGTCATTTGAGCGTAATTCTCATCTCGTAGAAAGTGGAGGAAGTTAAGTGATGGAGTAGTTTGGTCATGTAGGGATGGTGATTGTCACACGATCATGCCTTTTCCTACTTCCCTCATCACAGTTTAACATTCCATCTTTTCCTAACACGTTCTCATGATGGGCGCGTTGCGCGCCACACGCTGTAAACCGTCAGATCACTACCCCAGTAAGTATCCCCCAGTTTGTGACATGTTTGATGTCTCGAATGAGTGGGTCAAGTCGTTGGACTTTCCGCACTGAATATCATATGGTGTTATTGGATGAAACAACTAAGTTGTTTATAATGCTGACATAAAATATCGTAGGTATTCGATGCATGTAAAGCATCGTTTTTAAATAAGCATCTCGAGACAATCAACGTGTAAGAAACATCGTTGTCTTAAATCTTATTAAATAGGTCGTGGATTGAGCATCTTAAAATGGCAGAATGCCAGACCATCCTTGGGTGATCGTTTTAAGGCCTCATGGGTGAGCCATCACTTGGTCGATCTCTCCCCATGTAAGAGAGACGGTCGGTGATCATCATGCTGGTTCGTTAGTTTGTTGGAAATAAATCTACATCATCCAACTAGGCTGGCAAAGTTGGATGTACGAGATTAATTGCGGCAGTTATATATTGTCATTGATATAACTCAGGGTTTTAAAAACGCGTGGCCTGCACCTATTTGGGAGAACGTTTTGATGACTCGAGCCCTAAGTTGAATAGGTCGGTCGGTCATGGGGAATGGTGGGTCGACGGTAATCACGTTGGCATCTTTGGGGCCGTCTGAAATTAAATCTAAGCCACTCAAATCATCTGGCAAAGATGGATGGTCGTGATCAATTTGTGGCAGTAATGTGTTTCCGCAAACACCGATTAGGTTTGAAAAACGGTCACGTATTCCCTAGTTCAATCGAATGACTTTATGAATTAAGAGTTTATCGTGAGTAGGTCGATCGACCAAGGAAGGAGTTGGGACGCCAACGAACACTTTGGTGCTTCTTCGATCGTCTGAGATGCAATCTACGCCGTCTAATTAGGCTAGCCAAGTTGGACGGACACGATTGATTTGCGACAGTTGTATACTGCCACGACCCAATTCAGGGTTTTCGAATACAGCGTGTTTTCTCAGGTTTGGAAAATGGTTGAACACCATATATGCTTTCCACAGGAAAGTCGATTGTCAAGGGGGGAAATTGGGCAGCTATTGAGCATTCCGGCACTTCCTTATATGTTTGTGGGAAAATCTAAGCCGTCCAACTAGGCTGGCAAAGTTGGACGGTTGCGACATTTTTGAGACTGCTTTAGACAGTTTAGCTCATTCGAGCTTATTCAATAACGCGATCACCCTGTTTAGGGTTAGCGTTCGACAACGCTGGGATGCGTTGAAACAAAGTCCGGTTGGTTGGGACATTGGTGGGCCCACAAGCGGTCAATACGGTAATTACCTAGTTCTGCCAGGAGTGGTCTAGGTTTGTTGAATTATGCGGCCAAATTTTGTGGCCATGATCGTTTCTGAGACTGATATTAACAGTCTAGATTTTCATTAAGGAATTCAAGCGTGTTGATATGAGATTCTCTTTGTTAGAGAGTGATGTAACCCGTGTGGGTATTTTCATGAAAAATCTAATACTGTCACTTCGGGAAATTCATGCTACTCTGCTGAGAGTTAACACTCCATCGTCATGTCATGTCAGTAATGAGAGTTCAGCTGAGAACATAACACAGGAAAATACCTGGCAGGTCAATGCATTAATAGCTAATGTAATAGGTTGAATTTTGTAGAATATCTGGGACTGATCCACCATTCTGATAAATTTCATAAATATGTATAATTACTCAATACATATATAAATAAAGAACACTCATCACTTTCAAATAGCTTTTGTTCCTTTGCAGGATGAAAGCGCATTAAATGCATGGCTTTACGATTTTGACCCTGAACTAAAAAACCACCATCAACATTAAATCTGTTGCTTAATACGTAACAACGACATTGTTGCGGGGTAAGCAATAGATGGTGATAGGAAAGAACAAATCAAAAAATACAAGGTATGGAAAGACTACCAGGAAACATTGACGCACTGTTAGTCCGGCCATGTAGTATTAGCGCTCACGGGAATCTTCCCCCCTCCGTGCATGGTATAAAAGAAAACCCTTTTTACACTCGGATTCCAAAAATAATTGTGCGTATAAAAGGGAGGTCGTCCTTCATCTTTATTATTCGCTCATATGCATGTGTATTTTCTTGCGGTAGTTGGTGCTCTGTGTTGATCTCCCCATCATTGTATCAGGGAGGTGGCCGTTGGTTGAATTTGAAACAACGACCTCGCTGACTAGGACTCGGAGCTGGTTTGAATGCACTATTTCTTTGACCATCCAACGATCCCTTAATGGTTCTTAATTAGGGTTTCAAAAGGACCATGACTTGGTTGGCGTTAAATCTCGTTTATCGGATAAATCTCGTCATTCGATATCATTTTAGGGTTTCTGCCATGTATATATATATACATGAGAGCTAAAACACCCCTATCGTGATGGGATAAAGATTTTCCTGCTGAAACTCCCTACTTTCATCATGTTAGATAGAAGTGGTTCATCTTCTTCGACTCAGCCAGATTCTTCTGCCAAACGCAAGCGGCTTGTATCTAGAGTATGATAAGAAATTTCTTTTTGATTTTGAAGTGTCAATTCTGTAGGAGCAGAATTTCGCAACAGTAACGTCCCAGAGAAATTATAATTTATTAGTGTGCGAGATGCATTCATTTCCTTATCTTGTGAGAAGGTAGCAGAGCTTACGAGAAGGTAGCAGAGCTTGCGAGATTGTAGCAGAGCCTGAGAGAACGTAACGGGAGCATGAGAAAATATGAGTTATACTCCACTATATGTGAGATGTCATCCACTATGTAAACACCTATATAAAGAGGAAGGCAGGAGAGAGAAAGGGGGGATACACATTTTTTGTAAGAGAGAGAGAGAGACGTATTTTTCAGAGGGAGAGTTTATTTTCTTTATCATCTTCTTCCCCTAAAACTAGATCTAGAACTATACTAAATATTCATTAATGGTGATTGTAAATGTAAAATTAATGTAACCTTAAAAATTATAGTGAGGAACCATGGATGTAGATCACATTGATCGAACCATGTAAAAAATCCTTGTGTCTTAAATATTTCTAGTACTTAAATTTGAGATTTAGATGATTAACATGTTTAGATCTAGAAAATATTATAAGGGGTGTGTTGTGAGATTTCCTGCAACTACATTTTTGGCGCTAGAAACAGGGAGGAAGTTTGCTAGATTGAAGAAGATTCAAAGAAATTAATTATTGTGGATCTGGATTTATAAAATTCAAGGGCGAAAAGGATTTATCCTACCTCAAGCCTTGATTCCAATTAATTTTAATCACGGTTGTTACTTCATCAACAGATTTAGCAAGATATGAAAGCTTCAGAGGTAGAACATGGTATTTGGTCCAAGGAGAATGAATCTCAACCAGCATATCTATTTGATTAAAGCAGCAACATAGAAAATCTTCATAACGGACTGTCCATCACGACAATCTTCTCTCCTAATCTCTTTAATTTTGTTCTTAAAAGTTCAGATCTGATGATTAACTAACAATGTTCAGGAAAAAAGCCTCTTATAAATTTTTTTCTTATTTATCAATAAAATCAATTTTTCTTAAACGAAATTTATTCAAAATCGAGTCAGATGACAGATTTACAATCAATCAATGTTGATTTACAAACCCATTTAATAAGATTTTTAAGAAAAATTTTGAGTGTTAAATTTTTTATATTCAATTGAATTATTTCTTGCCAGGTGACTCTTTGGTTTGTTGTTGCAGTAACAATTAAGCGAGATTGATGCCAATTGGGAAAATCAATATGTGTTTGTAGACGAATTTCCACACCTGAGAAACCAAAGCCAACTATCAATCCATGAGAAATGGTGAAGAAGAAGTTGCGACAATTCACGAACAACGAAGACAAGCGAAAATACCAACAATTAGTGAAGAAGGAAGAATTATGCTTCGTGGTGAAGGATCTTGATTGCTTGAAGACATGTGACGATAACAAATAGAAGGAAAATGATGAACAACAACTTGCTACAATTGTAACTTCGTAGGAAAAGAAAGGAAGGATCATCAACAGTCATTGGCGAAGAAGAATTCTCATTAAATGGACTAAACCTTGTCATTATCAACAAACTAAGATTTCTAATTCGTAAAACTCTTGCGAAGATAGCAAAATTCGCAGCAAGACGGCTAACTATCGAATAGTACAACTAGCCAAAGCGTCATTGTAATTGCTCATTAAGTTCAGAACATCTACTATTGCAGCGGAGAAGATCACCACAAATTTGTTAACTAACCTAGTGAAGATGAATACTTGTTGTTACTTACAAAACAACCATAGAACCAGTCAAGCAAAGAGAGAAGATTATACATAAATATTTGGACAAGAAAAAGTTCAAGATAAAAAGAAAGCACAATAACAAGACGCGATTAGCAGCAGCCCAAATGAAGCATAACTCCAGAATTTTGGCGAGAAATCAAACAACAAATATTTTCATTAACAACTCAATGAAAAACCTGCAGCAGTAAAGGGACCCTAGTACAACCAGTTAAAAAATGAGTTGAAAACGCATCAATGAGATCTCAATAACAAAAGTCTACAACAACAGGAGGGTGAATACATTTTTCCTTCTTAAATTGTGTGAGAAAATATATCTTATACGAAATGAATGAAAGAAAGTGGTGGAAAATGAAAACCAGACAGAATTTTCATCAACAATAAGTCTTTAGGGGACATCTCTCTTCTCTATCTATTTAACTTTACAACGCTTCTGGACAGACCGAGAAATCTGACCACGCCAAAACAGAATTCACTTTTCCCCTCACAGAATTTTTTATGGGTCCCGGTAGGCCCCGCCCATGATAGCAGGGGGTCCCTCCTACGCTTTAATTATTTGTCTGTCAGTTTTAATGTGGTTTGATTTCTCGGTTCGTTAAGAATTTTTGTTAACTTTATTATTAAAAATCTAAGTCTGGTGAATAAAATTTTGAAAAAGCTTTTAGAAAACTTTGACTTTTCTTCGATGAGGGTTTGATTTTCTTTCAAAAACTTCAATTCAAAACAAATTTTAATTGCAGATTTACTATTAATGTTTCGTCATTTGATTTTTAAAACATTAAACGATGACATTTCGATTTGATTTGAGGAACTAACCCATCAAACAGTCAAAAATTAATAAATTATAGGTCCAATTTATCTTTCTGTTTCTTATTGTACAACAAAGAACAAATAGCATGCGAAGTTAAGAGTAAATATTATCAGCAGCTTAAGAAAATGAAAAGTGCAAAGAAAGCTTGGAAAGCTACCACTAGGTCATCACATAGGGCAAGAAATCTCAAGGACGCAAAGGAAAAATTCTCAGGCCAAAGAAGCTTCAATAGCACAGAGGGTAGACAAGATTTAAATTATCGCCATCAACAAAATTATTAAAGACAGACTATGGATAACCAAGAGCGAAAAATTCGCCAGCATCAAAATTGTTAAAGACGCACAGATTTCCCGCGCTTGAAAACAAAGACGGGAAGAAATAGAAAGCTCAACATCTCAATGATAATTCAGCTCAACGGCGCCAATACGTTAGCAGGTAAATAAGTTGGCATGGGAAAACTTTTGCAGGTAGAGGAAAGCATCACTACCGCACGAAGGAATCCATTAAAACAGAGTGATAAACCCTAAAGGAGATGATATCCCATTAAAAAGAGAACAAAGAAGTACAAACACATCAAAAGTCAAGAGGAATGAGCAAACTTGAGCTACCAGTAGAACAAAGAACCCAAAAAAACACAATAAAGAACAAGCCCACACCAAAGCAACTGGAAGAACCGGCGAAGAAAAACAAGAATAATGCTGTCAGCATAAGAAGACAGCGAATCATTCTAGAGATGATTAACCAGTTTAGATCCAATGAACAAGTCCACTCTCATGTCACCAGGGAAGTGCTAAGAGAAATACTACTTCGAAAAGTCCAGCGAACAAGGCAAACGAAAGGAGCATGTATAATAGCGAAAAATACTAGCAATGCGAATAACACTAGTAGCACAAAGAAAAGTTTAACTCGTCAATCACCAGCGAGAAGAAGAGAACACGTCTAAACCACCTAATAATCCAGCTATAGTGACAACAAAATTTCGGTACTGCAAGCCATTAGTCTATCTCGTAATCCAAGATAACTCATCAAAATTTCAAGTGAAGAAAAGGAGAATATAGATGTGTTCCAGCGAAGACATCACTTCGTCCAAGTATAAGGGGAAATTAGATGGCGAAGAGGAAAGTTCCAGCAAAGTTCAATTGAGAAAGAAGGACATAGGTGAAAACAAAGCAACACAAACATCTCTATGCATGCGAAGACAACAGTCACGCAAAAAAATAGTAATCACTGGAGCTTTGGTTCAACATGGAGGAAGTCTTGCGAAGACATAGGCTACTTAGTAAGTGCATGGAAGAAAGAATTCGCAAAGAATCATAACATCCAAAAGAAGTTTACAGGGAGGATGTAGGTACAGAAAGTTTTCCCGCCACGTGTCCGAGGAAGAGCGAGACAGCAAGGTGAATCTTCGATAAAGATATTATTCACCATTCCCTAAGTAATGTGTCAGTGAGAAGTCAAATCAAGTGCCAGATCTGCGAGATAACATGGGCTAATGAAGGAAGACATTCTACGAAGGCAGCTGCGCGAAGTGTGACTTGCAGTACAAGAAATGGTAAGTCTCCCGAGGTACACTCAGCGAGATGTAGATTGTTGTGCAAGAAATGAATAGGCATACGAAGTCAACCGTGCGAAGTGTGACTTGCAGTACAAGAAATGGTAAGGCTCCCGAGGTGTACTCAGCGAGATGTGGATTGTTGTGCAAGAAATGGGACAGCTGTCTCCGAAAATAGCCGATATTTAAGGCGCAAATGAAGCATAAAGTTGCCCTGTGCGAGGTAAAAAGCGTGTCCCCGAGATAAATCGAGTTGTACTCCATTATGTAGCTTTTACCTATAAAAGAAGGACTTAGCCTTATGGGAAAGGGTTAGAACATTAAGAGAGAGAAAGAGAGCATATGTAAGAGAGAATTCGGATCTTGGACGTATTTGAGCGGCTTGTAACTGAGAGATACTAGAAGAAATTCAATAAAAGAAAAAGATTTGTTTATATACTCGTACTTGTGTAACTTTGCATCTGTCGAATTAGTAAATGGGTGTAACTATGGATTTTCTGTAGTTATATTTTGGCGCCGAGAAACATGGATCTCAAGTTGAGATTTCAGTCTCACATGAGATAGTTTGAGAGATCTGTTGTCATAAATCATTAAGTGAGTTATCACTTCACCAGGGTTTGAGAGTAGTGATTAAGAAAACATAGTAATATTGGGAGAGAAAAGGTAGATCTGAGATCTACTTTCCTGAAGATAAACAAGCTAGATCTAGTCAAAGCCGGTGAATCGGATAAAGAAAGCTTAACAGGTCGTCCATGGCAAGAGTACCGGAACGAGCACGACATATCATCACATCAAGGAGGAGCTTGCGTCTAGTAGGAAGAGGAGGAAGAAGGATGGAGAAAGGAGAAACGTCAAGCAGAGGAGGAAGACAAGGTACTGCCCAACATGGATAAGAGGATCGTTATCGAGAAGGGTCGATCCATACTGCTAACAACGAAACGGAGGAGAAAGAAGAACCCGTTCAAGGAAACGGAGAGGAGAACGCCGGTGAAGAAAATATGACATTAGAGAAAATCAGAGAGGTGCTGCGTTTAGAAATAGAAAGATAGATAGCTCTAATGGAGCAAAGAACAGTACTCATGAGGTAGAATGCGATCCTGATGCAAAAAAACAACCAACTCAATGAAGAAAGGACTGTTCATGATGTACGAAATGAAGCCGGTATGGGAGAAAACGTAACCCAGGGGGAAGGAATACCGCAAGATGAACAGGGAGGAGAACGGAGGAGGAGGCGTCAAAGGGAAAGCAACGAAGAAAGGTTGTTGAGGAGATCTTTGGAGGAAACTAGGTGGGAATACCAAAGGCGGCGGTTTGAGGAAGAAAGAACTCGGGAGCAGGAGAGGCTTCAGAAAGAGGAAAGGATACAAAGGGAGGAAATATATCGGGAGGAACAAAGACGTCGTGACAACAATGGCAAGAGGAAGCGAGGAGATACGCGGAGGAGGAAGAAGAGAGATACCGAGAAGAGAAAAGGGGACACGAGGAAGAAGGGAGAGAAGATGATGGTGAGCGAGATAGAAGAAGGAGAAAGCGAATGCGAGAAGAAGGGAGAGACGAGGTAAATCAAACAGTCATAAACGAAATACATGAGATGAAAGCATTACTCAACAATCCACGAAGAGGAGGAAGAGTGCAGCTGGCGGAGGCAATTGTGGAGGATGACAAATCGCCATTCTCGCGCGAAGTACTGGAGGGAAGGATCCCAGGAAGGTGTTCACTGACAACCTTCGTAAGTATCTTCGACGGAACAGGAAATGATGTACAACATCTAAAACAGTACACCCTTTCACTAATGCAGTGGGCGAGGTACGAAACGGTATTGGGCCAGTATTTTCCAGCTAGCTTAACTGGGGAAGCCTCAAAGTGGTTTCAAGGGTTAGCAGAAGGTTCAATTTCGTCGTTCAAAGATTTACAAAGAGTATTCTTGACAACTTACATAAGCAATAACATGTTGAGGCCCGGAATAGAAACCTTGTTCAACTTGAGAAGGAAGCCAGCGAAAATCTGCGATGTCTAATTACGAGATGGAGAACGGTATGCAGTGAACTAGCTGGGAGGGTAGATGAGATAAATTTCATTCTGGCCTTCGTTAATGCGTTAATACCAACCGACCTCTTGCACACTCAACTTTTCGTAATTCGCAACACAGTATCGATGAGTGAACTCCGAGTGTATCAGGAGGAGTATGTGGCATTGGAAGAAAAACAAAGGGAGGATATTAAGGCAGCCCCGATTCAATCCAAGGAGGGGAACTCACCTATGTTTCCAAGAATAATGAATTTAATGAAAAATGATATGAAATATGTGGACGCAGAACCGTTAGCGACAATACCCGCGAAGTTGGTAGCAGTGTCCAGTGGAGACCATGAGTGGATAGATCAGCATCCGAGGTATATCGATCCTAGACCTCAAAACTATGAATTCCGAGGTGATAATCCGAGATATTCACGAAGGTATAATCCAGGACAGCGATATAGAGAGAAAAGGCTACAGTTCGAAGACGTAGTGTTACCCGTACTTAACACCACAGTTGAGAAGATATGGGAATCAATTTTTCTAACATAAGAAATTCCTCCCCCGATTTTTTTTGGGGTGGAACCCTTTTCAAGTGTGAGAAATAATGACTTTTGAGTATCATTGTTTTCATGGACATCTCACGGAAGACTGCAGAAACATCCGATGAATCATCCTTCGTCTAATCGAAAAAGGGAAACTCAAGCATTTTTTGGCAAATCCAGGACCCTTACCACCGCCACTACCTCGGAAAGGTGATCAAAAACAAAAAAAAGTATACATAATCGAAATCGATAGAGGAACACAAAGGTTAAATTCTAACTCCATTATTCATTCTGCGAAGAATATACGTAACTTACAGTACAAGAAATGGTAAGGCTCCCGAGGTGTACTCAGCGAGATGTGGATTGTTGTGCAAGAAATGGGACAGCTGTCTTCGACAATAGCCAATCTTTAGGGCGCAAAGGAAGCATAAAGTTTCCCTGTGTGAGGTAAAAAGCGTGTCCCCGAGATAAATCGAGTTGTACTCCATTATGTAGATTTTACCTATAAAAGAAGGACTTAGCCTTCTGGGAAAGGGTTAGAACATTAAGAGAGAGAAAGAGAGCATATGTAAAAGAGAATTCGGATCTTGGACGTATTTGAGAGGCTTGTAACTGAGAGATACTAGAAGAAATTCAATAAAATAAAAGATTTGTTTATATACTCGTACTTGTGTAACTTTGCATCTGTCGAGTTAATAAATGGTGTAACTATGGATTTTCTGTAGTTACAGAGGAGCTTTCACTAATGACAAAGGAAGAACCAAACAAGTGATGAAAATGCCACAGAATAAGTACTCAACAAAGAAGAATGGCGATGAACAATTACCAACAGTCAGCAAGGAAGAAAAAAGACGCAAAGAAGAAGTAAATGATTGTCAGGTTGCATAAGAGCAAAAACAGGAGGAGAAGAACAAAGCTGAAGCACCGTATAAGGAAAATAATCACGTATATTTTTCAGATTTTAGGGTATATTAAGAAACAGGAGGAGAAGAAGAAATGACGAGGGGGAAAATTATATAAAGAGCGATAACATGAAAATAACTTTTGCGAATCTCACCGCAACAACACAAACACAAACTGGCACAAATGGTCAGGTATTAGGAGTATAAGTTAGAGTTCGCGTGATCAATTCTCGCTAAGCTCATAATTTTTACACTTTTTGGAACTGCTGCTAAAGAGAAAGGAAGAATAAGAGAGTGGCAATATGCGTTTCTTTCGCAAGGACTAGCTGAAGTAGTTGGTTGAGGATGTACCGAACAACTATTAGGACGCATGTTGAAGCATATTATTTTTACATCATGCGATTCTTCCACACAGAGGGACTGTTATGCCAAACTTCAACATTCTGCGTTTACTTCTCCAAAGAGAATTGGTACAGTTGGCTAGAAGAGAAGGAACTTGATGCCGCGAGATCAATTCTCACCTCACTCGAATTTTTACACAAATTATGTACAATTGTCAGTGCGAAGATAAGGATAATAGAGCGGATTTTGTCTTCTATTTCGCAAGCTGAAATTAGCTAAGATGGTCATGAGCGAAAAGAAGGAGTATAATGTCAAACGATCAATTCTCACCCACTACACATTTGTATTGTTTCGCGTGGTCTTTGATTATTTCGTACATATATTTCGCAAGAAAGGGTTAGCATAGTTGATATGGTGCGAGAATATGCAAGTGGCAGGTCAAGGGTTCAAGTCTCATTCCTCACATTCCTTAAAGAGTAGATAAAACACCAGTTTCGCAAGCAAACCATTTACTTCACGAGAGACGACAGCAACATAAAATCACATAAAAGCTAAGTGCCACTTCCTTGAACATTTTACTTATAGAAAATAAAAGATTTTTGATTTGATTGTAAAGAAGCGATACAATCGCACGATTACAAAGATTTCATAATTACAAAAAAATGAGAAAATTCAATTTATATATTTCTCCAGAATATTTCTTTTACAGAAAATAAAAGATTTTTTATTTTGATTTACAAAATGAAATACAATCGCAGAATTACAAAGATTTCATAACTACAAAAATTTCAGAATTACAATGTATTAGAATTTCTCTTGAATATTTACTTTGCTTCGAATGATATGATATTATGAGAATGAAAGAATAAAGAAACGCGAAAATTTCGCAGAGACAATCTAAGATCAATAAAAATATAAGATTAGAAAGGGGCGATCCTACTATGGCGTACACCCTAGTTCGCGCAATCAAAATTTTGCAAGGGGCAAATGTAAGACCTAAAGTGCGTCATAGAAGGGGGTACCTGCCGCATGGCTCAGGGAAAAGGTTACCTGAGTCATGGAGATTTGGGGTCAATAAAGCCCATCCAGGAGAGGCTCCTTGGATTCTCAACTTAAGCATATGACTTAGGTTGGGCAACTAAGGTGAGAAGGTTTCTCCTAAGGAGTGCACAATCTAATCAAGGCGCCGAGGTACACGGTTGAGCCAAGAGTTCCTGGGGAATCTGGAGCGTACCTTGCCATTCTTGGCAAGTCTTGGCTTATGTTGCACTCGGTCCGAAGAAAACCCCACTTAGGGTGTAGTCTTGTAACCATAAGACATATCGGCGAAGGGATAAAAGGCTGCGAAAACAACTGGTTGTTGATACAAACCGGATTAGAGGAGCTAACCTTGTATGGTAGAGGTACGCCTCCTTGAAGGGGAAACCAGGGGGATGATAAGGAAGACACCCTCCATTAGGGAGCTGATAAGTGTCTTAAGATGCAAATGTCATGAGTCTTTTTACTCATGGGAGTATTAAGGCTTGTCATATTTGTGCAACAATCCAGAAAAGGAAAAAATACTAGAGAAAAGATAAGATGAGATCAATGGGTCGGTTCACGAAAGTGTAAAAACGTAATGCGATTTCGTCGCAAGACAACAATGTCATGGGGCATTACGTTCACAAGAATATTTAGGCCTATCATATTGTCGCATAAAAAATATCCTGTAGAGGCAATAATACTAGAGAAATGATAAGACAAGATCAATGGGTCATTACATGAAAGTGTAAAGACGACCTGCGATTTTGTCGCAAAGAAAAGGGGTGGAAAAATAAGACCTTTAACTATGAAGGAAAAATAAGACCACAGAGAGAAAGTAAGCAAATAATCTTGCAAAAAAGATTATATGATAAGATTGCGAAAATGATTATATGTAAGCAAATAAGTTTGCGAACATATACAAGGAAATGAAATTGAGGCAGTGAAAATGACACACACTTGATATTATGATTATATTATTATGCGATACTAATAATGCATGAATAAGGAAAGATGAAGCACAAGTAAGAACTTGCGAGAATAATAAATACGCGAAAAGGAATGCATATACTAAAGACAAAGTCAGAGAAATGCAGAATGTGTCAGAATTTCGCAAGATCATTCAGGATTTCGCAGGAGATGTAATTATTTCACAGGAGATGTTATTATTTCACAGGGTGTGATTATTTCGCAACTTGAAGAGATTGTACTATCGCATGGGCACAAAACATAAGACAGAGGCAAGATAAGAATGAAGAAACAACTCGCTTATTCAACACTTTCTCAAGGATTCTACCCCCGTAGATAAAGAACAGAGGCAACTATGGATTACCAAGAAAACATTTTATGTTCTTTATCTTCTTGGCCATAATCATTTCCAAAGAAGACGCTTAATCAAAAATAACAAGAATCCTCACCAACAATGGGATAATAATTTCGCAATACTTCTTATTCGCATACTTCAAGAAATGATACTTCATATACACTTCTCGAATCTTTGGAACTTCACAAAGGAATATAGTATAACATGAGGCAAAGAACATGGAGCAATATTTTGCATGATTGGTTCGCAATACTTCTTATTTGCATTCAAGATGGATACTTCTTATATTTCGAGAATCAGTACTTTTTATACTTCTTCAAGGATACTTTATACTTCATACTTCATACTTCAAGAGATGATACTTCTTATTTACTTCTCAAAGCTTCAGAACTTCGCAAAAGAATAGAGGCAAGTACCTACTTTTCAAGTCCAGTATTCTTTCGCCCGTTCCTTCATCAACAAGGATTAAATACTACTACAACAACGGATTTTTTCTTAAAGATCACTCTTCAAGCAATATTCAAGAAAAAAGAGGCAAAATGTAGGAGCAAAATTTTGCAACAGTAACGTCCCAGTGAAATTATAATTTATTAGTGTGAGAGATGTATTCATTTCCTTATCTTGTGAGAAGGTAGCAGAGCTTACGAGCTTGTGAGAATGTAGCAGAGCCTGAGAGAACGTAATGGGAGCATGAGATAATATGATCTGTACTCCACTATATGTGAGTTGGCATCCACTATGTAAACACCTATATAAAGAGGAAGGCAGGAGAGAGAAAGGGGGATACACATTTTATGTAAGAGAGAGAGATGCATATTTTTCAGAGGGAGAGTTTATTTTCTTTATCATCTTCTTCCCCTAAAACTAGATCTAGAACTTTACTAAATATTCATTAATAGAGATTATAAATGTAAAATTAATGTAACCTCAAAAGTTATAGTGAAGAACCATGGATGTAGATCACATTGATCGAACCATGTAAAAAAAATCCTTGTGTCTATTTATATTTCTAGTACTTAAATTTGAGATTTAGATGATTAACATGTTTAGATCTAGAAAATATTATAGGGGGTATGTTGTGGGATTTCATGCAACTACAAATTTTTTCCTTTTCTTTTATGTATAATCATCTTTTTCTTTCAGAGCGGACGGATTCCTGAGCCTTGTGATGATTCTCCTATCTGAATCCTTCGAGTCAAGAAGATCATACCGGTATATTTTTCACTGGTGAATATGCGTTCGTCTGCCATGACCAGATGTGACACAACCTTATGATGATTTTTTTTTTTGTAGAGGTATCCTTCTGGGACATGCGTAACAGTGGTTTACGATGATGATTTAACCACTCCTCTCCCTTCAAGCTTAAACACGCACGTCTCTGATCTGGAAGACGCTGATTTGTGTATCTCTTCCTACGAGTACCCCAACGCAAGCTTGCATTTCGATATACACATGAGATGTTTATCTTCTAGTTATTTGGTTGTTGGCAGTTTTCTAGTAAGGAAGGAGTTCATCCCCTTGTATAAAAAAATATGGAGAAAGTACGTCCATATTGTAACGAGGAATGTAGTGCGTCATTGCTCGTCTGCTTTAGTTACCACGGTGAAATGTCTCATTCCCATGATTGCCGAGATGGAAGGTACATCCATATGTGATATTGATGAATCAACTATCGAGAAGTGGAAAGACATGATATCTACCTGTGAATCCGTGGAGTTCAACGTAGGCTGGTTGTGGCAGCGCCTTGATGTTATCAAAGTTGATTGAGCCGGTATCGTCGCCAACATTGTCCCTGCTACGAAAGTCATCTTGGAAGAGGAGAAGGCCTTGGCTGCGAAATCTGAGAAGGTGGAGCAGGCGACCCGAGACTTGAAGAGTAGGACTGAAAGGTATCAAGAGAGGCTAAAAATGATATTTTCAAGGAAATACAACTTGTTGGACGGCCTTTTATGAGTCGTACTTTTTGTTTTGAATAAGTAGGCACAATGATGTTTTGATCGTTTCTCCTTTCTTTTTTTTTTGGGGGTGGGGGGGTTTGAACCTTTCTTTAGAAAATAAATTGCATTGGTTTTTTTTAAGTGAATGGAGTTTACATCAACATGTTTTCACTAATGAAGAATTTAATAATTGAGACGTGAGAAGAGTGACAATGGATGATTGTTGCGTTGCAATGCGGCAAGAGATGGAATGATGATCAGGCGTAGTATGCCTTGAGCCATTTTCCGTTGATGACTGCTTCCAATTTACCTCCATCCTCTTTAATAATTTTGTAGTAGCCGGTGTTCTAAGCTTTGGAGATCACATAGGGACCTTCCTATTTTGGAGAGAATTTTGATGCGGACATGTCTTGATGAATGTGCTTGGCAGTCTTCAAAACTAAATCTCCCACTTTGAAAACTCATGGTTTTACAGCTATGTATTACGCTCTGGAGATCCTGCTTCTGTATGTTTGAGTATGTTCCTCTGCTTTATCTTTCATGGAGTCTAGGGTGTCCAACTCGGCAATCCTGGAGCTCGATGCTTAGGATTCATTCCAGTAGACCCCACTTGCTACTACAATCATGGATGACGGAATTTTAATCTCTGCCGGGAGAATAGCGTCCGTACCGTAGATGAATAAGGAGAAACGCCGGTAGAACTCCTAGGTGTCATTCGATACGCCCATAATGCCATTGGTAGCTGTTCGTGCCATGTCTTGGGATGATCATACACTGTTAGACTGAGAATCCGAATTAAGGTTTTGTTGGTGCTTTCAGCTTGCCCGTTCCCCTGGGGGTAGTAGATGGTGGAGAAGACCTTCGTAATTCCATATTCTTCAAGCAACTCTCATACTTGTTTGTTGGCGAAATGAGTGCCATTATCAGTAGTGATATGTTTAGGCATGCCAAATCGACAAATGACGTGTTCCTTAAGGAACGCCACGATTGTTGCTCCAGTAATCCCTCGTAGAGGAATCGCTTCAATCCATTTGGTAAAATACTCTGTTGCGGTTATGATATACTCATGCTATTTTGATGATGCCGGGTTGATATTCCCAATGATGTCAAGTCCCCAGCTGTAGAATGGCCACGGTCTACTTACCGAGTGTAAAGGAGTAGAAGGTTCATGAATAAGATTTCCGTGAATTTGACATTCGTTGCATCTTTGAACAAACGTAGCAGCATTGTCCTCCATGGTTGGCCAATAATATTTCTCGTGTATCTGGAGAAATAGATTTTTCTTCCCTTGGTGTTCGCCTTCATGCATTTCTTTCATTAGAATCGGGATCTCCACCTCGGCCAGGCACCGTAATAGGTTTCCCCCAAAACTTTTGCGGTACATGATTCCTTCATGAAATACGAATCTCTTGACTAGTTGCTTCATTTTGGCTGCGTCCTTATTTCTTGCAGGGAGTACTCCATCACGGAGGTAATTGACATACGGCTCTCGCCAGTTCCCCATATATTTCACGTTGAAAACCTCCAATTGGTGTGGCGATATTTTACAATTGGAGCAAGACCCTTGGAGTAATCGAGATTAAGTCTCCATATCTGTCCAGTAGAATCCAAGGCGTTGGAAACGTCGGTAAAGAGTCACTACCAATATTTATCCGCAAATTTAATTGTGAATACGGTTAATTTGTAGTTGTGCTTCCTCGTCTCCAAGACATATTGACAGAGACCCATCAGGATTCCAGTGGTACAACACTCCATGAAGCATGAAAAAGCTTTGCAGGGTTTTGAGATTGACCTTTCCTTGGGAGAGCGAACTATTTATCTCTTGAACGATTGGAGTCCTCCAGCCATCAGTTTTAGCATCTTTAGATTTTGCGAGCCATGTCGACGCTACAGTCCGTCCCGTCTCCTCACAATCAAAGTTTCTTCCAAACCTTCGAATTACAGCTTCGAGGCCAATGTGGCTAGGAAATCGGCATGTTTGTTGTTATTGCGGCTAATATGGGTTATGGTCGCATCGGCAAAGTAGTTCAATAGCTTTTGCACCTCATATCTATAAGGGGCCAGCGTTACCTCCTTGAGTGAGTAGACCCCATTCATCTGATTGACCAACAACTTAGAGTCACCTCTTACTTCCAGGTGTGTGGCTCCTTCTTGTTTGGCTAGTGATAATCCTATGAGGAAAGCTTCGTATTCTGCCGAGTTGTTGGTGTACTGAAAGTCCAAATTAAAAGACTGTGAAAAGACTTCTCCCGTTGGAGACACTAGAACTATACCCGCTCCTCCGGCATTATTGCTAGGAGTAAAAAGAACGGTCTAAATATAATATCCATGCCTCCTTTTTGATAAAAGAGATTTCGGGAAATTCTCCAGGAAGGTCTTCATGCAGTGCGGTGGTTCCTTCTCCCGAGAATACTGCTAGAAGATCTGCCATGATAGGTGTAGAATACACCGTATTTACTATCTAGTATTTATGCTTTCTTTGCTATTTTTCGTGTAAATTATGTATCTTATGCGTGTTTTTTGAGTTATTAGGTGCTTTGGAGTCGCACGGAGGAAAAGAAGGAGAAATCACCAAAATTTAGTAGAAAGGGAAAATCTGTCATTTCAGGGGAGGACATTATCTGGAGCCCAGCCACATGTTAAGGGGTGACCCTTATCCCATGTAGTGGGGTGTCTAAATCCTGCCCCAAATCCAACATAACCCTAAAATTGAGAGAAGATTATTCTCCCAATCATTTGGTCCCTGAACTTGCCCTGAAATTGAGAGAGATAAGAGATTCAGAGATGATGTTTGAGACAGGGAGGTGTTAATTTTGAAGAATAAGATGATGATCTTCATAGGTTTGAGCAGAATTTGGGGGCATTGAATGGTGATGAAATTGGGTTTAATTTAAAGGTTATGTCAATGGAAGAGATGGGTAATTGTTGATGTTGGTTGAGATGGTGAATATTGATGATGCCACTGTTAAACATATGAAGATGTGAGAGGAATTAGGGATCTGATAATGAATCAAAATGGGTTTGCTGGAAATCGAAAAGGGGATCTGTTGCTGCTCTGAATTAGTGAAGAAATGGAGAGGGGTTTCAAGTTCTTTTGTTGCAGATGGTGTTGAGAAGAAGATGATGAAGTTAGGGTTCGAATTTGAATAATTGAATCTGTACAAGGACAAGAAAAAGGTGGTCACATCACAAATAGTTGCTGTCAAGGATGGAATTTGGGGTTACTACAGGGCAGGAAGGAAATTGCATCTGTTGGAAGTGTTGGTGGCTGGGTTAAGAAGGGAGAATTAGCTGTTTTGATATGTTTTGGAGGAGGAGTTTATGGTGGTTGAGATGAACACAAATCTTGGCTCAAGGTTGTTTCAATTTGCAGGACGATTTAGGGTGTGTTGGTGATGTCACTGGTGATGAGGTTTCTCAGGAATTGAACTGTAGCATGCGATAGCTTGGCCGGTGTAGTGCACAACTTGAATAGCTAGAGTTGGGTCTGTGGGTTGCAGCCTTACATGTACAGTGACCTTTATTTGGAAGCTGTGGTGGAATTGGCTAAGAATAGGAGTTGCAAGATAGAGAGGATTTGATGTTGTTGGGCATGGCAATGCAGGTCAGGAGTGAATTGGACTGATATGGAAAAGGTTCTTGTGGAGTTGCAGGGAAACAAAGGCTGTTAGAAATGGCGGCTTTTTAGGTTGCGAGGGTTTGTCTCGATATTGCAGGAGCTGGTGCTATTCATCTGGGTTTATGCTGTGGTTGGTGCTGAGACGGCAGGGACTGGCAATTGCAAGTTATGAGTAGTTTGTGAAGCTTATGTGCAGAGAATGCTTGTGTTGTTCTGGAGGATGCAACTGATGTAGCAAGGAAAGAAGAGAATGGAGGTTAAGGTTGAGTTTAAATGTAGAAGATAGTGTTGCTGGGTTTTGCAGCTGTACAGTGGTGATGGGTGTATTTGAGAGATTATGGTGGCTGTTTGTTGGAGATGTTAATACAAATGATGTATGGTATCAATGATGCTACTGGTGTTGTAGAGCTTAAGTAATAGTTGGGTTCAGCTGGATTTACAGGGAAGAACATAATTTGGTATGGCTTGAGGTTTTTGGTTGAATTGCAAGCAGAAGCACCAGCTGGCCGTGTTGCACAGAAGTTACAGGCAGATCTGAATCGTTATATAATTGTTGGGAACGATACAAGAGGTTGGTAGCAAGATGTCCTCATCACCAATTTAGTGACGCCATGATCATCCAATACTTCTATGAAGGACTCCAATCAAGTGATAGGAATCTTATCGACGCAGCGGGTGGTGGTGCACTAGTGAGCAAGACGGTGGCACAAGCTAGAGAGTTGATTGAAAACATGGCAGCAAACTCTCAACAATTCTTGAGTTGTGGTTCGGATGTGCTTCTTCGGCGAGTCAATGAAGTGAGAGAGGTGGAGGAACTTCGTCAACAAATGGGAAACATCACAGCAATGCTACAACAAGTTTCAGCCGCGGTGATACCAAATTCTCATGGGTATGAAGACGTCAATGAGCAAGCTAATGCGGTCTTTCCAAATCAGCCAAGACGGTATGATCCTTATTCCAATACTTACAATCCGGGATGGAGAGATCACCCCAATTTTAGCTATGCGAACAAGCAAGGAGCAGTTCAACAACCTAACTTCAACAATTCGGGTGGATTTCAACCTCAACAACAACAATTCCAGCCGCGTCAACAATTTCAGCAACCACAACAATCAATGCAAAATCAAGGTTCCGATATCGATACAAAGCTTCAAACAATGATGCAAGGCATTTCTTCTATGTTTAAAGATTGCCAACAAGAAACCAAGAGTGTGATCAGGGAATTGCAGACACAAATGGGTTCCATGGCTACTGAGTTGAACCAATTGAAGGCACAAAATAGTGGGAAACTCCCTTCTCAACCTATTAAACCAAAAGAGGGTGTGAATGCAATTACATTGAGAAGTGGTACACAACTTGTGCAACCCGAAGTTGCTGATTCGGGCAAGGTGGAAACACCAAAGGAACCTGTTTTGGAGGAGGAGAATGAGGATTCTCCCCAAACTTCTGAGGTACCTATTCCTAACTCTAAAACTCCTATTCCTACTTATGTTCCTCCTTTACCTTTTCCTAGCAGATTTGCAAATTCTAAGAAGGAGGCGCTAGAAAAGGAGATTTTAGATGTTCTTAATAAGATTCATGTGAACATACCACTCATTGATGCTATTAAGCAAGTTACAAAGTATGCAAAAGTGTTGAAGGACTTGTGTACCAATAAGCAAAAGCTCAAAGGTAACGAAGTACTAAGTGTGGTGGAGAATGCTTCGGCAATCTTATAACACAAACTACCATTGAAATGCAAGGACCCAGGTAGCTTTGACATTCCCATCACAATTGGTACCAAAACATTTAACAAAGCTATGTTGGATTTAGGTGCATCCGTTAATGTTATGCCTGCATCTATGTATAATTCACTTGGTCTTGGTCCTCTCAAAAAGGCTGAAATTGTGTTGCAATTAGCCGATCGTTCTAATGTATACCCTATGGGTATTGTTGAGGATGTTCTTGTGCAGGTTAATCAACTAGTATTTCCAGCAGATTTTTGTGTTTTAGAGATGGATGAAGGTTCACCGGACTCGTCTCTTCCATTGTTACTTGGGCGTCCCTTCATGAAAACGGCGAGGACCATTATTAATGTGGATAAGGGAACGCTAACTATGGAGTTTGATGGAGAAGTAATACGTTTCAACATTTTCGAGACGATGAGATATCCTAGTGATGTCCACTCTTGCTTATCCATTGATGTTATGGATACTTTGGCACAACAAATGTTTGAATTGAATGGTGAAGATGCTTTGGAAACCGTTCTAACTACATCCATTGATAATGGTGTAGAGTGTGGTAATGTGGTTAAAGAAGCCCTTGGTGATCTCAACTCACTACAAGGATGCCCGGAAACTCATAATATCTCTTTTATTTCTTTACCATGCAGTGATGAGAAACGTTTACCCTCTATTGTTAAATCTCCAAAGTTAGAATTGAAACCTCTTCCTAGTCACTTAAAGTACTTGTACTTGGGTGACAATGAAGAGTTACCTGTGATTGTTTCTAACGAGCTTAGTGAATTACAGGAGCAAAAACTTCTAAGGGTGCTAAGGAAGCACAAGACGGCCATAGGATAGAGAATTGCCGATATCAAGGGTATAAGCCCTGCCGTTTGCATGCACAAAATACGTTTGGAGGACGATGCAAAGCCTACAAGGGAAGATCAACGTCGTTTGAACCCCCCAATGATGGAAGTTGTGAAAAAGGAGATACTCAAGCTTTTGGAAGTGGGTGTTATCTACCCCATATCCGATATCAAGTGGGTAAGCCCGGTACAAGTTGTACCAAAGAAATCAGGTGTGACCGTGGTGGAGAATGATGAGAATGAACTTGTCCCAACTCGTGTGCAAACCGGTTGGAGGGTTTGTATTGATTATAGGAAATTGAATGCCAATACTAGAAAAGATCACTTTCCATTACCTTTTATTGATCAAATGCTTGACCTTCTAGCTGGACACTCTTATTATTGCTTTCTTGATGGCTATTCAGGTTATAATCAGATTGTGATAGCACCGGAGGATCAAGAGAAAACCACTTTCACTTGTCCTTTTGGTACTTTTGCTTATCGAAGGATGCCTTTTGGATTGTGCAATGCTCCAGCTACTTTTCAAAGGTGTATGGTAAGTATATTTTCAGAATATGTTGAAAACATAATCGAAGTGTTCATGGACGACTTTAGTGTCTTTGGTGACTCATTTGACCTTTGTTTGAACAATTTGTCACTAATCCTTAAACGATGTGTTGAAACAAATCTTGTGCTTAATTGGGAGAAGTGCCATTTCATGGAAACTCATGGCATAGTTTTAGGCCATATAGTATCTTCTAAAGGCTTGGAAGTTGATAAATCTAAGATAGACCTTATTCGTGCTCTAACCCCTCCCACTACGGTGAGGGAGATACGTTCTTTCCTTGGTCATGCAGGTTTTTATCGTAGATTCATCAAGGATTTTTCCAAGATAGCATCACCACTTTGTACCTTATTGAAAAAAGATGTGGTTTTAACTTTGATGAGAAGTGTATGGCGGCATTCAATCGTTTGAAAGAACTTTTGATTTCAGCCCCTATCATTAAACCACCGGATTGGAGCAAGCCTTTTGAGCTCATGTGTGATGCAAGTGATTATGCGGTTGGTGTGGTGCTTGGGCAGCGTGTGGGGAAGATACCTCATTCTATTTATTATGCTTCTAGAACGTTAAATGAAGCCCAACAAAACTACACTACCACTGAAAAAGAGTTATTAGCTATTGTATTTGCTTTGGAAAAGTTCCGCTCTTATCTAATTGGTACAAAAGTTGTTGTCTTTTCAGATCATGCAGCACTTAGGTACTTGCTTACAAAGAAAGAGGCGAAACCGAGGCTCATACGATGGATTTTACTCTTGCAAGAGTTTGATATTGAAATCAAAGACAAGAAAGGAATTGAGAACACCGTTCCGGATCATTTGAGCCGTATTGCTGTGGACAAGGAAGCGATCCCATTGCGTGAAAGTTTCCTGGATGAGCAACTATTCTCAATTGCATTTGGAGAACCATGGTATGCGGATATTGTGAATTACTTGGTGTCTAAACAAATCCCAAAGAACTTGTCTCGTACTGAGAGGGACAAACCTAAAAGGTTAGGAAATCAATATATATGGGATGATCCATACTTGTGGAAACATGGCAGCGACCAAGTCATACGAAGGTGCGTTCCCGAATATGAATTTAACTCTATCTTGTATTTTTGTCACTCCTATGCTTGCGGAGAACATTTTGGGAATAAAAGAACATCTCACAAGGTACTTGAAAGCGGTTTTTATTGGCCAACTCTATTTAAGGATGCACATATATTTTGCACAAATTGTGATAGGTGCCAAAGGACAGGCAATCTAAGTGCCCGAAATCAAATGCCACAAACTTTTATTCAATTTATTGAAGTTTTTGATGTATGGGGTATTGATTTTATGGGTCCTTTTGTCAACTCTCATGGGAATTTTTATATCTTACTTGTTGTTGATTATGTCTCGAAATGGGTGGAAGCTAAGGCCACCCCAACTAATGATTCTAAAGTGGTTTCAGATTTTGTGCAAGCTAACATTTTTGCAAGGTTTGGAATTCCAAGAGCCATAATTAGCGATGGGGGATCTCACTTTAAAAACAAGTTCTTACAAGGATTGTTGAAGAAGTACAATGTGTCGCACAAGATTGCAACACCTTATCATCCCCAAACCAATGGACAAGCCGAGGTGTCGAACCGAGAGGTGAAATCCATACTATAGAAGACGGTGAATCCAACAAGGAAAGATTGGAGCATGCGACTTAATGATGCTTTGTGGGCTTATAGAACCGCATACAAAACACCTATTGGGATGTCTCCTTTTAGGATTGTGTACGGTAAACCTTGTCACCTACCCGTTGAGATTGAACATAAGGCATTTTGGGATATTAAGCAATGCAATATGGAGATGGATGGGGCTGGAAAGCAAATGAAGTTACAACTCCAAGAGCTAGAAGAGTTACGCAATGATGCATTTGAAAGCTCGCGCATTTACAAGGAGAAAACTAAGGCATTTCATGATTCTATGATTTCTAGAAAACAATTTTATGTTGGGAAGAAAGTGCTTTTGTTTAATTCTCGCTTGTAATTATTTCCGGGTAAATTAAGGTCACGTTGGATTAGACTTTTTATTGTTGCTAATGTGTTTTCTCATGGTGCAGTAGAAATTCGTAGCATAGCTACAGGAAAGGAGTTTAAAGTGAATGGACACCGGTTGAAACCATATTATGAGAACTTTACTTCCGAAGTTGTGGAAGGTGTGAACTTTGTGGATGCACTCCCTCTGGAGGAGTCTTAGTGAACAAGGAGTACGTCGGGCTGACGACTTTAAACCAAGCGCTAAGTGGGAGGCAACCCACCGGTTTTGTATCTTTACCCTTATCTTTTTATTTTTATGCATTTGCTTTTATTTTTATTTTCTTTGTTTTTGCATATCATTTGCGGAATTTCCCACCTTGAACTTTCTTTGGATGATTCAATTTTACATTGAGGACAATGTAAAGTTTAAGTATGGGGGAGCATTTATATGTTTGTATGGTTTGTTTTAGTGTGTTTTATGCATTTAAAAAAAAATCAGAAAAATAGAAAAACCAAGAAAAAAAATCTAGAAACTTGTGCCTTTAGGATGACACCATTAGTGGATGGAACCATTTTGAATGCAGGAGTTGAGGAACCAATTAACTAAACGGGACGAACATAGCTCAGAAATCATAAATACCATGATAGTTGTTACCATATCTCGGAATATCACCATATCGCATTCTATTTTTTTTATTTTTCCATATTTATCTATTGTTCTTTAAGTGCTTTGGTGGGTCACTAAACATCAACGTGTTATTACTGCTAGGATGAAATAGAGTGATTGAGTTACTAGAAGAAAAAAAATGAAAAACAAGAAAGAAAAAGAAAAAAAAGAGACCGACCAATTAGACCAAAACGGAATAAAATGACACTTGGGAATAGCAGTATGTGTGAAACGTAGTCCCTGTCTCCGTCGCCTAAACAAGCGTGGAATGCAGGATCCAAGGCAACTATCATGTACTTGCTGACAAGAATCATGCGCTTGGATCCAGTTTGATCCAATCATGTTGTTTAAAAAAAAAAAAAGTGAAAAAAAATATGAAGAAAAAAATGAAAAAGAAAAGAAAAAGAAAGGAAAGTATTATATTGGTTGAATAAAGTCACTCCTGGTTCCCTTGTATATGCTAGTGAGTTGATGTAGAATTCATACCAAGTAGCTCAATCCAATAGGAATAGGTTCATCTTGGCAGTGACCTTCAGACAGATATGGGAAACATCGATCACTTGTGAACATTCGCCAACATCTACATCTATATCCATCTTCTTTATCTTTTCATTGTGATTGTGGTTTGTTAGTTTCCGAGTATTGTAGCTTGTTCAACTATCTAATTAAAGCTTTACTAATATATGAATTGAATTTGCAAGGTACCTCCTCCTGTAGTCATTTTGGATTCGTTCATTGATTTGTCACAAGTAGATGGAGTTTGAAATATAGGTTTTGTAGGCAGACCTCTTGTAAAACTTCACGAGACTAAAACTCGTCCACTAGGGACACCTAAGGGTTTAAAGGCTTGTTATTTATGCTTAAATTAACCGTAGCCTCGACGAGACGGAGTTGTATGTATATTTTTATTTTGTTTGATTTGCTCGAGGACTAGCAAAGTCTAAGTGTGTGGGAATTTGATAGGTGTAGAATACACCGTATTTACTATCTAGTATTTATGCTTTCGTTGCTATTTTTCGTGTAAATTATGTATCTTATGCGTGTTTTTTGAGTTATTAGGTGCTTTGGAGTCGCACAGAGGAAAAGAAGGAGAAATCACCAAAATTGAGCAGAAAGGGAAAATCTGTCATTTCAGGGGAGAACATTATCTGGAGCCCAGCCACATGTTAAGTGGTGACCCTTATCCCATGTAGTGGGGTGTCTAAATCCTTCCCCAAATCCAACATAACCCTAAAATTGAGAGAAGATTATTCTCCCAATCATTTGGTCCCTGAACTTGCCCTGAAATTGAGAGAGATAAGAGATTCAGAGATGATGTTTGAGACAGGGAGGTGTTAATTTTTAAGAACAAGATGATGATCTTCATAGGTTTGAGCAGAATTTGGGGGCATCGAATGGTGATGAAATTGGGTTTAATTCAAAGGTTATGTCAATGGCAGAGATGGGTAATTGTTGTTGTTGGTTGAGATGGTGAATATTGATGATGCCACTGTTAAACAGATGAAGATGTGAGAGGAATTAGGGATCTGATAATGAATCAAAATGGGTTTGCTGGAAATAGAAAAGGGGATCTGTTGCTGCTCTGAATTAGTGAAGAAATGGAGAGGGGTTTCAAGTTCTTTTGTTGCAGATGGTGTTGAGAAGAAGATGATGAAGTTAGGGTTCGAATTTGAATAATTGAATCTGTACAAGAACAAGAAAAAGGTGGTCACATCACAAACAGTTGCTGTCAAGGATGGAATTTTGGGTTACTACAGGGCAGGAAGGAAATTGCATCTGTTGGAAGTGTTGGTGGCTGGGTTAAGAAGGGAGAATTAGCTGTTTTGATCTGTTGTGGAGGAGGAGTTTGTGGTGGTTGAGATGAACACAGATCTTGGATCAAGGTTGTTTCAATTTGCAGGACGATTTAGGATGTGTTGGTGATGTCACTGGTGATGGGGTTTCTCAGGAATTGAACTATAGCAGGCGATGGCTTGGCCGGTGTAGTGCACAACTTGAATATCTAGAGTTGGGTCTGTGGGTTGCAGCCTTACAGGTACAGTTACCTTTATTTGGAAGCTGTGGTGGAATTGGCTAAGAAGAGGAGTTGCAAGATAGAGAGGATTTGATGCTGTTGGGAATGGAAATGCAGGTCAGGAGTGAATTGGACTGATATGGAAAAGGTTCTTGTGGAGTTGCAGGGAAACAAAGGCTGTTGGAACTGGCGGCTTGTTAGGTTGCGAGGGTTTGTCTCGTGATTGCAGGAGCTGGTGCTATTCATCTGGGTTTATGCTGTGGTTGGTGCTGAGACGGCAGGGACTGGCAATTGCAAGTTATGAGTAGTTTGTGAAGCTTATGTGCAGAGAATTCTTGTGTTGTTCTGGAGGATGCAACTGATGTAGCAAGGAAAGAAGAGAATGGAGGTTAAGGTTGAGTTGAAATGTAGAAGATAGTGTTGCTGGGTTTTGTAGCTGTACAGTGGTGATGGGTGTATTTGAGAGATTATGGTGGCTGTTTGGTGGAGCTGTTAATACAAATGATGTATGGTATCAATGATGCTACTGGTGTTGTAGAGCTTAAGTAATAGTTGGGTTCAACTGGCTTTACAGGGAAGAACATAATTTGGTATGGCTTGAGGTTTTTGGTTGAATTGCAAGCAGAAGCACCAGCTGGCTGTGTTGCACAGAAGTTACAGGCAGATCTGAAATGGGAATGAGCAGTTGGTAGGAAACATGAGGTTGCTTTTGGTTGCATTGTAGGATTGAAATGAGGCAAAGATTACAGGGAAGGTGGTGAACTAGGAGGATACAGGCTGCAGCAAGGAAGTAGAACAGTTGCAGCTTGAGATGCAGTTAAACTGAGATCGCTGGTGATGGCACAACCATGATGGCTGGAAGTGATTGCAAATGAGTTGGCTTGGCAACTCAACCTAGTCAGGCGAGTTTGACCCGAGCTGACTCAGTAATTTAACTCGGCGACTAACGGAGGACTGTTAAGTCAATGGTTGACTTTAACGGAGTTATGACGGAATATTCCGTCGAATATTCCTACGACGGACAGAATTTTCAGGTGATCGGCGGCGACTTTTCGGCGCCGGATTCCGGCCAATTTTCGGCGCCGGATTCTGGCCAAAAACCCAGTTTTCCGGCAAGCGTTTTTGGGACAGATTTTCTTCATGGGTTTCTCTCACACGTGGGCTTGGTGGATTTTCAACTAATGGACTTTGAAGACAAAACCTATTTTTGGAAGGCGAAAAAGGCTATAAAAAGGAAGTTTTCTACACAATTTGATATAACGTTTTTATTCTATTCTTGGAGTTTTTGCAGAGAACAACTTCTAGGGTTTGCTTTCTTTTATGTTTCATCGATTTTCTTTGAATATTATGATGATGAACTCCATGAATATGAGTAGCTAAATACAATAATTGGTTATGGGATAAAAGTTGATTTCTTCAAGCATGTTATTTGATTCTATGAATTAGTTTTGTCTCAATTTTATCGTTTATGATTCATCGTTTATATTATCATATGATTTGAATGCTAGTTTGGTTGAGTCCGGAATCAATTGGATTTGTTTTCATCTCTATAGCTATATTAGGGTTTTCAATACGTAAAAGTTGTTATCTCTGATTTTTAGTAGCATCTTGTGGTTAATACTTGTAGTGATACATCTTTTTAATCGCATATGAATCATAACCTTTGTTAAAACGAATTAGTGATTTTACACGTTTGTTTGCATCGATTAGTCTTATTTCATAGAACTTATTGCTCTTAGGGAGTTAAATCTAATTGTGCTTTTACACTTTAGGTTGCTTTTTAAGAAGATTTCACGGTAGCATCTTTTAATGTTGTTTGTGATAAAATCAGGAAATAAACGGGATACTCTTGCGATCAAGATATCCTAGGACTTTTGATAATTGAGAGATTAAATACCAATTCTAATCATAGATGGAAAATACATGTTTATGAATGATACTATCCCTTAACCAATATCTTCTCCTTATTGATTATTCCAACTATTTACTTTGCTTTATTTAGTATTATTACTTTGATAAAAACAAAAACACACCTTGGGTTATTTGGTTACATAAGAATCTGAAAATTGCATAACAACAATCGCCTCTCTGTGGATACGAACTCTTTCTTATCGAATACTATATTTATATTAGTTGAGTGAGGAAGTGAAATTATTTTTGACGCATACGACACGCATCATGCCACCGCTTTCCTATTTATAGCTCTTAGAGGAGCGCATGTTATATCAAACTCTGACATTTGGAGCAGTCATTTGGCCGGTCTGCCTATCAAGGATGGTTTTAAGAGTAAGAACTTGATAGTATCAGCTATGGATATTAACACCAACTTGTTCGACAGTAGATAATGTATAAATTCTTGCACAACGTGAACTAGGGATAAGTATGATTTCTATGCTTTGGAGTATCTTAGTTCAACATCTCTCAACATACGGCTGAAGTAGTATATAATATGTTCAATCCCATCATCATCTTCCTAAGCAAGGAGATCCCCGACAGCGGTGTCACTAGAAGCGGTGTAGAGGCATAATGGTCTTCCTTGCATGGGAAATTTCATAACGGAGGGTGATGACAATATTATCTGGATCTTTCGAAATGCTTCTTGTTTCTTTGTACTCCAAATGAAGCTTGCTCCCTTCTTCAACAGGGGGGGGGGGGGTGAATACATCGATAAGTTGGGCTAAATCAGGTATAAAACGTCGGATATAATTTACCTTTCCCATAAAGCTTTGGAGTTCTTTCACAGTTTGCGCAGGAGGAATCGTGAGAATAGCTTGGGTTTTGGTTGGATCGACCTTGATTCCTTCAGAGGTGACTTGGAATCCCTTTTTTTCCGGAAGAGACTCCAAAAGCGCATTTCAGAGGGTTCATCTTTAATTTGTACTCGCGACACCTTTCAAATACTTTTCGTAGGACGTATGTATGGGATGCATGATTCTTTAACTTGACCACTATGTCATCTACATAATCTTCGACTTGCTTGTGCATCATATCGTGAAAAATAGCAGTCATGGCGTATTGATAGGTAGCACCAACATTTTTTAAACCAAAAGGCATCACAATATAGTAAAAGTTTCCGAGAGGAGTTCGAAAAGCTGTCTTACTTGCATTGTGTTCATACATCTTTATCTGGTTGTAGCACCTATATCCATCCATGAAATAGAACATACCTTTCCTACTGGTCGCATCCACTAGCATGTCAATTTCGGGGAGGGGAAAATCGTCCTTGGGGTAGCATTTTTTCAGATATCTGAAATAAACACAACATCTAATCTGGCCGCTTTTATGCTTTACAGGAACCACGTTGGCTAACCAAGTAGGATGGTGAATGGGATTGATGAAGCCAGCAGTCACCAACTTCTGAATCTCGGTCTTGATTTGGTCATCCACATCATGCCTGAACTGCCTTGGAGATTGTTTGATCGGTTTGGATCCAGGTTTTATATGTAGGTGATGGGTGACCAGTTTTTCGTCTAAGCCGTGCATTTCCTCATATGTCCATGCGAATATGTCTTGATACTCCTTGAGAAGACTCACGAGCTTCGTGCGTTCGTCTGCACATAGGTTCGAACTGATGGATATAGGTCTAGGAGATTTTTTTTATCCCCAATGTTGATCACTTCGAGTTCGTCCGTTATGGAGTCAGTGCCATCCTGTAATTATCGTGGAGCATCCGGAACTTCCTCTTGTAGCCTGTCGTTATTGTTGCATTCTATTGGACGGAGAGCCCGAGTGGGAGTCTCCCCTGCTAATTGCTAACATTGGTGACGGTATATGGTTTTCCAATTCTGGTTGCGACTTGCCATAAAGGTCTGTTCCCTCTTAGTATGGAGACGTGTTGATCCTTCGTTTAATGAAGAAGAGTTAGTGTTCCCTTTTAGTGAAGGCGCACCGCAAGACTCGGTCTATCTGTTTAGTGATGTGATCCGATATTCCTCCTTGATTGATATCCATGCGGGAAGCGGCGTGCAGTAAACTTTACTCGATGAATCTTGTGAATTTCTTCGGCTCAAATAGCTTCAGGCCGCAAATCGGTGCGTAAGGAGATAACGATGCAGGGATGCGAACAACTTATTTATTCATCACGGTTTTCAGGCATTGGTGATACGTCGAAGGAACGATCTTATTATCATGAATCCATGGTCTCCCTAGTATCATATGGTAGTCTGTCTCTTTTCTATCACTTCGAATTTTACTTTCGAATGGACAGGTCCTACCGATATATTCAGATTAACATACCCGTATGTGCTGGTTTGTTTTCCCTCAAATTCCGTCATCGTGGTAGGTTGTCGTATGATGTTTCCCGGTCGAATGCTGGCTGTTTTGAGGGTTTTAAGGGTGATGACATTTGAGGATACTCCCGTGTCGATAAGATCCCTGTTGAATTCTGAGCCCTTGATTCATGCGGTAACATGCAAGTCCCTGTTGTGACCTTCTTCCGCCATCATGTCATCTTCACTAGAAACCTTTGATGTTTTCAAGGCTTGATTGCACGAAGGAACCAAATGTGTGTATAGAGATATATGGTTGATTGCAGCAAACGTCTCCACTCACTGGTCTTTTGAAAGGTGTAGAAGTTCACACATACTTTCTACTAAATAATCGGCTTCCTGGTCTACTGGTTGTTGGTTGGTGGTGAAGCTATTGATTTGATGACGGTCATCGGTTGAATAGTTAGTCTTCATCGTTGGAATTTCTGGAGCGGGGAAGCCGCTTAAATATGATGTGAGGTTTACGAGGAAGTTGAGTATGTTCTTTATCGTCTCCTTCATCCCTTCTATGTTCCTCGTATGTATCTCTTGTACTCGAGCCAATTCGGCCAGGGTTGGATTTTCTCTAGATGTGTGTTCAAATAGAGTGCTAGAAGGATGAACGTCACCACTTGAAGGATCTCGCTAGGTGTTTGGAGTTGAATTGGTCCTAAGACCAACCATTCTGAATTCTGAGAAAATTGAAAATTGATCTTGCAACCGAGAGATCAACCTCTCACTGTGGTTGCCAGTTGTTTGAGGGTTGGTTCTTTTGTTTTTGGTAATTTTTGGGTGTGTTGATGAGGAAAGAATTCAAATCCTAAACAACTCACTCCACGGGAGTACTTTTATATTCGAGAGATCAATCTGTAAGATTCTGGCCTAAACCAAGAAATGGCCGTTTCAGATTCAATTCGGTCACAAAGTGAAGGAAATGGGGTTGATCTTAGGGAGGGAAGCGAAGAAGGTGTTGAGATTATGAAGGTGTTGACTGTTTATGTCTTGTATCAGAATGTCAAACTAGCTTGCATAATGTAAGCTATCAGTTCTGGGTGATTTCTGGATACTATGTTGATAACACTTGTGTTCTTTTTTTTTCCGAAATAGATTGAAAACCTATTTATACAAGTCATTTGAAGTTAAGTGATGAAGGAAGTTAAGTGATGGAGTAGTGGGGTCGTGTAGGGATGGTTATTATCACACGATCATGCCTTTGCCCACTTCCCTCATCACCGTTTAACCGTCAATCTTTTCCTGACACATTCTCATGATGGGTGCGTTGCACGACGCACACTGTAAACCTCCTGACAAATACCCCAGTAAGTATCCCCCAGATTGTGACATGTTTGATTTCTCGAATGAGTGGGACAAGTCGTTGGAATTGCCGCACTGAATTGCATATGGTGTTATTGGATAAAAAAACTAAGTTGTTTATAATGCCGACATAAAATATCGTAGGTTTTCGATGCATGTAAAGCATCGCTTTTAAATAAGCAGCTCGAGGCAATCAACGTTTATGAAACATCGTTGTCTTAAAGTTTATTAAATATGTTACAGATTGAGCGTCTTAAAATGGAAGCATGCCAGACCATCTTTGGGTGATCATTTGAAGGCCGCATGGGCGAGCCATCACTTGGTCAATCACTCCCCATGAAAGAGAGACGGTCGATGATCATCATGCTGGTTCGTTGGTTTGTTGGAAATAAATCCACATCATCCAACTAGGATGGAAAAGTTGGATGGACGATATGAATTGCGGCAGTTATATATTTCCATTGATATAACTCAGGGTTTTAAAATCGTGTGTCCCACCCCTCTTTGGGCAAGCGTTTCGATGACTCGAGCCCTAGGTTGAATGGGTTGGTCGGTCATGTGGAAGGTGGGTCGACGATGATCACGTTGACATCTTCGGGGACATCTGAAATCAAATCTAAGCCACTCAAATCAGCTGGCGATGATGGATGGCCGTGATCGATTTGCGGCAGTAATGTGTTGCCGCAAACACCGATTAGGTTTGAAAAACGACCACGTCTTCCCTAGTTCAATCGAACGAATTGATGTATTAACAGTTTGTCATGAGTAGGTCGATCGACCAAGGAAGGAGTTGGGGCGCCAACGAACACTTTGGTGCTTCTTCGATCATCTGAAATGAAATCTACGCCGTTCAATTAGGCTAGCCAAGTTGGACAGACACGATCGATTTGTGACAGTTGTATACTGCCGCGACCCAATTCAGGGTTTTCGAATACACTGTATTTGCTCAGGTCTGGGAAAATGGTTGAACGCCCTATAGGCTTGCTACAGGCAAGTCGATTATCAAGGGGGAAAATTGAGTAGCTAATGAACATGCCGACACTTCCTTAATCGTTTGTGGGAAAATCTAAGCCATCCAACTAGGCTGGCAAAGTTGGACGGTTGCGACATTTTTGAGACTGTTTTAGATACTTTAGCTCATTCGAGCTTCCTTCAATAACACGATCACCCTGTTTAGGGTTAGCGTTCGACAACACTGGGATGCGTTGAAGCAAAGTCCGGTTGGTTGGGACGTTGGTGGGCCCACAGGCGGTCAATGCCGTAATTACCTAGTTCTGCCAGGATTGGTCTAGGTTTGTTGAATTATGCGGCCAAATTGTGTGGCCTTGATCGTTTCTGAGACTGATATTAACAATCTAGATTTTCATTAAGGAATTCAAGCGCGATTGAGTTGACTTAAAAGCGCGTTGATATGAGATTCTCTTTGTCAGAGAGTGATGTAGCCCGCAGATCCCAATACTGGCACTTCGGGAGATTCATGCTACTCTGCTGAGAGTGAACACTCCATCGTTATGTCATGTCAATAGTGAGAGTTCGGCTGAGAACATAACATAGGAAAATACCAGGAAGGTCAATGCATTAATAACTAATATAATAGGTTGAATTTTATAGAATATCTGGGATTGATGCACCATTCTGATAAATTTTATAAATATGTCGAATTACTCAATACATACATATATAAATAAAGAACACTCATCACTTTCAAATGATTTTTATTCCTTTGCAGGATGAAAGCGCATTAAATGCTGGGCTTTAGGATTTTGATCATGAACTAAAAACCCACCATCAACACATGGTTACATTTTGAAAATCTCAAATTCTATTGAATGTACTGGTGCGAATCCTCGTTATATATACACACTCGATTTCACCTGCACTTGGCACAAATCCAGACTACATGTACACCTCAAACCCTCACACAAACCGATGCCAAAGTGCATCGATTTTCCTACCTAAACTAGGGTACTATCAGTACTCAGTACCAAAAATATGAAAATTAGGATCGATCCAATCTCATTGAAGCCATAGGTTCAGCATCCACGCCACCGCCCCTAAATTTTTTGGGTTTCCTTGATAGAAATGCATTGATTTTGAAAAATTTATCATGTTTTAGTACTATTATTAGCCTTTTTTTTGCCGAGAGTACTATTATTAGCCACCCATGTATTTTTCATGACAGGGGATTTAGTAGTTACAGTTATATGGAAATTTATAAATACCAATTATCGAATCCTAAATCTTGCAGGTATCCACCAAAGAGTGGAGTTGAATTCGAATGAATCCGTTAATAGAACAAGTGCGGATTTTATGAAGATCCTGGTAAGGCAGTAAACTTTTTTTTTCTTCTCCCCCTTAATCAATAATTACATCTTTTGCATAATAGGTAAAACCTATTGATTATTGATTCACTTCCCATAACATAATAATCTGTAAACCATATGTATGTAGTACGAAACTACTAAATAATTCTCCCCCATTTTGTCAATAAAATTGGCAAAGGTACGAAAATCGTGGGATCGTAATAAAAACAACCAAAAGATATGTCAAGTTTTAAGAAAGTTAGAGATACTATATTATGACATAGTTAAAATGCAACTCATCATATCAAATTTATTTAGATGATATCATATAGTAAGAAAATACTTTGCGCTTATCTAGGAGATTTAAATTACAAGCATTCCCTATAAATTCCACAGCCACACTCCCCACAAAGATATAACAATTGTGCACAAGTTCATTTAAGAACTCTCCCCCATTTGATGTCAATCCCAAGAGAACAACATGAGTGACCTTGCTTTATGAAAAAAAAGGATTTTGTCGGACATAAGCAAATCACATGGATTTGTATCCAGAAAATCGACTTTAAAATAATTGTGATAACCGTGGATTAACAATAATAATCCGGCCGACCATTTCATCCTTTTGACAATTACAAAACATTTAGGAGTATTCTATACTAGTACAACCGTTGCCACGGTGGGAGGGCCGACCGAAGAAGAATCTGAAGATGGCGACTACTTTCACATTTCGTTTCAGCAAAAATGATATTTTCTCCCCGTTTCGGAAAAAGTGATACTTTCACCTCGTTTCAGAAAAAGTGACACTTTCGCCTCGTCTCAGAAAAAGTGATGTTTTTGCCCCGTTTCAGAAAAAGTGATGCTCTCGCTCCGTTCCAGAAAAAGCACTTTTCCCAAAACGGAGCGAAAATATCACTTTTCCCTAAACGGGGCGAAAGTATCATTTTTCCCAAAACGGGGCGAAGTATCACTTTTTCCCGAAACGGGGACAAATGATCACTTTTCCTGAAACGGAATGTGAAAGTTTTTTCTGATACGGAAAATTAGTCGATCCATAAACCAAAATATGGTTACATGATGTGTTATGCATCCTTTGTAGTGGTTTGTATAATGGTTATGCATTTAATTTTCGAGAATTGTGCCTAAAATGAAAGTATCACTTTTATTGAAACAGATGGAGTATATCGTTTTATTAGTTGCAACAAAAAATTAGTTGATGCATAAACCAAAATATGGTTACATAAAGTATTATGTATCCTTTATGGTGGTTTGTAAAATGAATATACAGTTAATTTTCTAAAATTATGCCTACAAATGATAAATACCTCCGAATTTTTCGTAAAAACTCAAAATTTGATATTGTTGTTTATGCTCGTTGGATAGGTTTTTTTATTAGCTTTCCAACGAGATAAAATTTGTAAAATTCCAAGGCACGAATTTTTAGATATGTTATATTAAAGTTTGCATTCCAATTATACCCCTAAAAAAATAGGATACATAAGGAGTTATAGTAATTAGACTAAAAGAGAGGAATATTTTTGGTTTTTCGGCCCTAACCATTTCCAATATTTTTATTTCAATTTAATGACTTAAGATTTATAAAAAAATGGCCGTATAAGGTCCTCCCTCGCTTCGCTTGGTGGGCCCAACAATTTTCCATGTACTCAAAACACAACCACCTCTCTTTAAAATAATAATCACAATATACTCCTATAAGCCACTTCCTCGAAGCACTACTTCCATTTCATCTTTTTTACTCCAACATCCTCGTCGAAAATTAAAAATCCTTTTTCCAGATATAATGGAATGAAAAACTAACCCTATAGGTTTCCTCAAAGCTTTGATATAGTTTTTTTTTGATCAGATTGATATAGTTAATAGATTGCAACACTTAAATGTATGAAATCTCTAGTAATTCCATCTATCAGTCTATTGAGCACATGTTTCTCCACATCCCTTACTACTTCCTCTTTTTCAATACATGAAAACATTATGTCACTCCATCCAAAATCCCACATACAGTTTACCACTGGATTCTTGTTTTCATGTCTTTTTGTAGCAAATAGTATTGGTTGCTTGCTTCATCTTCAATGTGTTCATTACCAGAGTACTTATACGTTTCAAGGTCCTCATTCAACTCCTTAACCAAGCTGTCCAAGCATCTAACCTTCTTGGACCCAACATAAATGCTTATACAAGGATTACAATTGAGCTCTTGTATTTTTCCTTTCCTTCTCATAGTTTCGTATCCAGAGTCTAAAATTAGTTTACTATCTTCATCTTGACACTTGTTCATACTGCAATTGAGGGTACTTACAGGAAACTGAAATCTGAAGAGTGCCACAGCTGCATTAAGGAAAAATTGACTCCTAAGAAGTATTTGCTTGAGGTGATCTTCATTTGTGGAGGTGACCCTAGTTTTTCAGATTTGGGCCTCTCCTGCTGTAAAGGTTTAGCAACGTCTATAATGCTGCTCTCCTGTAAGGCTGTAAGATCAAATAATATTGTTAGTTTTGTTGTTCTTGTTCTTGTACTACAATTTATAGTTAATACTGAACAGGAATGCTGCAATAGAACCTGGATGCTGAAATCATGTTGGTGGGTAAAAGATGTAGTTTACCTTTAATTTGAATCGAACTGTCTACAGACTTAAATGGTTGATCTTTGGAAAGCAAAACTACTGAAGCTTGCAAAGGTTTGGAAACTTCTGTGGTCTTTTGAATCTGCATAATAGTAGAACAAAGCTTAGATAACAAAATTGACGAGCACATGAGTTAGAGATTAACTATGTGCACAGATAGAGGAAGTCACCAAAACCATGCTTATCCTCTTGATTCTATAATCTCAATTGATGCATTGATATAAATAATAGGATAGCTTACCTTGGCATTTGCATTGATGGTCTGCATTTCATTTAGCATTTGGTATTCTTTTGCAGCGGAGTAGCTGAGAGAGGGTGTCACTCTAGGAATTGTGTATGTAGCTTACGTTGATATGGGTGATTGGATGTTTGCTTCTTCCTATTATTTTTTAGTTAGCATGATACTTATTTGTGCTACATTCCTCTCATGCCTTCTCTTCTCTGGTTCTTCCAAAACTGAAGCCGGCTGCTTTAGTGACATAACTTTCCTGTCAGGGGAGTCACTGCCCAATTCTTTGTTTAGTATTCTTGGGGGAATGATTTTAAGTAATTCAGTACCTTCTACCTTATTCTGCATCAACTTGATACTAACAGGTGTCGTGATATCAACTTTTGAAATCTCCTCATCAGTATCTCTATCTGTCGGAATGATCCTGTGGTTGAAATTCTCTTTTTCAGGTTTCCTTAACTTAGGTTGGAGTATGATAATATTTTGCTGACTGATTAGATCTTCATGAATGCTCCTCTTTATTGCATCATCAGGTTTATTTGGGTTTTTACGAACTTTGGAAGGATTCCTATTTATTAGCTTCTGTTGCAAATCCACGATGTCATGGATTGATCTTGATGTGTTTACTTTTTGCATAGTCTCAGTTTCTTCGGATTTTTCGGATTCGGCTTCCTTTTCACGGTCATCTGTTCTTTAGCTGCTCGAAGCTTTGAGTTATTTGACTCCGATTTCCTAAGCTTGTATCATGGCTGAGTGGGATATATTGTTGGGGGTTTTCTCGCTTAGTCAATGTCAATAGCTTGTCGTTTGCATTTGTCCTCTCTTTCTGGAGCATAGTCTCCTTGGTTGTTTTTTCTTGCTTTATAAATACTGGTTCTGGTTGTTTACGTATCTGTCGGGGCATGTAAAATTCATCCTCAAACATCTTCTCCTTTGTGTCCCCATTCCTTGTGTTTTTCCGTTCCTTCATATTTTGTTTATTCTGCCTCGTCTTCTTTTCCTGTTCTCTCGCTAGAGTTTCAGCATTTTTTGGCTCACTAGGATGTGATTTCTCTTTGTGAACCACTCTCTCGGATGTCTCATTTTGCCTAACCAAGCTTCTGTCAGCAAACTGGGTTTCCGAATTGTTGGTTGGCAGCACTTTTGGCTTATCTGTTTGCAAACGAAGTTTATCATTATGCATTGTCTCGGGTATATTTTTTTTTGTAATTTCGTGCAATGATTTCATAGAAGTATAGGCTACAGATAATTCTTGCTTGATAGATGTGTCGTATAACCCTCCAGCTTTTGATTGTATCGGTGATGGAAACTCTTCCAGACCCATAAGTTTTGCGACAACATTTGATAGTCTCCCCCTTTTCAGTTGAGAATCTGAACGTGAGTGCTTATTTGGGTTTGTTGATGGTGTATGGGAAACAATTTCACTTGAGGTAGTAAGAGCTTCTTTTGCGGAATTGATCTTCTGGGGTTCTGTAGGAGAGTATAATATTAACTGTTTCTGCTTTATGGGGTTGCTCTTTGTAGCCTGTAGAACATCTTCGACCAAGTTTGTTGATAGTTTATTGAAAGAGAGCTTTGGTCGTTCTGATTTCATCTGTTTGTTGACTGCTTCAGTCGTATGGCTGGGATCCTTTTCAACCTCCACCATTCTTGTCCGTTGCTTTCTTTGAGGGATAACCATGTTCTCAGAAACTCCTTGCAGGTTTACAAGCATTCTTAAGGATTCATCCAAATCCATGGCTTCTTTGAGGAGTTCGTGTCCGGTTTCGACAGAGAATTTGTCAGAATTTAAGCCATCATAGCAGCCAGTGAGGATTTGATTCAGCTTCTCCGCACCATTTGAGATCTCTTGTATGTGCAGAAGTGAATGGGTAGGAAATCGACCACTTGAAGGTAAACCTGACCTTCTATCCACATCCACCAAATCCACTTTTCTAATGTGATGCAGGAAAGTTGTCGAAGAGTTTTCTGATGATCCCATCCTCCTGTGTTTCCCGTTGTTCTTCAGTGCAAAAGCAAGTGCCATGGACAAATCAGCTATATTTTCAGAGCTACGAGCTCTCCTATAACCTATTGGCAGAATCTGTTTTGAAGATTCTATTATAGAGAATGATGAATCTTGCCCACTACCATACCATCCGTTCACGTAATGGCTAGAAGAACCAATCTGTAACCGATGTAACCAGCTTAATAGGTATATGGATAAAAGACTCGTGAAAAAACGAATAGGAGAAAATAATGAAATAAAAAGAAAGTGAACAGAAAAAGAAGAAAAATGGAATGGATAAACTTACACTTCCGTAGGGGTTTGTTTCTTTTGATCTTTGAGAAGCTTGATTGAATTTTCGATATATATCTGTCCATTTGAGTTTTAAAGAACAATATATCTTTAGGAAACACGAAATGAAAATGTTACATTTGGTTGCAGATTTAGTTCAGGGGATAAGACTTATTATGGAAGTTTGTACGGAAAAGTTGCGAATAAAAACTATTTACGGTTACCTTCATAATCTAGTTCTAAATATTAAACTCTTATCCAGGACTAGTCATTGCATATTTAATTAGCTAATTTTTGTTCAATCTACAGATTTCATCTCTTAGAAATTACCTGCAGATGTCTGATTCTGATTTGAATCTTTGGGAGTCTGAGACATTGCCATATGTTCTTTCCTCCGACGCAGATCATGCAACACTTTCCGTATGAATTCTGTTTGCCTCGACATGGTCGATACTTTACGATCAACTACGCTTCTCCAGGTAGCATATAACATTAAATTGCTTCACATTCTCTGTGTACTACTCTCTCAAGATTGTATTAACTGAAAATGCCTTGAAATTTCTTCTGTCTATACAATATTGGTTGTAGTCATCTCATGTAAAGGCAATGCAGTGTTGAGAAATCTATGTTTGGATATTGTTTTTAGAGGTATGGAGGAACAAGAAACTCTATGTTTAGAGTGGTATTTTGTTGGTAGAACAGTTGAAATGCTCCAATCAGGAGAGAGGTGGGTAGTCTTCTATCCGTGTACAGTGGACATACTGAGTGAGTGGGAATGTTTTTTTTTTCTTTTTTGAAAGATTGACGTGAACGTTAGCTAAATACATTAGGTTTGTGACTACTCTTTTTCCGTAGTCTACGTGATGTATACAGTTCAGAGGATCATATGCTAAGTAGTATCGATGCCTCTATTGAACTAACAATGCTAAGTAATAATCGATATATAAGATCACAATAATAACGAAGAACACAAATGGTGTGAATACATCAGTTCATAAGAACACAATAATAATACGAGACTGAGGAGGCCCCAAAGAAAAGGGTGGAGCTACCTCAGGACGGCAAATACATCAACATGATTACCTTCTCCAGCGGAAGTCAAGAAGAAATGCTCGAAGACATACTCGATTTAGCTCGAAACAGAAAGAAGATCGAATCCCACGAGGTGTTCAAGCTAAGTGGACCACCTACTAGCACTTGGGAGGAATGGATGGCCACGCCATTAATATTCTCAACAAGGGACGTCAACCAGGAGGTTGAAATGCACAACGATCCACTGGTCATTACTATTCCAATGCATGGGTGGAATGTTACGAAGATCCTAGTGGATGGGGGAAGTTCGTTAAATGTGCTATTTTATGAACCCTACCTACGCATGGGTTTAACAGTAGAGCAAATGGATTCTTCCACTTGCACAATATATGACTTTAATGGAGCATTCTCTAGACCAAAAGGAGAAATTCTCTTGCAGGTACACGCAAGACCCTTAGTGACCAACACACGCTTCTGCGTGGTGGAAGCACCTTCGCCCTACAATGTCATCATGGGAAGACTATGGGTCCATAGATTGTGAGGAACTACTTCGACATATCATCAGTACCTACTCTTTCCTACACCTATGGGTGAAATGGAAATCAAAGGCGACTAGCAGGACACAAGGCTATGCAACCTAGCAGAAATCAGGCTCAACGAAGAGAGAACTGCGGCTCAGCAGCAAGAGAGAAAGAGACGAAAGGAAAGAAATAAAAAGGTACATGACGTAGCTTCCTTGGCACCTGAAACTGTCTCAGCATCAGAAGCAGGTACCTCCGCCACACCAGACACAGATACTTCCACCAAATGACAATTACAGAAAAGCACTCCTCAACGGCCTCAGCAATAAATCTGTGCCCCGGTGGAACCAACAAAGAAGATCAACATCGGGACGCAGACAGAGCCAAAAATGCTCAACATCGGAACTTTACTTGAAGAATGAGAGGAGGTGCAACTACAAAAATTACTAACATAGTACGCAGACGTCTTTGCATAGTCAATGGAGGACATGCCTAGAATTGATCCTAATATGGTCTCACACCCCCTTCGGCTAAAACCGGAGATACCACCGTTCAAATAGCGTGTACGTAAAGTGGCGGACATCTACCACGAAGGGGTAGAAAAGGAGTTTCAAAAGCTACTTACACCACGATTCATACGAGAAGTCAAATATCCCACATGGATATCCAACATGGTCATTGTTCATAAAAAGAACGGAGGCGTACGCATCTGCATCGACTTTAGCAATCTCAACAAAGCGTGCCCCAAGGATAGCTACCCGCTCCCAAATATTGACCAACTAGTCAACGCAACCGAAGGCCATCAAAGACTATCCTTTATGGACGGATACTCAGGCTATAACCATATAGCTCTGGCAGAGGAAGACCAGGAGCATATTGCGTTCTTTACCCGCGAGGCATGTATTGCTATACAAGGATGCCTTTTGGACTAAAGAACGCGGGGGCAACATACCAACGATTATTAGACAAAATATTCAAACCATGGATATGCAAGATACTGGAGGTCTACGTAGACGACATGCTCGTCAAAAGCAAAGAACAAAAAGATCACCTCTCACACCTAAAGGAGATATTCGAAGTCATGAGTGGCTTTCACATGAAGGTGAACCCGGAGAAATGCATGTTCGGAGTTACCTCAGGAGAATTCCTGGGATACCTAGTAACTCAGCGAGGAATCGAAGTAGACCCCGAAAGGGTCAGAGAAATAATGGAGATGCCATCTCCGCGAACTCTAAAAGGAGTACAAAAGCTAAATGGAATTTTAGCTTCCATGGGAAGATTCATAGCAGGATCGTCAGATAAATGCAAAGAATTTTTTGACATGCTAAGGAAAGGAAATAGGTTCATGTGGACCACGGAATGTGAACAAGCCTTCCACAAGATCAAAGAAGACTTGGCGTCCGTACCTATTCTACAGAAGCCGGAGCCAGGTGAGATACTCACCCTATACCTAACAGAAACAAGCTACGCTGTGAGCGCAGTGTTGGTACGAGACCAATGGAAGGGAGAAAAGCCCGTATACTACATCGTCAAGATACTCAGTTCAGAGGAGTGTAACTACACCAAGGTGGAACAACTCATATATGCCTTAGTAGTGTCAACACAAAAGATAAGGATATATTTCTATGCACACACCATCCGAGTTTTCACAAAGGCTCAAATAAGTCAAATTCTCGACAGCACGGAGAAAATTAGAAGAGTGGTAAACTGGAATGCTATGATCAAGCAGTTTCACATAATCTTTGAAACCAGGAAAGCAGAGAAGTCACAAATCTTAGAAGATTTCTTAGCGGACATACCTCTGAATGACGAAGCAGAGATAAACGACATCCTAGGAATGGAAGAAGAAAATCCGGACCCAGGAGACCTCTTGGAACCGCAAATATCACTAAGGTGGTAAATATTCGTAGATAGCTCCTCCAACGGAGAAGGAGCAGGTATAGGGATTGTGATAACAACCCCTACCGGAGACAGACTCATCTATGAATTCAGGTTAGAATTCGAACAATACACTAACAACATCACGGAGTATGACACGGAGTATGAGGCTGTCATACACGGCCTAAAGCTAGCACAGGAGATTGCCTATCATATGTTCGTTTGACTAGTGACTCACAATTGTTCATTTGACCAATAGAGCTCAAATACCAAACTTTGGATGCAATATTATCTTCATACCTAAAGCTAGCACAGGAGCACGCATCAAAGATCAACAAGGTCACATTCAGGCATGTCTGTCGAAAAGACAACAGACACGCAGATGCCTTAGCATTCATATCATCAATGCTAAGATACAGAAATACCACCTCTGTCCAAATTGGGAGAATTTATGAACCTTCGATAGAAGTACTAACCTCAGCAGAAGAAACCTTGGTCATCCAGACCAGGGGAATGAAAGAAGAGGATAAAGCAAAGGAAGATGAAAGAGCGGAAGAGCCGGATAACGAAGCAAACATGTATGACGAAGATAAATCCATGTCGTACGGAAGCAACGAAAATGGGGCAGAAGATGATTGGAGAATCCCAATCCACCGGTACCTCGACAAAGGTACCTTACCCGCAGATATCAAAAAAGCTCGAAAAATCGAATCAAATGCAGCAATTTATAGCATGCGGGATGGAATACTGTATAGAAGGTCATTTCTTGGACCTATGATGCGGTGCCTCTCACAAACAGAAGGTAGGAGAATCCTACATGATATACACAGCGGAGAAGCTGGCAATCACAACGGAAGAATATCTATGGCAATCAAATCTAAAATGCAAGGATACTATTGGCTAAGCATGGACGAAGATGCAAAGAACGTAGCAAAACGTTGCGAAATATGCCAACGCTTTGCCAGGAAGATTAAAGCGCCTGCAATGGAGCTTAACTCAGTCATCATCCCATGGCCATTTTCCAAGTGGGGAGTTGACATTGTTGGACCCTTGATAGAGGGGACATCGAAAAAAAGGTACCTCATAGTAGCTACAGATTATTTCACCAAATGGGTGGAAGCAAGGGCTTTGGAAAGAATTAGGGACACAGATGTCTTTCAATTCTTTTTTGAGCAAATCATCTACAGTTTCGGGATACCGGCCGCCATAGTCTCTGACAGTGATAAACAACTGGAAGGAAAGAATATAGACATGATGTTTAACGCCTTCAACATTCAGAAAAGCAAGTCTTCCAATATACCGTAAGATCAATGGACAAGCGGATGCCACTAACAAGACGATAACAATTAACTTGAAAAAGAAGCTTGGGGCATACAAGAAAAGATGGTGTGAACATCTACACAACTTTCTATGGGCCTATCGTACCACAAGAAGGGAGGCCACGGTAGAAACTCCGTTTTTATTAACCTACAGAGCTGAAGCAGTCATCCCAGCGGAGATAATGCTGCCAACAACGAAAACAGAAGCATGGGAAAAGAACCTAACAACGGATCTTATGCTGGAAAATCTGGATAACATCGAAGAAATGCGTGAAGTGGCTCTGCAAAGGATGATGAACTACCAACGGAGGCTTGCTCGTGAATACAACAAACGGGTAATTCCTAGAAACTTTGTGGTTGAAGAATAAGTACTACGTAAAATACCACCATATCAAAAGAACAAAGAGTGGGGAAAATTAGCTCCAACATGGGATGAACCCTAAATCATACACATCATTGCAGGGAAGGGTTAATACTACCTGAGGAACCTCAAAGGAGAAGTATTACAACACCCTTGGAATGCAACGTACCTTAAGAAGTACTACCCGTAATTGAATGGTTATTGCTCAGGAGAAGAAGGGAAGGGGTGATAGACCACCATGTTCTATCCCTGATCAAAGGTATTACAAACTTAACTAATCAATGAAAGAAATTTTTTGCTAAGAAAAAGTACGTGTTGATTAGAATACAAATTGGGTTAAAAATTACACCCACCCTCCGTCAGAATTGACGATGAGGCATGGCACGGCACAATAGCGCATGTGTCAATCTCGGATCCTAAGGGCGAATGAATCCCTCTAAAATGCAGATAGTAAGCAATATATCCAATAAAGAGAGATACCTTGTGGAAAGTAAAGCAGCCATCGCTGAACACGTAGGGTTACAGGAAAATTATTGCCCACGTAGGGACCTTCGCCGCCACGGTACCTTCTGGCCAAAGGATATCCTGGTAGGACGTTGAATGTTCCACCAAGGTTAAACATACCTTAGCAACTTGTGATGACAAGAATTTGCGAATAACTAGACACAATATGTCTAATACTTTCATAAAATAATGAAGGTACCATAATAAGTATTACCAAAACACGACTAACATGTCTTAAAGGTTACAAATGAAAAAGGTTCAGAATGTAACAAAGGGTGTTTCAGAGAAATGAGACATCAAATGCCCCTCAGCTGGGGAAAAAATATAACATAGAAGTTCAATTGAAAACGAAGCCGAAATAGCATGATCAAGGATAAGGAAGACGGGGAAAGACAACTACCTCAGCCTGAAGCTCAGCCTCAACAAAAGCATTGTTGATATAATCAATGACGAAACGCTTGAACTGCGCCTTCATCCGAGAAGCTTGAGCCTCCGAGTCCAAAGTCGACTTCTGACGAAGTTCCATGACCTGGGCGATGAGATGATCATTAGCTTGCTGAAGAGACTCAGATTTGAGCTTAGCCGCAACATCAAATTGGCGAGATATTTCCAATGTAGAGATCTCACCCTCAAGGAGGCTAATCTTGGCATTTGCTCCTACCAACTGCTCCTGGAGACCTGCGGATACGAAGGGTATCAGCAATAAGTAAAGACGGATAAAGGCACAAAGGATGCTACGGAAAAATAAATGTCCTAAGCTACCTCCGGCATGGCTAAGGGATTCTTCTAGGCTATGCTGAGCCTCGGAAAGGTCCACCTCAGCTGCATCAAGATCTTCCATATGGGTATCCTTTTCAGTCTGAAGATCATCAACATCTATCCGGAGCGAAGCATTCTCGGAGGACAAAGCTTGGTACACACTTTCTAACTCTTCAAACCTTTTTACCAAGGACACATAAAACATGGAAGAAGACTCGGAGCCAACATCGACAAGTTTGTTCTTAAGAGAACAGACCTCGGAAGCCAATACATTACGCTCCGCAGTAACCTTAGCTAAGGAAGCACAAGCATCTTCAAAATCGGCATAATATTTCTTTCGAATAATATCTTGGGTTGAGAGACGTTTCTCGACTAAGGCAATATCCTCCTTTTTCTTTAAAATAAGACTCTCCTTCCAACTAAGGGATTCGCCATGCTCCTTACGAAGCAAAGCTATCGGCAGACTCAAGGGAGAGTTGAGCCTCATTGTGTAAAGTTACATTCATCAACCTATTAGACTTCTTTTGGTAATACCAAACATCGGAATTTAACTTGGCCACTCGATCTTGGAGATATCTAAGCTCACTAGAGCCACCGGCTGACAGACAAAGGTTGTCTCAAGACTACGCAACCAACAAAAGTAAAGAAAAATCTAAGGGGAAGAAGAAACAAACCTATGGCTTTGGAGGACTCAGCGGCTAAGGCAGCATCAACAGCTTTACGACCATCCCCAGTAACCTTGGCAGCATTATTAGCTCGCCCAAGAGCCAACAAGAAAGCTTCTAGAGACCTCTGCTTCTTCCTCAAATCATCCTCTAATGAAGATATCTTAGCAACAGAATCCGCATCACTTGACGAAGGATGCTTTACAAAAGCAAGAGCATACTCTTGGTGAGCACGTTCCAATAAGGCACTCAAATGAGTACACTTATCCCTATAGACCTTAAATAAGGTATAGCTAACATAGATCTGCTTACAAAGCTACAAGCAAAGGAGCATAAGAGCGGACGAAGGTCAAACTAAGAAAAAAACACTCAGGTAAGAATCGCTTACTAAGAATGCTGAAAGATGAGGAAGGAAAGTGGCATAGGTATCCATGAAATCTTCCATCTCTTGGATGCTACCCCTGCGGATATCACCAAGGCTCTGACTAGAGTGTAGACAATCAGGGTCAAATAACAAACCCTTAGCTGCGCGGTACTGTGCAGTCAGCACATCCAACTGCGAAGCTACTTCAATTGAACTATCAAGATGATGATGATCAACTCCAACAGAGAAGGGACCTTTGGAATCCTGCAGGACAACTTCGAGAATAACATCATCAGAACTGCCTAAGCTTAAGCTCTCCAACAGCTTACCATGGCTTAATTTAGCACAAATATGAGGCACGACTACCGAACCCTTACCACGACGAAGAGACGGAATTTTTGGATGAGCTAGGAATAGAAGATGGGCCTTGAGATTTTTCCCAGACCCATGTCACCAGCAGAAGGAAGATTACCAAGTACGGTCCAGTCTGGTGACGAAGGGGGAAGTCCTACAACTTTGCTAGCAGGGGTAGTAGAAACAGACTGAGCACTCCCTAGTGAAGCACGAGCAACGTTGAAGGAGAAGCTAGCTAGTGAAATCACAACCTTCTTCTTCGGCTGCGAATCTGAGCTACCAGCCTTCGTCGTGGGGATAACAACCTTGGCAAATGAACCACTTGATTGAAGAGAAGTGGCAGGAGATGAAGGAAGACTCTTAGAAGCCACAACAGCAGATCAGCAGCGGCATAGATAGCATGCAAAGCAACACTAGGAGCAGAAAATGAACGCATATTCAAATACAACGTAGGAGTAGGGGATTGAACACTAACATGCTCGACCAACTGGGTGCCGGAATCAACAAGAAGGTTCTCATCCTCAACAGAGACAGCTAGGATGGGGATGGGGGTACCATTGGAAAAATCCTCCTCAATATCATCCAAATGAGGGTAGAGGCCAGTATCCTCAATATCCTCCATGTCCTCATCACGCGGTACCTCACTAGCAGCCTTAGGATCCTCTTCCAAAGCATAAAGATCAATAACAGTCTACAAAGAAACACATACGTCAGCTAAGGATCAGGGGCAAGGCACTAAGGAACTTACAAACTCAAAGGTATGATAATGATCCTTACCTTCGCAGGTGTTTCAACCAAATCTTTTCTCTTCCTAGTCCTTGTGGCTACAGAGCTACCAGCAGAGCCCGAAGAATCCCCAGCAGAAGAAGCACGGACAGACTGCGAAACAAAATCATCATAATAAAAAGATGTCAAAGCCACCAAAGATGTCAAAGGAGACAAAGGAGATGACGGAAGACTCTTAGAAGCCACAGCAGCATCTCCAGCAGCGGCATAGATAGCATGCAAAGCAACGCTAGGAGAAGAAAATGAAGGTATCTTCAAATACAACGTAGGAGCAGGGGTTTGAACACTAACAGGCTCGACCAACTGGGTGCCAGAATCAACAAGAAGGTTCTCACCCTCAACAGAGACAGCTCGGACGGGGCTGTGGGTACCCTTGGAAAAATTCTCCTCAATATCATCCAAATGAGGGTAGAGTCCAGTATCCTCAATATCCTTCATGTCCTCATCACGCGGTACCTCACCAGCAGCCTTAGGATCCTCCTCCAAAGCATCAAGATCAATAGCAGTCTTCAACTTACCCTTCCTCTGGGAAGACTAAAAAGAAACACATACGTCAGCTAAGGATCAGGGTCAAGGCACTAAGGAACTTACAAACTCAAAGGTATGATAATGATCCTTACCTACGCAGGTGTTTCAACCAAATATTTTCTCTTCCTAGTCCTTGTGGCTACAGAGCTACCAGTAGAGCCCGAAGCATCTCTAGCAGAAGAAGCAAGGACAGAATGCGAAACAAAATCATCATAAGAAAAGGATGTCAAAGCCACCAAAGATGTCAAAGGAGACAAAGAAGATGAAGGAGATGAAGGAAGACTCTTAGAAGCCACAACAGCATCTCCAGCAGCGGCATAGATAACATGCAAAGTAACGCTAGGAACAAAAATGAAGGCATCTTCAAATACAACGTAGGAGCAGGGGTTTGAACACTAACATGCTCGACCAACTGGGTGCCAGAATCAACAAGAAGGTTCTCACCCTCAACAGAGACAGCTCGGACGGGGCTGGGGGTACCCTTGGAAAAATCCTCCTCAATATCATCCAAATGAGGGTAGAGGCCAGTATCCTCAATATCATTCATGTCCTCATCACGCGGTACCTCACCAACAGCCTTAGGATCCTCCTCCAAAGCATAAAGATCAATAACAGTCTTCAACTTACCCTTCCTCTGGGAAGACTGCAAAGAAACACATACGTCAGCTAAGGATCAGGGGCAAGGCACTAAGGAACTTACAAACTCAAAGGTATGATAATGATCATTACCTCTGCAGGTGTTTCAACCAAAGCTTTTCTCTTCCTAGTCCTTGTGGCTACAGGTCTACCAGTAGAGCCCGAAGCATCCCCAGCAGAAGAAGCAGGGACAGACTGCGAAACAAAATCATCAGAAGAAAAAGATGTCAAAGCCACCAAAGATGTCAAAGGAGACAAAGAAGATGAAGGAAGACTCTTAGAAGCCACAACAGCAGCTCCAGCAGTGGCATAGATAACATGCAAAGCAACGCTAGGAGCATAAAATGAAGGCATCTTCAAATACAATGTAGGAACAGGGGCTTGAACACTAACATGCTCGACCAACTGGGTTCCAGGATCAACAAGAAGGTTCTCACCCTCAACAGAGACAGCTCGGACGGGGCTGGGGGTACCCTTGGAAAAATCTTCCTCAATATCATCCAAATGAGGGTAGAGGCCAGTATCCTCAATATCCTCCATCTCCTCATCACGCGGTACCTAACCAGCAGCCTTAGGATCCTCCTCCAAAGCATAAAGATCAATAACAGTCTTCAACTTACCCTTCCTCTGGGAAGACTACAAAGAAACACATACGTCAGCTAAGGATCAGGGGCAAGGCACTAAGGAACTTACAAACTCAAAGGTATGATAATGATACTTACCTCCGCAGGTGTTTCAACCAAAGCTTTTCTCTTCCTAGTCCTTGTGGCTACAGAGCTACCAGTAGAGCCCGAAGCATCCCCAGCAAAAGAAGCAGGGACAGACTGCGAAACAAAATCATCAGAATAAAAAGATGTCAAAGCCACCAAAGATGTCAAAGGAGACAAAGAAGATGAAGGATATGAAGGAAGACTCTTAGAAGCCGCATCAGCAGCTCCAGAAGCGGCATAGATAGCATGCAAAGCAACGCTAGGATCAGAAAATGAAGGCATCTTCAAATACAACGTAGGAGCAGGGTCTTGAACACTAACAAGCTCGACCAACTGGGTTCCAAAATCAACAAGAAGGTTCTCACCCTCAACAGAGACAGCTCGGATGGGGCTGGGGGTACCCTTGGAAAAATCCTCCTCAATATCATCCAAATGAGGGTAGAGGCCAGTATCCTCAATATCCTCCATGTCCTCATCACGCGGTACCTCACCAGCAGCCTTAGGATCCTCCTCCAAAGCATCAAGATCAATAACAGTCTTCAACTTACCCTTCCTCTGGGAAGACTACAAAGAAACACATACGTCAGCTAAGGATCAGGGGCAAGGAACTAAGGAACTTACAAACTCAAAGGTATGATAATGATCCTTACCTCCGCAGGTGTTTCAACCAAAGCTTTTCTCTTCCTAGTCCTTGTGGCTACAGAGCTACCAGTAGAGCCCGAAGCATCCCCAGCAAAAGAAGCAGGGACAGACTGCGAAACAAAATCATCAGAAGAAAAAGATGTCAAAGCCACCAAAGATGTCAAAGGAGACAAAGAAGATGAAGGAGATGAAGGAAGACTCTTAGAAGCCGCAGCAGCAGCTCCAGAAGCGGCATAGATAGCATGCAAAGCAACGCTAGGATCAGAAAATGAAGGCATCTTCAAATACAACGTAGGAGCAGGGTCTTGAACACTAACAGGCTCGACCAACTGGGTTCCAAAATCAACAAGAAGGTTCTCACCCTCAACAGAGACAGCTCGGATGGGGCTAGGGGTACCCTTGGAAAAATCCTCCTCAATATCATCCAAATGAGGGTAGAGGCCAGTATCCTCAATATCCTCCATGTCCTCATCACGCGGTACCTCACCAGCAGCCTTAGGATCCTCCTCCAAAGAATCAAGATCAATAACAGTCTTCAACTTACCCTTCCTCTGGGAAGACTACAAAGAAACACATACGTCAGCTAAGTATCAGGGGCAAGGAACTAAGGAACTTACAAACTCAAAGGTATGATAATGATCCTTACCTCCGCAGGTGTTTCAACCAAAGCTTTTCTCTTCTTAGTCCTTGTGGCTACAGAGCTACCAGTAGAGCCCGAAGCATCCCCAGCAAAAGAAGCAGGGACAGACTGCGAAACAAAATCATCAGAAGAAAAAGATGTCAAAGCCACCAAAGATGTCAAAGGAGACAAAGAAGATGAAGGAGACAAAAATACCAAAGCCGAAAAAGATGTCAAAGAAGACAAAGAGATCAAAGGAAACAAAGATATCAAACCTTTGATATCTTTGTTTCCTTTGATAAGCTTTGATATCCTTGTTTCCTTTGATATCTTTGTTTCCTTTGACATCGTTGTCTGCTACCCGTTTGTTGTATTCACGAGAAATCCTCCGTTGGTAGTTCACCATCCTTTGCAGAGCCACTTCACGCCTTTCTTCGGGGTCATCCAGCTTTTCCAGCATAAGATCCGTTGTTGGGCTCTTTTCCCATGCTTCTATTTTCGTTGTTGGCAGCATTATCTCCGTTGGGATGACTGCTTCGGCTCCGTATGTTAATAAGAACGGAGTTTCTCCCGTGGACGCCCTTCTTGTGGTACGGTAGGCCCATATGATGTTGTGTAGGTGTTCACACCATCTTTTCTTATATGCCCCCATCTTTTTTTTCAAGTTCATTGATATCGTCTTGTTAGTGGCCTCCGCTTGTCCATTGCTCTTATGGTATATTGGAGTAGACTTGTTTTTCTGAATGTTGAAGGCGTTAAACAGCATGTCTATGTTCTTTCCTTCCAGCTGCTTTCCATTGTCAGAGACTATGATGGCCGGTATCCCGAACCTGCAGATGATTTTCTCAAAAAAGAATTTAAAGACATCTGTGTCCCTAATTCTTGCCAAAGCCATTGCTTCCACCCATTTGGTGAAATAATCTGTAGCTACTATGAGGTACCTTCTTTTCGATGTCTCCTCTATCAAGGGTCCAACAATGTCAACTCCCCACTTGAAAAATGGCCATTGGATGATGATCGAGTTAAGCTCCGTTGCTGGCGCTTTAATCTTCCTGGAAAAGTGTTGGCATCTTTCGCAACGCCTTGCTACGTTCTTTGCGTCTTCGTCCATGTTTAGCCAATAGTATCCTTCCATTTTAGCTTTGATTGCTAGAGATCTTTTTCCACTGTGATTGCCAGCTTCTCCACTGTGTATATCATGTAGGATTCTCCTACCTTATGTTTGTGAGAGACACCGCATCATAAGTCCAAGAAATGACCTTCTATACAGTATTCCATCCTGTAGGTTGTACATTGCTGCCTTTGATTCGATTTTTCTAGCTTCTTTGATATCTATGGCCAGGGTACCTTTGTCGAGGTACCGGTGGATTGGGATTCTTCAATCATCTTCTGCCCCATTTTCGTTGCTTCCGTCTGACATGGATTGATCTTCGTCAGACATGGTGGCTTCGTTATCTGGCTCTTCTGCTCTTTCATCTTCCTTTGCTTTATCCGCTTCTATCATGCCCCTGGTCTGGATGACCAAGGTTTCTTCTGCTGAGGTTAGTCCTTCTATCGAAGGTTCATAAATTCTCCCAATTTGGACAGAGGTGGTATTTTTGTCTTTTAGCATTGATGATATGAATGCTAAGGCATCTGCGTGTCTGTTGTCTTTTCGACAGACATGCCTAAATATGACCTTGTTGATATTTGATGCATACTCCTGTGCCAGCTTTAGGTATGAAGATAATATTGGATCCAGAGTTTTGTATTTGAGCTCTATTTGTCTAATGACCAATTGTGAGTCACTAGTCAAACACACATCTGATAGGGCTAGCTCATGTGCTAGGCATAAGTCGTGTATGACAGCCTCAGACTACGTGATGTTGTTAGTGTATTGTTAGAATTCTAACCTGAATGCATAGATGAGTCTTTCTCCTGTAGGGGTTGTTATCACAATCCCTATGCCTGATCCTTCTCCGTTGGAGGAGCCATCTACGGATATTTCCACCTTAGTGAGATTTGCGGTTCCAAGAGGTCTCCTGGGTCCGGCTTTTCTTCCTCTATTCCTGGGATGTCATCTATCTCTGCTTCGTCGTTCAGAGGTAGGTCCGCTAAGAAATCTGCTAAGATTTGTGACTTCTCTGCTTTCTTGGTTTCAAAGATTATGTGAAACTGCTTGATCATGGCATTCCATTTTGCCACTCTTCCAATTTTATTCGTGCTGTCGAGAATTTGACTTATCTGAGCCTTTGTAAAAACTCGGATGGTATGTGCATCGAAATATATACTTAGATTTAGTGTTGCCACTACTAAGGCATATATGAGTTGTTCCACCTTGGTGTAGTTACGCTCCGCTGAACTGAGTGTCTTGCTGATGTAGTATACGGTTTTTTCTCCCTGCCCTTGGTCTCATACCAACACTGCACTCACAGCGTAGCTTGTTGATGCTAGGTATAGGGTGAGTATCTCACCTGGCTCCGGCTTCTGTAGAATAGGTACGAACACCAAGTATTCTTTGATCTTATGGAAGGCTTGTTCGCATTTCGTGGTCCAAGTGAACTCGTTTCCTTTCCTTAGCATGTCAAAAAATTCTTTGCATTTATCTGACGATCTTGCTATAAATCTTCCCATGGAAGCTAAAATTCTATTTAGATTTTGTACTCCTTTTAAAGTTCGTGGAGATGGCATCTCCATTATTTCTCTGACCCTTTCGGGGTCTACTTCGATTCCCCGCTAAGTTACTAGGTATCCCAGGAATTTTCCTGAGGTATCTCCGAATGTGCATTTATACGGGTTCACCTTCATGTGAAAGATCCTCATGACTTTGAATATCTCCTTTAGGTGTGAGAGGTGATGTTTTGCTTTTTTTCTTTTGACGAGCATGTCGCCTACGTAGACCTCCAGCATTTTGCCTATCCATGGTTTGAAGATTTTGTCTACTAATCGTTGGTATGTTGCCCCGTGTTCTTTAGTCTAAAATGCATCCTTGTATAGAAATACATGCCTCGTGGGGTAAAGAACGCAATATGCTCCTGGTCTTCCTTTTCCATAGCTATCTGGTTGTATCCTGAGTATCCGTCCATGAAGGATAATCTTTGATGGCCTTCGGTTGCGTTGACCAGATGCGTACGCCTCCGTTATTTTTAGGAACAATGACCATGTTGGATATCCATGTGGGATATTTGATTTCTCGTATGAATCCTGCTATAAGTAGCTTTTGCAACTCCTTTTCTACCCCTTCGTGGTAGATGTACGCCACTTTACGTACACACCATTTGAACGGTGGTATCTCTGGTTTTAGCCGAAGGTGGTGTGAGACCAGATTCGGATCAATTCCTGGCATGTCCTCCGTTGACCATGAAAAGACGTCTACGTACTCTGTTAGTAATTTTTGTAGTTGCACCTCCTCTCCTTCTTCAAGTAAAGTTCCGATGCTGAGCATTTTTGTCCGTATGCGTCCCGATATTGATCTTCTTTGTTAGTTCCACTGGGGCACAGATTTGTTGTTGAGGCCATTGAGGAGTTATTTTTGGTAATTGTCATTTGGTGGAGGTATCTGTGTCTAGTATGGCGGAGGTACCTGCTTCTGATGCTGAGACAGTTTTAGGTGCCAAGGAAGCCACGTCTTGTAACTTTTTATTTCTTGCCTTTCATCTCTTTCTATCTTGCTGCTGAACCGCAGTTCTCTCTTCGTTGAGCCTGATTTCCGCTAGGTTGCATAGCCTTGCGTCCTGCTGGTCTCCTTTGATTTCCATTTCACCCATAGGTGTAGGAAAGCGTAGGTACTGATGATATGTCGAAGCTTTTCCTCGAAATCTATGGACCCATAGTCTGCCCATGATGACATTGTAGGGCAAAGGTGCTTCCACCACGCAGAAGCGTGTGTTGGTCACTAAGGGTCATGCGTGTACCAGCAAGACAATTTATCCTTTTGGTCTAGAGACTGCTCCATTAAAGTCATATATATGTGCAAGTGGAAGAATCCATTTTCTCAGCTGTTAAACCCATGCGTAGGTAGGGTTCGTAAAATAACACATTTAACGAACTGCCCCCATCCACTAGGACCATCGTAACATTCCACCCATGTATTGAAAGAGTAATGACTAGTGGATCGTTGTGCATTTCAACTTGTTGAGAATGTTAATGGCGTGGCTATCCATTCCTCCCAAGTGCTAGTAGGTGGTCCACTTAGCTTGAACACCTCGTGGGATTCAATCTTCTTTCTGTTTTGAGCTAAATTGAGTATGTCTTCGAGCATTTCTTCTTAACTTCCGCTGGAGAAGGTAGTCATGTTGATGTGTTTTCCGTCCTGATGTAACTCCACCCTTTTCTTTGGGGCCTCCTTAGTCTCTACTGTTTGTAGGTGCACGTACTCCATGAACTTGCCTTCGTCAATAAATCTTTGTATGAAACTTCGTAAGTGGTACCAAGTTTTTGTGGTATGTCCGTAGTATTGGTGGTACTCACAGTACTCCTTAGCCTCCTTCGTTTTATGTGGTTGCTTTCCCCAAGTATTAGGGTATGGAAATCCTGGCTTTGCTCCTACCTTGCTTAGGATGTGAGAGATAGTTGTATTGAGCTTCGTGTAGATTTTGTCCACAAATTCTTCTCTTTTTTTTGCCACTTTTTCCATCTCCGTATTTGGATCGTTTGTCTTGATAGCTAGTTCTGCCCCCGGCTTTATTTTGTCGCTTAGGTATCTCCGGAATTGGTTCCATAGAGTTGGTTCGCTGCGGAGCTGTTGTTGTCTTTGCTTGTGCCCTGGGGTTGTCCTTCTGGATCTCATCGAGTCGGATGTATCAATCTTTAACGACCCTGAGCTCTCATTTGGAATCGAGGGCTCTGTTGTGGAGTTCCACGAATATGGATGAGGTTCTATCAAGTCCGTACTTATAGCAGTTAATGCTAATTTCAGGATTGACTTTCCCAATTCCTTGGCATGTCTTTTTTCACCTGTATGTGTACTGCATCAGTGTTTCCCGGGGTCCGATAGCTAAAGCAAATAGCATATATAACCCTACCTTTATTGCTTTATTGTATATGTACGTCTCCCAAAAGACCGTAGACAATTGTTCGAAGAAGTCAATTGAGTTTGCTGGTAGGTTATCATACCATGTTAGTGATGATCCCGCTAAGCTGGCCGGAAAGTACCTATAGAGTACTACCTCATCTCTTTCCAAATGGGCAAGGAAACGAGTGTAATATCGTAGGTCGGCTGCGGGATCTGAGGTACCATTGTATGCTTGGAACGTAGGTACCGGGCATTTCAGAGAGATGGGTTCCCCTAAAATGCGAAAAGATAACGGAGATGTGGTTGCCTCTTGTAGTGCTTCTTCCAGTCTTGCACCTGCATGGCCAGTTTTTAGGCCTCGTATCTCCCTCCGTATTTTCTCCATTTGCTCCATGACCATGTTCACATTGTGAGCTTCCTTGGAAAGATCTTTGTCGTAGTATGATTGAGAGGGATTGTATGTTGAGTCCACTTCATCCGTGTCGTGCTGCGTTTTTTCGGCTCCCTTAGGTTGATTAGTCTTTGGTGTGTTGAGATTCAACCTTCGTCTTCCTGAGATAGCTCCGTTTTCATGCCTCTTTTGTGAAGGGCGAGCTTGAGAGCATTCGATCTGTGTATCCAGCTGCTTGAGGGTGAAAACGGTTTCTGCTGATTTCGGTAATTTTTGGTGTGTGTGAGAGAAGTGGATTTAAATCCTAAACAATGTACAGCAAGGGAGTACTTTAGATTTGAGAGATCAATCTATACAAGTCCGGCCTAAACCAATAAATGGCCATTCCAGACTTGCCTCGGTCACAAAGTGAAGGAGAATGGGTTGGTTTTGGGAAGGGAAGAAAGGAAAGTGATGAGACCAGAATAGTTTATTTCTGAAAGAGCAGTTGTTTTCTACGACTTGTATCAGAAAGTGGGAAGCTCACAAAATGGAAAGCTAACAGATGTTTTCTGAGTGTTGTATTCTCCTAACTGAACTTGTTGTTTGATGGAAATAGGTATGACCTATTTATATAAGTCGAAGTAAAACGTAATCTGGTCTTATTAAGGAACATAAAAATGGGTGAGTAAATGAGAGGAGGTGGTAACGCATGGAATTGATGGTCCATAAAACCGTTAACGCATGGAATTGATGTTCCCTAAAAAGAGAGTTTCACCATTAACTCCCTGTATTTACTAACTTCCTCATCCTTATGACACTTCCTTATGATGGGCGTAGTGTACGCCGCACGTTGTAAACCGCAAAACGAATACCCAAAGAGGATCACCCAGTTTATGATAGGTGTTGATGTCTCGAATATTTTTATGGAAAACATGTAGTATATTGTTGTTGCCTGGCAAGTCGAGTTTTGGAGACTTGCTAGCTTGGTGACCTTCGACGGTCGAGATTTTGCATCTTAAGACGAAAGTTAACCGTTGATCGTCGCACGCTTTCGTTTTTGGTGGTCGTATAGGGAAGGCCAGCATGGTTGTGCGGCTAGGTTGACATTCCTAGGCGCAGTTTGGCGTGGCCAAACTAGGGTTTTGGGTCAAAGGTTACCCATGTGTTGTCTGGTAACCTTGGACTGCTAGGATTTGCTCCTGTGATTGAAGGGTGACCGTTGATTTTCGCACGCCTTTGCTTTGGTAGTCGCATAGGTAAGGCCAGCATGGTGGCACGGCTAGGTTGGCATGCCTTGGCGCGGTTTGGCACGGCCAAATTTGGGTTTTAGGTCAAAGGTTACCACGCGTTGTCTGGTAACCTTGGAAGTCTAGGATTTGCTCTTGGGATTTAAGAAGGACCGTTGATTGTCGCACGCCTTCGTTTTGGTAGGCGCATAAGGAAAGCCAACACGGTGGCCCGACTAGGTTGGCATTCCATTGGCATGGTATGCCTTGGCGCGGCCAAATTTGGGTTTTAGGTCAAAGGTTACCACGCGTTATCTGGTAACCTTGGACGGATAAGATTTTCTCCCGGGATTAAAGGGGGACCGTTGATTGTCGCACGCCTCCGTTTTGGTAGCCGCATAGGGAAGGCCAGTATGGTGGCGCGGCTAGGTTGGCATAAGGCCATGGGAAGGTGCGTTTGGTTTGGCACGGTGGGGCCAAGGATTTGGCATGCCATTGGTACATGGTGCGGCTAGCATGGTTAGGGCCAAGGCAAGGTGCGGTTTGTCTTGGCATGGTGGGGCCAAGGGTTTGGAATGTCGTTGGCACATGGTGCGTATAGCATGGCTAGGGCCAAGGAAAAGTGCGGTTTGGCTTGGCATGGTGGGGCCAAGGGTTTGGCATGTCGTTGGCACATGGTGCGGATAGCATGGCTAGGGATAAGAAAAGGTGCGGTTTGGCTTGGCATGGTGGGGCCATGGGTTTGGCATGTCATTGGCACATGGTGCGGCTAGCATGGCTAGGGATAAGAAAATGTGCGGTTTGGCTTGGCATGGTGGGGCCAAGGGTTTGGCATGTCATTGGCACATGGTGCGGCTAGCATGGCTAGGGACATGGAAAGGTGCGGTTTGGCTTGGCATGGTGGGGCCAAGGGTTTGGCATGACCAAGATAGGATTGTGACCAAGCTAGGGTTTTGGGTCGAAGGTTACCATGTGTTGTATGGTAACCTTGGACGTCTAAGATTTGTGTCTTATATGGAAAGGTGGTCGTTGATTATTGCAGGCCTTTGTTTTTGCAGCCAGCGTTGTGCATGGCGTGTTGGGACGACAAGCATGTTTGGCATGCTTTAGCGTGGAGATGGGGCAGGAATGGTTTTCTATTGGCACAGTGGTGTGGCTGGCATGGTTGGCATGCCCTTGGCGTGGTAGGTGTGGATGGCGTGGCTCGCCATTGGCACAAGGGTACGGCTAGCATGGTTGGCATGCCTTGGCGCGGTAGGTGTGGCTGGCACGGCTTGTCATTGGCACAGGGGTGCGGCTAGCATGGTTGGCATGCCTTGGCGCGGTAGGTGTGGCTGGCACGGCTTGCCATTGGCACAGGGGTGTGGCTAACATGGTTGGCATGCCTTGGCGCGGTAGGTGTGGCTTGTAGTTGCAGGAAATCCTACACTACACCCTTGATAAGAATTTACTGTAATTAAGACATATTTGAAGATTAAAAACAACACTTTATTATTTGATTCTCAGAAATGTTTACAAGAAATGGAAGAAATCAAGAATACAACCGCTCTCTTGAATTTTCTCTCTCCTCAAGACTTTCTCAACCCTAAAAAAAATACATCATCCCTTTCTGAATCTACTGGATCTCTTTATATAGGATAGTTACATAGTGGATGACAGCTAATATGTCCTTTAATTTCGGACCTGACCCGCGATATTATCGCAGTAGTTATAATGTCCATTCTCGCAAGCGTCGTTCCCATCGCAGGGCAATCACGCTCTTCCCGTTTTTCTTCATTCGTCAGCTATTACGTCATTCTTCAAATCATTCTGTGACACTCGCGAAGTCTTGTTTAAGAACTCGCAGAACTGTCACTGTAAATCTCGCAGAAGTGTTGTAGTGGCGATATTCTGATCCTACATCTTGCCTCTTCTCATGTATTTTCTGCGAGGGAGGAAAGATCATGAGAAATAAAATGCCGCAGCTATTCATCGTTTCATCTTCTGTGATTAACAGAACTCCGTAAATTAAGTGTTACCGCCTACACATGTCGAATATTCCTCTTTTTATTGTTTAATCTTTTATTACCCGGTTACCATCCTTTTGTCTATAAAAGAAAGAATTTATCAAAGAAATATTTATTTTCTTCTTTTACTTCTACATCTTCTTCACCTCTTCACTCTCTACAAAATTTTCCCTACCTACAGGTTTATTCTTCTGCAAATTCACATGCTGTTGCTTCAATGGAATCTTCAAGGTATGTGTTCTTTTGACGTTATTAAACTCGATTTTGATTGTCTAAATCATACTTATTCATTTTATTTGATCTTTTTTTCTTGATTCTATATAACTCCCATACCATATTTTCTTTTCAGTGGAACTGCATCCAATACCAAATTTGTCGACCAAAACCCTAATCTTCAAGAAGATTTACAACAAAAACTCGCCGAAAAGAAAAGGAAGTCTGCGAGTCATAAGGTAGGAAGAAACATTTATTTTCTTAATAACAATATTGTTGCCTCTGTTTCTTATCTATATTATTACCCGCAGGGTGATGAAAATGTTGTTAGACCTCGCAAGCAATATCGCAAAGCCAAGACTCTTGAGATTGATATTATTATTCCCAAATTTTCATCTTCAAAATCTGTTTCTACCACTTTGCAGATGGAACCTCCATCCTCTATTTGCGAGAATGTCATTATCAATACCCCCAATGCCATTAATCCTCCAATAAATGAGACTCCCAAAACTGTTATGAACAAAGTTTCTTCCTCTCCTATTTTGCCTCCAACCGTTAATTTTCCATACACTCCACCTTCTGATGATGCAACCATCATAAATGACTCAAATCTCCAACTCGCCATCATTACCACTTCACCCTCTACACCTCTTCCCTCATCTAAAGAAGCAGCAGTAGGGATTGATGCCGCTTTTAAAGTTTTGTCTGACATTTTATATGATGCCAGGAAATCTTCTACCGACCCTTTCAAATATGATGTATGCGAGACTTTAATCAAATATTTTGGTCCTGATCGAACTGCTTCGCGAGCGTCTTTAGAAAATGAAGTTGAAATTCTAAAGAGAAGTCTCGCAGCCAAAAATTCAGAATGTGATATTCTTGATCACAAGCTTCGCAACACTTTACTAGATTGGTATAGTTAAAAGGTATAGTTCTTCTGCCCCTGCCTCTAATTTTTCTTGTTCTAGTAAATTTTCATCTTTTCTGTACTCAATTTCTCTTTAAATATTTGGTTTTCCTACTTAGCTTTAAATCAGAAACGATTAATGAAGACATTTCAACTTGAGTCTGTCGCTGAAGAAGCTCGTGTTGAGAGAGATTCTTGGATGGATCAATATAATAGATTAGATAATATTTACACATACTCTATCGATCAAATACATAATCTTCCCAATGAGAATGATCAATTAGCGCAAAGGCAAAATCTATTAAGTAGCGAAGTTACTCGCCTCTCATACTTGTTAACCCAAGCTAACTTGGCGATGGAATATTTATCAGATGAAAATAAGACTTTGTCTCAAGATAAACGTAGCTTCTTAAACAAAATGGAGATCTCCTTGCAAAAAATAAATATTCTTCAGAAAGTGTGTAACGACCAAGAACAATCTCTTCGTTCATTGAAAGATGAACTCAAGGAAGTAACTGATTCTTCTGCCGCTGAGAAAGATATGCTTATCAAGGGCAGGTTAACTCTAAGTTTGAAGGCCAATAAACTCCAAGATCAGTATTCTTAATTAGAAGAATCTTACTCCTTATTAGCAAAATAAAATGCTTATCTTCTCTCCAAAGAAGAAATTATAAAATTTCGCCTTAAGGGTATAGTTGGAGATAATTTTGATGATGCCATGAACCAATGGGAGAATTGTTTCTTAACAATAATTCAAAACTTAACTTCTCAAAAAGAAGGTAGTCATTTTGACTGCTTTGATTGTTAATTTTTCTATTTAATTTCTATGATATATTTCTTGCGAGGTTTTTATCTGAATATCTTCTTGTCAACTTATGTTTCTCGCAGAATCTGAAAAAAGTATTCATTCTACCATTTCTGACCTGATTGAAAAACTGGCTAAAGTTCGCAAAGAAAACGAAAAGCTCACCGCCCATCTTGTTCAATCTCGTGATCGTGCAGAGAGGAGGTATGACTACCTTGAATACTTCAAAAATATAGAGATCAGAAATCGTGATAGAGGTTTCCTTCGCAAGGTTCATCTTAGTGCTGAAGTTCTTGTGAATGACATTTTGATATCCTAGTCTCTCCCTCCTGTATCTATTTATCCTCTAGAAGTAGATGATGATGAAACTCCTCTCCCCATGGACGATGATATAATCTATGTAAGTGGTGAAGAAAATGCCTCTCAAGAAGACCCAACAAAAGAAGAAAGAAGTCCTTCTAAAGAAGTAGATACTGGTGGTGAAGCAATTGCTGGCGAAGAACTAAAAGAAGAGGAAGCTCGAATTAATCGTAATGAGAAGAATACTGATGAAGTTGATAACACTGGCAAGAATAATGAAGCTGGCGAGTCCAATTCTGAAGCTTGAATTTTGTTCTTGTTTTCTTTTTCTTCTTCTTTCTTGTGAGAAATGTATCTTTATGCGACTTTGAAATTTAATTTTGTTTATGTCATTTTGAATATTCTCAAGGAAGATAATGATATTTTATTTATCAACTCCCATATTTGCCCCTCATTATCTTTCTTGTATTGAACAAGTCTTTTCTTGCAAACTTTATTGTGAATAGTACTTGCGAAATTATTGATAGTACTGCGATATTACGAATAATCCTGCTGTGTGATTCTGAATAATACTTCTTATAAATCCTGAAGGATACTTGTTTCTCATTATCTTTCCTGCGATGAACAAATCTTTCCTGCATTCTTACAATAAAATAGTTAATGTTTGGGATTATTCTGTTGGTCTTATTTTGCCTTCCTAGTGAAAGGTCTTATTCTGCCAATTTTTTGTGTCTGCGACAAAATTGCAGGATTTCTTTACATTTTCATGGAAAAACCCATTGATCTTGCCTTATCTATATTTTGTAAATTTCTCTACGATAATATGACAAGTCTAAGCTCTCTGGCGAGAACAAAGCCTTATGACATTGCCGTCTTGCGATGAAATCGCAGGACGTTTCTACACTTTCATGTAAAAACCCATTGATCTCATCTTAACTTTTTCTCTTGGCTTGTTGCCTCTGTAGAATTTTTTTCACGCAACAATATGACAGGCCTAAATGCTCTTGTGAGCATAAAGCCGCATGACATTGCCGTCTTTAGACACTTATCAGCTCCCTAATGGAGGGTGCCGCCCTTATCTTCCCTCTGGTTTCCCCTTCAAGGAGGGCACATCAGCCATACAAGACTATCTCCTCCCATCCGGTCTTAACAACAACCAGTTGTTTTCGTAGCCTCTTGTCCTTTATGCCTATATGGCTTATAGTTACAAGACTGCACCCTAAGTGGGGTTTTCTTCGGGCCGAGTGCATCATAGCCAAGACTTTCCAAGAATGGCCAGGGTAGTTTCGTACGCCCCGGGCACCCTTGGCTCAACCGTGTACCTCGGAGCCTTAGTCATACTCTGCACTCCTTAGAAGAGACCATCGGTAGTCCAACCAGGGTATAACCTTATATAGTTGGAAATCCAAGGTACCTCCCCCGGATAGGTTTTCTTTAACCCCAACATCTCCATGACTCAGGTTCCAGCAGCGATATAACCTTATCCCTGAGTAATGCAAAGATATACCCCCTTATATGACGCACTTTAGGTCTTACATTTTCCTCTTGCGAAATTGTATCCGCGTACGCCATATAGGTTCGTCCCATACTTATGTCTCTGCGAAATTTTATTCGCGTTTCTTGCGATATTATCACATTTCTTATTGGAAGAATCTCGCAGTTTTGATAGAAAAAGAAAAATTTATTATCCATCTCATTATTTAATATACCAGCACTTCTAATATCGAAGAATTTGTTATGGATAATAACTTTTCAGGTATAATCTATTCCATGGTCTATCAAGTCTTTGACCAACATCTCTACCTTCAAGATCCATTAATTTGTATGCCCCAGTTCCAACTATCTCTTTAATGATGTATGGTCCATCCCATTTTATTGCCAGTTTACCACCATTTTCTCGTTGATAACTTGGTGTTTCTCGCAGCACTAGGTCATCTGGTTGGAATTCACGTTTTTTGACACGTTTAATGTACTCGCGAGCTATTCTTCGCTGATAATTTTCCATATGTTGTAAAGATTTTTCTCACTTCTCTTCCAATTCATCCATTTTATTCAGAATCATTCCAGCACTAAGATTCTTCTCCAAAGCCTCTTTTTTTTTTGTAGGAATAACAACTTCTGTTGGTAACACAGCTTCAACCCCATATGTCAAACAAAAAGGTGACATTCCGGTAGCTTCCCGTCTAGTTATATTGTAATCCCATATTTCATTATGTACTTGTTCGCACCATGCCCTGTGGTGTCCTTCTAATTTCTTCTTTAGTATATCTGCAATTGTCTTATTTGTTGCCTCTGCCTATCCGTTGGCCTGTGGATATAGTGGTGTCGATTTTCCACATTTGATTTTAAATGCATTAAGTAACAATTCGATATTCTTCCCTTCAAACTGTTTTCCATTATTAGATACCAACTGTCCAGGAATCCCAAATCTGCAAATTATATTTTCAAATATGAATGTAAAAATGTCTTTGTCGCGGATGTGTTGCACTGCTTTTACTTCTCCCCATTTTGTGAAATAATCTGTAGCGACAATTAAATATCTTGTTTGTACAGAACCCGGTATAAATGGTCCCACGATATCCAACCCCCATTTTCCAAAAGGCCACACACTGGTTGAGGATGATAATGGTGCCCCCGGTGCATGTATTTTCTTTCCATATCACTGAAAATCTTCGCATCGTCTTGAAAGTTTCTTCGCGTCCTCATGCATATATGGCCAATAATAACCTTGCATTTTTGTTCTGTAAGCCAAAGATCTTCCCCTGCTGTGATTACCAGCATATCCACTATGCAACATCTTTAACACCTTTTGTCCTTCTTCCCTTGTCAAGCATCTTAGCGATGGTCCATTAAAAGATTTCCGATATAATACTCCATCTCTTAATTCATAATTTCTTGCATGAATTTTTAATTTATGTGTTTCTAATCTATTTCTTGGTGTCTCTCCTCTTGCCAAATATACATGAAGTTCTGTTCGCCAATATGCAATATTTCCTTTTGATTCTTCTTCACTACCTTCTATCATCATCACATTTGCTTCATATTCTTCTTCCTTATTGATTGATGGTGATACAAGTGTCTGAATTTTTATGCATGTCGCAGCTGGATTTATCATCATGCTAGATATGAAAGCAAAAGCATCTACGAGTCTGTTATCTTTTCTTGATATACGTCTTCATTTTATTTTTGGAATTCTCGCTGACAATTCTTCAACAAGTTTCTTATATTTCTTCAAAGATGGTTCATTTGTTGTATATTCTCCTTTTATCTGGCGAATAACTAATTGCGAGTCACTAGTAATTCTTGAATTTTCCAACTTCATTTCTATTGCGAATTTTAATGTATGCACCACCGCTTCATACTCTGTCTCATTATTAGTGGACGTGAATTCCAGACGAAATGAAAAAGCCATTTTTTATCCTTCTGGTGAAATAAAGACAACTCCAATTCCATTACCTTCCCCATTTGATGATCCATCCACTAATATTTCCCACATGTTGGGTTCTTTTAATAGATCTGTTGGGTCTCTATGTTCTTCTTCTATGTCCATCATTTATTCTACAGCTTCATCATCTTCTAGAGGAGATTCTGTTAAAAAATCTTCTACAACTTGTGATTTTGGCGAGGATAAGATTTCGTATTTGATTTCAAAGTGCCCTACTTGGGCATTCCATCTCTCAACCCTGCCTGATCTTTTTGAATTCTCCATTACTGACTCAATTGGTAACCTTGTTAATACTTTTATTTTATGTGCTTGAAAATAGATGCGAAGTTTAAAGGTTGCATAAACCAATTCCAGAATTAACTTCTCGATCTTTGAGTAATTTTTCTCTGCATTATTAAATGTTTTGTGGATGTAATAAATTGGTTTTTTTACACCTGCGTCCACTCGCAGTAATACTGCACTTAATGCATGCGAGGTTGTCGCAAGGTAGATCAATAATTCTTCTCCGGGATCTGGTTTCTGTAAGATAGATATGTTCGTAAAATATTCTTTAATTCCTTGAAAAGCCTTCTCACATTCGTTTGTCCACTTGAACTTTGTACCCTTCCTGAGTATGTTGAAGAAATGCTTGCATTTATCTGAAGATCGCGAGATAAATCTTCCTAGCGAGGCTAAGAGCCCGTTCAACTTCTGCACATCTTTTACGGTTGCTGGTGTTGGCATGTCACGAATTTCTTATACTTTATCTGGATCAACTTGTATTCCTTCCTTTGACACAATATATCCCGAAAATTTCCCTGAAGCTACTTCAAAAATACATTTTTCAGGATTCACCTTGATGTTAAAATGTCGCATTTGGTCGAAGATCTCCTTTAAGTCTTGTACATGGTTTTTAACTTCTTTACTTTTGACTAACATGTCATCTACATATACCTCTAATGTTTTATGGATCCATTTTGCAAACACTTTTTCCATAATTCTTTGATATGTTGCACCAGCATTTCGTAAACCAAAGGGCATCTTTGTATAACAATATAATCCTCTTGGGGAAAAGAATTCGGTGTGTTCTTTGTCTTCTTTAGCGAGAGGAATCTGATTATATCCTTTATACCCATCTAATGAAGATATTCAATCATTTCCCGTTGCTAATTCGACCATTTGAGGAATATATGGTAATGGAAAGCTATCTTTAGGACAAGCTTTGTTTAAGTCAGTAAAATATATACAAATTCTTATCCCTTTATTCTTTTTTGGAACCACCACCATATTTGAAATCCATTCCGGGTACTTTGCCTGCCTTATAATTCCCGTATCAAGCATCTTATGTAATTCTTCTTCTATTTGGGAATGATATGTTGTTGCGATTTTTCTTATCCTTTGCTTAAATGGTCTTACTTCCTTGTTGATTTCTAGTTTATGACATGCAACTGATGGGTCTATCCCAGACATCTCATCCATATTCCATGCGAAGATGTCTTTATACTCTCGCAAGAGGTTTACGGTTTGCTCTTCTTCATCTGTATCCATCTTCGTTCCGATTTTTAGCATCTTAGGTTCTTCTTTACTTCCAATATTTACTTCTTTTGTTGGCTCTACTGCGGTGTAGCTGGCTTCAGGCTCTCCCATTGGTGTTGAAGTTGTCACAACTCTCGCGTGTTCATTTCCTTCTTGCGAGATTTCGTTGGGTATTCATTTTCCTTCTTTTGCTCTTATCATGTAAACTTTAAATTCTTCTTCTTTCTTTGTTTCCTTTGCCATTTTTCTACGAGCTTTTCGCAGCTTTGGACGCACTTCATAATTTCTCACTTCAGTTTGATAACACAGCTTCGCAAGATCAGTATCTCCTCTAATTTCTCCAATTCCATTGGGCATAGGAAATTTGATGCATTGATGCAACGTTAATGCTACATCCTTGATTGCATGTATCCATGGTCTTCCCAATATCATGTTATATGGCGATTCCACGTCTACCACACATAATGTTACCTATGTTTCGATCTTTCCTAGTGGAATTCATACCACTATTTCGCCTTTAGGTTTTGTTAAAGATTTTCCAAATCCATGAATATGATATGTTGAACAAGACATTTCTTCATCTCTGTATCCCATTTTGCTAAAGGCGTGATAAAATATTATGTCTACAGAACTTCCTGCATCCACCAAAGTTCTATTTACAGCCCACTCTTCTGCAGATCTTGTTGATTTTTCCTTCTTTATTTGTATAACGGATACCGTAATTACCAAAGGAGATGTGTGATTTAAATTTTCTTCTGGTATTTCTGCTGCTGTAAAGGTGATTTTCTTATTTTCCCAATCCTTCAATGATGATATTTTCTCTACCGTCATAATTTTATTTCCTTCAAAATCTCGTTTATATATCTTCCCCTTAATGTTTTCATGGAATTTGTCGATCATTGTTCTTGTTACTATACCACATTCCAATTTCCTACAATTCTCTTTGGCTCTAATCATTCTTCCTTCAACTATTTCACTGATTTGTTCAATTATCTTCTTAATCCTGAATAATTCTCATCTTCTACCTTTCTTTTTCTATGATTTTTGTTAATTCAATCCCTGTTTAGGTCACCAAAATGTAGTTGCAGTAAATCCTACACAACACCCTTGATAAGAATTTACTGTAATTAAGACATATTTGAAGATTAAAATCAACACTTTATTATTTGATTCTCAGAAATTTTTACAAGAAATGGAAGAAATCAAGAATACAACTGCTCTCTTGAATTTTCTCTCTCCTCAAGACTTTCTCAACCCTCAAAAAAATGCATCATCCCTTTCTGAATCTACTGGGTCTCTTTATATAGGATAGTTACATAGTGGATGACAGCTAATCTGTCCTTTAATTTCGGATCTGATCCGCGATATTATCACAGTAGTTATAATGTCCATTCTCGCAAGCATCGTTCCCATCGCAGGGCAATCACGATCTTCCCGTTTTTCTTCATTCATCTGCTATTACGTCATTTTTCAAATCATTCTGTGACACTCGCGAAGTGTTGTTGAAGAACTCACAGAACTGTCGCTGTAAATCTCGCAGAAGTGTTGGAGTGGCGATATTCTGATCCTACGTGGCTAGCACAGCTTGCCATTGGCACAGGGGTGCGGCTACCATGTTGGCATGCCTTGGCGCGGTGGGTGTGGATGGCATGGTTTTCCATTGGCACATGTGGTGTGGGAATTAGGGCTTTGGCCTATCGAAACCCTAATCAGTAATTAATTTAAAAAAATATATTAAAGGGTTCAATAAATGATTTTAAGTCATGTGACGTCACTGTCTGACTAGGGTTTTATGACTTGACCCCTAAGTTAAAGACCACCTTCAACACCAGCACACCTTTGAGATTTTAGTTCTGCTAGGCCATATCCTTGTATCTTCGTTTTCCTTGTTTCGGAGCATCAAGGATGCTACTTGTGCCGCCTTTTGATCTTCATTATGGGCTCCACCTCCTTGTGGAGTGCTGTCGGCTGGATCTTCATAGTTTTCCGCCACTTCATCTATGATTGTTGCATCTGGATCTATCTGGATTGGTGTTAGGTTTCCCAACCCTCGTCCCGTATGAACTAAGGTTCTGGGTAACCCTGCGCTTGCCGCATGTGGCTTTTCAGTGATTGGAAGCTCCGGTAACGTCATTCCGTAGATTGGTTGAGCTCCCGATGTCTGCACCATTCCCTCAGTAGGAATACGTATTTTTGTAGCAATTGTTCTTCTTGCTACCTCACTTTGTCCGTCCACTTCTTCATTCCTTTGGTTAACTTGAGACGACTTTTGGGATCTTCCTCTTGTGAGTGCTGGTCGTGAGCTTGTTGGTACATCATTTGGTTTCTACATACTTTCGGTTTTTGACACCCTGCGATAACAAGAAAAAAAAATCTTTTACTTGGGTACCTTCGTCACAAGTAGCAATTAATGCTCTGACACATAAGATGGCTAAGCAGCTTTTTCAGAAAATGGACTGAAATAATGTCTTTGATAGACAAGTATTAAATGCTTATGACACCCTTGGAGAAAACAACCTTAAAACGTTGAAAACCGAAAAAGGTGGGTGTTAGATGTCGGTAAAAACGAGGTTATCAATGCTTTAGAAGATCTTTCTTCCTTAAAATCTCACCGAGAATCCTTTGTCAGTCAAAGGTTCTCAGATCTAGAATATGCCTTCTTCTTTTTTTTAAATGGCTGTGTTTTTGTATAAAACAAAGATTTTGCCGTTTTGTGGGTATGCTTTTGTGAAAAACTTTGTAGATCTGTAACAAGACGTGTTTTTATAGATTATGAACTCAAAAACATACAAAAGACGAATAAACAAATCATTAGAGAGTGAGATTCATCGTTTTAGAACACAGATCCCTTCGTTTCCGAAGATTCAGTAGTTAAAAGTAAAACTGCGTCTAAACTCACTGTCGTGAGAAAGAACACGGTGGGCGCCAAACTGTGACTACTCGTTTTCCCGTAGTCTACGTGATATATACAATTCATAGGATCAGATGCTAAGTAGTATCGATGCCTCTGTTGAACGGACAATGTTAAGTAATAATATATATATAAGATCACAATAATAACGAAGAACACAAACGAAATGTAAAAGCTTCTAAGTTTTCATGAGACACAAGAGATTACGTGGTTCTATATTCGTCTACGTCCATAGGGTAATGAGTGATTATTGTGTATTAAGTTGTAGTAGTTACAATGATCTTAAATGCCAAAGTAATGGAGAGAACTCAAGTTGAAGTAAACACTTAAGTTCTAAACATTAAAGAGGTATAAGCTTAAGACTAGATCTTATCCTTATATGTATTGAATTGAAATTCCTTTAGTTTGTTGGCGAGGCTTGGTATTTATAGCCCCTTCTGCTCCGGGTATATCTTTGCTGCCTCTGGGTCTATCTTCCGTTTATATACCTTTGGTGCCGGTGGTACCTTTGTCCACCGCGTACTTTCTCCAGTAGAATTCTGCCATCTCAGCTGACCCACGTTCCTTCGGGAACTACCCAACCTTAGTGTAGGTTGTACCTTCGTTCACCACCATCTTTCGCCAATCAGGTTCTTCCACGCCTCATCTCTCCACATGCCTTGATCCATGCGTGTAGATAAGAGATTTATGCATTTAATGCTGATTAGATGCATCATCTACCTCTGTCCCTTTGCCAGCTGTGTCCATGTAGGATAGGCTTGTACTCTTCTTATCTCCACCATCGAGGTCTTCTTTCTTGGGGCAAGATCAAGTAGATCTGCGGAGGTATCCTTTGCTCCTTAGGCTTCTTTGTTCAGCGAAGGTTACATAGTTAGATTTATATGTGACCACTAATATCGTGACACCTGCTGCATAGAATATTGGTATTCACAAGGTTTTCCGTTGCAATGTTGCTACTACTGATGGTTCTACACCCAGACCTTTTTTTATAATCTAAAAAATGCCAGTATTTTCCAAATAACTTCTACTACAAACCTCGCTTTCTTCATTTTACTCGTACATATCCAAGAAATTCATTTTTCAAGTTACAAATGTTTTATTTTTTTTCCAACTCTGCCTTGGATGGAAAAGTTACATTTTACCTTTATTTGTGGTAAAAAAGAAACCAGACTAAAATACATGGCTATATATATATGATAATTTTTAGGGGGAAGACAATTTTACTTGAAGGAAAGCTGAGTGGATATATAAAAAAGTCTTCCCCTACCAATGTTCATTTTTTTGTAGTTGCCAATTTAGTACTAATACATCCATTTAAATTAAATATAACTTAGGGAGAAAACCAGGTGAAAACTCGGTCATCTTCATCATTAATTGAAAATTAAATTAGTCAATCAAAAACATATTTCTCTTTTTGCATGCAACAATTCCTTCTTGTTTAACCATCTGTTGTTTTTTTTAAATTTCATAAATTAGGATAATATGTTGATCTTTACTCTTTTTTTTCTAGGTACCGACTTACCGTGTTGGATGCTTGCTGAGACAATTGAGTGGTTTTGTCTTTGTCCCATCAAACATTATCCTCCTCTTTTTTAATCTATCTTCTGATCTACCTTTGCACAAGAAGATCCATAGCACAACCTTTGATTATTTTATCCCACTTTGTCAGAAATCTTTTATTGCTTTTCTGATTTTCTAAAGTAGCTATTTATCTTGTTGTAATAGATAAACCTATACCCTATTTATCTCTCTGCCAGTTTGCAAGATTTCCAACATGTGTACAACATTCACTCATCTGAATCTCGGTTGCCTGCATGCGCAACTGTTATTCTATCTATTTCTATGTCTATTCCTTACATGAAAATCTCCATTTCATCCAACACCTTGGACAATGGAAAACCAGGTAAGAGATGTTCAGGAAGGATAGGTTCCACATTCCTTTCAGACAGACTTAGAGGTCTAAAGCAGCCAGAAATATCATCATAAACTCTGTTGGAAGGAGCTCAACAATGGAAATATTTTTTCTTGACAAAGCTGTATGCGGATAAGAATCTGTCAGTAGGTGAACTAGATAAAGAGCTTAAGAAGTTATGGGTCAGGTGCAAAGATATATTTATCAAAAAAGAAGATCCGGATCAGCACATGGTTAAGTTTTATTCTCAAGAAGAATATGATATGGTTCTCAAATTTAGGCCATGTTTATTGAATGAGATATCTTTCTTATGAAGCCTTGAAATCCGAAAATTCCTAAGAGTTTGGTTGATATAACAAAAGTACTTTTTTAGTTAAGATTGTATAACATGCAACCTGAATTTGCTTACCCAACTATGGTCAATAGTATTGGTGCGGCTATGGGGGAAGTTCGTGCTTTAGATCCTACTGATTGTATTGTTCCTAGAGGTAAAGTTCAAAAAGTTCAAGTGCCGATTGATGTTAGAGATCCATTACGACGCGGTTTTTGGATGAAGAATGCAGTATGATAGGAAGTTTGGCTTAGGCTCTTTTATGAAAAGCAGCCTTTTAACTTATGTGGATATTGTTATACCATTGACCACAAGAAAAGTGAATGTGGGGAAATTGCAGATTATTTACTTCAACAACAACGTGGTTACTTGTCTACAAACTCAATACTTGATCCTCCATCTTGGAACAATCCAGATAACAGAGGATTTAGAGCTTCATCAGTTGGCACTTCTAAAATGCAGAATGACCAAGATAATGAGCATGTAATAACAGTTCCTAATGATCCAGTACATGCACTGCTAGTTTCACAACAAATAATGGTGGTTGCTGCTATCAATGAAGATATTGCTCCTACTTCCATGCAAATGGTGATCTGTCCAGCTGTACAAAACTCAATGGATAATATGAGTGTTCAACGAGTCGACTCAGTGACTCATAATGTTCCAGTTACCTCGGTAGGATGCGAAACACAAGGTATGATTCGAGTGAATGTTAGTCGAGGAAGACCTTTATAGAAGCCAAATTTTAGAATTGGAAAGAGGCTAAGAATGGAGATGGGAGAAAGTAGTAATTCTAATCATAATCATCCACACCAAAGAGAGATTAATACCCATGTAAACTGTTTAGCAAGTTCTAAAAACATTAATATTCAGAATCAATTTCCTCATCCACCAGTTCAACCATATCTGGATTAGAAGGAACCCTAGATACTAATTTGATTAGAGGTTATTTACAAATGGGTGAATTCGATCTATCAATGGATAATTATAATCAGGATGATATAGATCCAACAACTTCTCATGTTAATAGAGGTTTAAAGGGTCCACTCCAATCTCTCATCAATCTTTATGAACAAAATCAGTTAAATCAATTTTCATCTTCTACAAATATAGATTCTTCTGAAAATACCCATGTTAATATGGATGATTCAAATTGTTCCCCAAATTCTTATCCATCACAACATGGGACTATTTCAGAGAAAAATCACTTGAGGAGTCTTGGAAAAACAGCATCTGGAACTGGTGAAAAGGTACCATACGTTCTTAACCTTCATCTACATTTGCATTCTGTTTACTTTTTCAATTCATACGTTTTTTTCCACAATTATTCTGCTTCACATAGTTGGTTATTTAGTTTAAAAATAATGAAAGTGATAGCTTGGAATGTTCAGGGTTTTGCTTCTATAGACACTAGAGATAATCTAGGATACATTATTAAAGATCATAATCCAGATATAGCTTTTCTTAGTGAAACTAAGATTCATGAAAACAAAGCAAGAGCCTTAACTCAACCATTCTGTTACCCTAATTCTTTATTCGTTAGCTCAGTAGGCAATGCTGGAGGTCTTATTTTACTTTGGAAAATTGGTTTCCCAGTGATGTAGTTTGTGTAAAAGATAATATAATACATCTACTGATTACTTCTAATCCTGCTAAGGATGAATGGCTGTTATCTTGTATGTATGGATCTACATATGAAGATTTAAAGAGGGCACAATGGAGTTTTTTGAAGGAACTCGGTGAAAACCTCTATCAGCCATGAGTAGTTATGGGGAATTTAAATGTCCACCTGAAACCAACAGGCCAGACTTCTACTTTAGCTTCAACCAATAATTGGGTTTGTAATACTATAGAAGAATCGGGTTTAATGGATATGGGATACGTAGTGGGTAAACATACTTGGACAAATAAGTTAAATGGATAGGGTTATAAGAGAGCAAGAATTGATATGGCACTACACAATTGGAAGTGGCTAACTCAATTTCCTGACTCCAAAATATATCATCTTCCATTCCTTGGTTCAGACCGATGTCCAATTTTACTCTACACAGAGCCTGAAGTTTACGTACCTAGGAATGCTTGGAAATTTTATATGTGTTGTCTATCTGATTCCTCATGTGCCACAATAATTGCTCAATCTTGGAGAAAGGCTGATATATGTCTCTCTCAAAAGCTTGTTGCTACTAGGAAAGAACTATCAAAATGGAAGAAGCATAATTTTGGTCATATAGATGATAAAGTCAAGGTCCTTAAAAATCAATTATATCACCTGCAGAATCTCCCAACCAGTGGTCATCATAATTTCCAAATTCAGCTCACAATAAAATTGTTGCATCATTGGAAGAAAATTCAGGCATAATATAGGCAACATGAATCTATAGACAAATGGTTCAAAGAGGCTGATAGTAACACCACTTACTTTCATACCATGGCTAATAGAAGAAGATCTAGAAACAACATAGTTGTTTTACGAGACCCTAATGGGAATTGGTTGCATAACAGACATGAGTTAGCAAGCTTCCTTACAAAACATTTTTCAGATATAGCTGCTACTACTTTTCCAAAAATTCAAGATCACTCATTTTTTCATATTCATGCCAACATTTCAGATGATGATAATGTTGTACTCATGATTATACCAAATGCAGATGAAATCTATAATGTGGTTAAAAGTATAGCTAGTTGGAATTACCCAGGTCCTGATGGGTTCCCAACAGGTTTTTATCAAACTCAATGGGAAACAGTGGGTCAAGACATAATTAATATTGTGCAGGATTTCTTTATACTTAAAAAATTCCCTCCACAGATTAATGAAACGGCGATTTGCTTGATACCTAAAATTTCAAACCCTTGCACTCCTGGTGATTTTAGGCCAATTATCCTGTGTAACAACATCTATAAAATAATATCCAAACTGTTAGTTAGAAGAATGCAACCACTGATGGAGAAAATTATAGCACCAACTCATGCAGCTTTTGTCCCAAGAAGATACATCAATGATAATATTATCATAGCACATGAGTTAATACACACTATGAAGAAATCAAGAAGAAAGAAAGGCTTGTTAGCTCTCAAACTAGATATGTCAAAGGAATTTGATAGAATTGAGTGGCCCTTTATAGATAAAATTCTTAACTCAATGGGGTTCTGCACAGAATGGAGAATGCTCATTCATCAGTGTATATCAACCACTTCAGTCTATATAAAACTTAATGGCAGTCCATGTGACATGTATATTCCTTTAAGGGGATTGATACAGGGAGACCCATTGTCTCCCTATATTTTCATATCTGTTATGGAATATCTGACTCGATTTCTTAATAGGGAAGAGTAAGAAGGAAAGATTGTAGGAGTCCAAGCAGCGAAAAAATCTCCCCTATATATCATCTGCTTTTTGCAGATGACTGTCTCCTCTTTTTTCATGCTGATGATAAATCTATTACTAATGTGTTGAACATTCTAGATGACTTTGGAAAACTCTCAGGGAAAATAAATAATTTTACAAAATCAGCAGTTTTTATAGTAGGGGATGTCACAGATGAAAGGAAGAATCAAATAAAAACCAAATTGGGAGTTAAGGAGATAACTTCTTCAGACAAATATCTTGGTTTACCAATTTTATTAGGTAAATCATAGGCCAACTCCTTTGCTAGTCTTTCCGATGCTTTTGCAAACATATTACATGGATGGAACTCAAAAACTTTAAATCAAGCAGCAATAACTACTTTAGTTAAAGCTGTTCTTAATACAATCCTATCTCATTACATGGGAAATTTTAAAATTACATACTGTGTTATCAAGAAGCTTGATTCAATACAGAGGAGATTTTGGTGGGGACATAAAACTAATAAAGTTATCAACTTTATTGCTTGGAAGTCCTTCAACAAATCTAAACAGGAAGGTGGTCTAGCCTTTCGGGACTTAGAACAGTTTAATAATGCTTTAATCACCAAATTAGCTTGGAGATTGTGTACTGAGTTTGAGGAACTTTTGGTAATAGTCTTAAAACCAAAATATTCTCCTTACTGTGACTTTCTACATCTACAAGAGGATCACAAAAACTCTTCCTGGATTTGGAAAGGAATTGATCAGGGTTTAAAAATTGTCTGAAAACATCAAAGATGGTTAATAAGAGATGGCTCTAAAATTTTGGTCTAGTATGACAAATGGATTCATGGAATTGATTCACCACCAATACTAAATCAAAACTTTGCAAAACCAGCAAGAATAGTTTATGTCTCTGATCTGATGCTGAGCAATCCCAGAAAATGGAATAAAGAACTAGTATTGGTCTTATTCCCTCAAAACATTGCGCAATTGATAGTCAAAATGTACGTACCACAGCACGGTGATGATACTATAGTTTGGGATAACATAATATGATACTTTACTGTTAAATCAGCTTATAAAGCACTTACCCATTCGAAATATAACCAGAGTAATCATCAGGTTAATCAATCACATACTATTCCTAAAACAGTCTGGCATCGACTTTGGAAAGTAGAAGTACCTCATAAAGTTAAGCTATTCCTTTGGAAATGTTTAAAGGGTATCATCTCGACTTGGAAAAAGTTAAGAAGATACAAACATGTCATACAGGTGGTTTGTCCACGATGTGGTGAGCAAGATGAAACTCTGGAGCACCTTCTATTTGACTACAATTTTTCTTCTACAATATGGTTTACAATGAATATAAATGTTTCTATGCTAAAGTCTAATAATATTTCGGCTTCTAGATGGATAATCAGCTGGTTTAGCAAAGATCCAAATATTCATGATGAAAACTATAATAGGTGTCGGTCCAAGAGCATAGCTCAGTGGTATCCCATCAACTCCAGTAAGGAGGAAGTCAGGGGTTTGATCCCCACCGTAATAGATTTTTGTATTTAAATTAGTTGTATAGAGGGGTTTGGGGGGATTGGGTCTAGTAGTGGGGCTAGTCCAGCTGGCTGGATTTGGGTAGGGGCTTGGGTCCGGCTTTAGCCTATCAAAAAAAAAAAAAAAAAACTTTAATAGGTGGCTTCATACTCTCATGATATCTGCTTGGCAAATATGGAAAACACGCTGTGAGAAGGTCTTTCAGAATAAATGTGTTAGTACTTGGACGACTACCAGCAACATTAGAAGTTTATTAAAATAGTATGAGACCTCTACTCAAAATCATATGAGCAGCAACAATAGCGGGAATACTGGAAGGATCCAAGTCATGGCCAACTTAAAATAAATGTCGATGCTTCTTTTGATGATTTATCAAAGTCCTATGGTATTTGAATAATTATGCGTGATCATTCAGGTACAAGCAGGGACGTAAGAGGCTGCTAATTCAATGGAGGACTAGACGCTGAGCAAGCAGAATATATGGCGATAAAGGAAGCACTAATCTGGGCGAACATTTTATCGGCAGACAACATAATTCTGGAAGGAGACTGTTTAAATTTGGTGAACTCTGTCAAAGATACTATCCCTCATGTTTTTTTGGCAGGATTTGTAAATGAAATGAATCATCTGCTAAGAACTTATAAAGTATCTATGGTTAGGTACATCAGTAGAACAGCTAACAACGTTGCTCATAAAATAGCAAATAGAGCTAGAAAAACAAGAGCTTTGTTTAGTTTTTGTATAACATCCCGGCAGATATCTCTGCAACCTTAAGGGATGATGCTGTTAAACTTAAGTTATGTACAAAATCTTAATATCTAATGAAGGTCTGTATTCAAAAAAAAAAAAAAAATTAGAATGGAAAAACTGGTGCTGTTGAGTTGGACTCAGCCGGAACACAGTTGCAACGTAAGCGTGGTCATTAAAGAAATATAAACAAACACTAGTTGCAACATAAGCTTGGTCATTAAAGAAATAGGAACAAAAATTCGTGAGTGTTATTTAGAACCTATTGGCCTCGTGGAAATTAAATAAATAGAAACAAAAATCCGTGAGTGTTATTTAGAACCTAGTGACCTCAATAGTATAGAATTTGTAGAAATGAAAGTAATTGAGGATTATTGATTAGAGAAAATTAGGCGCATGTAGTTGCAGGAATTCTCACAACACACCCCTTGTAATATCTTGATAATAATTTCTTGATCTAAACTCATTTGATATGAAAATGATGATTAAAATACTAAAATTGTAAAAGGACACACAGATTTTTACATGGTTCGATCAATTTGATCTACATCAATGATTCTTCACTATGATCGTTTAAATTTACATTTGATTTACATTGATAATCTCCATTAATGGGTAAGTTCTAGATCTAGTTTTTGGGGAAGAAGATGATAAAGAAAAATATATTCTCTCTCTAAAAATATCTCTCTACAAAATATCTCTCTCTCTCTTACAAAAATTGTCTCCTCCCATTCTCTCTCATGCTCTCCTCTTTATATATGTGTTTACATAGTGGATGATAGCTCACATACAACTCATACTTCCCCTATTTTAGGATCCCTTTCCACACTCTCGCAAGCTTTCTCTATATTCTCTCGAGCTCCCGCTACATTCTCTCGACCTCCCGCCTTGTTCTCGCGAGCTCCCGCCTTGTTCTCGCGAGCTCCCGCCTTATTCTAGCGAGCTTTATTTATAAAAACCATAAAATCTTCACATCTTTCTCGTGTTTTATGCTGTCGTTGTCTATTACGTCATTTCTGTAATTAATTTGCGACATTTGCCATATGTGGTAGAAGTTTTTGCAAGAGCGTTGTTGTTGCGAGATTATGCTCCTACAACGTAGGCCCAAAAAAAAATTCTCATTGTCAGGCCCATAATTAATTTTTAATTTCGTGACACCCATAATTATATGAAATTATTAAAAATGTATGTGTGACGGATTAGATAATTAATAGTGGGAAAGCCACTTTTATTATAAGAAAAGCTGACCGTGGTCTAGTTTTGTTGATTTTGGGTCAATATTGGGTGAACATAATAATAAGCTTTTCCCGGTTTGATTTCCTACCTATTTCATCACCCTACCATGTATTTATCCTAACCTAAACCAAACTGTGAAGAACACCTAATGACATAAAATAATTAAACAAATTCTATAAATCTATCTTAGAGTTGAGTTCCTAATGTTACCCATCATACTTTATTAGTTGTGTAAAGAATCAATTAAGTCCAAAGTAGATAGTGTGGACTCATCGAATATAACATCTCTAATTGGAATCTTGTCTTCGTCATCAAGAAATATAAGTGTAGATACCAAAATATTCACCGTACACGTGGCGTGCAACAATAGCTGGAGATACTACAAGGCAACTCAGTGTACAATATCAACTCCAAGAGTACTTCAGTGTGAAGATAAGGGAATAAGAGTAATGTGCAAAATCTAGACTTACCTTTATAAGCTAAAGTGATAAGTTTTAAGAGGGGACCGACTTCTTTTCTTTTCTATCGGCCAAAAATGTCTCTGAACTTCCATCTTGTAATGAAGTTCCATTAATGGAACCGAACGATCATGAATAAATACTTTAATCTCGTTTACCCATGGATGTAGATGCTATGCCGTCGAACCACGTTAATCCTCTGTATGAATCTTTTATTTACTTGTTTATACTTTGCTTTATGTTTATCGTTTTGTGATCTAAATCAAGATCCATTGATCTTGTCCATTTGATTGTGATCCTAGATAAATTAGTGTTTACAATTTGGCGCTAGAAACAGGGAATGGGTAAAGAATTCATTCTACCTATTCCAATTCAAGATCTACTTTTGAAGATTTTTTCTAATTTTCTGAAATTGGTTCTTAGTTTTTGTATTTATCCGGCTGAGATTTCTTTCGATTTATTGTCTTAACATGAAAATTTGATGGGGTGTCATCCAAATTCTAATGATACCTTGTAAAAATGCAAATCTGAAAGTGCTTGCTAACTGTTTGTGAAAATGATTCAAAATCATGTATTATTTTTTAAGCTTTTTCTTAACTTACAGGTCTTGGTTTTCAATTTTTTGATCCAAATCTATTATCTTTTGAACTAGCTTATTTGTGACTTATAAAATAATTCACCAGTTCAATGAACTTATACTTTGTTTATATTACAAGAAGCAGAGATGAAATTGAAATTGTTTCTTAATAATTCGGTGTTGTTGACTACCATAGCTTTGTCCTAACTCTATAATTAGATTGTTTTTATTCTCTTACCATGGTTGGAAGGATTTTAAATCAATGAACTTCAATGCTTGTAGTTTAGCCAAATTTAGCTACGTATGATATTGAATATATAAACTAATTGAGTAAATGTTTTGCAGCTACAAATTTCGATTATTCGATCAAATTAGAAAAATAAGTTTTGAATTGAACTTCTACTTTTTCTGTTTAAGCTGTGGGATTCATGTTTGCAAGTTTTATTAATTTCTAACCCAACACCAGTTGAATGATCAACGACGTATGTAAGTGTAAATGTAAAGGCTAATAGAAGTACAAGCTATCACCTCTCGGAACAAGATATTGCGGTATACAAGATGAAATTCTAAAGACAGATAATATCGCATTTAGGGTGTACGCCATATAGGTTCGTCCCATTCTTATGTCTCTGCGAAATTTTATTCACGTTTCTTGCGATATTATCGCATTTCTTATTGGAATAATCTCGCAGTTTTGATAGAGAAAGAAAAATTTATTATCCATCTCATTATTTAATATACGAGCACTTCTAATCTCGCAGAATTTGTTATGGGTAATATATTTTCAGATATAATCTATTCCATGGTCTATCAAGTCTTTGACCAACATCTCTACCTTCAGGATCCATTAATTTGTATGCCCCAGTTCCAACTATCTCTTTAATGATGTATGGTCCATCCCATTTTCTTGCCAGTTTACCACCATTTTCGCGCTGATAACTTGGTGTTTCTCGCAGCACTAGGTCACCTGGTTGGAATTCACGTTTTTTGACACGTTTATTGTACTCGCGAGCTATTCTTCGCTGATAATTTTCCATATGTTCTAAAGCTTTTTCTCTCTTATCTTCCAATTTATCCAGTTTATTCAGAATCATTCCAGCACTAAGATTCTTCTCCCAAGCCTCTCTTTTTGTTGTAGGAATAGAAACTTCTGTTGGTAACACAGCTTCAACCCCATATGTCAAACAAAAAGGTGACATTCCGGTAGCTTCCAGTCTAGTTATATTGTAAGCACATATTGCATTATGTACTTCTTCACACCATGCCCTGTGGTGTCCTTCTAATTTCTTCTTCAGTATATCTGCAATTGTCTTATTTGTTGCCTCTGCATGTCCGTTGGCATGTGGATATAGTGGTGTCGATTTTTCATATTTGATTTTAAATGCATTAAGTAACAATTCGATATTCTCCCCTTCAAACTGTTTTCCATTATCAGATACCAACTGTGCAGGAATCCCAAATCTGCAAATTATATTTTCAAATATGAATGTAAAAATGTCTTTGTTTGTGATGTGTTGCACTGCTTTTACTTCTCCCCATTTTGTGAAATAATCTGTAGCGACAATTAAATATCTTCTTTGTCCAGAACCCGGTATAAATGGTCCCACGATATCCAACCCCCATTTTCCAAAAGGCCACACACTGGTTGAGGATGATAATGGTTCCCCTGGTGCATGTATTTTCTTTCTATATCGCTAACAATCTTCGCATCGTCTTGAAAGTTGCTTCACGTCCTCATACATATATGGCCAATAATAACCTTGCATTTTTGTTCTGTATGCCAAAGATATTCCCCCGCTGTGATTACCAGCATCTCCACTATGCAACATCTTTAACACCTTTTGTCCTTCTTCCCTTGTCAACCATCTTAGCGATGGTCCATTAAAAGATTTGTGATACAATACTCCATCTCTTAATTCATAATTTGTTGCACGACTTTTTAATTTATGTGTTTCTAATCTATTTCTTGGTGTCTCTCCTCTTGCCAAATATACATGAAGTTCTGTTCGCCAATATGCAATATTTCCTTTTGATTCTTCTTCACCACCTTCTATCATCATCACATTTGCTTCATATTCTTCTTCCTTATTGATTGATGGTGATACAAGTGTCTGAATTTTTATGCATGTCGCAGCTGGATTTATCATCATGCTAGATATGAAAGCAAAAGCATCTGCGAGTCTGTTATCTTTTCTTGATATACGTCTCCATTTTATTTTTGGAATTCTCGCTGACAATTCTTCAACAAGTTTCTTGTATTTCTTCAAAGATGGTTCATTTGTTGTATATTCTCCTTTTATCTGGCGAATAACCAATTGCGAGTCACTAGTAATTCTTGCATTTTCCAACTTCATATCTATTTCGAATTTTAATGTATGCACCACCGCTTCATACTCTGTCTCATTATTAGTGGACGTGAATTCCAGACGAAATGAAAAAGCCATTTTTTATCCTTCTGGTGAAATAAAGACAACTCCAATTCCATTACCTTCCCCATTTGATGATCCATCCACTAATATTTCCCACATGTTGGGTTATTTTAATAGATCTGTTGGGTCTCCATGTTCTTCTTCTATGTCCAGCATTTCTTCTACAGCTTCATCATCTTCTAGAGGAAATTCTGCTAAAAAATCTTCTACAACTTGTGATTTTGGCGAGGATAAGATTTTGTATTTGATTTCAAAGTGCCCTACTTGTGCATTCCATCTCTCAACCCTTCCTGATCTTTTTGAATTGTTCATTACTGACTCAATTGATACCCTTGTTAATACATTTATTTTATGTGCTTGAATATAGATGCGAAGTTCAAAGGTTTCATAAACCAATGCCAGAATTAACTTCTCGATCTTTCAGTAATTTTTCTCTGCAGTATTAAATGCTTTGCTGATGTAATAAATTGGTTTTTCTACTCCTGCGTCCACTCGTAGTAATACTGCACTTATTGCGTGCGAGGTTGTCGCAAGGTAGATCAATAATTATTCTCCGGGCTCTGGTTTCTGTAAGATAGATATGTTCATCAAATATTCTTTAATTCCTTGAAAAGCCTTCTCACATTCGTTTTTCCACTTGAACTTTGTACCCTTCCTGAGTATGTTGAAGAAATGCTTGCATTTATCTGAAGATCGCGAGATAAATCTTCCTAGGAGGCTAAGAGCCCGTTCAACTTCTGCACATCTTTTATGGTTGCTGGTGTTGGCATGTCACGAATTGCTTGTACTTTATCTGGATCAACTTGTATTCCTTCCTTTGACACAATATATCCCGAAAATTTCCCTGAAGCTACTTCAAAAATACATTTTTCAGGATTCACCTTGATGTTAAAATGTCGCATTTGGTCGAAGATCTCCTTTAAGTCTTGTACATGGTTTTTAGCTTATTTACTTTTGACTAACATGTCATCTACATATACCTCTAATGTTTTATGGATCCATTTTGCAAACACTTTTTCCATCATTCTTTGATATGTTGCACCAGCATTTCGTAAACCAAAAGGCATCTTTGTATAACAATATAATCCTCTTAGGGCAAAGAATGCGGTGTGTTCTTGGTCTTCTTCAGCGAGAGGAATCTGATCATATCCTTTATACCCATCTAATGAAGATATTCTATCATTTCCCGATGCTGATTCGACCATTTGAGGAATATCTGGTAATGGAAAGCTATCTTTAGGACAAGCTTTGTTTAAGTCAGTAAAATCGATACAAATTCTTATCCCTTTATTCTTTTTTGGAACCACCACCATATTTGCAATCCATTCCGGGTACTTTGCCTGCCTTATAATTCCCGGATCAAGCATCTTCTGTAATTCTTCTTCTATTTGGTAAATGCTATGTTGTTGCGATTTTTCTTATCCTTTTCTTAAATGGTTTTATTTCCTTGTTGATTTCTAGTTTATGACATGAAACTGATGGGTCTATCCCAGGCATCTCATCCATATTCCATGCGAAGATGTATTTATACTCTCGCAAGAGGTTTACGGTTTGCTCTTCTTCATCTGTATCCATCTTCGTTCCGATTTTTAGCATCTTAGTTTCTTCTTTACTTCCAATATTTACTTCTTTTGTTGGCTCTGCTGCGGTGTATCTAGCTTCAGGCTCTCCCATTGGTGTTGAAGTTTTCAGGACTCTCACTAGTTCATTTCCTTCTTGCGATATTTCGCTGGGTATTCATTTTCCTTCTTTTGCTCTTATCATGTAAACTTTAAATTCTTCTTATTTCTTTGTTTCCTTTGCCATTTTTCTACGAGATTTTCGCAGATTTTGACGCTCTTCATAATTTCTCACTTCAGTTTGATAACACAGCTTCGCAAGATCAGTATTTCCTCTAATTTCTCTAATTCCATCGGGCATAGGAAATTTGATGCATTGATGCAACGTTGATGCTACAGCCTTGATTTCATGTATCCATGGTCTTCCCAGTATCATGTTATACGGCGATTCCACGTCTACCACACATAATGTTACCTGTGTTTCAATCTTTCCTAGTGGAATTCGTACCACTATTTCACCTTTAGGTTTTGTTAAAGATTTTCCAAATCCATGAATATGATATGTTGAACAAGACATTTCTTCATCTTTGTATCCCATTTTCCTAAAGGCATGATAAAATATTATGTCTACAGAATTTCCTGCATCCACCAAAGTTCTATTTACAGCCCACTCTTCTGCAGATCTTGTTGATTTTTCCTTCTTTATTTGTATTACGGATAACGTAATTACCAAAGGAGATGTGTGATTTAAATTTTATTCTGGTATTTCTGCTGCAGTAAATGTGATTTTCTTCTTTTCCCAATCCTTCAATGATGATATTTTCTCTACCGTCATAATTTTCTTTCCTTCAAAATCTCGTTTATGTATCTTCCCCTTAATGTTTTCACGGAATTTGTCGATCATTGTTCTTGTTACCATACCACATTCCAATTTCCTACAATTCTCTTTGGCTCTAATCATTCTTCCTTCAACTATTTCACTGATTTTTTCAATTATATTCTTAATCCTGAATAACTCTCATCTTCTACCTTGCTTTTTCTATGAATTTTGTTAATTCAATCCCTGTTTCGGGCGCCAAAATGTAGTTGCAGGAAATCCTACACTACACCCTTGATAAGAATTTACTGTAATTAAGACATATTTGAAGATTTAAAACAACACTTTATTATTTGATTCTCAGAAATGTTTACAAGAAATGGAAGAAATCAAGAATACAACCGCTCTCTTGAATTTTCTATCTCCTCAAGACTTTCTCAACCCTCAAAAAAATACATAAACCCGTTTCTGAATTTACTGGGTCTCTTTATATAGGATAGTTACATAGTGGATGACAGCTAATCTGTCATTTAATTTTGGATCTGACCCGCGATATTATCGCAGTAGTTATAATGTCCATTCTCGCAAGAGTGGTTCCCATCACAGGGCAATCACGCTCTTCCCGTTTTTCTTCATTCGTAAGCTATTACGTCATTCTTCAAATCATTCTGTGACACTCGCGAAGTGTTGTTGAAGAACTCGCAGAACTGTCGCTGTAAATCTCGCAGTAGTGTTGTAGTGGCGATATTCTGATCCTACGTGGCTAGCACAACTTTCCATTGGCACAGGGGTGCGGCTAGCATGGTTGTCATGCCTTGGCGCGGTGGGTGTGGCTGGCATGGTTTACCATTGGCACATGTGGTGTGGGAATTAGGGCTTTGGCCTATCGAAACCCTAATCAGTAATTAATTTAAAAAAAGGTACCCTGGTAATTTTCTCGCAGAAATATTAAAGGATTCAATAAATGCATTTTAGTCCTGTGACGTTACTGCATGACCAGGGTTTTACGACTTTACCCCTAAGTTAAAGACCACCTTTAACACCAGCATACCTTTGAGATTTTAGTTCTACTGGGCCATCTCCTGCAATATATCTTTATTTTCCTTATTTCGGAGAATCAAGGATGCTACTTGTGCCGCCTTTTGATCTTCGTTGTGGGATCCACCTCCTAGTGGAGTGCTGTCGGCTAGATCTTCAGAGTTTTCCGCCATTTCATCTATGATTGTTGCATCTGGATTGGTGTTAGGTTTCCCTACCCTCGTCCCGTAGGAACTAAGTTTCTTGGTAACCCTGCGTTGGCCGCAGGTGGCTTTGCAGTGATTGGAAGCTCCGGTAACGCCATTCCGTAGATTGGTGGAGCTCCCGATGTCTGCCCCATTCCCTTAGTAGGAATAGGTGTTTTGGTAGCAACTGTTCTTCTTGATATCTCACTTTTTCCGTCCTATGCTTCATTCCTTTGGTTAACTTGAGATGCCTTTTGGGATCTTCCTCTTGTGAGTGCTGGTCGTGAGCTTGTTGGTACATCATTTGGTTTCTGCATACTTTTGGTTTTTGACACCCTGCGATAACGAGAAAAAAAAATCTTCTACTTGGGTACCTTCGTCACAAGTAGCAATTAATGCTCTGACACAGAAGATGGCTAAGCATCTTTTTCAGAAAATGGACTGAAATAATGTCTTTGATAGACATGTATTAAATGCTTATGACACCCTTGGAGAAAACAACCTTAAAACGTTGAAAACCAAAAAAAGTGGGTGTTAGATCTCGGTAAAAACGAGGTTATTAATGCTTTAGAAGATCTTTCTTCCTTAAAATCTCACTGAGAATCCTTTGTCAGTCAAAGGTTCTCAGATCTAGATTATGCTTCTTCTTTTTTTTTAATTGGCTGTGTTTTAGTATAAAACAAAGATTTTGCCGTTTTGTGGGTATGCTTTTGTGAAAATCTTTGTAGATCTGTAACAAGACGTGTTTTTAGAGATTATGAACTCAAAAACATACAAAAGACGAATAAACAAATCACTAGAGAGTGAGATTCATCGTTTTAGAACACAGATCCCTTCGTTTCCGAAGATTCAGTAGTTAAAAGTAAAACTGCGTCTAAACTCACTGTCGTGAGAAAGAACACGGTGGGCGCCAAACTGTGACTACTCGTTTTCCCATAGTCTACGTGATATATATAGTTTATAGGATCCAATGCTAAGTAGTATCGATGCCTCTATTGAACTGACAATGTTAAGTAATAATAGATATATAAGATCACAATAATAACGAAGAACACAAACGAAATGTAAAAGCTTCTAAGTTATCATGAGACACAAGAGATTACGTGGTTCGATATTCGTATACGTCCATGGGGTAATGAGTGATTATTGTGTATTAAGTTGTAGTAGTTAACGAGGTATAAGCTTAAGACTAGATCTTATCCTTCTAGGTATTGAATTGAAATTCATTTAGTTTGTTGGCGAGGCTTGGTATTTATAGCCCCTTATGCTCCTGGTATATCTTTGCTGCCTCTGGGTCCATCGTCCATTGATATACCTTTATTGTCGGTGGTACCTTTGTCCACCGCGTACTTTATCCAGTAGAATTCTGCCATCTCAGCTGACCCACGTTCCTTCGGGAACTACCCAACCTTAGTTTAGGTTGTACCTTCGTTCACCGCCAGCTTTCGCCAATCAGGTTATTCCACGCCTCATCTCTCCACGTGCCTTAATCCATGCGTGTAGATAATATATTTGTGCATTTAATGCTGATTAGATGCGTCATCTACCTCTGTCCCTTCGCCAGCTGCGTCCTTGTGGGATAGGCTTGTACTCTTCTTATCTCCACCGTCGAGGTCTTCTTTCTTGAGGCGAGATCAAGTAGATCTGTGGAGGTATCCTTTGATACTTAGGCTTCTTTGTTCAGCGAAGGTTACACAGTTAGATTTATATGTGACCACTAAGATCGTGACACGTGCTCCATAAAATATTGGTATTCACAAGGTTTTCAGTTGCAATGTTGCTACTACTGATGGTTCTGCACCCAGACCTTTTTCCTAATCTAAGCAATGCCAGTATTTTCCAAATAACTTCTCCTACAAACCTCGCTTTCTTCATTTTACTCATACATATCCAAGAAATTCATTTTTCAAGTTACAATTTTTTTATTTTTTTCCAACTCTGCCTTGGATGGAAAAGTTACATTTTACCTTTATTTGTAGTAAAAAATAAACCAGACTAAAATATATGGGTATATATATATATGAAAATTTTTAGGGGGAAGACAATTTTACTAGAAGGAAAGCTGAGTGGATATATAAAAAAGTCTTCCCCTACCAATGTTCATTTTTTTTTTGTAGTTGCCAATTTAGTACTAATACATCCATTTATATTAAATATAACTTAGGGAGAAAACCAGGTGAAAACTCGGTCATCTTCATCATTAATTGAAAATTAAATTAGTCAATCAAATCCATATTTCTCTTTTTGCATGCAATAATTCCTTCTTTTTTAACCATCTGTTGTTTTTTTTTTAAATTTCATAAATCAGGATAATATGTTAATCTTTACTCTTTTTTTCTAGGTACCGACTTACCATGTTGGATGCTTGATGAGACAATTGAGTGGTTTTGTCTTTGGACTATCATAGATTATCCTTTTTTTTTAATCTATCTTCTGATCTACCTTTGCACAAGAAGATCCATAGCACAGCCTTTGATTATTTTATCCCACTTTGTCAGAAATCTTTTATTTCCTTTCTGATTTTCTAAAGTAGCTATTTATCTTGTTGTAATAGCTAAACCTATACCCTATTTATTTCTCAGCCTATACCCTATTCTCTGCCAGTTTGCAAGATTTCCAACATGTGTACAACATTCACTCATCTAATTCTTGGTTCCTGCATGCGCAACTGTTATTCTATCTATTTCTATGTCTATTCCTTACATGCAAATCTCCATTTCATCCAACACCGTGGACAATGGAAAACCAGGTAAGAGATGTTCAGGAAGGATGGGTTCTGCATTCCTTTCAGACAGACTTAGAGGTCTAAAGCATCCAGAAATATCATCAGAAACTCTGTTGGAAGGAGCTCAACAATGGAAATATTGTTTCTTGACAAAGCTGTATGCGGATAAAAATCCTTCAGTGGGTGAACTAGATAAAAAGCTTAAGAAGTTATGGGTCAGGTGCTAAGATATATTTATCAAAAAAGAATAGTCGGATCAGCACATGGTTAAGTTTTATTTTCAAGAAGAATATGATATGGTTCTCAAATTTAGGCCATGGTTCATTGAATGAGATATCTTTCTTATGAAGCCTTGGAATCCGAAAATTCCTAAGAGTTTGGTTGATATAACAAATGTACTTTTTATTTAAGATTGTATAACATGCAACCTGAATTTGCTTACCCAACTATTGTCAATAGTATTGGTGCGACTATAGGGGAAGTTCGTGCTTTAGATCCTCCTGATTGTATTGTTCCTAGAGGTAAAGTTCAAAAAGTTCAAGTGTCGATTGATGTTAGAGATCCATTATGACGCGGTTTTTGGATGAAGAATGCAGTATGATAGTAAGTTTGGCTTAGTATTTTTTATGAAAAGCAGCCTTTTAACTTATGTGGATCCTATCATACCATTGACCAAAGGAAAGTGAATGTGGGGAAATTTCATATTATTTACTTCAACAACAACGTGGTTACTTGTATACAACCTCAATACTTGATCCTCCATCTTGGAACAATCCAGATAACAGAGGAGTTAGAGGTTCGTCAGTTGGCACTTCTCAAATGCAGACTGACCAAGATAATGAGCATGTAATAACAGTTCCTAATGATCCAGTACATGCACTGCCAGTTTCACAACAAATAATGGAAGTTGATGCTATCAATGAAGATACTGCTCCTACTTCCATGCAAATGGTGATCTGTTCAGCTGTACATAACTCAATGGATAATATGAGTGTTCAACGAGTCGAATCAGTGACTCATAACGTTCCAGTTACCTCGGTAGGATGCGATACACAAGGTACGATTCGAGTGAATGTTAGTCGAGGAAGACCTTTATAGTAGACAAATTTTAGAATTGGAAAGAGGCTAAGAATGGAGATGGGAGAAAGTAGTAATTCGAATCATAATCATCCACACCAAAGAGAGATTAATACCCCTGTAAACTATTTAGCAGGTTCTGAAAACACTAATGTTCAGAATCAATTTCCTCATCCACCAGTTCAACCCATATCTGGATTAGAATGAACCCTAGATACTAATTTGATTAGAGCTTATTTACAAATGGGTGAATTCGATCTATCAATGGATAATTATAATCAGGATGATATAGATCCAGCAACTTCTCATGTTAATAGAGGTTTAAAGGGTCCACTCTAATCTCTCATCAATCTTTATTAACAAAATCAGTTAAATCAATTTTCATCTTCTACAAATATGGATTCTTCTGAAAATACCCATGTTAATCTGGATGATTCGAATTGTTCCCCAAATTCTTATCCATCACAACATGGGACTATTTCAGAGCAAAATCACTTGAGGAGTCTTGGCAAAACAACATCTGGCACTGGTGAAAAGGTACCATACTTTCTTAACCTTCTTCTATATTTCCATTCTGTCTACTTTTTCAATTCATACGTTTTTTTTCACAATTATTCTGCTTCACATAGTTGGTTATTTAGTTTAAAAATGATGAAAGTGCTATCTTGGAATGTTCAGGGTTTTGCTTCTAAATACACTAGAGATAATCTAGGAGACATTATTAAAGATCATAATCCAGATATAGCTTTTCTTAGTGAAACTAAGATTCATGAAAACAAAGCAAGATCCTTAACTCAACCATTCTGTTACCCTAATTCTTTATTCGTTAGCTCAGTAGGAAATGTTGGAGGTCTTATTTTACTTTGGAAAAATGGTTTCCCATGTGATGTAGTTTGTGTAAAAGACAATATAATACATCTACTGATTACTTCTAATCCTTCTAAGGATGAATGGCTATTATCTTGTATGTATGGATCTACATATGAAGATTTAAAGAGGGAACAATGGAGTTTTCTAAAGGAACTCAGTGAAAACCTCTATCAGCCTTGGGTAGTTATGGGGGATTTAAATGTCCACCTGAAACCAACAGGCCAGACCTCTACTTTAGCTTCAACCAATAATTGGGTTTGTAATACTATAGAAGAATCGGGTTTAATGGATATGGGATACGTAGGGGGTAAACATACTTGGACAAATACGTTAAATGGACAAGGTTCTAAGAGAGCAAGAATTGATATGGCACTACACAATGGTAAATGACTAACTCAATTTCCTGACTCCAAAATATATCATCTTCCATTCCTTAGTTCAGACCACTATCCAATTTTACTCTACACAGAGCCTGAAGTTTACGTACCTAGGAATGCTTGGAAATTTTATAGGTGTTGGCTATCTGATTCCTCATGTTCCACAACAATTGCTCAATCTTGGAGAAAGACTGATATATGTCTCTCTCAAAAGATTGCTGCTTCTAGGAAAGAACTATCAAAATGGAAGAAGCATAATTTTGGTCATATAGATGATAAAGTCAAGGTCCTTAAAAATCAATTATATCACCTGCAGAATCTCCCAACCAGTGGTCATCATAATTTCCAAATTCAGCGCACAGTAAAATTATTGCATCATTGTAAGAAAATTCAGGCACAATATTGGCAACAGAAATCTATAGACAAATGGTTCAAAGAGGCTAATAGTAACACATCTTACTTTCATACCATGGCTAATAGAATAAGAGCTAGAAACATAATAGTTTCTTTACGAGACCCTAATGGGAATTGGTTGCATAACAGACAGGAGTTAGCAAGCTTCCTTACAAAACATTTTTCAGATATAGCTGCTACTACTTTTCCACAAATTCAAGATCACTCATTTTTTCATATTCATGCCAATATTTCAGATGATGATAATGTTGTTCTCATGAGTATAGCAAATGCAGATGTAATCTATAGTGTGGTTAAAAGTATAGCTAGTTGGAATTACCCAGGTCCTGATGGGTTCCCAACAGGTTTTTATCAAACTCAATGGGAAACAATGGGTCAAGACATAATTAATCTTGTGCATGGTTTCTTTATACCTAAAAAATTCCCTCCACATATTAATGAAACAGCGATTTGCTTGATACCTAAAATTCCAAACCCTTGCACTCTTGGTGATTTTAGGCTAATTAGCCTGTGTAACAACATCTATAAAATAATATCCAAACTGTTAGTTAGAAGAAGGCAACCACTGATGGAGAAAATTGTAGCACCAACTCGGGCATTTTTTGTCCCAGGAAGATAGATCAATGATAATATTATCATAGCACATGAGTTAATACACACTATGAAGAAATCAAGAAGCAAGAAAGGCATGTTAGATCTCAAACTAGATATGTCGAAGGCATTTGATAGAATTGAGTGGCCCTTTCTAGATAAAATGCTTGACTTAATGGGGTTCTGCACAGAATAGAGAATTCTCATTCATCAATGTATATCAACCGATTCAGTCTATATAAAACTTAATGGACGTCCATGCGACATGTATATGCCTTTAAGGGGATTGAGACAGGGAGACCCATTGTCTCCCTATATTTTCATATCTGCTATGGAATATCTGACTAGATCTATTAATAGGGAAGAGCAAGAAGGAAAGATTGTAGGAGTCCAAGCAGCGAAAAAATCTCCCCCTATAAATCATCTGCTTTTTTCAGATGATTCTCTCATATTTTTGCAAGATGATGATAAATCTATTACTAATGTGCTGAACATTCTAGATGACTTTGGAAACTCTCAGGGAAAATGATTAATTTTACAAAATCAGCAGCTTTTATAGTAGGGGATTGATGAGTGCCAAATATTGCATATTCATACACCTTTTCATTGGCACTTAACTCATCTTTCGCGCTTCAAAGTCATATATTATCCCAAATTCTGTATTTTTACCATTTTCAAGAATAAATATTTGTATTAATTAATTTTGTGTTTTTAAGTACTAAATAAAGCTTGGAAGAATTGAGAAGACAAAAGAGCAGAAAGTTGGAAGCGTTGCAACCCGCTCGCGCATCAGTGGCAACCTGTTTACAATACATGGGATTAAACTACCCATGATCCAAGACCCAAGACCCAAATCCTTTTCCACCTCACCCCCATTGGATTCTTTCCAAAACAACCACCTCACCCCCATTGTATTCCATTTCATTCATCAATTAAAGAAAACATGTTTTTTTTAATTGATGAGTGCCAAAATTCGAATCCAAGTGTTAAGAGAATTTTTGTGTATAAATAGAGAGGGTTGTTGTGTTGAAAACTCATCCAAGAATAGCTTGTTCATGTTAGTTTCTTAAATTCAGTTTTGTTGTAATGTTATTCATGTTCTAGTTTCATTTTCTAGGGTGTAAATGAAGCCGTAACTTATTGTTATGTATTCATATCTTGTATATTGTTCTTGAAAGTTTAGAATTGTTTAAAGATATAATTTAATCCAATTTTGTCAACATCTTGCTCTCACAATGTATGCCATGTATCCATTGTAGTTAGAATATCTCTATGTTGATTATGCTGCAACTCATGCTTAACCAAATATTGATCCTCAGATTAGTTGTGCTTTAATTAGACAGTTAAAGCTTTGGAGAAATACTTTAGTTGTGATTAAATTATCCATTGGAGAAACACCTTAGATATACGGTAGACTTGAATCTGCTGTAAGGACAAGAATAATATTACAAGTTGAATGCATATCATAGGTTAGTGGTGGATTTGAATACCCTAGTATCCATATTATCAGTATTTACATCATGATTTAATTGTATATTTTAATTCAAATTACTTTCTGTTTAAGTGTTTGCCAATATCTCGTCGTATTGACAAAATCAAACCCCTTTTGGTTACTCTCTGAATCTGTCCTAAGTAAGGATTTAGAATCAACTTCTACACTCTCCAAGTCTCTGTGGTTCGACCTGTGCTTGCCCTGTGTTGCTTGTCGACAATGTGCACTTACAGTTTATACATAGTAGTAGGTATCTTTCTAAGCCTACCAAGTTTTTGGCGCCGTTGCCGGGGACTCGGTAGCGGTATAGTTCAAGTTTCAATTTTACTGTAGTAGAATCAACTATTCACAGTCAATTTTACAATTAATATTGATATTTTCTTAATTTTGCTTTTGCTTTAAAACTTCGAAACCCTAATTACCTCTTATGAGCTCAACAGATGCCTGAGTAGCTGTTGTAAAGGCGAAGGAAAGGAAGGAAAGAAAGCGGAAGAAGTTTTTATTTAAAAAAAAAAAAGAGAGAGAGTTTATTTTATTTATTTTTAGTTTGTATTAGGATTCCTTTACTCTTGTAATTTTCTTTTTTCTTTTGCACTTTATTTTGGACTTTGGACTTGGACATTCTATTTTTATTTTTATTTTTAAACCCTACGGAAGGGTATTATTAAATATCAAACTGTTTGCAGAGAAGGACGGTGATTACAATATCACCTCGGCCCCTCGGGTTCGTTCATGACATATGATTCGTGGCCCGAGTCGACAATAACGGTTCATCCCCCGTCTGGAACGGGAGGTAAGCTTTTCGAAACACTAGCGGATCTCCTGTTAGAGAGTTACTGTATTCCTTTGGTTGCATATATGTTGAGGATTTGAATACGGCTGTTTTAATTTCCTAGTAAAGGGTAAGGACTGGCCATACAAGATAAGGGATTCAGATTTCATCACCGTTCTCTTCTTGCCCGCCTTAGGAAAACGATACATACACGAACCTAAGCTTTAAAATTTGGAATAGAACGAGACCTATAGGGTAACGAGCTTAGTAGGAAAGTCGTTCGAAAAATATTGGTTACTCTTTAAGCATACTTCGAAGTTCATGACGGTTTCTGTAAATTGAATGCGTGACTGTGCCGCCTTGTAATACAGTGAGGCATTGGGTATCAAAGCTCTATCAGCTTCCCTCGCCTCTATTAAATTTACTTAAACTCGGATTGATTCCAGAGGAGTTTTCTCAGATTGTAATGAATTCCATTTTGAAAGATTAGAAGTTGGTCTATAAAACAATCTAAGTGGAGCCATCATGCTTTTTGTTTGCTAGAAATCAGTAGGTTTACTGTGGTGGAGTCATCCTTGTTTGTGATTGCATAGAACTTCCCTTTTAGGTGAATGGTTAACATGCTTGATGTGCTAGCTAGGCTATGATTGTGTCCTTTAGGGACCATACATACTGACTAGTTAGAATCAGTCAAGAAGAGTTAATTGAAATACATAGTTCTGAGGCAGACAGTCCAAACCCATCTGAAACAATGGGAGAACCAGTCCGTAGTCTAAAGGACTACATGTACCCAACGAGGACAAGCCAGTCCTCGTTCATTGTCTAACCAGCTGTTGTTGGATACTTTGAGCTAAAGGTGAGTATCCTCAATATGTTGCCTAAATTTAAAGGGATTGAAGCTGAAAATCCCTATCACCATGTGAGAGAGTTCGAGGAAATTTGTGGGACTCTTCGGATCAACCAAATGACGGATGAGGTCCTCAAACTGAGAATTTTTCCTTTTTCTTTGATAGACAAAGCAAAGACTTGGCTGTGTGCTCAACAACCACAGTCATTATGGGATGCTCTTACGAAAGAGTTCTTCAAAAAGTTCTTCCCAAACCATAAAACTACGACAATTCGTCAAAGTCTGAATAGTTTTGTACAATTAGAGGAGGAAACTTTGGAAAAATATTTGGAGAGATTCAATGAATTATTGCTCCAATGCCCTCACCATGGTTTTGAAAAATGGAGACTTGTGCAAATTTTGTATGAAGGCTTAGATGTCAAGAACCGAACTACAGTTGAGTCCATGTGCAATGGTCAATTTATTGATAAAACTGCTGATGAGTCTTTGACTTTCTTAATCGAAGTCGCTAAAAAGACTCAGCAGTGGGAATCCCCCCGTGAACCAAAACGGATAACCCCTTCATCTAGTGTCCATAGAATTGACTCTGACTTCGAAGGAAGTGCAAAGATGGCATCCTTGGCCAGGAGAATAGAAAAGCTAGAACTAGAAAAGAATGGAAAAACTAATATCCCTACTTTCCGTAGTCAAATTGAAATGGCCACTTGTGCCGCATGCCATAGTTCAGACCATCTAGTGGACACTTGTCCAGACCTCCATGCATTTCAAGAGTCTAAAACCGAGTAAGCCAATGTTTTGTACCAAAGGCAAGAGAACAACCCATATTCTCAGACCTACAACCCAGGGTGGAGAAATCACCCTAAATTTTCATGGTCTAAGGGACCTATACAAGGGGGAACATCAAATAATAACCAAGGATACACTTATCCTAGAAACCCCCAAGTGAAATGATAGGTGTAGAATACACTTAATTTACTATCTAAGAGTTTATGCTTTCTTTGCTATTTTTCTAGTAAATTATCTATTTTACGTGTGTTTTTGAGTTATTAGGTACTCTGGAGTCGCACGGAGGAAAAGGAGAAGAAATCACCAACATTGAGCAAAAAGGGCATAATTGTCATTTCATAGGGCAAACACTATTGGGAGACGAGCCACGGTTAAAGGGAAACTTTCTCAGAGGAGGATTAGAAACAGCCAGCTGATTGTTAAGGGACGGCCACATGTTAAGGGGCATCTCTGTTTTGGAGAAATATTAAAGACAAACCAGCAATGGTTAAGGGGCTGCCAATTTGGTTACCCCTTATCAGAAGCCACCAGTTGTCAATAACCGTGCCACCTTTAAAACCAAATTAGGTCGAGAGAAAGGGAACCAATTCCCATTTTATTTTCTCAATTGTTCTTCCCATTTGCAGTAGAGAAGAGATGAAATCAGAGATGACAAAGAGGAGATCGAGAAATCAAGAGAGAAAGCATGGAATTAAGAGACGAAATCACATCGAGATAGAGGAGATGGATTCTGTGAGGTGGTCAAGAAAATGTGAGAGAAGAAACCTATAGCCGCTGTTGTTGTTGAGAAGCAATTTGCTGCAATGAATTTAGAGAGGTTAGGGTTTTCGATGGAAGTGGTGCTGTTGTTGGATGGGTTCGAGTTGGGAATACAGGACAAAGGAAGAATGGTTTCATCTGTTATTGGTTTCAACAAGAAAGGAATCGAGCTCGTTATGATACACAGGTGATGAGAATTGCTGGCTGTTGTTGAATCAAGGTGTTGTTGAATTCAGAACAATGGGTTTGTTTGAATTGGTTGCTGAGATGGGTTTCCGGAATTGAATTCAGGGAAATCTAGAAAATGGGGTTGGTGTGTTGATAGAAGCATCAGAGAAGGGGATCTTTTTATTGAAGAAGTAGCAGATGGATGATAGATTCGATTTGCCTCTGTTGACGGTCTGAGAAATTGAGAGGCTGAATTCGAGTTAGAGACGAGACCAAGCGGAATTATGAAAGGAGATAAAGTGCAGGGATTGTTAGTAATGAATTGAAGCTCAAAGGGGTTGATGGTTCTGTGGTAGATGAAGGCAGAGATGGTGGCTGTTAATGGTCTGGTAAATGGGTTTGTGGTGGTGTTCTTGGAGATGTTGTTGTTGATTGAGGTTGCATTAGTATTGGTTATGAGTTGGTGGAAGTTGCAGCTATGAATGTGTTGCAGTCTAGGCTAGGAAAGGTTGTGGCATGTTGTGGCTCTACAATGGTTGCAAGGGAAGATGCAAGTAGTACTGGGGAGAAGAGATGGCTGCTGTTGGTGGTATTTCTGGAATGGAGGGAACTGAGCTGGTAAATGCACAGAGAGTTGGAGTTTGCAGGTGCAAGTGCATTAGTGGGTGTTGTCGCTGTGATGGCAATTGGCAGCTGATGAAATGGATTAGGCTGTGGTGGTAGAAGTTACATTGCAAGTTGTGTTTCCATGGGAATGACTGAGTAGTGAGAACATATTGGTGGTGAATAATTATGAGGATTGAGAAGGTGGCAATGACAGCCATCATAGCTGGGTAGCAGGACTAGCATGGCCATCTTGGCCGTGAACAATCTGGTTCTGTGCAAGTGGCTTAGTCAGAACTAGTCAGCCGAGTTAGCCAGCTGACTCGGTTCTGACTCATTCTAACTCAAACCCTTGACCCTTTGACCTTTGACTAACAGTTTGACTGACAGTTGACCTCCTTGACCGTTAGTCATAACGGTTGACCAATGGAATATACCTTGACCGGAGATGATTTTTCAGGTGGCCGGCGGCAACGGATTCCGGCCTATTTCCAGCCAAAAACACAGTTTTCCGGCGAGCAAAAGTTGCAGAATTTTGTGTGGATTTCTCTCATGGGATGTGAAGAGTTGGACTTGGAATTGAATGAAGAATTCGGCTTGGATTTGGAAAGAGGAGATGAAAGATTTGAGAAAGGCTTGGATTTGGAAATTGAGCTACAAAAGGAAAGGGATTCTATTCCTTGGAAGATATGGAGAACATTGAAGCCTATAAATAGAGAAGTTCTCTACTTTTCTATATACACTTCCATACATATAGATGCACTTAGATACACACATCTTTTACAATATCTTTTGCACACTTTTACACACACAATACTTTTCTCTTTGTGTGAACTCTTTAATATGAGTAACTAATTTGATTGAGGATGAATTCCTAGTTCTTAACATGTTTTGAGTTTGTTTTAAATCTACTTTGAAGTTTTCATATGATTATCGTTTGTTTTTACTAATAGGAGTGATCTTAAAGACATTCATGATTGATTGATAGATTATCTAGGTGTACAACTAGATTGATTTGTTAGTCTAATTTAAAGCTAGTGTAAGTTAGGGGATAAGTAATCGTTTCTTGACTTTTCACATAAGTAGCAAACACGAGACCTTGCGGAGGGATTCCGTGGAGCAATTGTGTGTAAAAACAACGTTAGCAAGTGGACCTTGATCTAAGAGTTTAACTACTAATATCAACCTAATAAATTCATAAATCTTAATGCGTTTAACTAAATTACATCTTGAGTGATCTACTACTAGGTGGTTTGGTGAATAGAATCCGGTAGTCGAGAACTTCCGTATCCGGTGATATAAGGGATTTTTGGGTTAGCACTGATCTAGCTGCTATACCTACGGTTGGTGATAATTTGTGACTATAAGAAGTGGAAAAGAACATAACTTTAATCATTGTTTTGCAGCGAAGAAGGATTCCTTGATCTATTCTCTCTTATCGATTTCTTTTTAATTGCTTTGTTTATTTTATTTACTTTCTCAAATTCTTAATCAATACCCCCTTTTTGTGTGACAATTTTACAACTAGAATCTCGTGCTCCTCGTGGGATCGACCTTGACTACCCTATATTACTTGTTAATTAGGTAGTAAAGTATTAATTAATTTGTTGTGGTTACGACACGCATGCATGAAACCACATGTGCAGTACCCTGCAGAGAAAAAGCCTAGCTTCGAAGAAAGTTTCGGTTTGTTGACCCAAAATTTGGTACAACTTCAAAAGACCACAGACCAACGTTTTACAAGTCTAGAACTTAAAATGGGTCAAATTTGTGAAGCACTGAATGAAAGATACAAAGGCAAACTTCCTAGTCAGCCCCAACAAAATCCAAAAACTGTATATCAGGCAGAAAATTCAACTCGAAATGAGGCCTCCCATAATCAAGTAAATGTTGTCACCACTCTTCGTAGTAGTAAAATTGTTGAAAACAATGTAGGTGAACCAAAGATGAGTGAGTCTATATCAGACTCACCAGTGCATAAAATACCACAGAAAACACCTATTGTTGAAAACAAATCTGAGCAACATAAGAATTCCCATAATTCTAATGTCTCTGCACCATCGCATGTACCTGTTGCTCCATTCCTACAAAGATTGGTGCAGCAAAAAGAGAGTATATAGTACAATGAGATTTTAGAAATGTTCAAACGAGTGAACATCAACATCCCATTTCTTGATGCAATCAAGCAAGTCCCTACTTATGCTAAATTCCTTAAGGATCTGTGCACACAAAAGCGAAAGCTTCATGTGCATAAGAGTTCTTTTCTCACTGATCTGCAATCATTCAAAGCAACACACCTCCTAAGTTTAAAGACCCAGGTAGTCCAACTATCACATGCAAAATAGGTGACCAGACGGTTAAGAAGGCGTTGCTAGACTTAGGGGCAAGTGTGAATTTACTACCATATTCAGTATATGTGTAGTTAGGTCTTGGAGAGTTGAAGGCAACACCTATAACTCTGCAATTGGTGGACAGATCCGTCAAAGTGCCACGTGGTGTGGTAGAAGATGTTTTGATTAAGGTTGATAAGTTTTATTTTCCTGTGGACTTTATCGTTTTAGATACTCAACATGTGCAAAACCCTAACAGTCACATTCCTGTCATTTTGGGACGTCCCTTCTTAGCGACGTCCAATGCAATCATTAACTTCCGTAATGGAGTGCTGAAGTTGTCATTTGGTAATATTATTGTGGAGTTGAATGTTTTCAATACTATCCAACAACATTTAGATCTTGATGATGATAATGATGTGCATGAAATCAACATGATTGAAAGTTTGATTCAGGATTCATTGTCTAGTAGCATGTCTGTTGACCCGTTGGATGCTTGTTTGAATAATTTTGAACTGGATCTGTTTGATTATGAATACATAAGTGAAGTGCATACTTTGCTTGAATCCACACCACTTATGGACACGTCTAAGTGGAAAGCTAGAGTGGAACCACTTCCACTCTTGGAATCCAAGTCTGTTCCCTCTCTTGTTGAGCCACCAAAGATCGAACTGAAACCATTGCCTGATACTCTTAAATATGCATTTTTGGGACCTTCTAATACTTTGCCTGTAATTATTTTATCTGCCTTAGATACAGAATAGGAAAGTAAACTTTTAGAAGTACTTAAGGAGCATAAAGAAGCCTTAGGATGGACCATCTCGGACCTTAAAGGAATAAGTCCCACTGATTGTATGCATCATATAAACCTTGAGGATAATTCTAAACCATCTAGGGAGATGCAAAGGCGACTCAATCCTAACATGAAAAAGGTTGTTAAGAGTGAGATTATAAAGCTTCTTGATGCGGGTATCATCTACCCAATCTCAGATAGCAAATGGGTTAGCCCCATTCAGGTTGTGCCGAAAAAGTCAGGAGTTACTGTAGTTCAAAACGATAAAGATGAGTTAATCACTACTCGAGTAACCACAGGGTGGCGAGTTTGCATTGATTATAGGAAGTTGAATGCAGTTACAAGGAAAGATCTCTTCCATTTTCCATTCATAGATCAAATGCTTGAACGATTGTCTGGGCGTAAATTCTATTGTTTCTTGGATGGTTTATCTGGTTACAACCAGATTCATATTTCACCCGAAGATCAGGAAAATACTACATTTACATGTACATTTGGAACGTTTGCCTATCGTCGTATGCTCTTTGGGTTGTGCAACGCACCCGCTACATTTCAGCGTTGTATGATGAGCATTTTTTCTGACATGATAGATAATTTCCTTGAAATATTTATGGATGATTTCTCTGTGTTTGGATCATCTTTTGATGAATGTTTGAACCATCTCACTCGCGTCTTTGATTAGATGTAAAGAGAAAGATTTGGTTTTAAATTGGGAGAAATGTCATTTTATGGTGAACTCGGGCATAGTTCTAGGACACATCATCTCTGAAAAAGGCATTGAAGTAGACAAAGCCAAAGTCGACCTCATTCAAAACTTGCCGCAACCTCGCTCTGTGAGGGAGGTTAGATCATTTTTAGGCCATGCTGGTTTCTACCGTAGATTCATTAAAGATTTCAGTAAGATCTCAAGACCACTGTGTAATCTACTCAGTAAATATGTTGCATTTGTGTTTGATAATGCTTGTGTGCATGCTTGGGAAGAGCTCAAAAATCTTCTAACTTCAGACCCTATAGTCCGACCTCCTGATTGGAAATTGCCATTTAAAATCATGTGTGATGCGTCTGATTTTGCTGTTGGAGCTGTCTTAGGTCAGCGAGTTGACAAACACTCCTATGTGATCTACTATGCTAGTAAGACACTGAATGAGGCTAAATAAATTATTCAACAACCGAAAAAGAGCTGCTAGCTGTTGTGTTTACATTAGATAAGTTCAGATCTTATTTGAAAGGATAAAAAATCATCATATATACTGACCATGCCGCATTGAGATATCTTTTATCTAAAAAAGATGCTAAGGCTCGACTGATTCGATGGATACTCTTGTTACAATAGTTCAACCTCGAAATTCGAGACAAGAAAGGGTCAGAAAATGTTGTTGGGGATCACTTATCTAGATTGAATGTCGAGTCTGCTGATGAATCCACTCTTATTAGGGAATCCTTCCCTGATGAACAACTGATGCTGGTTTCTGAAATGCCATGGTTTTCCGACATCGTGAACTACCTTGCTACAGGTAGAATGCCACTACATTAGTCTAAACAAGACCGGTCTAAATTCTTGGCCGAAGTGAAACATTTCCTATGGGATGACCCATATCTGTTCAAATACTGCCCTGACCAAATGATTAGGAAATGTGTCCCCAATTCTGAACAAAGGGATGTCATCTCTTTTTGTCATGATCAAGCATGTGGAGGCCACTTTAGTGCAAAGAAAACGGCTGCAAAGATCTTGCAGAGTGGTTTTTACTGGCCAACATTGTTTAAGGATATCCATGAATTCTGTATTTCTTGTGACCGGTGCCAGAAATTGGGAAGTATATCAAAACGAAACATGATTCCCCTACAACCCATTTTGATTGTTGAGCTATTTGATGTATGGGGTATTGATTTCATGGGCCCATTTTCTAACTCTGAAGGAAAGTTGTACATTCTTGTTGCTGTTGACTATGTTTCTAAGTGGGTAGAAGCAATTGCAACTAAAACTAATGACCACAAGGTGGTACTTTCGTTCTTAAAGGAAAACATATTTTCTCGATTTGGCACCCCTAGAGCTATAATCAGTGACGGTGGTTCACATTTCTGCAATAAGCTTTTTGCGTCATTAGTTCGCAAGTATGGCATAACTCATAAAGTCACAACCCCATATCATCCACAGACCAGTGGCCAGGTAGAGGTTTCAAATAGGGATATTAAGAACATTCTAGAAAAGACGGTTAACCCGTCTAGAAAAGATTGGTCTTTAAGATTGAATGATGTATTATGGGCTTATAGAACAACATATAAAACCCCTATTGTCATGTCCCCTTACCGACTTGTGTATGGGAAGCCTTGCCATTTACCTGTTGAGCTTGAACATCGTGCATATTGGGCTATTAAAAAGCTTAACTTCTCTCTTGATAAGGCGAGTACACAGCGGAAACTCCAACTCAATGAGTTGGAAGAACTGAGAAATGATGCTTATGAAAGTGCAAAGTTATACAAATATAGAATGAAGGTGTTCCATGACAAGCGCATTTTGTGCAAGTCATTCACTCCAGGCCAGAAAGTTTTATTGTACAACTCACGTTTGCACCTTTTTCCAGGAAAATTACGTTCTAGATGGACATGCCCATTCGTGGTGCGAACAATTTTCCCCCATGGGGCTGTAGAACTAGAAGATGTAGCAACCAAGAATGTCTTCAAGGTCAATGGGCAGATACTGAATCCGTTCCTTGAACCAATTCCACCTGAGATTGAAACAACTCATCTTGCTGATCTGATCTATGTTGACTGAAAAGTTCACCCCTTGTACATACCACATGATATCGTCCCTGATGGTTGCTGTGGACATACTCTACTGTCTCTGGTTTGGCATTTAGTAATCTCTTTCCTTTGAATCTGTTTTGTTCTCATGGTTTGTTGTTGTTTCTGTTATCTTTTGAAATATTGAGGACAATGTTATATTTAGGTTTGGGGGAGTATTTGCATATGGAGTTGTGAGTCTTTTGTTGTTATCTTTTATGACCAGCTGTGTAGCGGGTCTTTTGTAGGATCCTTTGTAGTCTTTTGCTTTTTTTTTTATGACCAGCTGTGTATCGGGTCTTTTGTAGGATCCTTTGTAGTCTTTTGCATTTTTTATGACCAGCTGTGTAGCGGGTCTTTTGTAGGATCCTTTGTAATCTTTTGCATTTTTTTGTTGTCTTCTATGACCAGCTGTGGAGCGGGTCTTTTGTAGTGTGTTTTATATGACCAGCTGTGTAGCGGGTCTCTAAAAAAAATTAAAAATATATATATATATATATTGGTTAGAAATTGTCAAGGTTCTACGAAATTCCGAAGTTCATCATCTACAGTTGAAGACCGAAGACGAAGACGTTTCTATGGATACTCTGAAATTGGAGAAGGTTTTGTGGGTACATCTTTGGTAGGCCCTCACGAGACTACAACTCGTCCACTAGGGACACCTAGGGGTTTAAAGGCTTAATGCATACGCTAAATGCATTCGAGAGACCAGTGACAGTTGTATAGTTAGTATTTCTTAAGTTTTGTTTCACTTGAGGACAAGTAAAATTCAGGTTTGGGGGTATTTGATGAGTGCCAAATATTGCATATTCATACACCTTTTCATTGGCACTTAACTCATATTTCGCTCTTCAAAGTCATATATTATCCCAAATTCTGCATTTTTACCATTTTCAAGAATAAATATTTGTATTAATTAATTTTGTGTTTTTAAGTACTAAATAAAGCTTGGAAGAATTGAGAAGACAAAAGAGCAGAAAGTTGGAAGCGTTGCAACCCGCTCGCGCATCAGTGGAAACCTGTTTACAATACATGGGATTAAACTACCCATGATCCAAGACCCAAGACCCAAATCCGTTTCCACCTCACCCCCATTGGATACTTTCCAAAACATCCACCTCACCCCATTGTATTCCATTTCATCCATCAATTAAAGAAAACATGTTTTGTTTAATTGATGAGTGCCAAAATTCGAATCCAAGTGTTGAGAGAATTTTTGTGTATAAATAGAGAGGGTTGTTGTGTTGAAAACTCATCCAAGAATAGCTTGTTCATGTTAGTTTCTTAAATTCAGTTTTGTTGTAATGTTATTCATGTTCTAGTTTCATTTTCTAGGGTGTAAATGAAGCCGTAACTTATTGTTATGTATTCATATCTTGTATATTGTTCTTGAAAGTTTAGAATTGTTTAAAGATATAATTTAATCCAAGTTTGTCAACATCTTGCTCTCACAATGTATGCCATGTATCCATTGTAGTTAGAATATCTCTATGTTGATTATGCTGCAACTCATGCTTAACCAAATATTGATCCTCAGATTAGTTGTGCTTTAATTAGACAGTTAAAGCTTTGGAGAAATACTTTAGTTGTGATTAAATTATCCATTGGAGAAACACCTTAGATATACGGTAGACTTGAATCTGCTGTAAGGACAAGAATAATTTACAAGTTGAATGCATATCATAGGTTAGTGGTGGATTTGAATACCCTAGTATCCATATTCTCAGTATTTACATCTTGATTTAATTGCATATTTTAATTCAATTTACTTTCTGTTTAAGTCTTTGTCAATATCTCGTCGTATCGACAAAATCAAACCCCTTTTGGTTACTCTCTGAATCTATCCTAAGTAAGGATTTAGAATCAACTTCTACACTCTCCAAGTCTCTATGGTTCGACCTGTGCTTTCCCTGTGTTGCTTGTCAACACTGTGCACTTGCAGTTTATACATAGTAGTAGGTATCTTTCTAAGCCTACCAGGGATGTCACAGATGAAAGGAGGAATCAAATAAAAACCAAATTGGGAGTTAAGGAGCTAACTACTTCATACAAATATATTGGTTTACCAATTTTATTAGGTAAATCAAAGGCCAACTCCTTTGCTAGTCTTTATGATGCTTTTGCAAACAGATTACATGTATGGAACTCAAAAACTTTAAATCAAGCAGCAAGAACTACTTTAGTTAAAGTTGTTCTTAATACAATCCCATCTCATTACATGGGAAATTTTAAAATTACATGATGTGTTATCAAGAAGCTTGATTCAATACAGAGGAGATTTTGGTGGGGACATAAAACTAATAAAGGTATCAACTTTATTGCTTGGAAGTCCTTCAACAAATCTAAACAGGAAGGTGGTCTAGCCTTTCGGGACTTAGAACAATTTAATAATGCTTTAATCACCAAATTAGCTTGGAGATTGTGCACTGAGTCTGAGGAACTTTGGGTAAAAGTCTTAAAACCAAAATATTCTCCTTACTGTGACTTTCTACATCTGTGAGAGAATCACAAAAACTCTTCCTGGATTTGGAAAGGAATTGATCAGGGTTTAAAAATTGTCTGAAAACATCATAGATGGTTAATAAGAGATGGCTCTAAAATTTTGGTCTGGTATGACAAATGGATTCACCACCAATACCAAATCAAAACTTTGAAAAACCAGCAAGAATAGTTTATGTCTCTGATCTGATGCTGAGCAATCCCAGAAAATGGAATAGAGAACTAGTATTGGTCTTATTCCCTCAAAACATTGCGCAATTGATAGTCAAAATGTACCTACCACAGCACGGTGAGGATACTATAGTTTGGGACAACAGAACATGATACTTTACTGTTAAATCAGCTTATAAAGCACTTACCCAATCGAAAGATAACCAGAGTAATCATCAGGTTAATCAATCACAGACTATTCCTAAAACAGTCTGGCATCGACTTTGGAAAGTAGAAGTACCTCATAAAGTTAAGCTATTCCTTTGGAAATGTTTAAAGGGTATCATCCCTACTTTGACAAAGTTAAGTAGATACAAACATGGAATACAGGTGGTTTGTCCACGATGTGGTGAGCAAGATGAAACTCTGAAGCACCTTCTATTTGACTTCAATTTTTCTTCTACAATATGGTTTACAATGAATATAAATGTTTCTATGCTAAAGTCTAATAATATTTCGGCTTCTAGATGGATAATCAGCTGGTTTAGCAAAGATTCAAATACTCATGATGAAAACTATAATAGGTGTGGGTCCAAGAGCGTAGCTCAGTGGTATCCCATCAACTCCAGTAAGGAGGAAGTCAGGGGTTCGATCCCCACCGTAATAGAGGTTTGTATTTAAATTAGTTGTATAGAGGGGTTTGGAGGGGTTGGGTCTAGCAGTAGGGCTAGTCCAGCTGGATGGATTTGGGTAGGGGCCTGGGTCCGGCTTTAGCCTATCAAAAAAAAAAAAAAAAACTTTAATAGGTGGCTTCATACTATCATGATATCTGCTTGGAAAATATGGAAAACACGCTGTGAGAAGGTCTTTCAGAATAAATGTGTTAGTACTTGGACGGCTACCAGCAATATTAGAAGTTTATTAAAACAGTGTGAGGCTTCTACTCAAAATCATATGAGCAGCAACAATAGCAGGAATACTGGAAGGATCCAAGTCATGGCCAGCTTAAAATAAATGTCGATGCTTCTTTTGATGATTTATCAAAGCCCTTTGGTATTTGACTAATTATGCGTGATCATTCAGGTACAAGCAGGGACGTCAGAGGCGGCTACTTCAATGGAGGACTAGACGCCAAGCAAGCAGAATGTATGGCGATAAAGGAAGCACTAATCTGGGCGAACACTTTATCGACAGACAACATAATTATGGAGGGAGACTGTTTAAATTTGGTGAACTCTATCAATGATGCTATCCCTCATATTTTTTTGGCAAAACTAGGTATTTGTAAATGAAATGAATCATCTGCTAAGAACTTATAAAGTATCCATGGTTAGGTACATCAGTAGAACAACTAACAACGTTGCTCATAAAATAGCAAATAGAGCTAGAAAAACAACAGCTTTGTTTCGTTTTTGTATAACATCCCGGCAGATATCTCTGCAACCTTAAGGGATGATGCTGTTAAACTTAAGTTATGTACAAAATATTAATATCTAATGAAGGTATGTATTCAAAAAAAAAATTAGAATGGAAAAACCGGTGATGTTGAGTTGGACTTAGCCGGAACACTAGTTCCAACGTAAGCGTGATCATTAAAGAAATAGAAACAAACACTAGTTGCAACATAAGCTTGGTCATTAAAGAAATATGAACAAAAATTCGTGAGTGTTATTTAGAACCTATTGGCCTCGTGGACATTAAAGAAATAGAAACAAAAATCCGTGAGTGTTATTTAGAACCTAGTGACCTCAACAGTACATAATTTGTAGAAATGATGGTAATTGGGGATTATCGATTAGAGAAAATTAGGCGTATGTAGTTGCAGGAATTCTCATAACACACCCCTTGTAATTTCTTGATAATAATTTCTTGATCTAAACTCATTTGATATGAAAATGATGATTAAAATACTAAAATTGTAAATGGACACACAGATTTTTACATGGTTCGATCAATTTGATCTACATCAATGATTCTTCACCATGATCGTTTAAATTTACATTTGATTTACATTGATAATCTCCATTAATGGGTAAAGTTCTAGATATAGTTTTTGGGGAAGAAGATAATAAAGAAAAATACATTCTCTCTCTAAAAATATGTCTCTACAAAATATCTCTATCTCTTACAAAAATTGTCTCCCCCCATTCTCTTTCATGCTCTCCTATTTATATAGGTGTTTATATAGTGGATGACAGCTCACATACAGCTCATACTTACCATATTTTAGGATCCCTTTCCACACTCTCTCAAGCTTTCTCCATATTCTCTCGAGCTCTCGCTACATTCTCTCGAGCTCCCGTCTTGTTCTCGCGAGCTCCCGCCTTATTCTAGCGAGCTTTCTTTATAACAACCATAAAATCTTCACATATTTATCGTGTTTTATGTTGTCGTTGTCTATTACATCATTTCTGTAATTAATTTGCGACATTTGCCATATGTGGTAGAAGTCTTCGCAAGAGCGTTGTTGTTGCGAGATTCTGCTCCTACAACGTAGGCCCAAAAAAAAAATATTCTCATTGTCAGGCCCATAATTAATTTTTAATTCCGTGACACCCATAATTATATGAAATTGTTAAAAATGTATGCGTGACGGATTAGATAATTAATAGTGGGAAAGCCACTTTTATTATAAGAAAAGTTGACCGTGGTCTAGTCTTGTTGACTTTGGGTCAATATTGGTTGAACATAATAATAAGCTTTTCTCGGTTTGATTTCCTACCTATTTCATCACCCTACCCTATATTTATCCTAACCTAAACCAAACTGTGAAGAACACCTAATGACATAAAATAATTAAACAAATTCTATAAATCTATCTTAGAGTTAAGTTCCTAACGTTACCCATCATACTTTATGTAAAGAATCAATTAAGTCCAAAATAGATAGTGTGGACTCATCGAATATAACATCTCCAATTGGAACCTTGTCTTCATCATCGAGAAATATAAGTGTAGATACCAAAATATTCACCGTACACGTGGCGTGCAACAATAGATGGAGCAAGAATACTACAAGGTAACTCAGTGTACAATATCAACTCCAAGAGTACTTAGTGTGAAGATAAGGGCAGAAGAGTAATGTGCAAAACCTAGACTTACCTTAATAAGCTAAAGTGATAAGGGTTAAGAGGGGACCGACTTCTTTTCTTTTCTATCGACCAAAAATGTCTCTGAACTTCCATCTTGTAATGAAGTTCCATTAATGGAACTGAACGATCATGAATAAATACTTTAATCTCGTTTACCCGTGAATGTAGACGCTCTGTCGTCGAACCACGTTAATCCTCTGTATGAATCTTTTATTTACTTGTTTATACTTTGCTTTATATTTACTATTTTGTGATCTAAATCAAGATCCATTGATCTTGTCCATTTGATTGTGATCCTAGATAAATTAGTGTTTACAATTTAGCACTAGAAACAGGGAATGGGTAAAGAATTCATTCTACCTATTCCAATTCAAGATCTACTTTTGAAGTTTTTTTCTAATTTTCTGAAATTGGTTCTTAGTTTTTGTATTTGTCCGGATGAGATTTATTTTGATTTATTGTCTTAACATGAAAATTTACTGGGGTGTCATCCAAATTCTAATGATACCTTGTTAAAATCCAAATCTGAAAGTGCTTGCTACCTGTTTGTGAAAATGATTCAAAATCATGTATTATTTTTTAAGCTTTTTCTTAACTTACAGGTCTTGGTTTTCAATTTTCTGATCCAAATCTATTATCTTTTGAACTAGCTTATTTGTGACTTATAAAATAATTCACCAGTTCAATGAATTTATACTTTGTTTATATTATAAGTAGTAGAGATGAAATTGAAATTGTTTCTTAACTTTTCTCATGCTTTCATCGGTGTTGTTGACTACCATAGCTTTGTCCTAACTCTCTAATTAGATTGTTTTTATTCTCTTACCATGGTTGGAAGGATTTTAAATCAATGAACTTCAGTGCTTGTAGTTCAACCAAATTTAGCTACGTATGATATTGAATATATCAACTAATTGAGTAAATGTTTTGCAGCTACAAATTTTGATTATTCGATCAAATTAGAAAAATAAGTTTTGAATTGAACTTCTACTTTTTATGTTTAAGTTGTGGGATTCATGTTTGCTAGTTTTATTAATTTCTAACCCAACACCAGTTGAATGATCAATGATGTATGTAAGTGTAAATTTAAAGGATAATAGAAGTACAAGCTAACACCTCTCGGAACAAGATACTGCGGTATACAAGATGAAATTCTAAAGACGTATACCTCCATCAGACCTACCATTGGACGCAACATAGTACCAACGGACCAACTTCAGCACCCATGACGGTGCCATGTGCCCGACAAAGTTCCCAGTTAAAGAAGTGAAGAAATTACAACGAAGTTCAAAGTACAACCTGATGTTGTTGATGATAGAATCAAAGTTCCGATGATACTGCTCTTGTCCGACAATGAGTTTCCCAGTACGATGATGTTGCACAACTCCGATCCAAGGTTTGTGACCAACAGCAAGGAGCAACGGTGGAAAGAACACTGATCCCCTAGCTTCGGTCCCACAACCCGATGATGTATCTTCGGTTCCATAGTTCTTAAAAAAGTTCAATCTGATGTTCAACAATTCTGTTGATACTCAAAACCCGAAAATGATGATACCAAAGTCCTGTGACGTCAACTAAATCCAAACGGTGATGATGGGAAGTATTTCTTATTAACGTCGGCAAGATTCGCTAGAATCCTTTAAACTTATTCGGGGGAAATTCGAGAATGCTAAGTGTCCAATAGATCAAAGACTTGCAACGATGATAGCACCAAGTGATAGATGTTGTAAAACACCTAATTTTATATCTAGTATCTATGCTTTCTTTGCTATTATCATTGGGAATTGCATCTCTTATGTTTAGTTTTGAGTTTATCAGGTACTTTTGAGTCATTATGAGAAAAAGAAGGAGATATCATCCATTTGGAGCGAAAAGAGCAAAGAGATCAATTGGCATGCGATATGTGGAGCAAACTAGGATGCATCAAAGAAGAGGAAGAATGAATTGTCAGTTTCCTAAAACTGACAGTTGAGAAAACAAGCGAATAGGCATTCGGTTCCCTGAAACCGACAAGCCATGTATGAGCTAGTACCCCTTATCCTATCAGCTGGGGTGTGCAAATCCAAATTCCTACAAAATACCTAAATTGCAGAGAACAAATCATTACTTCTTCTTCCATATGTCGTCCATGTTTGTGATGGAGGCACCATGTAAGAATCAGAGAAGAGGAATCGATGCGGCTACACAGCTATTATCTGATTCACGAAGAGTTCAGGGAGAAATTGTTCTGAGTTGTGATTAAGACAGGGGAAGGAATTCATCTGGGTTTTGTTTGAAAAATCAAAGAAGATGGATTCAAGGGTTTGTTGATTTGAAAAACTGAATTTATTCGAATTTAGGGTTGGAATTGAATTTGAAACATGAGATGGGTTTTGCTCTAATAAAGGAGAACTTATGGTTTGAGTTTGATCTGTGTAGTTGAATGTCTAGGTCTCTGGAGTTGATCTTCTGTTGGTGGTGTTTCTGAAATGAACTTGCTAGCAGCAGTGATGTTGGTCTATGAGAATGGAAACTGGTTGGTAGTACTGAGAATTCAAGTTGTTGGTGATGTTCAATAGTTGTGTGAATGAAGCTGAATTAGGGTTTGAAGTTGGAAGAAGTGATGACACTGTTGACAGCAAATTGGGGGTTATGACAGAGAAGGGAATGATTGAATGCTGCTAATTAGATGTATGTTTAGGTTTTCCATGAAGTTGTCCCGGGATTGCAGGTGATAATGAATATGTGGTGATGCCCTGGTGTGTGTGCAAGAGAAGCTGGAGTTGGAAGCATCTGGTGATGGCTTTGGGTAGTGGCAACTGTGGTGATTGAGTTCCTGTGATGAAATTCTCACAGGGGTGAAGATTACATGGTTTTATGATAAAATGGAGATGCAGCATGGCACTGCAGTTTAGGTTTGGAGTTGAAACTGCAGGATGGAATGGTTGTTTGCAGATGAGGTAGTGGTGTTGTTCTGCAGTTGGAGTTGTTGTTGTGCAACTCAGATTTGAAGACAAGGAAATATGGAAGATGGTCTAAAGCTACAATGATAAGGAGATGGCATGGAGGTGAAATGAAGCATTTCAGGTAGTGTTGATGGTACACATAGTAGTGCAGTTCAAGGTGATGTCTTGAGCTGAACACAAGAGGACAATGTGTGTTGAGTTAGCCATGGTATTGTTGGGGTTCTCAGGATTGAGCTAAAGATAGAGTTTTTACTGGTGAAATACAAAGAGGTGATGCTCAAGGAGATGGATATGAAATTTCCGAATGATAGTCATGGAGTTGGTGGTTGAGGTGTGGCATTACAGATGATGCAGGAGATTGTAGGTTATGAACTGAAGTTACAGGCATGATGCTACAGCTGTTACTGAGAAGAGTGGTGTTGTGGGTACTGTGGGTGATGAAAGCAAGTAAAGATGGTCTTATAACTGTTACAGGGAAGGAATGAGTGTGTTTTTGCTGCTGTTGAAGTATTGGTTGAGCTTGAATTGGTGGAGCTGGTGTCGCTGTAGATGAAACAAGGAAGGTTGGTGGTACTGAGTCTGGTTTGATGGCAGAGAAATGGGTACTGTGATGTATTAAAGATGGTAGTGTATCTATATGAATGTGCTATAAAATAGAGTTGAGTCTGCTCTTGAATTCAAGAGATGAAGCTGGTTAGAATATGATCTGAGATGTTGAGCTTGAATTGGAATTGAGAAGTTGTTGGTGGTGTTGATGTGTGGTTCAAGAAGGGTATGATGTTACTGAGATATTGGAGTTTAGTGATTGCAGCTGCAACTGCAAATAAAAGCACAAGATGTTTGAGATGAGAATACAGTAAAGATGATGTTGTTGCTTTGAGATTGATGGGTTGCAGTTTTAGAAGATAAGAAGATTTACAGGGGAAAAATGGGTTTGCTATGGATTGTTGGTGTTGCAGTCATGGCCGCAGTTTTGTGTGGGTTTGGACAGGAAAGCTGCAGCTGGAATGTAGCAGGTTGACTTGAGATGGTGTTACTGTGAATGGAATGTATGTGCTAGTGTGCTAATGGTTATGAAGCTACAGAAGTTGGGAGTTACTGCTGAACTGGTTGACTGGGAGTGAATGTTGTGAAGCGCCATCGTGGTGCGACACAGGTTCTGGCTTATACAACACAGCATTTAGCCTATGCAAGATTGTAACAGTTTGGCCAGGTCCAGTCAGCTACTGAGTTAGACTAACTCAGATCACTCAGCCATTGACTCAGTGCACCGTTGTTGACTATTGGCTCTTACCGGTGACCGGGGGGATTTGTCGGTCACCTGAGATTTGTTCCGGAGCCGGATTCCGGCGGAAGACACAGTTTTCCGGTGACATATTTTTGGGACATATTTTCACATGGGTATTTCACACACATGAGCTTGGTGGACTTCTTGTTATTGGACTTTGGGCTTTGTAGACCTAATTTTGGAAAGTTGAAAAGCTATAAAAGGGAGAAGTTTCTATTTCTTTTTGACGTATTTTTTTCTACTGGAGTTTTGGAGGAGGGCAGTGACTAGGGTTTTCTTTCGTTTATTTTTCATCTTCTTCATTTTATTTTTATTATTGATTATGAATATGAATATTATGAACCCAAATGCTATGAGTAGCTAAACACTTTTTATTAGTTATGGGATAAAGTGGATTTCTCAAATAAGATTTGATTCAATGCATTAGTCTTTTCTCAGTAATTTATTATTTATGATTCATGGTTTATATTGTTATATGATTTGATTGTTTGTTTGGTTGAGTCCGGAATCGATCCGATTTACTTTTATTTCTAAAGCTATATTAGGGTTTTCAATACGAAAAAGTTGTTTATCCCTGATTCTAAGTAGCATAATTGTGGGTAGTGCTTGTAGTGATATATCCTACTAGTCACAAATGAATCATAACCTTGGTTAAATTGAATTAGTGCCTTTACACATTTTGATTACCTTGATTAGTCTTTTTCCATAGAACTTATTTCTTTTAGGGAGTTAAATCTAATTGTGCTTTTACACTTTAGGTTGCTTTCTAGGAAGAATTCACATATACATCTTTTAATGTGGTTGTGATGAAATCATGGAATTAGCGGGATATACTTGCGATCAAGGTATCCTAGGACTTTTAGTAAATGAGAGATTAAAATTTCAATTCTAGTCATTGATGAAAATACATGTTTGTGAATAAAACTATCTCGTGACCAATATCTTCTCCTTATTGATTAATTTTATTGTTACTTTGCTTTCAATTTAGTTTTATTGCTTTGAAAAATCAAAAAACCCCCCCTTGGTTACTAAAAGACTGAAAATTTTATAACAACAAAAGCCTCTCTGTGGATACGAACTCTTTCTTATCACGTACTTCATTTATTTTTGTTAAGTAAGAAAGTGAAATTATATTTGCTCGGCTGACAACCGACCAGATTTTGGCGCCGTTGCCGAGGAGGCATACGACTTGTTATTAAGTTTTAGTTTCTTTTTATAATTTATGATTTTATCTTTGTTTTTCGTTTCTTGTCTTGATTCTCACTTGTTTGCGAGAATTATTTTCAGGAACCTAATCCCTGGCTTCTAAAGATTGGAACTTCCAAGGTGCGGGATAGGTAATCGAAGAGGTACAATACTCTAACCAAGTCAAGACATAACGAAGAACAAGAGTTAGAAGTGGAAGAAGAATTACAACTAGAAGGAGAACAAGAGGTTCCATTTGTACAAGAACCACTAGTTGAAGAAGAAGAAGCAATGGGTGATGCAAATCGTACATTCAAGGACTTGGCTTCTCATAGGCTTGATGCACAACAATGGTGTATCCAAACAAACTCAACTTTCGAGATCAATCCAGGGTTGCTTAGAGAGTTACCAAAGTTCCATGGCATGGTGAATGAAGACCCAAACAAGCATATTATGGAGTTTCATACCATTGTCAAGGCCATGCTTCTAGCGGAGACTGATGTCGATGGTGCAATGTTGAAAGTTTTTCCATTTTCTATGGTGGACAACGCTAAGGATTGGTTGTATTGTTTGCCATTTGGAAGTGTCACTACATGGAACGGGTTGAAGAAACTATTTCTAGAGAGGTATTTTCCTGCGTCAAAGGCTACTCAAATTCGCAAAGAGATTTGTGGAATAAAGCAACGTGCCGGAGAATCTTTGTATGAATGTTAGGAACGATACAAGAGATTGGTGGAAAGCTGTCCACACCATCAATTCAGTAATGTTATGATAATCCAATACTTCTACGAAGGCCTCCAATCAAGTGATAGATATCTTCTTGATGTAACGGGTGGTGGTGCACTAGTGAACAAGACGGTGGCCCAAGCTACCGAGTTGATTGAAAGTATGGCTGCGAACTCGCAACAATTATACACAAGAAGTGAACCAATGGTTAGGGGAGTGCATGAAATTAGTGATTCATCATCATCATACCGTGATCAAAGGATGGACAATATGGAGCAAATGATGCAAAATATGGATGCAGTTATATTACCTTCGTATGGTGAAGAGTTGGAGCAAGCTAGTGCGGTTTTTCCAAATAAACAAAGACGGTATGATCCCTACTCCAACACCTACAATCCGGGATGGAGAGATCATCCAAATTTCATCTATGCCAACAAGAAAGGTGCGGTTCAACAACCTACTTTCAACCGTCCGAGTGGATTTCAACCACAACAACAACAATTCCAACCGCAACAATAACAATTTCAGCAACCATAACAAACTATGCAAAACCAAGGTTCCGATATCGATGAAAAGTTACAAATAATGATGCAAGGTATTTCTTCCATGTTCAAGGAAAGTCAGCAGGAAACAAAGAGTGATATCAAGGAGTTGCAGACTCAAGTGGGATCCATGGCAATTGATATCAACAAATTGAAGGCACAAAATAGTGGGAGACTCCCTTCTCAACCCATTAACCCAAAATAGGATGTCAATGTTATTACGTTGAGAAGTGGTACACAACTTGTGCAACCCGAAGTTGCTGATTTGGGTGAAGAAAAAGCTCCAATGGAGCCGGTTTTGGAGGAAAAAAAGGATGAAATTCCCCAAACACCCGATGTACCTATTCCAAACTCTAAAACTCCTATTCCTACTTATGTTCCTCCTATACCTTTTCCTCGCATATTTGCAATTTCTAAGAAGGCGGAACTAGAAAAGGAGATTTTAGACGTTCTTAAGAAGATTCATGTGAATATACCACTCATTGATGCTATCAAGCAAGTTCCAAAGTATGCAAAAGTATTAAAGGACTTGTGTACAAATAAGCAAAGGCTCAAAGGAAATGAAGTGCTAAGTGTGGGGGAGAATGCTTCGGAAATCTTACAACACAAACTCCCACTGAAATGCAAGGATCCCGGTAGCTTTGAAATTCCTGTCACAATTGGTAACACTACTTTTAACAAAGCAATGTTGGATTTAGGTGCATCCGTTAATGTTATGCCGGCATCCATGTATAATTCACTTGATCTAGGTCCTCTTAAAAAGGATGGAATTGTATTGCAATTAGCCGATCACTCTAATGTCTACCCAATGGGTATTGTTGAGGATGTTCTTGTGCAGATTAATCAACTTGTATTTCCAGCTGACTTTTGTGTGTTAGAGATGGATGAAGGTTCACCGGACTCGTCCATTGCTACTTGGGCGTCCCTTCATGAAAACGGAAAAAATCATTATTGATGTAGACAAGGGAATATTGACTATGGAGTTTGATGGAGAAATAATACGTTTTAACATTTTCGAGACGATGAGATATCCTAGCAATGTCCACTCTTGTTTCTCCGTTGATGTTATGGATGCATTGTCACAACAAGTGTTTGAATTGAATGGTGATGATGCTTTGAAAACCGTTTTAACTACATCCATGGATGATGGTGTATAGTGTGGTAATGAAGTCAAGGAATCCCTTGGTGATCTTAACTCACTACAATGATGTCCGGAAACTCATAATATCTCTTTTATTTCTTTACCATGCAGTGATGAAAATCTTTTACCTTCTATTGTTAAATCTCCAAAGTTGGAATTGAAACCTCTTCCAAGTAACTTAAAGTACTTGTACTTGGGTGACAATGAAGAGTTACCTGTGATTGTTTCTAACGAGCTTAGTGAATTACAGGAGCAAAAACTTCTAAGGGTGCTAAGGAAGTACAAGACGGCCATATGATGGACAATCACCGATATCAAGGGTATAAGCCCTGCCGTTTGTATGCACAAGATCCATTTGGAGGACGATGCAAATCCTACAAGGGAAGCGCAACGTCGTTTGAACCCTCCCATGATGAAAGTTGTGAAAAAAGGAGATACTCAAGATTTTGGAAGTGGGTGTTATCTACCCCATATCTGATAGCAAGTGGGTGAGCCCGGTACAAGTTGTACCAAAGAAATCAGGTGTAACCGTGGTGGGGATGATAAGAATAAACTTGTCCCAACTCGTGTGCAAACCGGTTGGACGAATTGTATTGATTATAGAAAGTTGAATGCCACTACTAGGAAGGATCATTTTCCTTTACCTTTTATTGATCAAATGCTTGAACGTTTAACTGGACACTCTTATTATTGTTTCCTTGATGGTTATTCAGGTTACAATCAGATTGTGATAGCACCGGAGGATCAAGAGAAAACCACTTTCACTTGTCCTTTCGGTAATTTTTCTTATAGAAGGATGCCTTTTGGCTTATGCAATGCTCCATCTACCTTTCAAAGGTGTATGGTAAGTATCTTTTCCGAGTATGTTGAAAACATCATTGAAGTGTTTATGGATGACTTTAGTGTCTTTGGTGATTCATTTGACCTTTGTTTGAACAACTTGTCATTAATCCTTGAACGATGTGTTGAAACAAGCCTTGTGCTTAATTTGGAGGAGTGCCATTTTATGGTAACTCATGGCATAGTTTTAGGCCATATAATATCTTCTAATGGCTTGGAAGTTGATAAATCTAAGATAGACCTTATTCGTGCTCTAACCCCACCCACTACGGTGAGGGAGATACGCTCTTTTCTTGGACATGCAGGTTTTTATCGTAGATTTATCAAGGATTTTTCCAAGATAGCATCACCACTTTGAAACTTATTGCAAAAAGATGTGGTTTTTAACTTTGATGAAAAGTGTATGACAGCATTCAATCGTTCGAAAGAACTTTTAATTTCATCCCCTATCATTAAACCACCAGATTGGAGCAAGCCTTTTGAGCTCATGTGTGATGCAAGTGACTATGCGGTTGGTGCGGTGCTTGGGAAACATTTAGGGAAGATACCTCATGCTATTTATTATGCTTCTAGAACATTAAATGAGGCCCACCAAAACTACACAACAAATGAAAAAGAGTTGTTACCTATTGTATTTGCATTGGAAAAATTTCGCTCTTATCTAATTGGTACAAAATTTATTGTCTTTTCTGACCATGCATCACTTAGGTACTTGCTAATGAAGAAAGAAGAGAAACCGAGGCTCATACGATGGATTCTACTCTTGCAAGAGTTTGATATTGAAATCAAAGACAAGAAAGGAATTGAGAACACCATTGCGGATCACTTGAGCCGTCTTGATGTGGACAAGGAAGCTATCCTACTGCGTGAAAGTTTCCCGGATGAGAAACCATTCTCAATTGCCTTTGGAAAACCATGGTATGCTGATATTGTGAATTACTTGGTAACTAAACAAATCCCAAAGAACATGTCTCGTGCTGAGAGAGACAAACTTAAGAGATTAGGGAACCAATATATATGGGATGATCCATACTTATGGAAACATGGCAGCGACCAAGTAATAAGAAGGTGCGTTCCCGAATCTAAATTTCACTCTATCTTGTCTTTTTGTCACTCTTATGCTTGTGGAGGATATTTTGGAAATAAGATAACCGCTCACAAGGTACTTGAAAGTGGTTTTTATTGGCCAACCTTGTTTAAGGATGCATACACATTTTGTACAACTTGTGATAGGTGCCAAAGAACAGGCAATCTAGGTGCCCGAAATCAAATGTCAAAAACTTTTATTCAATTTATTGAAGTTTTTGATATGTGGGGAATTTATTTTATGGGTCCTTTTGTCAACTCTCATGGGAATTTTTACATCTTACTTTCTGTTGATTATGTCTCTAAATGGGTGGAAGCTAAGGCCACCCCAACTAATGATTCCAAGGTTGTTTCAGATTTTGTGCAAGCTAACATTTTTGCAAGGTTTGGAATTCCAAGATCCATAATTAGCGATGGGGGTTCTCATTTCAAAAACAGGATTTTGCAAAGCTTGTTGAAGAAGTACAATGTGTCGCACAAGGTTGCAACACCTTATCATCCCCAAACAAATGGACAAGCCGAGATTTCTAACAGGGAGGTGAAATCCATTCTAAAGAAGACGGTGAATCTAACAAGGAAAGATTGGAGCATGCGACTTAATGATTCTTTGTGGGCTTATAGAACCACATACAAGACACCTATTGGGATGTCTCCCTTTAGGCTTGTGTATGGTTAACCTTGTCACTTACCCGTGGATATTGAGGATAAGGCGTTTTGGGCTATTAAGCAATGCAATATGGAAATGTATGGGGCTAGAAAGCAAAAGAAGTTACAACTCCAAGAGCTAGAGGAGCTTCGCAATGATGCATTTGAAATCTCTCGCATTTATAAGGAGAAAACGAAGGCCTTTCATGATACTATGATTTCTAGAAAACAATTTTGTGTTGGGCAGAAAGTGCTTTTGTTTAATTCTTGCTTGTAATTATTTCCGAGTAAATTAAGGTCACGTTGGGTTGGACCTTTTATTGTTACTAATGTGTTTTCTCATGGTGCATTAGAAATCCGTAGCATAGCTACAGGCAAGGAACTTAAAGTTAATGGGCACCGGTTGAAACCATATTATGATAATTTCACTTCTGAAGTGGTGGAAGGAGCCAACTTTGTGGATGCACTCCCTCTGAAGGAGTCATAGAAAGCAAGGAGATAGTCGGGCTGACGACTTTAAACAAAGCGCTAAATGGGAGGCAACCCATAGGATGAGTATTTCTTGTCTTATTTGTATTTTCTTGTCTTGTTTTTAGTTTTTTCTTGTGTTGAATTTATTTATTTTTCTGATTTCTTATCATATTATCATGTAGAATTTCCCACCTTGACTTACTTTGGATGACTCAATTTACATTGAGGACAATGAAAAGTTTAAGTGTGGGGGAATGGTTTAGCATTTGCATTGTAAAATTTTCATATTTTTTCAACTTTTGTGTAAGATAGTGAATGAAAAACTCCAACCTGTAGTTAGTTTAGAGTCACATAGTATACATGTCGCTAAGATTACATCGAGATTCTCATAAGAGTTACTGAACTTAGAGATGACAGAGAACATGATCGGTTTTCTTACTTGTATGAGAGTTAAAGTTGGATTTAACCATGCCAGTGGAAAATAAGGTGCAGACTGAATTAGGTAGTAGAGTAGTGGTCCCCTATAGTGGAGACTACCCATGTTACATCATGAGAGGCACCGACCTTCAATTCTTTGTCCCTGTATAAATATGTGCTTTTAGAGTGTGTGTCACCGTACGTAAATTCCGGGTAGAATGGTGATCTACCCAACCTCCCACCAATAGAAGCACTATTTTGATCTCTTGAGTGCTATTTTATCAATCATGATGGTGACATCGAATTGCTAACTTACATACCACTTGTAATCTTGTTCACAGTTAGCACCATCCACTTTATCTCTCTCTACACCAACAGGTCCATAGAAACACCATCATCATCAACAAGAGGAGCATCACAAATTCGAAGGAAAGTTGAAGACGTTCAAGGTTTACAAGCAACGGTACAAAAATGAGCAGATTTCAGATTCAAGTAAAGCAACAAGACAAGAAGCAGAATTTTTACAAGTTGAAGACTATTGTGCAACAGTGAAGATTATCAAGATGAGATTTCAAGAAGTTTATGATATCGAGACATACAAGTTTTGAAGAATCAAGAGGTAAAGTACTTACACCATGGCCTTTGTACTTGCATTTTTATTTTTATTTTATTTATTTGTATTTGTTTTGGTTTCTCTTGTCTCAAAAAACAAAAAAAAAAAACAAAAAAAAGACACAAGAGAAAAGTTCATTAGGTTCATCATTAGTTTTAATTTTTTTTAATTTTTTTTAATTTTTTTTTCATTTTGTATTTACTTTATTTATCTTGCATTTAAAAGAAAAAAAAAGAGACAAGCATAAGTCATTGTATCATATTTGGTTTGTTTAGTTCTTTTTTAGCTTTGTATTATTTCAATAAAGCAAATGGAAAGAAGGAATATTCATAATGAAGTTTTAAGCAACAAAGAATTAGTGGAAAAGAGTTACATTGTCAAGATTCTACGAAGTTCAAGATTTTATCATCAAGAATTAAAGACCGAAGACGTTTCTATGGATGTTGTGAGAGTGGTGCTAACTGCACGCCGAACAGATAACGAGGTAAGTAAGCATATTCTCACCTTCGTTAAGTGGTAGATTTCCTTTCTTAGATATCATCAGAAAAAAAGGGTTTTCAAAATGAACAAAAGATGTGGGTTTTCAAACCAATTCGGAGGGTTTGCCTTCTTACTATTCAACGTGTCGCAGGATTCTCTCTTCATTCCTACCTGGACACATGTGTGACCCATAAAGAGCTATTTATTATTAAGAGCAATTTCATAAAGCCCTTTCTTGTGAGGCAGAGTCAAGACTTTTGATCACTCCGGACCCGAATTCCTTTTGATAAGGGATGGTTATTTCTCTCTAAACTTTTAAGAATGAGATTGTGTTCATATTTGTGTCTAACTTCTTATGACTAGTGTGCAGAATCTCTATGTCTTCTTAGCGCGTTGGATACTATCATTTCGGAGAACTTGTAATTTGGAAATGTAGGTTTTGTGGGTATTTCTCTAGTAAACGCTCACGGGAGTTGTATGTATCCTTTAGAATAAGTTTTGTATGATTTGCTCGAGGACTAGCAAAGTCTAAGTGTAGGGGAATTTGATAGGTGTTGTAAAACACCTAATTTTATATCTAGTATTTATGCTTTCTTTGATATTATCATTGGGAATTGCATCTCTTATGTTTAGTTTTGAGTTTATCAGGTACTTTTGAGTCATTATGAGAAAAAGAAGGAGAAATCATCCATTTGGAGCGAAAAGAGCAAAGAGATCAATTGGCGTGCGATATGTGGAGCAGACTAAGATGCCCAACAAAGAAGAGGAAAAATGAATTGTTAGTTGCCTGAAACTGACAGTTAAACAAAGAAGCGAATAGGCAGTCGGTTCCCTGAAACCAACAAGCCATGTATGAGCTAGTACCCCTTATCCTATCAGCTGGGGTGTGTAAATCCAAATTCCTACAAAATACCTAAATTTTAGAGAAGAAAATCATTACTTCTTCTTCCCTATGTCGTCCATGTTTGTGATGGAGGCACCATGTAAGATTCAGAGAAGAGGAATCGATGTGGCTACTCAGCTATTATCTGATTCACAAAGAGTTCATGGAGAAATTGAGAAGCTGAAATTGTTCTGAGTTGTGATTAAGACAGGGGAAGGAATTCAGCTGGGTTTTGATCGAAAAATCAAAGAAGATGGATTCAAAGGTTTGTTGATTTGAAAAACTGAATTTATTCGAATTTAGGGTTGGAATTGAAACAGGAGATGGGTTTTTCTCTAATAATGGAGAACTTATGGTTTGAGTATGATCTGTGTAGTTGAATGTCTAGGTTTCTGTAGTTGATCTTCTGTTGGTGGTGTTTCTGAAATGAACTTGCTGGCAGCAGTGATGTTGGTCTATGAGAATGGAAACTGGTTGGTAGTACAGAGAATTCAAGTTGTTGGTGATGTTCAATGGTTGTGTGAATGAAGATGAATTAGGGTTTGAAGTTGGAAAAAGTGATGACACTGTTGACAACAAATTGGGGGTTATGGCAGAGAAGGGAATGATTGAATGCTGCTAATTAGATGGATGTTTAGGTTTGCCATGAAGTTATCCTGAGATTGCAGGTGATAATGAATATGTGGTGATGCTCTGGTATGTGTGTGCAAGAGTAGCTGGAGTTGGAAGCATCTGGTGGTGGCTTTGGGAAGTGGCAGCTGTGGTGATTGAGTTCATGTGATACAATTCTCACAGGGGTGAAGATTACATGGTTTTATGAGCAAATAGAGATGCAGCATGGCACTGCAGTGGAGGTTTGGAGTTGAAACTGGATGATGGAATGGTTGTTTACAGCTAAGGTAGTGGTGTTGTTCTGCAGTTGGAGCTGCTGTTGTGCAACTCAGATTTGAAGACAAGGAAATGTGGAAGATGGTCTAAATCTGCAATGATAAGGAGATGACATGGAGGTGAGATGAAGCATTACAGGTAGTGTTGATGGTACGCATAGTAGTGCAGTTCAGGGTGATGCCTTGAGCTGAGCACAAGAGGACGATGTGTGTTGAGTTATCCATGGTATTGTTTGGGTTCTCAGGATTGAGCTAAAGATAGAGCTGTTGCTGGTGAAATACAAAGAGGTAATGCTCAAGGAGATGGATCTGAAATTGCGGAATGATAGTCATGGAGTTAGTGGTTGAGGTGTGGCATTACAGATGATGCAGGAGATTGTTGGTTATGAACTGAAGTTGTAGGCATGATGCTACAACTTTTACTGAGCAGAGTGGTGTTGTGGGTACTGTGGGTGATGCAAGAAAGAAAATATGGTCTTGTAACTGTTACAGGGAAGGAATGAGTGTGTAGTTGCTGCTGTTGAAGTGTTGTTTGAGCTTGAATTGGTGGAGCTGGTGTGTCTGTAGCTGAAAGAAGGAAGGTTGGTGGTACTGAGGCTGGTTTGATGGCAGATAAATGGGTATTGTGATGTATTGAAGATGGTAGTGCAGATGTATGAATGTGCTATAGAATGGAGTTGAGTCTGCTCTTGAACTCAGGATATGGAGCTGGTTAGAATGTGATCTGAGATGATGAGCTTGAACTGGAATTGAGAAGTTGGTGGTGGTGATGCTGTGTGGTTCAATAAGGGTATGATGTTGATGAGACATTGGAGTTTAGTGATTGTAGATGCAACTGCAAATAAAATCCTTTGAGCTGAGAATACAATAAAGATGATGTTGTTTTTTTGAGATTGATGGGTTGCAGTTTTAGAAGCTAAGAAGATTTACAGAGGACAAATGGGTTTGTTGTGGATTGTTGGTATTGCAGTCATGGCCAAAGTTTTGTGTGGGTTTGGACAGGGAAGATGCGGCTAGAGTGTAGCAGGTTGGCCTGAGATGGTGTTTCTGTGAATGGAATGTATGTGCTAGTGTGCTAATGGTTATGAAGCTACAGAATTTGGGAGTTGCTGCTGAACTGGTTGACTGGGAGTGAAGGTTGTGAAGCACCATCGTGGTGCGACACATGTTCTGGCTTATACAACACAACATTTGGCATGTGCAAGATTGCAACAGTTTGGCCTGGTCCAGTCAGCTACTGAGTTAGACTAACTCAGATCACTCATCCATTGACTCAGTGCGCCGTTGTTGACTGTTGGCTCTTATCGGTGACCGGGGGGACTTTTCCGGTCACCTGGGATTTGTTATGGCGCCAGATTCCTGCCAACTTCCGGCGGAAGACACAGTTTTCCGGCGACATATTTTTGGGACATATTTTCACATGGGTATTTCACACACATGAGCTTGGTGGACTTCTTGTTATTGGACTTTGGGTTTTGAATACCTAATTTTGGAAAGTTGAAAAGCTATAAAATGGAGAAGTTTCTATTTCTTTTTGACATATTTTTTTCTACTGGAGTTTTGGAGGAGGGCAACGACTAGGGTTTGCTTTCGTTTATTTTTCATTTTCTTCATTTCATTTTCTTCATTTCATTTTTATTATTGATTATGAATATGAATATGATGAACCCAAAAGCTATGAGTAGCTAAACACTTTTTATTGGTTATGGGATAAAGTGGATTTCACAAATAAGATTTGATTCAATGCATTAGTTTTGTCTCAGTAATTTATTGTTTATGATTCATGGTTTATATTGTTATATGATTTGATTGTTTTTTTGGTTGAGTCCAGAATCAATCCGATTTACTTTCATTTCTAAAGCTATATTAGGGTTTTCAATACAAAAAAGTTGTTTATCCCTGATTCTAAGTAGCATAATTATGGGTAGTGCTTGTAGTGATATATCCTACTTGTCACAAATGAATCATAACCTTGGTTAAATTGAATTAGTGCTTTTACACATTTTGATTTCCTTGATTAGTCTTTTTCCATAGAACTTATTGCTTTTAGGGAGTTAAATCTAATTGTGCTTTTACACTTTAGGTTGCTTTCCAGGAAGAATTCACATATATATCTTTTAATGTGGTTGTGATGAAATCAGGGAATTAGCGGGATATACTTGCGATCAAGGTATCCTAGGACTTTTAGTAAATGAGAGATTAAAATTTCAATTCTAGTTATTGATGAAAATACATATTTGTGAATGAAACTATCCCGTCATCAATATCTTCTCCTTATTGATTACTTTTATTATTACTTTGATTTCAATTTAGTTTTATTGCTTTGAAAAATCCAAAAAACCCCCTTGGTTACTAAAAGACTGAAATTTTTATAACAACAAAAGCCTCTTTGTGGATATAAACTCTTTCTTATCACGTACTTCATTTATTTTAGTTAAGTAAGAAAGTGAAATTATTTTTGCTCGGCTGACAACCGACCACCAAGTCCAGCGAGGATGATCCAATATCGAAGACAATGAGTCCGTTGAGGATAATGCAAATAAGCGATGGCTCAAACTCTGATGCAGACCCGATCCTCTATCCCGATGATGCCGAGAGATGATCTAATTCCGTCGACGTATTACTGTTGCTACAGAAAAATTGCTGCCAATGCTACAAATGGTATTCCAAGGATGCTCCAAACATTGATGTTGCTAAGCAGCTGTCCCAACCTAAGTCCAAATCAAGCCAAGAAAGACGAAGTTCAAGCTAAAAGTTGTTATGAAAGAAGCTAAAAGATGATGAGTGCAACAACTCAGCACTGGGAATTACCAATAATGGAAACATAGTGTGGAATTTCAAAGAACTATTTGTTTAATATTTTGCAGTCCAATTCAAAGTTGCAGTACAGCCGCTATGTAGCCGCAGCATAGCCCGGCTCAAGAACGGTGATGCTGATTATTCAAAGCGCCATAATGTTTAAACCGATGACGATGATGAAAGAACACGAAGCATGGTCTACCCGCCGCCCAGCTCAACCCGAAGATTCAAGCAACTACGAAGATTCAAGCAACCCAAAGATCTAAAGCTCCGATGACGAAGAGTTCTATGACCAACAACAAGGTATATTCGGTGGTGCAACGAAGATAAAGATCTGGTCCTCCAACGAAGATAACCCCGATCCAAGATGGATCACCAAAGCCGCTGTCCAGTTCAAATAAAAGTTCAAGCAACGGTTTTTGACGAAGACTCCAACTCCGATCCATGATGGATCACCAAAGCCGCTGTCCAGTTCAAATAAAAGTTCAAGCAACGGTTTTTGACGAAGACTCCAAGTTTAAATTTGGTAGTATCAGAAGTACATTACAACTACTTAGACCTTCGTAGAAAGAGGAAATCCAATGACGACATACAAGCGTACTTCAGAATTTTTACTTCATATAATCTTTGAAATTCCGATGACGGTGTAGCAAATCCAATGACGGTGGAGCAAAGTTTGTTACGAAGGTTCAAAACCAATGCAACACCGGACGAAGATCCATGGTCCAACGACAATAATCTTTGAAAACGAAGAGCTAGAGTCTTGTTACAATATCCAAAGTCCGCCGATGCAAAGATGGAAATGACGATGGTGTAGAATCTGGCGACAACGATGTAAAGCCCATTTTTGATCCGAAGATGCAGTCCCAGTCTAAAAACACAGTCTTAATCCGATAACAACAATTAAAGCTGTCCAACGCTCAGATTCTATACAATCTCCAACAAAGGACCACGAGATATTGCAGTCAACGACAAAAGAACAAAAACTGTCAACAAAGACGTACACAAGATGGGCGTAGAGAAGGACATATCTCAAAACACATCCATAAAGCTCCAATTCTCCACTCCGGTGACGTAGACCAGCTCCACCATGATGATATAACTTCGGTCCAAGAAGGAGTACAGCTGAATTGCTAGTCTGGTGACGATGATCCCCAAAAATCGATGACCCAAGCCTTGCGGCGATGATACAAAGACCGAAGATAAAGATGCAAGGTCTGGTGTCGATGAAGCAAAATTCTGGGACGATCATGACGAGCCTTGCAAAGAGGATAACCATTGGGAGCGCACCAACTACTATAAAAGCGAGCCCAACTGCCATTGCACAAAAGGACCTTTTGTTTTAATTTTGATTTTGTGTGGCCACATTATCTTTGAGAAGGAGTCTCATTACATCCGCAACATGGTTCAATATATAGACGTACAAGTCACCTGACATACAAGCCGCTCATATCAACCATTATGCCGCCGGCGATCCTAGTACAGGGTCATGACGCAAGGGGATTAGTTGCCAACCAAAGGCCACCTGATGGTGCAAGCAAGTCCAAAGACAGAAGTATCTTTAGCTCTAATCCGAAGACGATGATGGAGCTGCGGCTGCAAACAAGCAGATAGTTATTACATCGATGTTGCAGACGAGCTACGCCCGCCTTAGACGCGTCGTCATCGCTATAGAAGGTCTGATCCCGCTGCTACAGATTTGTTGCTACCCGAAGAAGGAACAAAAGCCAACATCTTACAGGCCGGCTTTTCTTACATGGACAATCACTTTTACTTTCACAAGCTTCGTCAGCCAGCTTCTGAAACCAAAAGGGGACATACATACTGTTGGAAATTTTGGGTATAAAACAGAGGATGATAACACTAAAAGAAATTGTTGTTGTACTCAAAAGCTTTCAAGGCTCGGGTGATTTCTTTTAGACGATTATTTCTACCCTCCCAATATAAATTGGCGATTGCAATGTGGTATGCGAAATAATGCCTTGAGGATACAATGAAAGCCCTACAACAGGAAATTGGATTCAAGGTTTGCACCCCTTGACCCAACCAAGAACACATGAGAGAGATTTCTGATGATGCTTTAGATAGAGAGAAAACATGTTGAATTCATTCTCTAGAATGGGAGAATTCCTTCACTACTTATAGGGTTATTCATGCCTATTGGAGATGCTTATTCACTTCCAAAAGACACATAAGGTGTCTGTTGGGAATGGTTGTGTCCTTTATGAACCATCACACCTATTAGAGGTGTCCCTTCATCTCCAACTAACATCCATTGTGTTTATCCAACACAGAACACTTCCCCATCATAGTGACAAACCAAAAACGAAAACAGTTTTATTTTCTAAGTTATTGAAAATATCCAACAATCTCCCCCTATTTTCAAAAAACCAAAAAACATAAAATAAAATAAAACTTATAAAACCGGAGTGGCTGCATCACTCAAGTGACTGCCTACGTACCCGAGTGGGATCAAGCCAACGTAGTTCAAGCACAATTGGGACTAAGCATCATCGTTGAAACCAATACATAAATGATAGGTACCTTCTGGGTTTGAACCTTCACTTAGTGTAAGAAAATCAAAGCCTTATCGAGATTCTATGGTGAAACCAGTCTTGAACCAAGTATCCCTTATGATAAAACCGGAGTCTCCACACATATTGATTCCATAAATCATGTGTTCTGTAGCCAAGCACTATAAAGGCCTTGTGCTTATATCCTTATTCATGAGTCTTCTTTAGAGAACGGTCTTCTTCTCTTAGGAAATGGCCCACATTTCCATACTCATATAGGTAAGTCTCGAAGGTGTTTCTGCGAGACACCTTTTACTAACCACAGACTCATTAAGGATTTACATCCATCCTATTTTCTTGCAGAAAAACCAGCACTAACTTGAAATGGGAAGTTTTATGTTAGTGCTCCATAATCTACAGCCATAACTTGTTGGTACCACATTGAACCTTGTTTATCTTTTTCAAAACATAGGTTGGGTTTCTGCTATGGGAGATCAACCTTCCTTCACAGACCTTAGTCCCATTTCTATGTACTTCATTGAAATTAATTCCTTTGGGAGACTCTTCATAAGTAGGTCTACCAAGATTTTCTCCGTTTCAATGGTTAACTGCAATTACTCCTTTCTTGAGTAATTGACTTACCGTTCCTTGTCTAAGACTTGTATGTCTTGACTTTTCATTATAAGTCTTGTTAAAGACGTTATAGATCATATCCTGATTCACAATTAATCAAGACCTCCTGAGATGGCTTCTTCCAAAATAGGATCTCTACAAGTTAGGTTTTAAGCCATTTCTTCTCATTAATTGCATCTACTAATGCAATCAATTCTGAAAACATTACTAAAAATGTTCCTCTTTGATTTTACAAAATAATTGTAACTTCTCTAGTGATCCTAATTAACATTTACGGTTAATTCACAAGAAGTCATTATAGACTTGCATACACTAGAGGCATAGAAAATTTGTAGGCAACTTATATATTTGCTATCTCAACAAATATAATACCTTGATGAGTAACTCTTTTACTCATGCCCAATCCCCTACAAATTCATACCCAAAAAAACATAGACAATGTCTATTTAACATTCTACATTATGTAATGCAAATGTTCATAATTTATGCATCGGTAATATCGTAACACCTCATCGTTGGATATTTGGTCGGCCGCCCAATCTTCCAATATGTTAAATATTGACCGGTATTCCATTTTTCCCTTTCGATGTCATTTAAGACCTGCCAATTTCCAAATTTGGAACCTATAATTCTTATCGCAAGAATTATGTTCATGCCATACCATTGTTGTCTCAACAATTATGACGATTTTGGTTTTAAAATAATCCACCAACTAGAAAAATTTTATACGACATTTTCGTATAAATTCTCCCCCTATTTCATGATAATTCTCAAATGCCAAAATGCAACTCAATATCATGAAATACCATTTGTGTCAAACATGTAACCCATAATTTCTAAATAGAAATTAAAACCTCAAATCCAATATACCGGTACGGGTACCATCATTATGGATCTGGCTTTCCTTTGCAAACATTCTAAACAAAGCCTCATTCAACTGCCACATGCGGGTAAATTGAACAGTCAATTTAAACCACGTACATCCAACCGTTATGCACCCTTAAAGGATTCCGAACTTCTAATACATTTATTAGATATCTCATGCTATCATAAAAAAATATATATATATATATATATATGGCATTACTAACCCCAATCAAGAGGACTAAGCATTACTGTGAAAACCAATCATGTCACAGATGAATATGTGGATGTAAAAATCACAGTTGCAAATTTATGATATGCTTTACGAACATAACAGAGCATTAACAAAGGCTAGACGATAATATGCACAGATTGTGATTATAATGGCTCATCCACATAACATACACATGCCGTAACTATTTCTAAGAAACCGAGATACTAAGGATGTATTAGTCTTTAAGATTGTTGGAAATATTATACTTATCTGATTTCATGGAAGTTTCCCTTGACCACAACCCTTGAGAGTTTGCGCGCCAATGATTGAATCAAATTCCCATAAACAACATCATGTTCCCGAACACGGTTTCCACTATAAATTTGAAGCTTGTTTTCCAACTTCCCTTATTCTCGTTTCCTCTGTCTTGTCTGAAAATAATCGTCTAAAACTGTTGGAAATTTTGGGTATAAAACAGAGGATGATAACACTAAAAGAAATTGTTGTTGTACTCAAAAGCTTTCAAGGCTCGGGTGATTTCTTTTAGACGATTATTTCTACCCTCCCAATATAAATTGGCGATTGCAACAGGTATGCGAAATAATGCCTTCAGGATACAATGAAAGCCCTACAACAGGAAATTGGATTCAAGGTTTGCACCCCTTGACCCAACCAAGAACACATGAGAGAGATTTCTGATGATGCTTTAGATAGAGAGAAAACATGTTGAATTCATTCTCTAGAATGGGAGAATTCCTTCACTACTTATAGGGTTATTCATGCCTATTGGAGATGCTTATTCACTTCCAAAAGACACATAAGGTGTCTGTTGGGAATGGTTGTGTCCTTTATGAACCATCACACCTATTAGAGGTGTCCCTTCATCTCCAACTAACATCCATTGTGTTTATCCAACACAGAACACTTCCCCATCATAGTGACAAACCAAAAACGAAAACAGTTTTATTTTCTAAGTTATTGAAAATATCCAACACATACATCACACAACTAAAGAGTTTGCTAAATATTTATATTCCTTACATTTCGACAATATTGGCATACATTTTTATAATGAACACACACATTTTTATAAATACAAAAAATTGCATACATTTCTATAAATAATACATACACTTCGTAATCTTATTTTGCATACGATGGAGAACCGGGGCAAGCACCATCGGTCTCGAACCACCATACTCCGTAAAGCACTTGAATGTAATCTCTTCGGACTCCCCCGTAAGCGTCTATAAGTGTATGACCAGGGGAAGACATCCAGTAGAAAGAGATACCCATAATGTCTAAACTTTAAACCCCCACCGTTCGGTAATCCCATGGCTCGGGATTGGCCAACGGGGTGACAGGTCCCAAACACTCGTGCTCATGCTCAGAGACAATAAACTCATAAATCTACACAAGGCTGGGGCACGACCAGTCATACAAATACTTAATAAGTTTGTCACTAGTTGACATTTATTCACTTATGTTATTTCTTACACCATGAATTTACCTTATTTATTACTTCCTCCGTCATAGTTTACTTGCCAAAATTGGGTTTTGCAAAAACTTGAAAGAAACTCAAATTACTTCCACATACACCATCAATTTTCTAAATTACTTGTTTCATATACAAATTTTGATATTCTAGTTTTTGTTTTTTTCTTGATAATTAGAAAATTTTAGTGGGAAATATAGAAATTTTCTGGTACAAATTTGCTAAAAAAAACTCAATTTTAGCAAGTAAATTAGGACGGAGGGAGTATAATACAAAAAATTCTTATGAAATATCGTACACTTATATTTTTGTGCCAGTTAAAACTACACAATAAGTCAATGAATTCAAGTAATACGACGAGGTCCACGTATGATCCTTGGCTCAAGCAAAGAGCCACATGAGCATGAAGACGAACATAAGCAAATTGTGGGCGTGTAAAGATGAAGGAAAGGAAACCAATAAGAGCTGGATGTAGACAAAACCAAGAAGCTACGAACAGCTGCTGGTACGTACCAATGAAAGAGATGTTGCATGACCGATGTCGGAGCTGCTATGTGAATAAAGCAATGGTAATGTAATGTAAAAAGCCGTGGACGATGTGAGATACAAATTGCTGCTGCCGCCGCTACAAATTATCAATAATGGTCTATATTATGAGCAAAAAAAACGTAACCAAACAAGATTACAAAAAGGGGCCCATAGGCCCCCGACCCCCATAGACCAAAGGGGTGCAAAAAAAAGTAAAAACTTCAAATTATTGGCAACATGCCCTGAGAGCTAGAAAACAGAAAACTAAAAATACAGAGGCTTTAACAGGAGCTTCAAGGTTCCCAATGGCTGAGGCCAAATTATTGGCTGCATCAAGAAATCTCCCAAGAAGGAAGCTAAACAACCCATTTGTTCCAGACTTCTGAAACGAGACACCCAAACTTCGCATAACTTCAATGTTCCAAAGCTGCAAAAAAACCTTGAAAAAACAAGGCCCATCTAGTTAATTATCGTGCCTGCACCTTTAGTTGAGCTCCTAAGAACTCCAACTTCAAAACAAACTTCAATTTGCAGCAAAAGACTTCCACTTACAATCGAAAATAAAAGCACATTGTCCGCCATCATCTTTTCAATGCACTCGGAGGCATGAATCAGCAAAAAAACCAAAGTGTCCACATGCAGCATCTTCAATATACTTCCAGGCTTTAGGCAAAGTCTTGCCGCTTCAACATCCATCTGAAAAGCATACCAATCTTCAAGAGAGCAAAACAGCAAGCAAAACTCACCGTTTGCATAGTTGTAAGCAGGCCATATAGCAAAAACTAATGGCCAACCGTAAGGAAACCCCGAAATCTTCATAACACTCCAACATCAAGAATAACTCACTGCACTCAGGGGCTTGAAGCAACAGAAAACCAAAGTGTCCACATGCAGCATCTTCAATATGCTACCAGGCTTTGGCAAAAAAATCCGCTGCTTGCAAGGTGTGACGCGGTAAAACAAAATTCCACCGCGCACAAAAATCAACAAGGCACTACCACGGTATCCACATGCAACTGCCAGGCCATGAGAAATGTAATGATCCTCAAGTTCGTCAACGCAATTAGACTAGTCAGGTGACGAATTAGTCGATAATTACTCGATTAGTGTAACTCGAACATTAATTATTAGAAATTAATCTAACAACGATTTGGATACGAAAATAGTATCGTTAGATAGGTCTCGAAAAGTTATGCGGGATAGACTACTAGAACATGCTATTCGGATATCGGACGAAGAAGATATCCTCAGTTTTGTAGTTAGCCGCCTAGGGTGCCCTTATCTTTCTGGCGGGTGCTTTTAGAAATTTTGGTCGGCCTTATCCTGGGAGAAGATAAACTCGTTTTTCTTTTCTTTTCTTCTTCATTATTCTTCTTCTTTCTCCTTCTTTTTTTTGTAGCTTCTTCTCTTCCCCTGTTCATTCTCTTATGCGAGCGATTAAGAGACCAAGCGGAGGTTTTTGTTATCGGTAGGAGGTGGAGAAGATCATGGAGTGGTTGATGGTAGCGGTGTTGATGTTGTTTGAGTCTAGAAGGAAGTCGGATTGAGGAAAATTATAAGTTAGGGTTCTGTGAGTTGACGATGAACTAATTTAATTGAATAAGAAGAGATTAAGGTATGGGTTTCCATGAGTCTGATATGAGGTGGAAGGTTATGGGTTTGAATTCGAAAAAGAACAGTTGGTTCGACAGATTTAGGAATTAGGGTTTGTAGTAATTTCTGAAGAAGATTCAGAAGATGAAATTGAAGTATTAGAAGATTAATTAGTAATGGGTTTAGTCTGTTGAGAAACTGGGTGAAATTAATTAGGTGTTGGGGATGTTCTGAAGAAGAATTGAAGAATTAGGGTTCATGTTCTTCCCCAATTTGAGTTAGGGTTTAACTGAGAACCGTTGGTGGTGTTGGTTCGATTGATTCAAGTTCAGAGAAGCTTAAAGGTAACTGTCTTCTTAATAATTTACAAAAGCTATTGATTTCAGTTAATAAGTTTATGAATTTATGGATGATGAATGCGTGTTGATATACAAAGAGTTATATGGATTGTGTTTAACTGAATAAGGGAATAATTTTACGGATTATATAAGAGGAGATAGGTTTAATGAAATTTTGTTGAATTGAGTGTGGCTGTGGTGGTGCTGTAAGATGCAGGGAAAAAGGCTTGAGATATATAGAGTGAACTAGTGAGGGAATTGTAATTGGAGTTGAAATTGCAGAGTGAATGATGCACTGGTGTTGGGACTGAAATTTGGTTTGAGGGAAAACATTGAAGGTAGTGATGTTGTTTGAAGGGAGTTAATGCAAATGGAAATGCTACTGAGATTGTTGTGGTGGTGATGTTTTTGTGTTGGAATTGATTTGGTGGTAAACTGAATATGAATTGTAGATGTTATTGGGATTAAGAATTGAGTTTAAGGTTTGGAGTGAAGTTACAGATGCGCAAGTGGTATTATTAGTGTGCTGAATGGAACTGACTTTGGGAGTAATAATGTTTTGTTAGTGTTGAATTCGAATTTCAGTTGGGAGTGAAGTGCAGTTGTACTTATCCAACTGATAAGAAGGAAATGAATGATTTGTAGAATTGGAAAGGTGTAGTTGGGAGCTTGCCGCTACTTCTATTACAGGTAAGCTTAATTGTAATTGTAAATGAAGTTTGAAGTTTGTTTAAGATGGATAGATTAATGTAAAACAATGATAAACTAGATGTCATTGTACAAGAATGAAGCTGTAAGGAAATGTAAATAAGTTCTGGGTTGTTTTGGAGCAATCTAGTGATCATACTCTAGTTGAACATGTTGTGATGTATCTTGGTGTTGCTCAAGTCAGTGGCATGAACTTATGGATCAGGCATGTGTTCTGTCACCAAGTCAGATGTCTGACTAATTTAAGTTAGCTGACTCAGTTTCTGACTGAGTTGTTTAGGGTTGACTCACCGAGTTTACCCATATTGACCGAGTTGACTCATTGACTGGTTGACCGATTTAGTCCTTGACTCGTGGACTGGATTTTGACCATTGACCCTAGACCTTGACTTGACCTTGGACGTTGACTGTTAGTTGACCATTGACCGTTATTTTGACAGTTACTGACTATTAGTTGACTTTAGTGGACTTGGGCTTAGAGTTGTTTTCTTAATTAGATGTTTTGGACCTCTTGTGGTCCGAAATAGACTTTGACTTCTTCTACAAAGTTGTAGACATTCATAAGATTTAGATAATGAACAATCTAATTGGATTAGTGTACCTTAGATTTACTAAGGATAGAGAATGAAAAGGTGTAAAGTCATAAATGGGATTAGAACCATTAGATAGACTTGTTTAATTCTTGTGTGAGCCATTTTGGCCAGACTCTCAGAATACTTGTATGATTAACAGTTAATTATTAACAACGACTGATTCAAAGGATGAACCAGTGGATCGTGGATCTCGAGGTAGGCGTGGCCTGTCTTCAAAAAGGTGTGGGAATGAATTTGACTCTTTGTATTCATTATTGTTATTTTTATAAAATATTATACTTAACAAACTCATGCATTGTCTGTTTCTGCATTCCATAGTTTATTTAAAATGCATTATGATAATCCTGTTATTTCTGTGAATCTTTCCACGATGTGGAAAGGACTTGTATTGTTAGGTCGTCAACATGAATTGTTATGGGAAATGAGAATTTCCACTTGTGGTATATAGGATACGCTCCTTCACATTTATATCTACATGAATTCAGCTTTTATGCTTAGAGTTGGTCACCATGGTCTTGGTGGCATCCATAGCTAAATAGGTTTGAATTGCCGGTTAGGAATTCACAACCATATTAGTACATTGTTTGACGAAGGAGTTTGTTCCGTATACATGTATGATTATTTTCAGTGACTTAGTCACTGTTTAATGTTTCGGAAAAACATGTACTGTTTTCCAAATATTGCTTATGATTACTTAGAAGGTTAAATGTTAATTATTCCCACTTCAGTTTCTGTGACAGATCAGAGTTGCGCAGCGAAAGCTTCACGGGTTGACCTCACTAGTAGATTAACTTCTGTTATGTTTACCTTGTTGTATATTTTATTTGAAAACCAAATGGCTATTATATATGTATCATTTGAGTGAAGATCTTGTATATATATTTCTGAGAGGGATTAGTTTTGGGTTAAGTTTTGTAGCAGATTTCTTAATTGATTGTTTAATTAAATGTTTTAAATTTTTTTAGTGCCTCTTATTTAGTTAATCTCTTAGATTAGTCAGCTGCTAGCTTAGGGGGCGCTACAAGAAAGCACCCTACTGACGATGTGGAAAAGAAAGGAAAACTTGCTAACCACGAAGAAAAGTAAGGAATAATCACAAAATCTATGGATAAAGACCTTACTAATCCCTTGATAAGTCTTCAAAAATTTGTAACAAAATCCAACTACTCCACGAAACCACCTAATGATCGCAAAGTAGTGGAAAAACTTCAAATTAATTGTCTTATGTTTCTACACCATCATTCCCAAGCTAAATAAAGTATCATCTTCTCGAGTTACCAACGTAACTTTGATCATAATACCCAATTCATTGCAAACAGCAACAAATTCAAGCGCCAAATCATGCTGATTCGACATCTTAACATTTGTTTCATCCTCCAAGGTAGGATCGTGAGGAATTCCTTTATACTAAACAAACTTCATTGTATTCGCCACTTTGTTAAATCAAGAATACAAAACAAAGCTAGGCTAAGTTTGCCTTTGTTAGTGGTGGTCAGGATTTGTCCGTGGGAAAGATAAATCAAAGGTTGTGGTTCTCCCTGCCACACCCTACAAGTTGCACACGTGGTGTTAATTCCAATATTATGAATGAAAAATGAATACTCAAGTCAAGATATGAGATTTCAAAAATTATAACGGGAAGGTTCGAACTCATGACCTATTGTGTCACAAGAGTGGCCTCTAACCATTGTTCCACCTTGGTTGGAATTGATAGAAAAGATAAATCAACATTGGTGGTTTGTTCAACTTAAATACAATAATTGGTCTATTAATTAGTGTTTCACTAATTGCACATAATAAATAATCTATTCATTATAAAGTGTTTTATTAATTAGTGTTTCACTAATTGCTCATAATAAATGACTAATCATTTTTTAATTATAAATATTTTCTTAATTAATTATAATATTTATTTCTATTAATAAGTAATTTTGATAAATAATATCAATAGATTTGTCCTTCCTCAATTGCTATGTTATGTGAGAAGAAGGTGATATCTAAGATTGAGGTATAATTCAGATCTATTAGATTCATACCATTTACAACTGGATCACCCAAACGGTACCCCTGTTATTTTTGGTACTATATCGTATAAATCATGATTTTTTAATGTTAAAATAAAATTGATTGCAATACAAAATAATATATACACGAATTTTTTTTAATGAAACTAATCAATTGAATTATTTTTGTTCAATCTAAACCTCATAATGACATTTGTGATTGAAAATTAGAATTGCGTCTAACAACCTACATGGGATGGGCGGAAGTGATGGTGGCAGTGGTGGAGTCAAAAATTGATATTGAGGAGGCCTCTTTTTTTTTTTTAAAAGAAACATGTAACTTTGGTAGACTAAACCATAAATATATATGGACAAAGTACTATTTATAAAATAAACTAAAAAAAATTATGTAGTCATTAAAAATTTAAGGGGTTATAGCCAGGTTAGTCAATCCTTGGCTCCGCCACTAGGTGGTGGTGGATAAAAAAGGTGGATTCATATAATTTTATGGTTGTGGCGGGTATTGGTGAACAAAAACATATTATGCTAATTTCGTAACGCCACAAAATGTGTAACGTTATATTATAAAGTACAAAACGTGGTTGATCATTCTAATGTTAAAATAAACTCGATAAAACACATGTCCTTTTTAAAAAATTGGTGCAATCAATTGCCATGTTATGTAATAAATAAACGAACGACACAAATCAAGATCAGAACATATGAAATTATTTATTATCGAATTGTTTATGTAAAGAGTGGTCAGGATTTGTCCTTGCCAAAGATAAATTTACCGCTGGGGTTTGTTCAACTTAACCATTTTTAAACGTTTTTATTAATCAGTGTTTCATTGATTGTTCATAATGATTAATTAAATTTCTATTATAAATGTCCCTTTAATAATCTAACATAAATACATAATTTATTAATAAATAATTTTACTAAAATCTATTTTAATTCTAATGGTGGTAGTGGAAGTAGGGTCAGTATAAGCGGTGGTGGGTGTTTATGAATGGTAGAGGGGTTAACATTACTATTGGTGGAAGAAATAGTGGCGGATGGTTTTTATGGTGGTGGGAGTTGGTAATAGTAGTGTATAATAATAGTTTTTTCTTTTTAGTGAGTTTTATTGACCAAGTAAAAAAATAATCTTCACAAAACATGCAACATTGTATTGTGAAAGATGTAATTGGTTGTTTTTAGCACTATTGATAAGGACAAAAACCAAATATTTCGAGGATGATACCGGAACGTATAAGACAATATGATCATGACTGTTCGATCACCCGTATTATATAAAGGCAATTGGTGTACCCGCGTAAGAGAACATTACCACTCTCTCAAGTACTATTACATTCTTTTTCCTGAAAGGACATTAATGTCGAGTTGTTTCGCGACAACTACCTACAAAGACAACAACTTTCACTCAATTCCCGATATAAAACCTTATTGACTGGGAAAATATATTTGCATTCTAAAATATTTGTTTGAAAATTATGTTTGTTCATCAGAATCATCATAAAAAACTCTAAATCATAAATCTAAATTTCGCCTCCGATGTTTATAGAATATTTTTTATATTTTACATTCTCAAATCATGCGACCTCTTGATGACAAATCAACAATATCAAATTACGGATCAATATGTATAGGTTTCATTCACTGGGTTAGAAGGTAGAGTAGACACAGATGGGTAGATCACACAAAGCGTAAGACATTCGTGAGAATACTTCAATAATTTGGTCAAGAGATAAGGTCAAAAATTTAAGATTAACTTTCTATAGGACTAATTAGATCGGCTTCGATAGGAGCTCACTAAAATATGGATTAATAATAATTTTCACGCAAGACAATTGCAAAACATAGTTTGGCTAACTCTACCTATGTAAAGAGTGGTCAAGATTTGTCCTTCCTCAATTGCTATGTTATGTGAGAAGAAGGTGATATCTAAGATTGAGGTATAATTCAAATCTATTAGATTCATACCATTTACAACTGGATGCCTTGAAAAAAAAATGACGTGTTGTTATTATTATTACAGGCAATGGATACATTGACCACACTTGTTAAATATCTCACTTTTAAATGATTGGTGTTGCATGTACTGTCTAGAATGCAACGAGGAATTTGAGGAAACAAGGCACTAAAAGCAGTGTCCAGGGTATTTTGGATATAGTAACTTAGACCCGATGTAATACTTATGTTCTTTTTTTTTTAAGTTTTTCGACAATCTATTTATTTAAGAAAAATGAACATTGCAAATACATATTGCGTTTTACAATAATGGCTACTGATGGTCCGGAAATGACAAAAGAAAGGAATTGTTGTAGAAGAATTGTTGGGATATACAACGGATTACTTAATACAAATGAAATAGGTATAACTATTTCGATTCTGAAATCACATAAAGTTTCTGATGAGAAGATGACATCAAGTTTAAAGTTAGTCAAAAACATAATATGGCTAACTAAAATGGTGGATCGACATCATCTACGTAGGTTAGTTAGTAGATTAGTTTGGTTTTTATTATGTTTTCTACTTATGGTGGTTTTATCTACTCTTTTGACGTTTATCTTCGTTATTGGGTTGAGATTTAAGATCAATAGTGATGCTCTCCATGCTCTCCAAAGACGAAACCTTCATCTTGATTGTCTCCGACAACGGAATCTACATTGGAATCTTCATCATCAACTTATCCGGCGACAAAACCTCCATATGTGGTCTTTTTGACGACGAAAGCTTCATCAAAAAAATATTATTCTCTGCCTATTTGGAGGATCGACAACATAACCATGATAGATGAGTCAGCTGGAGCGAAATAGGAGCATGTGGAGACTTTTATGGACGATATTGATTAGTTGATTTCACTGAGATGAGCGTTGCTGACGACATATTTCCAAAAAAATATTTAAACTTCCATGTTCATGTAGAGCATTATCTTATTATAAGCTATGAACCTAAATAAAAAAGTGTCCGGAAGTTAACATTATGTTTCATTCACTTGAGCAAATCTCCGGCGGTAAAATATTAAAGGAAAAAACAAAGAAAAAAAGAGAGGAAAATCCCAACTATTTTTATGACAAACACATATTAAATCATAAGGAGTTGATAAGTATTCGGGACACAAATTATACGATATATTACAAATGAACCAACATCATTGCCCGTGCCGTTACGCCACGGGTTAAGGGCGAGTGAATTAATAAAGCACAGTAGCTTCTTTATCAGTTCCCACTTCCCACTTGAATGAATTAATTAACCTCATTAATGAAACTGCCAGCACATTCCCTTTGCAAAGATGACTAGCAACAGAAGAAAGCCACCTTGCAAATAGGACGACAGCACTAATTAAAATATAGCTCAGATTAAACATCTGTAGAGCACTTAGTTTGAATGAACCAATCAGCAGCCCCCGTTGTGGAAAGACCATCATTCTCTCTGTAATTACAAAGTACGAGTTCAACCAATGTTTCACCTCTTTGAAAGAAAAAAGTACGCACCAGATATGCGGCACCTTATTTGAATCATCCATCACTAATTTATTTATTTCATTATTATCTGACGTACAGAGAAACAAGTTGATGTTTATAAAATCCATCCTCTCGTTATTCTTCTCCTCATCGCAAATCATCAGATAGAATACCACCGGAATTCAAGCTCGGTGATCATCACATCATGATTGAAAAATAAGAATACCGTACAAACGGCATACACTTCAATAAACACCGTTGGATAACCAAGCATGATCAACACATCGTTAAGAATCGTGTCCAACATACGAACATTAATATCCTCTTTTTCATCATCATTACGATCACACAAATTGTTGCATAGAACAACATAAATAATATTAGCTTCTACATCAATAAAATTGGACACGCTGCCCACGAAATCACAATCATCAGTCACTTCAGCAAAAAGCATCACCGAGGAAACCTCAAAGACAATCACGTCAACTGCATTAACCTTAGTCTGATCCATCAACAATGTTGCAGCTTCAATCGTCAACCAAAAGCTCATGGATATCCTCTTGCAACCTCCCAAAGAAGGAACGAAAAAGAACACAGCCATGTCAGCTGTGTCTTCAAATAAAAAATAATAATTCATTAACGCCGCACTGAAAACATCACCTGCGTTGATTAAAAAATTGTTGATCTTCAATGAAACGTGGAGGCTGTTCATGCATAACTTCACGTATCCTTCAAAACAAGGGACGATAACGAACACAGCCATGGTAACTATGCCCAGCTTGATTCTATCTTTCTCATTGAACCCTAACAAGATAACGCATATAGAAAAACCTCGGTTTAAGAAAGATTGGGTAACCGAAACCCCAAAAAACTGTATGTATACGAACAAAACAGCGAAACCAGCCTTGATGATATGATTATGCACGAGAAAATCAGCACAATCATCTTTTAGAACGTTATTCTGGCTGACGAAATCAGCACCATCACCGTGATTACCAACATAATTGAATAACCAAAGTAATTGATCGTCAATTGAAACATCTTCAAAATCTGCACACGTTATAGGAGATTTATGCACAAACACTAAACTATAACTATGCGCCATCACCATGAATAAAAACTTCAACGAAAATTGATTCAAATCGTGAATAATCAACCAAAAAAATTGATCATAAACGAACACAGCAAGAGAAGAAGACTTGTCAGGAGGATCCGTTGCTGGATTCACCATCTCTAAGCTTCGTTGGAAGGACAGAGAAGATGAAACCAACGAAAATTCTCCAAACCCTAGAAGCTAGAAAACCAGACCTCTAGGGGTTCCAATTGGAAAACTTTTTTTTTTTCGCCGCTACAAATTATCATACTACGACAAGGGGGCATCGTTGCACACCTGTCAATTGTTGCTGCGACGAACCAGTGCGACGGACTCACCCGCGGTTGTAGAGACGTACCCAATGTTGAGATATACTTATGAAGTAAAGAAGGTATAAGAAGCATGAAGCTATGGAATTGTTATGTCAGAGAGACGATGCCAACCACTACTGATGTCAAGGAATGGTGTTATGATCACACGCTAATGCTTGTTGTTACGTTAGTGTTAGAATACGGGCATCCAACTCAAAACCAATTGGCAATAAGTGGAGTAGTTCCACACTTTATAAACTGTAGGATCTTAGATTCCCAGACAATGTGGGACTAATAATCTCAACACACCCCCTCACGTGTAGCCTCGTTGGGTCTAACGCGTGGACAATTAAATCGGGTGACGTGCAGTAACGGCGCGGTCAAATGACTCGTCGCAAATAGCCTGCTCTGATACCATGTTAGAATACGGTCATCCAACTCAAAACCAATTGGAAATGAGTGGAGAGGCCCATAAGATTATAAACCGCAGGATCTTAGAAACCCATACAATGTGGGACTAATAGTCTCCACACGCCCCCTCACGTGTAGCCTCGTTGGGTCTAACACGTGGATAACTAAATCGGGTGACGCGGAGTAACGACGCGGTCTAATGACTTGTCGCAAATAGCCTGCTCTGATACCATGTTAGAATACGGGCATCCAACTCAAAACCAATTGGCAATGAGTGGAGAGGCCCTTAGGGATTATAAACCGCAGGATCTTAGATGCCCAGACAATATGGGACTAATAATCTCAACACGCCCCCTCACGTATAGCCTCGCTGGGTCTAACACGTGGACAATTAAATCGGGTGACGCGGAGTAAAGGTACGGTTAAATGACTCGTCACAAATAGCATGCTCTGATACCATGTTAGAATATGGGCATCCAACTCAAAACCAATTGGCAACAAGTGGAGTAGCTCCACACTTTATATAGACCACTGTATGGTTGCCCTGCCTTCTTGGGTCTTACTGGGTCTCACGTCTCATACAGGTCCTGGCTGTGATAACATATTAGAATACGGGCATCCAACTCACAACCAATTGGCAATGAGTGGAGATGCCCTAAGAGATTATAAACTGCAGGATCTTAGATGCCAAGACAATGTGGGACTAATAATCTCAACAGATAGGTCGATGTCCATTGTTGATTTCGCATCAGCCATTGCTTTCACCCGAAGCAGTTGGAGCATAGAGCAAGCGCACCACCAAATACCAACGACGATGGTACAAATCCTGACGCCATCGAACCAATGACCTGAAGAATAAATTCAAAGTTTTCAATGTAGTTGTCGCACTACCAAGGTGCCCATGTAGTTGCCGCGTCCAAGTTTATGAAGAAGTCAATGGTCAGATTGCTCACTTTCTTATGCAAAGGATCACACCCGTCAATGGTTTAATGCAATACAAACAAAAGGCCCGTACCGACCATCTCACACTTTAAGGAAGGGGGAAGCAGTTCCAGTCGGAGATTACATCAACATTAAGGAGCAACGGTGACAAGAACTCTGATCCCCCATCTTGGGTCCCACAACCCAATGACGTATCTTCGTTTTCACAGTTCATACAAAAGTTCAATATTCGGTCCATCAGCTCAACCCTTTGTTTAGTTGTAATACAAAGTCTGACGACGAGTCGATGACCCTATGCAAGGCCTGGTGATGATAACGTAAAGTCTCATGACGATGATGTGGAGTCTCTCGATGATGATTCAATCCCGATGGTTGCAGGGATGGGCGGTAATTATGAAAGGTTTGCCGACGATGAATCAAATAAACCCGTAGTCCAAAGTTCGAAGACGATGGACTGAAGACCGATGGTTCGAATGTCTGGCTTAATTATGGTGGATTCAAAGACTTATGTAGAATATTTTTTACCAAAGTTCTCCTACTAAGAGCCCGAGCCTTTCAACAAGGGGCAGTACTTCTTATTAACTATAAGTACATATTTCCACCACTCACCACGTGTCCTCATGTAAGCACGTGGATAGCATGTGACGCGGGGCATCAAAAGACGATGCCACATGGATATAGCCAAGAAGCGTGTACCGGCAGAAAAGGACCCTTATCTCGCAGATCCAACGGCCACAAATGAAGGAGCACCGAAATAAAGCACCACTGCGTTGGACCCAATACACCCTCGGAACTGCTTTATCCCATCTCGAGAGAAATCTTAGATCAACGGTCAGGGCCCAACTGACTGACACGGATAAGATAGGGGCAGGAGACCATGGTCTGACGCGTGTAGAGGACCCAACCACCCGCATTAAACACCTGGGGCAGCACACGCGTCATCCAACCAACGGAACAGATGATCATGGCTCTTCGATAATAACGAAGAAACGAAGGGGGCCTCGTAGGAACCGAAGACATCTTCGTATCGGCACAAAGCACAAGATGATAAGGTTACAACGGCTCTATCAGTGGACCCCACGGCGGAACCCCTATAAATACCCCTCCTCACTAAGAGAGGAGGAGAGGTTGATTCAAGAAGGAAAAAGAGAGAGAATTAGGAAGAGTAAGTAGTCCCCTAATCCCGCAACCTAAGTTAACAAACCCAAAGTCATTTGAATATACTTGTAACCAATTTACATATAATGAAACCCCTCTTTTACCCCGTGGATGTAGGCCTCAGTGTTGAACCACGTAATTACTCGTCTCATTTACATTATGCACTTTACATTTCGCACTTACATTATGCACTTCACATTCCGCATTTATATTATGCACTTTACATTCCGCACGTTATATCTAATCTATGGATTTCACTATATGCGAACATTGTTTGTGGACACGTAGATATCATCGTAATTTACGTGTTCACAATCTGGCGCTAGAAACATGGATATTTCCACCACTCGCCACGTGTCCTAGGGTAAACACGTGGAGATCATGTGACGCAGGGCATCAAAAGACGATGACACATGGATATTTCCAAGAAGCGTGTACCGGCAGAAAAAGACCCTCATCTCGCAGATCCAACGGCCACAAATGAAGGAGCACCAAAATAAAGCACCACTGCGTTGGACCCAATACACCCTCGGAACTGCTTTATCCCATCTCGAGAGAAATCTTAGATCAATGGTCAGGGCCCAACTGACCGACATGGATAAGACAGGGGTAGGAGACTGTGGTCCGATGCGTGCATAGGACCCAACCACCCGCATTAAACACCTGGGGAAGCACACGCGTCAACCAACCAATGGAACAGACGATCATGCCTCCTCGGTAATAACGAATAAACGAAGGGGGCCTCGTAGGAACCGAAGATGTCTGCGTATCGGCACAAAGAACAAGATGATAAGGTTACAACGGCTCCATCAGTGGACCCCACGGCGGAACCCCTATAAATACCCCTCCTCACTAAGAGAGGAGGAGAGGTTGATTCAAGAAGGAAAATGAGAGATAATTAGGAAGAGTAAGTAGTCCCCTAATCCCGCAGCCTAAGTTAACACACCCAAAGTCATTTGACTATACTTGTAACCAATTTACATATAATGAAACCCCTCTTTTACCCCGTGGATGTAGGCCTCAGTGCTGAACCACGTACTTACTCGTCTCATTTACATTATGCACTTTACATTCCGTACTTACATTATGAACTTTACATTCCGCATTTATATTATGCACTTTACATTCCGCACGTTATATATAATCTATGGATTTCACTATGTGCGAATATTGTTTGTGGACACGTAGATATCATCGTAATTTACGTGTTCACAATCTGGCGCTAGAAACAAGGATTTTTTCCCGGTAAAATATTTATCTTATCCTGTGATTTGAACGCTCTGGTTGTTCCGAGCATCGCTCTCTGGAAATAACGGTGCTTAGAGCATTTTATTTGGGTTTATCCACGTATATTTCAGTAGATCTACATCTTCGAAATGGTTTTCAAGTTCTTATGTTTAGAAAATCAAGCGTGTGGACGTATCCACGTATATTTCAGTAAATCTACATCTTCGAAATGGTTTTCAAGTTCTTATCTTTAGAAAATCAAGCGTGTGGACGTATCCACATATATTTCAGTAGATCTACATCTTCGAAATGATTTTCAAGTTTAATCTTTAGAAAATCAAGCGTGTGAACATATCGACGTATATTTCAGTAGATCTACATCTTCGAAATGGTTTTCAAGTTCTTATATTTTGAAAATCAAGCGTGTGGACGTATCCACGTATATTTCAGTAGATCTACATATTCGAAATGGTTTTCAAATTCTTATCTTTAGAAAATCAAGCGTGTGGACACATCCACGTATTTTAAAGTAGGTCTACATCTTCGAAAGTATTTTAAACAAATAAATCCCTTTGTGGATATACTTTCCGTCATGTCTGCGTTACTTTTATGAGATATACCTGCTCATGGTCTTATTTTGCGACACAAACCGAAGGAATCAAGAGATCTGATACTCGTGAAAAGGGGAATAATAGCCGGATAATCTCTTAAAACCTCCGGAATATGATTTCCGGGACTCTACTAACGGGTTCCCCATGAACCACTCTTTTCTTTTGTACATGGTAACTTTTTCAGAAAAATATCAAAAATGGAAAAGAACAAAGATGCAGGAAAAACGAAAGCCTCATCAAAATAAACACCACGGACAACACCAATAATGACTAGGAGCAAGCAAATGGGAGAAAAGCTCGAAGCCGCAGAAAAAACGCATAATGGAGCAGAAAGCTCGAGGCCTTTGGATGCAACCGCTATTGCAGCGGAGGCCCTAAAGTCCGCGGCTGCCAAAGCCGCATCATCAAAGACCGGGGAATCCAAAGGAGCGGCCTCCAAAGTGACTGCTGCCACCCAACCACGCGAACCGTGTGAAGGGGTGGCAGAGTCAGGAATACAACAACCACTCTACGGGATGCCTCGCACCAATGAACATAATGTACCCCTCCAAGTAAACCAGCCGCTCCTAATAGAAAACATACACGCCCAGTATCCAGCGGAGAAGCTACACCCGCAAACAGATCCACCTGATCCCCTGATTCAAATCATCGACGAAGATCGAACGATAGCCGCGGAAGAGCAATTGCCGGAAAGGACTCCTAATCAGGATTCAAACCAATCTGCCCAGATGAGGGTATAATTAGAAGAGTTGAGGAGAGCTCAAAAGACATATGCGGAGGCGGTAGCTCTGTTGGCACAGGAAAATCAGCAACTCAGAGCTACCCGTAGTAGGAACATGGGAGTCCAGCGCGATGAAGCCAGCTCAATGGCACCAAGGCCCAACCAGGATCGCAGGATGGTGCTGGCCAACAACCCAGATCCATTGAAACGAGGAGATATGATAAGAAGACAAAGATCCGACCCGGATTACAATCCCCATGACTCGGACTACTTTGACAGCGATCCCCAACGCACCGAGCAACCCTCTGCCTAGGAAGAGCACCAACGTGCAATGGAAGATCTCCGCGCCGAGATGATGGCGGAGATCAAACAACTGAAAACTAGGAAAGGGGGGGGGGGGAGATTGGAGCAAATAATGAAGGAAGCAAGCACTACCCCCCCTAACACAACACCTAGCCAAGGCTATCATTCCGCAGAAATGCCCAGTTCTGGCATTCGAATTCTATGACGGATCTAGCGACCCCGTCGCCCATCTTCGATATTATAATCGAATGATGGCACGATGGAATTATGACGAGGCCATAATATGCAGATACTTCCCTTCAAGTTTGAAGGGATCCGCGCTCTCATGGGTCAAAAACTTGCCACCAAATTCCATTAACTCGTACGATCAACTTACTGAGAAGTTCTTAACAACTTAAATGTACAACAAGGTGGTGAACACCGGGATAGATAAACTTTTCTCACTAGCAGTCCAGTACAAGGAAACAATCAGAGAATACACAGACAAGTGGCACAAGATATTCCAAGCTATCGGAAATGTAGACCCCGTGGTCAGCGTCAACTGCTACAAGTGGGGACTCGATAGGATGAGCCCACTGTTTGTCGAGATCCATGGAATCGTCCTTGCAACTGAAGGAGATTTTCGAGTGATCATAGAAAAGCATGCCATACTAGAAGAAATACAACGGGAGAACCCCAGAGCTCAGACCCAGCGTCCACCACGAACCAACTCTGCGGAACAGTCCAGCAGACCTATGAGGGTGACTTAGGTGAAAGACCCAACGAAGATAGAAGAGAACGCAGAGACGATCGACGAGGGGATATTAGAAAATTCGAAGATCAAGTCTATACGAAGATGAATGCCAGTTATTCTCGCATCCTGAGAGAAATAAAGGGCCGAGAAAAACTGGAGTGGCCATGGTCTAAGGGGAAGCAACCCCCTAGATCAGAGCATGCTATAGAATACTGCGAATATCATTGTTTCAACGGTCACTGGACAGAGAAGTGCAAGAATCTGAAGATGATGATTCAGAAGCTGGTAGATGTAAGAGACCTCCAACAATTTGTGCAGAAGACGGGCGAGGAAGATAAAGCTAAACGAACCAAGCCAGTCCAACTGCCTGAAGGCAATCGCACCCTTAACACCATATCCTGTTCTGAGTCTGTAGGACCTTCCCTAACGGCTCAGATAGGTAAGAGGTTGAGGAAGCAATTTGAAGACTACTGCGAGCTTTATAAAATCGACAGGGAAGAAGTGGACGACCACGAACAATAGATGGACGCGCCCCTAACTTTCGACACGGACGATGTAGGTGAAGACATGGAAGATCATAACGATCCCCTTGTTCTCACACTACCAATTGCAGGATGCAATATCAAGAAAATCCTCATCGATGGGGGAAGCTCCGTCAATGTTCTATTATATGATACATTCAAACGGATGGAACTCAAGGATGAACAACTACTATCCTCGTACTACACCATCTACGGATTCAATGGATCAGCCATCAAGCCCTTAGGGGACATTATCTTACAAGTTGATGCAGGACCAATGAAGGTCGACACCCGGTTCAGCGTGGTGGACGCACCTTCACCATACAATGCTATAATTGGCCGAAGATGGGTACATAAACTCAAAGGGGTGGCCACTACCTACCACCAGTACCTTAGGTTTCCAAACCCCCAGGGGGTAATGGAGATAAAAGGCGATCAAGTCATGGCACGAGAGTGTCAAACTCTACAAAACAAGCTCAACAACGAACAAGATGAGCAGAGAAAGAACCGAAGATCACGAAACAAGGAGAACGCAAAGGAAAAAACCATCAATTATTACCTAAAAAAAATCTCAGGGAAAAGCCTTCTAAAGGGACATACGGCTGGGAACACGGAGGCAGGTACCTCGGCCACAAAGGAAAGCGAGGAGTCTACCAAATAGAAATCAAAGAAGATTCCTCTCCTAGGGGAATCAAAGCCCACGTTTACGCCTGTAGAAGCTGTGAAAGAAATAAACGTAGGAACTGTAGAAGAACTAAGGATGATCAAGATCGGAACGCTGATGGATAAGGAGCGCGAGGCATCCTTAATAAGGCTGATCACGGAGCATGCAGATATCTTCGCATGGAAACTAGGAGACATGCCTGGGATCGACCCCAAGACTATCCAGCATGAGCTTCGCATAAAGCAGGGAACACCACCTTTCAGGCAGAAGGTACGAAAAATCGCTCAAAATATCACAAAGCCGTCGAGATGGAGCTTTGTAAGCTACTAGAAGCCGGATTCATCAAAGAAGTCAAATATCCAACATAGATCTCAAATATGGTCATTGTACCTAAAAAGAACGGCGGGGTGAGAATATGCATCGACTTCACCAACCACAACAAAGCGTGCCCCAAGGACAGCTACCCTTTACCAAGCATCGATCAACTGGTCGAAGCGGTCGAAGGGTACGAATATATGTTATTTATGGATGGATACTCCGGGTACAACCAAGTGTTCCTATCAGAAGAAGACGAACATCATACATTATTCTACACCCCGCATGGCCTCTACTGCTACGTAAGGATGCCCTCCGGACTCCGAAACGCAGGAGCAACATACCAAAGAATGGTCGACGCCATTTTTAAGCCATGGATTGGAAATACTTTGGAAGTCTATGTGGACGATATGCTGGTCAAAAGTAAGCTGCGAAAAGATCATCATCAAGATCTGAAAGATATTTTTCAGGCAATGAGAGAATATAACATGAAGGTAAACCCGGAAAAATGCACCTTCGGTGTCACTTCGGGGAAATTCCTCGGATATCTGGTAACAAAATGAGGCATCGAAGTAGACCCTGCAAAAATTCAGGCTATTGCGGAAATTCCCTCTCCAAAGAACCTGAAAGAATTCTAAAGGCTCAACGGCTCCCTAGCAGCGCTAGGGAGATTCATATCCAGGTCCTCAGATAGATGCAAGCCCTTTTTTAACATCCTTAAAAAAGGGACCAAATTTGAATGGACAGCGGAGTGCGAGGAAGCATTCAAAGAAATCAAATACTACCTTGCTGGAATACCCATCTTGCAAAAACCCGACCCCGATGATGTGCTGGCCCTATACATAGCAACAACGAAGAATGCAGTCAGTGCGGTGTTGGTTAAAACCAACACGAAGATAGAGCAGCCCATCTACTACGTCAGAAAAACTCTCAATACAGCGGAAAGGAACTACACAAAGATCGAGCAACTCATCCTGGCATTAGTATGGGCCACCCAAAAGCTAAGGACCTACTTCCTAACACACTACATCTGTGTCCCCTGCAATTCCCCGCTAGAGGATATCCTCAAAATCACGGGAAAAACAGGGAGAATCGCAAAATGGAATACTCATCTCGACCAGTACAACACCATACACGATCTCCAGCATTCCCAAAAGTCCCAAGTCTTAGCAGATTTCTTGGCTTACCTACCACTGGACAACGATGAAGAAACCCTAATCGAGGGGCTCAACACAGCAGGGTTACCAAAGGGAATCGAAAGCAAAGATCCCGTCGATGTCCTCGAGCCGGCAAACCCAAGACAATGGGAAATCATTGTCGATGGATCGAGGAACAAAGAAGGAGCGGGCATTGGCATCGTAAATACTACCCCCACTGGAGACCGAATCATCCATGCGTTCAGGCTAGAGTTTAAAGAACATACCAATAACATCGTTGAGTATGAAGCCGTTGTACATGCTCTGCGTCTGATAATAGAAATGGGCATAACAAATGTACGCTTTACCAGTGACTCACAACTGGTCATTAGGCAAATAAAGCTGGAATATAATGTGTATGACGAAACCTTGTCGGCATACATAACTTTAGTCCAGACGCTGGCACATCAAATACCAAACATTATATTCCGGCACTTAAGCAAGAAGGAGCTCGGGCACGGAGATGCTTTGGCATACATCTCATCTATGTTGAAAAACAAAGATGTAGAAGCAATTAAAATCACCAGGGTTTACGAGACATCAATCCCTCCCCGAGAGCTCTGCGCTACAAACAAGAAGCATGGTGCAAGAGAGGACATAACAGACGATGATGTGGGAGAATACATCACGAACGATTTCCAAGAGGATGACATCATGACAAGAGCGGGTGAAGACGAAGACTTCAGCAAAGAAGAAGACTGTAGGTTGGGTATCCACTAATTTCTCAAGGAAGGAACATTACCGAGAGACCTAAAGTAGGCCAGGAAGATACAATCAAAAGATGGGAGGTACGACTTAAGGGGAGAGATTTTATACAAAAAATCTTTCCTCGGACCTTTGTTACGATGCTTGTCCAGATCAGAAGGCCACCTAGTACTAAAAGATATCCATCGAGGAGACGCGGGAAATCACAGTGGGATGAGATCCGTAGCCGACAAGGCAAAAACCCAAGGATATTATTGGCCAACAATGATACGATACGCTGCAAGGATGTCGAAAAGATGCGAAGAATGTCAGCGGTTCGCCAGACGAATCCACGCACCAGCAACGATGCTAAACTCAGTAGATAGTCCTTGGTAATTTTCAAAATGGGGAATCGACATCGTAGGACCCCTGATCGAAGGATCGGGGGAAAGAAGATTTTTGATAGTGGACACGGACTATTTCAGTAAATGGGTAGAAGCTAAAGCTTTGGCTAGAATCCTCGACTCAGATGTGTTCACATTTATCTTTTAGAACATAATCTGCCGGTTTGGAATCCCGGCAGAAATTATCTCTGACAATGGTAAGCAATTACAAGATAAAAACATCGATTTACTATTTGGTACCTTCAAAATCCGGAAAAACAAGTCGACACCAATATACCCTCAAAGCAATGGCAAAGCAGAGGCTACAAACAAGACCCTCGCTCTCATTCTCAAAAAACAATTAGATGAGAACAAAGGACGATGGTGTGAGCAACTGCATAATATCTTATGGGCATATCGAACAGCCCGAAGGTCAGCTACAGGGGAATTCCCTTTTTTGCTGAGCTACGGAGCCGAAGCTGTCATCCCCATGGAAATCATCATGCTAACCACAAAGACAAAAGCATGGGAAAAGAACCTTACAACGGATATGATGCTGGAAAGGCTCGATGATCTCGAAGAAAGAAGAGAAGCAGTACTACAAAAGATGGAGAATTACCAAAGAAAATTAGCAAGGGAGTATAATAAAAAGGTTAAACTTAGGAACTTTGTAGAGGTACAGTATGTGCTAAGAACCATACCCCAATACCAAAGAGAAAAGAAGTGGGGAAAGTTGGCACCAACATGGGGAGGGCCTTTTGTCATACAAGATATAGCAGGAAACTGATCCTATTACCTGCGCAACCTAAAAGGGGAAGTCCTCCGCCATCCTTGGAACGCCAAGTATCTTAAGCCATACCATCCTTAGATCACATCGCAGCGTTGCAACTGCGTAAAGAATACCAGAAGAAGAAGACGATGCTTTTTTGATATGTTTCTATCTCTGGACGAGGAACAGCAGGCCTCAATAAATCAATGAAAAACTTTTTTGAGAATCTATGAAAAGCAATTAGCTCAGGGTAATACAAGGGGAAGACATTCAGCAGAAGGAAATCTCCAACTATTCTAAGTCAGCAGGTCGACGGAATGAGGGACATGTACATAGTGACACCCCATATCCTTGAACGCTGCATCGACCCCCACCAACTATTCTAAGTCAGCGGGTCGACGGAATGAGGGACATGTACATCGCGACACCCCATATCCTAGAACGTTGCATCGACCCCCACCATCTGGGAATCCTCTGATCAAGGATTAGCTAGCAGGGGACATGTCTCAATATGTTCACGAAGGTACATACCTTCGGCATCGCACTCAAACACTAGGTCAGCGGGTCGACGGAATGAGGGACATGTACTTAGTGACACCCCATATCCTAGAACGTTGCACCAACCACCACCGTCTGGGAATCCTCTGGACAAGGATTAGCCAGCGGGGTCACAGGTCTCAAGATGTTCACGAAGGCACATACCTTCGGCATCACACTTAAAAACAAAGTCAGCGGGTCGACGGAATGGGGACATTACATAGTGACAACCCATATCCTAGAACGCTGCACCAACCCCCACCATCTGGGAATTTTCTTGCTAAGGGTGAGCCAGCGGGGTGACAGGTCTCAAGATATTCACAAAGCTAGCCAATAAACGATGATCCATTCCATAAAAGTTGATTACAAGTTCAACAAAACAAGCAAAAAGGAAACAAAATAAGCAAAAGAAGTTCGACATACGCAGTAAAAACTCTATAATCAACAAGGATCAACTTTATATAACTGGCAGAAGAATCTACTTAAATGATTCAGTGCCACCAGTAGGTTTTTCCCTCTGCAGCGAAGGTACGCTCCCACCTGAAGAAGGCCCCGAAGAGCCAGACGGGGCCGAAGGTTTAGGACGACGAGGATAGTGCTTTTCAATACCGTGCTCAGTCAGGAGGTCATGCTCTATCTTGGCCAGCACCTTCTTCGTCTCTTCGACCAGCTGACAACGAGCCTTGTACGTAATAGCGGTATTACGCATCTCGGCTGGGACAATAGGGTAGATAGATGGTTCACTTCCGAAGAGGCCAAGTCAGCTGCATGTTTGTTAGACGTAGCCAAGCCTTTGAAATACGAGGTCTGTCCCTCCTGTTGCACCAAGGAAGTCTGAGATTTCTCTAGATCAGATTGAGCCTTGTCAAGTTTTTCATTTGCAGCGAGAAGCTGTCCCTGGAGCTCTGAAAAATAAAATAAAAAGTTAGGACAACGAAGCACTAAAATCACACCCTGCAAATCAAATATATACCTTCGACTCTAGCCGAAGCTATTTCATATTCATTAACAACCGCATCTCGAGCCTCATCAAGAAAGTCATACTCGTCGGATATTTTCTTATAATCATGGTGAAGAATGGAAAGAGCAAATTTACTAGCATCTAACTCTACCTGCTTCATTGAATCCAAATGACGAAGATGATTGACTTCGTTATTCAGCTCATCCATTCCTTTATTAAGACGATACATATTAACTTCGAGATTTCTCTCAGACTCGGCTTGACGAGCTACATCGGCCCGGGACGCGGCTAAGGCCTTGCCAAGGGCAGAGGCTTTGTCCCGAGCATCGTCTCTTTCTTTGGCAAGGCGTTGTGTGTACCCCCGTAAGTCGGAATCCTGGGAGGAACGAGCCTTCAGTAGCTCTTCCTCCAGAAGATTCATCTTAGCCGACAAAGACGAAGCAATCTCGTGGGCTTCACGAAGATTATTGCGCGTCCACATCAAAGTACCATCAAAGAGACGACGATCTGCGTTATACTTATTTTGCATATCAACTATCTGGGTATGCCTTAGACGTCATACCTCGGCCTTGGCATCCCACCTCTCGGCCTCACTCTTAAGTTGTTCCACTAGCTCGGCAATACGGGTCTTCTGCCGGTTTCTCTCATTTCGAAGCCATATCAACTCGCCGACTCCGCCCACTGTATATAGGGTGGGGATACTCAGACGGAACAAGAATTACTAAGAAGAAAACAACGATATAAACAAGAACAAGGGACAAACCTGTGAAATATGAAGCATCTTTTCGAACAGCCTCCAGCTCACTACGCACCATAGAAAGCTCCCAACGAAGCCTCTCTTCTTCGTTTCCCAGATGCTCTTTCCCCTTAAGACGGTTCTTCAGTTCACTTATCTCCTTATCTCTGGCATAGATTACACCCTCGGCCACAACCAACTCCTCCTCTCTGTGATGAAGCTTACCCTCTAACTTAAGGGACTTGGCCTTGAAAAACCGGTACAAGTTATGATTGCAGTATTCGCTCCTCATCACCTACGAAGAAGCACCATGTCAGAATACCGCGGAGTACCCACGAAAAATAAAACAAAATACCACATACCTACAACATACGCTGGTGAGGGTAACCATACTGATATCCATCATCTATGGCCATCATGTCAACAACGGTGGATGGAGGGTCAACCACTAAGGTAGCCTTCAGTGACCTCAGATTCCTTTCCCACACCTTCGCAACTCGATCTTCAGCAGATAACTGCATTATCTTACGGGTATAAGCGTCAGAATCTTTCTCCCAGCAACAACGGGAGCAGGGTTTTGGACGAACATCAAATTTTTCTTCTTCATCCAAGCAAGGACAGCGTCATCACCCTCCAACATCAAGGACTATGGGAAAGCATCCGAAGGGGACCGAGTAGAAGATTCCCCAACAACGGGAACCTTCTACGAAGCATCAAAATACGAGGAAGTCTTCTCCGAAGCTTTCCCTTTCACTACACCAAATCTCGGATTTTGTCACCGGGTATATCCGTTACTAAAAAAATTTGTAACACATATACGCCGTTACAGAAACGCTGTGATATTTTTTGTTATTTTCTTTTGCAACAGTTTTAACTGTGACAAACTTGGGTTACAGTCACAGTTATAAATCATTACAATAATTAATAATGTGATTAACCTAATTTTAAAATAGCGACACGTTGCACATTTGTCACAGTAATTATAACAGGTTTAATTGTTATTCTCGCTTTGCAACAATTCGATAATGACACGTGTCATACGCCGCCACGTAGGCAACAATTTATTTTTGCCACGTGTCACATTTTCTTACGATTAAAATAACACATATAAGTGTTGCAACAAATTCACTATGGACACCTGTCATCTTTTTGTCACTATTACTGTAACGTTTAAACTGTTACTCTCATTTGTAACAGAATTAAGATGATGACACGTGTTTTTTCTTCGCATTTTTCGTCACAGTTATATCCGTGACAATTCTTTCAATTAAAATAAAAAAAAAGGGTAGTCCAGGTCATTCTCATGGACCTGACCTTCCAGTTTACATGCCTGCAATTAAACCTAGATAACAACAGCCAACAAGCCTGCAGTTTCTCATTTTTCAATTTACACACAATTTTATCATTTCATACATACATTACATAATTTTACCATTCATATATTCCTTACAGAAACACAAGTAAGAATACCATTCAATTCATTATGAAATCCAACCAAAAACAGTCAAAGCTAGAGCTCGTGAGCTGCAACCAAATAAAAGAAGCTTCTTCACTGGATACACCCTGCCAATATAATACTTGTACCAGATACTGAACTTCTCACGGTTAAAGACTGCTGAGCAATTCACCCACTCATTAGCTTCTTATTATAGACATTTTAGACTATATCGAGCAATAGATACCAAGGGATCAAAGATACAGAATATTCATACAACAACATATTCTAAAAGACAATACTTCGATGAGATTACCAATTTCTGCAGATTGTGCATTTGGATCAGTCACAGCTATAGCTTTTCCAGCATATGAAGTCAATCCCCCATTTTACTGAACTAAACCTGCACCACAAAATCTGACAGGTCATTTTATGATGGAGAGCATGGAGAATCACAACAATAAAAAAGCAACCCAAATCCCCGTGCAGATAACACAATCAACAACTTGTATTTTATAGGCACAAAGTTGAACGTAGGTATTAATAATATCCGGAAAAGTCGTATGAATGTCCACATGTTATATACTTAACTTGATACATAAACATATTACTTAAGAAACTGAAGTAAAGTGTACATAATAATATCTAAAAGCAATAATCTACAATACATGATTCTCATACTAGCTTTATCAGTCTATTTTCTATGACAGAATAATCTACACATGGCAGGATAGACACAACAACATTAACATCATTTGCTAAAACGGTTCGTCATGTTTATCTCTGGAATTAGGGAACACGCAATAAAGCTCAACTTATCTTACATGAACCTGCCTACAAGTATCAAAAACCACTGCCAACTCACAAGACCATAGCCCCAAATATAAAACTATTTGGATTGAGCAAGTATACCTTGATATAAGCTCAATAAAGTTCGTACTCTTGATATTTCATTCTACTCTTCATGATTCCTGCAGAAAACATTCAGAGAGGTTAGTTTCATTCTACTCTTCATTATTCCTGCAGAAAACAATCAGAGAGGTTAGTTCACATAACATAACTTACAACATTCACAAGAAATACATGAAAATAAAAATAAAAATCAAGCCATACGTCTTAGATCTTCCAGCAGTCTCCTCTTTATCCATTCATTTTCCCCAGAGACCTCTCTTTAGGTTGACATGTGACCTCAATATATGGTGCAACTCCATAACCAAAAGCAACTTGAACCTGTTATGTTTCATACCAAACCACATATGAGCAAAGTTGTACTGATTGCATACACCTCTTTCCATACATTCAAAGCTACATACAACAGATAATGATGTAACTACCTTCAATTTCTTTTGTTCACCTTCTTCCTCGTGTTCAACAGACTTATCAGCCTGAAACAAATGAATACAACAGACTTATCAGCCTGAAACAAATTAAGAAAATATAGACAAAATTTAACTCCACAGTCTCTCATCTAAGGTTATTAATGTTTAGTTGTGGTGTTGTATGTGTTGGTACTGATGTAAATTTACACACCTTACACTAAGTTGACCACCAACCCAGCACATCAACACAATACACAACCACCTACTCTGATAGCTCAACCATTCCAACAAGTAACACCACCACCAAGTCCTACATCACCACTAACAAAACCACAAGTCCAAGACCAACACACACGACACAATCAGTCAGTTCGGGTGTAATTTGGTCACCCCAGATCTCAGTTCGGGTGTAATTTGGTCAATAAATCTACACATGATTGAACCATGACCCACAAAATCTACATTTTTCTGTGTCATGCTTTCGACATCCTTTATCTCTTTGGCATACGCCTGTGGTGAGAAACAAGATAATTAGTATCTTATCATCCAAAATTTTGAGAATCATGAATACTCTGATGATAACTGATCTAGGAAACATATGTTTGTTATTACCTCAAGACATTTTTTAGCATCATCTAAGCTTTCAACCTTGGTTATATCAGGGGTTATTTTTTGTTCCTCGAGCGACATCCCTATGCCATTTGATATTTCCAGCAGTACTGCTACGCTACCATAGACAAAATCAAGGCACTGAAATTCGTAACCTGGAATGACAGTATCTTCTAACTTTGACATTCGGTCAAGATCGCAGAGCAGCTGTTGTAAAAGAGAAATCTAGTTACTAACAACAACACGGGAGATTATATTATAGGGATCAATTAAGAACTAGAGTCTGAGCTATGACTAATCATACCAGGCCAATTTTATGATAAGCAGAAAAGGAATGCGATCGAAAACTAATATAATTCATCTTGCCTTCCTGAATATCGCGTTTCAATAGATGTCACAGTTTTTCTTCTTAGGCAGAATATACAGCAAACCAAGTACTCCTGAAAGTTCCACTGTAAACTGTTAGAAAATCTGCTTCACTCAAGCAGCAAGAGTTATCATTTTAGACCAAGAAGACTTCATATTCATCAAAATGAGGCTAAATAGTCTACCAAAATAACATCACAGAACTCATCTTTTATTTATGTTCTCCTAGTACCACATATGTCACAGCACGCCAAAAAGTTTACAATGGACCAGTACTCTAGCTGCTTTGCTAGTTGGTCTAAAAACAATACAACTACGCTTCCATATCTAGCACACTAGTACCCAATCCTACATCTAAAAACAATACAACTATGACTGTACAACTAGATGAATAACAAAAAAACATTTTAATGAAATCTGTATTCAACTGATTTTTAATAAATTTTCCTATGGAATTGTTAAAAACTACTAAACCCGAAACAATCAAAAACTAGATCACGCTAATAGATATGTTAGTGTAGAAAAATTGATTTCAACTTCCCATCATCCACATACATAGATTCAAAATCCGAAACTAAACTTTTAAAAAAAATCAAAAAATCAAAAGAAATCGAATAGAGGCATCATCTCTTCTTATTCAACTGAAAATCACAAAACCCAATCCTTAGATTGAGTACTCAGTTCAAGTTGTAAGTGTACATCAACTGCCATAATTTCAAAACAAAGAAGAATAAAAACAAAATATTTTTTGCCACTCATAGGCAAAGAACCCCATCTTGTAAAGATTTAAGATGTTGTTAGATCCCACTAAAGATCTTACTCAGCTTAAAAATGAAGAAATCAATAATCAAAATCATTTTAAATTGGTTACTAAAACACAAATAAAGCTATAAAAACACATGATTTATAGGTTTAGACCAGCAGTTGTTCAGATCTATGAGTCCAACATTTTATGGATTCATCTGAATGATTCAGCCAACCCAAAAACCAAATTACTACAACATAACTATCCATTCTTCAGCAAATCTATGCTCATCTTCCTTGGATTTCTATAAAACCTTCACAACAACCTTCAAAAACAAAACCCACATCATTAATAATAAAACAAAATCAAATCAATAAGCCAAATCAGGACTTGTAAAAACAGATTGGGTTTTAAGAAAACATGACCTCAGTTGAAAGATTGACTTCATCAAGAAAAACCCGTTTTCGTTTCAAACTAGAGGCTAGGTTTCTTCTCTTATTGCAGATAAATTTTGGGTTTTCCTTTTCTCGTTCTCCTTCAAAAAAGAACCTAATCAATCACACAGAAAATCAAATTAGAGCTATGTTATCAAAAAAAAAAATCATAATCGATCAAACAAAAAACTACTGAAACTGAAATCATTTTTTAGCTGAAGATTAGACTTCATAAGATTAGAGTTCTTAGATTCACTTAGCTGAATTTAAGAATAATTGTATGGAAAAGTTGAAAAATATCATTTCTTCTACTTCGATCAGATCCCGTTTCTTTTTGTTGCAAAAATAGTATAGAACAAGAACATCTATGAGTTAGGGTTTCATGTCCTTACAGAGAAACTGGAGAGGGTGAGAGGCGGAGGAGAAAGAAAAGTGATTAGGTTGAGTAGTTTTCTCTCTCTTCTAGAGATATATAGGAAAACCTAATAGCTACCTCGATGAACTAATAAACGAGATATAAGGACACGATTTGTTGTTCGTGTGTTTCGCACAAGTACTGTAACTCAGTTATAGGTATAGTTATAGTGTGGTAGAGTAAGACAATAATTCCCTATGACACCTATTTAATTGGTCCACAAATATCTAATGGTTAGCTTCCTGCCATGTGTCAAGGACAAGATTTATTGAGCGGTTCTCATGGTTCTAATAATAGATGAATTTTATGACCTTGTGAGCACCATGTGATATCGTTTTATAAGAATTCAAAGCTTTGCGAAGTATGATAAATGAGTAGGAAAAATAAAAAATATATCTAAATATTGTTATTGACCTTTGACTTAACAAAAATTCAAAGGGTGTATGGGAATGATCAACAGATGTTCTCAATCTGATGAACTGAAGTTGTAAAATATCAGAATTTACAAACTCAGATTGCCAGATTACTGGAAATAGACCCGAATTTCTCATTTCGATGAACTGAAGTTGTGAAGTATCATAATTTACAAACTCAAGTTGTTAGATTACTAGAGTTGGACCTGAGTTTCTCGTTTGGATGAACTAGAGACGAAATATATCAGAATTGAACATCATAGGTTCAAAGAATACTAGAGTTAGACCGAGTTTCTCGTTTGGATGAACTGGAGACGAAATATATCAGAATTGAACATCACAGGTTCAATGATTAATAGAGTTAGACCTGAGTTTCTCTTTCGGGTGAACTGGAGACGAAATATATCAGAATTGAACATCACATGCTCAAAGATTACTAGAGTTAGAACTGAGTTTCTCTTTCGGATGAACTGATGACAAAATATATCAGAATTGAACATCACCAGTTCAAAGATTACTAGAGTTAGATAAGGGTTTCCCTTTCGGATGAACTGGAGACGAAATATATCAGAATTGAACATAACAGGTTCAAATATTACCAGAGTTAGGCCTGAGTTTCTCTTTCGGGTGATCTGAGACGAAATATATCAGAATTGAACATCACATGTTCAAATATTACTAGGGTTAGACCTGAGTTTCTCCTTCGGGTGATCTGAGACGAAATATATCAGAATTGAACATCAGAGGTTCAAATATTACGAGGTTAGACTCGAGTTTCTCCTTTCGGGTGATCGACACGAAATATATCGTAATTGAACATCACAGTTCAAATATTACGAGTTAGACCTGAGTTTCTCTTTCGGATGAACTCGGAGACGAAATATATCGAAATTGAACATCACAAGTTTCAAAGATTACAGAGTTAGACTGAATTTCTCTTTTGGATGAACTGAAGACGAAATATATCATAATTGAACATCACAGTTTCAAAGATTACGAGTTAGACCGAGTTTATCTTTTGGATGAAGCGAAGACGAAATATATCATAATTGAACATCACAGTACAAAGATTACCAGAGTTAGACTCGAGTTTTCGTTCTAGTGAACTCGAGGATGAAATATATCAAAATTGAACAACACAAGTTCAAATATTAACAGAGTTAGACTTGAGGTTTTCTTTCGGGTGATCTGAGACGAAATATATCAGAATTGAACATCACATGTTCAAATATTACGTGGTTAGACTCGAGTTTCTCCTTCGGGTGATCTAAGACGAAATATATCGAATTGAACATCACGGGTTCAAATTTTACCGAGTTAGACACGAGTTTCTCTTTCGGATGAACTGGAGACGAAATATAACAGAATTGAACATCACAGGTTCAAAGATTACCATAGTTGGACCTGAGTTTCTCTTTCGGGTGAACTCAAGATGAAATATATCAGAATTGAACATCACAGGTTCAAATATTAATAGAGTTGGACCTGATTTTCTCTTTCGGGTGAACTCAAGATGAAACATATCAGAATTGAACATCACACGTTCAATTATTACCAAAGTTAGACCTGAGTGTCTCTTTTGGATGAACTGGAGATGAAATATATCAGAATTGAATATCACAGGTTTAAAGATTACCAGAGTTAGACCTGAATTTCTCGTCTGGATAAACTGAAAACAAAATATATCAGAATTAAACATCACAGGTTCAAAGATTATTAGAGTTGGACTCGAAGTTTCATCTGGATGAATCAAGACGAAATATATCAATTGAACATCACAGGTTCAAAGATTACGAGTTAGACACGAGTGTCTCTTTCGGATGAACTGAAGACAAAATATATCAGAATTGAACATCACAGGTTCAAAGATTACCAGAGTTAGACTTGAGTGTCTCTTTCGGATGAACTGAAAACGAAATATATCATAATTGAACATCCCAGGTTCAAAGATTGCCAGAGTTAGACCAGTGTTTCTCGCTCGGGGAACTGAAGACAAAATATAGTATCAGAATTGAACATCACCGGTTCAAAGATTACCAGAGTTAGACCTAAGTTTTTCGTCTGGATGATCTGAAGACGAAATATATCAGAATTGAATATCACGGGTTCAACGATTACTAGAGTTAGACCTTAGTTTCACTTCCGGATGAACTGCAGACGAAATATATCAGAATTGGACATCACAGGTTCAAACATTACTAAAGTTAGACCAGAGTTTTTCATCCGGATGATTTGAAGACGAAATATATCAGAATTGAACATCACAGGTTCAAAGATTACTAGAGTTAGACCAAAGTTTCTCGTCTGGATGATCTGAAGACGAAATATATCAGAATTGAACATCACGGGTTCAACGATTACTAGAGTTAGACCTTAGTTTCACTTCCAGATGAACTGCAGACGAAATATATCAGAATTGAACATCACAGGTTCAAAGATTATGGAGACTGTGAAAATGACCATATTACCCTTATTGGAAGAAAAAAAGTGCAATAAACATTATGGAGACTATGAAAATGACCATACTACCCTTATCAGAAATAATTAAGTAAATGTTACAGATTGTGAAAATGACCATATTGCCCTTATTGGAAAAAAGTGCAATAAATATTATGGAGACTATGAAAATAACCATACTACCCTTATTAGAAAAAAGTGCAATAAATATTATGGAGACTGTGAAAATGACCATATTACCCTTATTGGAAAAAGTGCAATAAATATTATGGGACTGTGAAAATGACCATATTACCCTTATCAGAAATAATTAATTAAATGTTACAAACTGTGAAAATGACCATATTGCCCTTATTGGAAAAAAGTGCAATAAATATTATGGAGACTATGAAAATGACCATACTACCCTTATTAGAAAAAGTGCAATAAATATTATGGAGACTGTGAAAATGACCATATTACCCTTATTGGAAAAAGTGCAATAAATATTATGGAGACTGTGAAAATGACCATATTACCCTTATCAGAAATAATTAATTAAATGTTACAAACTGTGAAAATGACCATATTGCCCTTATAAAATCAAAAAGTGCAATAAATATTATAGAGACTGTGAAAATGACCATACTACCGTTATCGGAAAAAAGTGCAGTAAATATTATAGAAACTGTGAAAATGACCATATTACCCTTATCAGAAATAATTAAGTAAATGTTACAGAATGTGAAAATGACCATATTGCCCTTATTGGGAAAAAGTGCAATAAATATTATGGAGACTGTGAAAATGACCATACTACCCTTATCGGAAATAAGTAAGTAAATGTTACAGACGGTGAAAATGACCATATTGCCCTTATTGGAAAAAAGTGCAATACATATTATGGAGACTGTGAAAATGACCATACTACCCTTATCGGAAATAACTAAGTAAATGTTACAGACTGTGAAAATGACCATATTGCCCTTATTGGAAAAAAGTAAAATAAATATTATGGAGACTGTGAAAATGACCATACTACCCTTATCGGAAATAACTAAGTAAATGTTACAGACTGTGAAAATGACCATATTGCCCTTATTGGAAAAAAGTGCAATAAATATTATGGGGACTGTGAAAATGACCATACTACCCTTATCGAAAATAATTAAGTAAATGTTACAGACTATGAAAATGACCATATTGCCCTTATTGGAAAAAAAGTGCAATAAATATTATGGAGACTGTGAAAATGACCATACTACCCTTATCGGAAATAATTAAGTAAATGTTACAGACTGTCAAAATGACCATATTGCCCTTATTGGAAAAAAGTGCAATAAATATTATGGAGACTGTGAAAATGACCATAATACCCTTATCAGAAATAACTAAGTAAATGTTACAGACTGTGAAAATGACCATATTGCCCTTATTGGAAAAAAGTAAAATAATTATTATGGAGACTTTGAAAATGACCATACTACCCTTATCGGAAATAACTAAGTAAATGTTACAGACTGTGAAAATGACCATATTGCCCTTATTGGAAAAAAAAGTGCAATAAATATTATGGGGACTGTGAAAATGACCATACTACCCTTATCGAAAATAATTAAGTAAATTTTACAGACTATCAAAATGACCATATTGCCCTTATTGGAAAAAAGTGCAATAAATATTATGGAGACTGTGAAAATGACCGTACTACCTTTATCGGAAATAAGTAAAGTAATTCTTACAAACTTTAAAATGACCATATTACCCTTATTAGAAAAAGTGCAATAAATATGATGGACCCTGTGAAAATGACCATACTACCCATATTGGAAATAAGAAAAATAATTCTTACAGACTGTGAAAATGACCATATTATCCTTATTGAAAAAAAGTGCAATAAATATTATGGAGACTGTGAAAATGACCATACTACCCTTATCGGAAATAAGTAAAGTCTTACGGATTGTGAAAATGACCATGTTACCCTTATTGGAAAAAAGTGCAATAAGTATTATGGAGACTGTGAAAATGACCATACTACCCTTATCGGAAATAAGTACAGTAATTCTTACAGGCTGTAAAATGACCATATTACCCTTATTGGAAAAAAGTGCAATAAATATTATTGAGACTATGAAAATGACCATAATACCCTTATCGGGAATATGTAAAGTAAATATTACAGACTGTAAAAATCACCATATTTTTATGGAAATAAGTGGCATAAATATTTATGCCACTTATTTCCAGTGAGGGTCATGGTAATTTTTATGGCACTTATTTCCAGTCATGGTAATATGGTCATTTTTACAGTCTGTAATATTACTTTACTTATTTTTGATAAGGGTAGTATGGTCATTTTCACAGTCTCCATATATTTATTGCACTTTTTTCCAATAAGGGCAATATGGTCATTTTCACAATCTGTAACATTTACTTAATTATTTCCGATAAGGGTAGTATGGTCATTTTCACAGTCTCCATAATATTTATTACTCTTTTTTCCAATAAGGGTAGTATGGTCATTTTCATAGTCTCCATAATATTATTGCACTTTTTCCAATAAGGATAATATGGTCATTTTCACGGTATGTAACGTTTACTTAATTATTTCCGACAAGGGTAATATGGTCATTTTCACAGTCTCCATAATATTTATTGCACTTTTTTCTAATAAGGGTAGTATGGTCATTTTTACAGTCTGTAAGAATTACTTTACTTATTTCTGATAAGAGTAGTATGGTCATTTTCATAGTCTCCATAATATTTAGTGCACTTTTTCCAATAAGGGTAATATGGTCATTTCACAATCTCCATAATATTTATTGCACTTTTTTCCAATAAGGGTAATATGGTCATTTTCACAATTAATAACATTTACTTTACTTATTTTCGATAAGGGTAATATGGTCATTTTCACAGTCTACATAATATTTATTGCACTTTTTTCCAATAAGGGTAATATGGTCATTTTCACAATCTGTAAGAATTACTTTACTTATTTATTATAAGGGTAGTATGGTCATTTTCACAGTCTCTATAATATCTATTGCACTTTTGTCCAATAAGGGTAATATGGTCATTTTGAATATTCTGTAATATTTACTATATTGATTTTTAATAAAGGTAGTTTGGTCATTTTCACAGTCTCCATAATATTTATTGCACTGATTTCGAATAAGGGTAATATGGTCATTTTCACATTCTGTAATATTTACTTTATTTATTTTCAATAATGGTAGTTTGGTCAATTGCCAGACTCGATAATATTTATTGCACGTATTTCCAATAAGGGTAATATGATCATTTCCCCAGTCTGTAATATTTATTTTACTTATTTTCGATAAGGGTACTCTTGTCATTTTTATAGTCTCCATAATATTTATTGCACTTTTTCCAATAAGGGTAATATGGTCATTTTCATAGTCTATACGAATTACTTTAATTATTTTCAATAAGGGTAGTTTGGTCATTTTTACAGTCTCCATAATATTTATTGCGATTATTTCCAATAAGGGTAATATGGTCATTTTCACAGTCTGTAATATTTATTTTCAATAAGGGTAGTTTGGTCATTTTCACTGTTTGTACGAATTACTTTACCTATTTTCGATAAGGGTAGTCTGGTCATTTTCACAGTCTCCATAATATTTATGGCATTTATTTCCAATAAGGGTAATATTGTCATTTTCACAGTATGTAATATTTATTTTATTTATTTTCAATAAAGGTTGTTTGGTCATTTTCACAGTCTCCCTAATATTTATTCTATTTATATTTCCAATAAGGGTAATATGGTCATTTTCACAATCTGTAATATTTACTTTAATTATTTTCGATAAGGGTAGTCTGGTCATTTTCACAGTCTCCCTAATATTTATTCCATTTATATTTCCAATAAGGGTAATATGGTCATTTTCACAGTATGTAGTATTTACTTTACTTATTTTCAATAAGGGCAATCTGGTCATTTTCATTGTCTCCATAATATTTATTCCACTAAATTCCAACAAGGGTAATATGGTCATTTTCACAGTCTGTAATATTTAATCTACTTATTTTCGATAAGGGTAGTTTGGTCATTTTCTCAATATCCATAATATTTATTGTACTTATTTCTAATAAGGGTAATATGGTCATTTTTCCAGTCTGTAATATTACTTTACTTATTTTCAATAAGGGCAATCTGGTCATTTTCATAGTCTCCATAATATTTATTGCACTTATTTCCAGTAAGGGTAATATGGTCTTTTTCAAAGTGTGTAATATTTACTTTACTTATTTTCGATAACGGTAGTCTGGTCATTTTCAGTCTCCATAAAAATTATTGCAGTTATTTCCAATAAGGGTAATATGGTCATTTTCACAATCGGTAATTTTTACTTTATTGTTTCAATAAGGGTATTCTAGTCATTTTCACAGTCTCTATAATATTTATTGCATTTATTTCGAGTAAGGGTAATATGGTCATTTTCACGTTCTTCTGAATTTTTATTGCACTTATTCCGAGTAAGGGTAATATGGTCATTTCCACGTTCTTCGGAAGAAGCAGAAATTTTTGTTGTGGTTTTGTCGAGAAAATCGAAAGAAAAGGTTGGTATTTGTCCAAGTCAAATGTCACACAAAGTCATGACTTGTTGACTTGGTCTTGATCCTTTTTCTAATATTAAGAAAATTAAAAATTAAAAATAAAATAAATTTTGATATTTAGAAATTAAATAAAATTGTTATTTTGTATAATTGTTGCGAAAGTAGTGACAACCAAAATTTTAAGAGTGATTAATTTGGGGTTGTTTTTGATGTGGTGGAATTTTTGGGTGGAAATATCATTTTAGATTATAATTGTTGTTGTTCAAATAATTATCAACAAATATTTGTGTGACTAATAAAAGTCCTAATTATTATCACGAATACAAAATTTAATTACAGTTATAACTGTTGCAGGACTTATCACATGTATATCTGTTACTAAAAAATAAACTGTGATAGGTTACACTGTGAGAAAATCCTGGTTTTGGTGTAGTGTTTACCAGAAGTACCCAGTACGTCCCAATCATCACTTGGGGAAAGCATAGAAAACTCATCAGCAAAACCCATGGCAGCATTCACATCAAAGGACTGCCCCGCAGAGTGGACTCGGCCAAAGGAGAATTCCTGGCAAACCATGTCCCCACCACCACCGCTAGCAGCGGTAGTATCCTCAACATCACGACCACCAGGGTACCCTTCGTACCATCACCATCAGCGGTAGTATCCTCAGCATCACGACTACCAGGGGTACCCATCGTACCATCGCCATCACCATCAGCGGTAGTATTCGCAACATGATGACCACCAGGGGTACTCTTTGTACCATCAACATCTTTACGGAGAGGGGGAGAAGTTTCAGTACGTTTTTCCCCATCGGACATATCCTCATCTTCATCAAAGTCCTCATTAGCAGGACTGGTAACCTCCTCTTGGACCTCTGCCTCATCAACAATAATGGTACAAGAGCGCTTGGGACCGATCCTCCTTTTCTTCGTCACCTACAGAGTAATAAAGGAATCAAGTCAACATTCTTTCCTTGACTCAAAGATTCCCTTTGAGTAAAGAAAAAAGGGGCAACTAAAGGAATAAAGGATCCACACCTTCACAGCCGCAGTACTCTTCGAGGGAAGAGCAGCACCCGAACTCTCTTCGTCAGCATCAACAATATCGAAGTCGTATGGAAAATTCATACCTTCGAATTCAATTGCCAAGGGCAGTAATTTCCATAACAAAGAGGGGGAACCTCACGAGGAACGCTACCAGCAGTAGGACGCCATCCGTCGGTACCAGGAATCCAATCCCAAGCCCACGGACCAACAATCTCGATAACAGTATCATGCCACTCATAGTCATGGTCGCGCTTGATCCTCTCACGAGAAGGAAAAATCTTCTTATTAGCAGACCCTTCAGTACCAGGAACATACTTCAGCTTGGCAACGCTAACCTCACTCAAAAGACGAACCTCGCCACGGGAAGCAGCAATATTACAAAGACTCACACTCCACGGCTTACGGTTCCTACCGTTGACATAATCCCGAAAGAACTATTGAAATTCGAGGGTATACCATTCCCTCTCAGCAGGATCGGGGTATAACATGTCATCATCGTTTCTCCCTTTTGCGAAGATAGCATTCCTTCGAGCGCGGAGATAATTCCCAGTCAACTGTGATACAGAACGACTATGGGTATTTGTCGAGGAACCCTCACGACCGGCCAACGCATCGTAATAAAAAAAATCACCTGACTTGTACAAAGGGAGTATAAGACCCGCTTCGAAGGCCCCCACAATAGTCAACAAATGAAACTCATCGAACTGGTACCCCGAGATGAGATCGTAAGTAATGTCATCATCAGGGGCATAGAAGCGAACATCAAAAGCTTGAAGTTCATGCTTCTCCTTGAACACTTCCAGATCAATTTGTTTGAAGGTAACTTTTTTCTTACCAATCGGGACGCTTCGAATAATCAACGCAGCATCTTCCTCATCAAGAGAGTCATGCGCGAAGTATTTTGAAGGGCTCGTATCCTGGGCTTTCCTTTTCAAAGGAAAATTCTTAGATGGTTCGACCTTCGAAGCACTACCCCTGACAGATTTTCCTATGGAAGGGATCACCGGAGGAGGGGGAAGAGGAATCTGCTGAAACACCGGAGGAACCAAATAGAGAAGGGGATGAGCGGCCAAAGCTTCGTTACTAGGAGCACCCTGCGGGTTTTTAGGCTCAGAGTGCGGACGGGAAGAAGCGCGGGTAGCAGCGTATCTAGAACCAGGGGGATCCCGCGGAGGATCTCCCCTCCTAGAAGAATGTCTATGACCAGAAGAGGACGAAACCCTCTGAGAACTAAGATCCACATGTGAAGCCCTAGAGCCTCCTGGCGGAGATACTTCCGGGTCTCTACGCGGAGGAGATCTAGGAGGACTAGACAGCGGAGTCTGGTAATGAACCTACGGACGATCGGCCATATCTACGGATATACAAACAAGTTGTGAATCCCGCAGAATCTCAAGTGAAGATCAAAAAGCTGAACTTTCTAAAAAATTCTAAAAAAACAGAACAAAAACCCTAGCTAATTTATGACACGGGGAAAAGCTCTGCAACTATGAACTTGTAACCCTTGTGATAAATATACTTTGTATATGTGTTCTTCATCACAAGGGTAACAAAACAACAGCAGAAGATGAATGGTTAGTAAAAAACAAGATCAAAGGTTAAACCCTTACCTGTACCAGGAGTTTCAGAAGAACGAGCAACAACGAACGAACACAGGGAATCAAGGACAGGTCGTATTCAAGACAAAACAGCAACAGGAAATAGTAGCAGCATCAGGTAATGGCGTCCAAACAAAATTGAAGAATGAAAAAGCAGAGAAGAAAAGAATGAAGGACCGACAGAGAATGAAATTTATTTCACATTCTCTCCCCCCTTATAAACATCCAAGAAAATCGAAACCGTACCTTCTCCCAAGGGGAAGTTATTGCATAATGGGAAACGCGCCCTAAAATCAAGGGGAAGTTATTGGGAGAGTGGGGAATATGTGACGGTTTTCCTCTCACTTCAACTGACGCCCCAAGTCAGAACAAAAGGGGAAAATTGTAAGTACATATTTCCACCACTCGCCACGTGTACTCGGGTAAGCACGTGGAGAGCATGTGACGCGGGGCATCAAAAGACGATGACACATGGATATAGCCAAGAAGCGTGTACCGGCATAAAAGGACCCTCATCTCGCAGATCCAACGGCCAAAAATGAAGGAGCACCGAAATAAAGCACCACTGCGTTGGACTCAATACACCCTCGAAACTGCTTTATCCCATCTCGAGAGAAATCTTAGATCAACGGTCAAGGCCTAACTGACTGACACGGATAAGACAGGGGTAGGAGACCGTGGTCCGATGCGTGTAGAGGACCCAACCACCCGCATTAAACACCTGGGGAAACAAACGCATCAACCAACCAACGGAACAGACGATCATGCCTCTTCGGTAATAACGAAGAAATGAAGGGGGCCTCGTAGGAACCGAAGAAGTCTGCGTATCGGCACAAAGCACAAGATGATAAGGTTACAACGGATTCATCAGTGGACCCCACGACAGAACCCCTATAAATACCCCTCCTCACTAAGAGAGGAGGAGAGGTTGATTCAAGAAGGAAAAGGAGAGAGAATTAGGAAGAGTAAGTAGTTCCCTAATCCCGCAGCCTAAGTTAACACACCCAAAGTCATTTGACTATACTTGTAACCAATTTACATATAATGAAACCCCTCTTTTACCCCGTGGATGTAGGCCTCAGTGCTGAACCACGTAATTACTCGTCTCATTTACATTATTCACTTTACATTCCCCACTTACATTTCGCATTTATATTATGCACTTTACATTCCGCACGTTATATCTAATCTATGGATTTCACTATGTGCGAACACTGTTTGTGGACACGTAGATATCATCGTAATTTACGTGTTCACATTAACGGTGAAGAGTGGTATTTCTAATTACCTCATACTCCTTATTGGTCACGCTTCATACTTCTTATACTAAGTGTATTACTTCAAGAATTGGTGGTTCTTATTTCTAGTCTAGTACTTCATACTTCTCCAAGCTTAAGGAGTTTTCAAATTATTGTAAAACAACACACGAAGTTTCTACACACAAGTTGAAGTCATGCTAAAAGAGCTGCTGATGCTTGTTACCCGCTGATGTGTTGTCGATACTGCGGTCAAGACGCTTCCACTAAGTGATGAACGTAACTTTTGCTGCCATTTGGAATTATCAATCATGGTTTGCTACCCTTTCTGTTGCTTGCTACTACGCCGTCGATACTACGGTTGAGATGCCGCCACTAAGAAATAAGCTCAGTTGTTACTGCCCTTTAGAGCTGCTGCTGAATGGTGGTATGGACTTCTTCCAGCATAAAGCATACATGGGGCAAAACAAGCCACAGAAAGTCAGAAATTATTTGAACCGATAAGATAGGGTAATGTCCATTTTAGTTTGCAGGGATATTTTAGAATTTCGGTAAATAATAAAGGAAAGTATTAATACTTTGTCGTAGTATATTCTTCACCGAAATTCTTCCATACAAAGAACTCAAAAGCCTCTCGACAAGAAGCAATTGAAGCAAACAACAACCGAAGCATGGACAAGTGAGGCCGACGAGATTTTTCTTAAGGATTGTTCATCATCAAACTTCAAGAAAAGGGGAAAATTGTAGATACCAAAATATTCACCGTACACGTGGCGTGCAACAATAGCTGGAGCAACATACTACAAGGCAACTCAGTGTACAATATCAACTCCATGAGTACTTCAGTGTGAAGATAAGGGCAAAAGAGTAATGTGCAAAACCTAGACTTACCTTCATAATCTAAAGTGATAAGGGTTGAGAGGGGACCGGCTTCTTTTCTTTATCTCGACCAAAAATGTCTCTGAACTTCCATCTTGTAATGAAGTTCCATTAATGGAACCAAATGATCATGTATAAATACTTTAATCTCGTTTACCCGTGGATGTAGACGCTCTGCCATCGAACCACGTTAATCCTCTGTGTGAATCTTTTATTTACTTGTTTATACTTTGATTTATATTTACTGTTTTGTAATCTAAATCAAAATCCATTGATCTTGTGCATTTGATTGTGATCCTAGATAAATTAGTGTTTACAATAACTTGTATATGTAAATGCAAATTTAAAGCACTAGTATAATCGATGCAATTTTAAAGGGAAGAAAAATGAGCCAGTAAGAAAGTAAAACTTGGAGATTGTTCTGGTTATGTTCACGACAAATCAAAAAAATATTATTTTTTTTAGAAAGGACAAATTGATATATATATATATATAACACAAGTTATTATATATTTTCACCTCAAATTATCAATCGTCTTTGTTTGCTGGGGCTTTTTATAATCATGATCGTTTTCTTCCACTCCCCTTCAATATCTTGTGATTAAGATATTAATAGACTCTGAACATTTTTTATATAGTTAGGGTTTTACGATCAGTAATGTATAATTCGGATTAAAGGATATACAGGAAATCAAAATCCAAAAGCAATTATTGATTAGGAAGCTTAAGTTTAAATCCACCCAAAGTCAAATAAGTTTGACAAAAATCAGATTTTCCTTTAGTAAAAATGGCTTTCCCCCTATTAATTATCACGTATTATGCATCCTCATGACGGGTTATGCATCAGGGGTATAATTGGAAACGCTGATCACTGTCGTAGGCGTCAAAATTAAATTACACTTTCTTACTACTCAAAATAGCAAGGGCAAGAAAGGATCGTTCCCACAGAAAGGTCTTGGTTGCCAATATGTTTCGGTTTCCTACATAAAACAATGGGGGGTTTTCTGATTTTTATGTAACTAAAATAATATAAAAGCAAAAAAAAAAAATCAATCACGCAAATCAAGGATGTAAAATATTGGGTAAAGGTTTCGTCTTCAATTGTAAACAAGTTTTTGAATATATGAATAGAATTCGTATTTTAATCTCTCTATCATTAAAAGCCCTAGAATACCTTATTGCAAGAATACTCTGTAAATTTCCTAAGTCATCAACACATATATTAGAGCTGCGTATGTGAATTCTACCTAAAGAATAACCTAGCACCTTGCGCTAATTAAGTTCAATTCCTAGGAGCATTAAGTTTCAGAAATAGGCTAATCAATGCAATTGTCATACATTGCGCATGATAATTCGGACAATGGTCAAACTCTACATATGATTACAAGAGTGTATCACTACAAACCATAATCATATCATGATACTCTTATTCAAGGTTATCGCTTGATGATAAAACCTAAAATAGCTATAGATATGGATGTATGTTCAATCAATTCTAGACTCAACCAAATAAACACTCAATCATATTGTAATACATCAATCATGCAATTATTATAAACCGTAGAAAGTGAGCGATAATATTGAGAGAAAACTAATTCATAAAACTCATAACTTGTTTTCAAAATCCAACTACATCTTTAACAAATAATAAAATCAATTACTAGTGTTTTTAGAAATCATCATCATAATAAACAAAGAAGAAAACTATCATGTGAAACCCTAGAGAAAAAGTAAAGGAAAAGATTAGATCCATGTTGTGTTGTTTTCTGCTCCTCTTATGGGTCACACATCCCTGCCAAAATCATTCCCTGATAAAACAGCCCATGAACCAAACCTGTAGTTGCAGGATTTCCTACACTACACCCCATACAAGAATTCACCATGATCAACACATATTTGGAGATTAAGAACAACACTTTTATTGATTAATTCTTAGAAATGTTACAAGAAATGGAAGAAATCAAGAATACAATCGCTCTCAAGAATTTTATCTCACCTCAAGACTTTCTCAACACTCTAAAAATGATCTCTCCCATCCGAGTCTATTGTCTCTCTTTATATAGGGTAAGTACACAGTGGATGACAGCTAAGTTATCCTTTAATTTCGGATCTGGCTCGCGGTGCTCTCGCAGAAATGTTGTTAATAAACTTTCCCAAGAATATTGCTTTGGAAATATTCTAATCCTACATCTTGCCGCTTTTCATGTCTTTTTTGCGAAGGAGAAAATATCATGAGAATTGAATCCTTTTAAAATGCCGCAACTGTTTGTCTTTTTGCATTCTTCTGTTCTGACATGTTTCTGTATTCTTCGCCAGCTTTATTACACTATCTTTTCTTCCATTCAATTTTTGAAAGTATTTTTTAACCGTTGCGCTTCAACAGTTCACGTCTCTTCGCATTTAATGTATTCACCTTCTCAAAATTTCTTATCCCATATATATATCTTGTTTAGTCCTCTCTTCTCTTCTTTTACTTTCTTCTTCTTTCTCTCTGCAATTTTACTGTTCTTCCGCAATTTCCGCATCTTCTACTGTTGTAATTTCTTTCTTTTTATTTCTATCTTTTCTTCATTCACATACTAAGGATGCCTCCTCCTGGCCGTAAAAATCTCATCGCCTTCGAGCAACTACAGAAGAAACTTAAAGACAAAGGTTTTGTTTTATCTACCATTCCTGATCAAAACCCTAAAGTCGAACTTTCCATTAAATTATTTTCTGATCATCCGTGTTCTCGCGAGAAGATTATAGTTTCGCTAGGTCAGCTTCAAGCTGGCCTTCCCATTCCTCTTTATGACCTTGAACTTCCTTTATTCTTCGAAATTCTTTCTCACTCAAATTTCTCGCGGGATATATATCAGTTGAGTGGATATTGCATTCGTCTGATGCTTGAGTTTGCTACTCGCGGTGCTGGTAAAGAATCTCTTTACCCTCCTTCTTCGAAGAATCCTAAATTCAAAGATGTTCCAATTATTCCTGCGAAGTATACTGTAGAGAATTTCTTCGCGAATTATGGTATAATCCCCATGAGGAAAGATAACACTTGTTGGGGTGTCCGCTTACAAAAGAAGGATGACATTGCTGAGGATAAAGTTCTCATGTTAGATATTGACTGGAATCCGGGTAATAACCAAGGTCTACGCCATTCTAGTGATGATAAATGGTGTATTTTCCCACTATTTCTAGAGGGTCCATACATTTGCGGTCCTTACGCTTTTCATGTGAATCTCGCATAGTACCAGCCATGGATGTTTAACTGGCCTGAAAGGAATAAAGAAGTACGCTCTATTAATTTTTTGCATAAATTATCATTATCATCATCTTCATGCTTTCATTCTCTCGCTAATTACTCCAATTTTTCCAGATTAACAAGCTAAAAATTAGCTACCAGAATCTTAGGAAACCCAGTACTTCATCAGCACTTAAGTTACTCACAGATGAAGTAAGAAATATTCCTTTGTGATTCTTAACAATATATTGTTGCCCCTATTTCTTATCTTTATCTGTGTTTGAAGGTTATTGAAGAAATAAAACCCGCTGAGGTTGCAAAGACCAAAGGGAAAGGTAAAGGTGCTGCTCGTAAGGATAAATCTGATGATCCTCCTTTGAAGAAAAGAAAAACGCAATCCTCCCTTCCTTCAACTTTTCAATCTGGCGAGAATTATGGCGATGATGGTAATGCTGATTTCACTTCCGCGAAGGAAACCTCCCATCCTGAGTCTTCTATGGCTCTTTTATCTGGTATTTTTGCTAATACTATGCATATAATTGGTGATACTCCTCTGACCGAAGCTTGTAAATCTATCGCTGCTATTTGTGATGCCCCTATCTTGAAGGACAATGAATCTCTTCTCGGGGTCTCAAGATCTATATCTCCAAATTTCTTGCATTCACTCAATAGCTTGGTAAATTTTCATGCTTTTACCTTTATTCTCTTCATTTTTATTCTAAATTAATTTCTCAGAAATTCGCTGCATTATTTCGCTAGCTGAGAAAGCTTCCTTTGCAGTTGTCTCAGATTTGGAGAAAAGGCGTGCAGTTCTCGCAAAGAAAAATGCTAATCTTCGCAAAGAGAATGAAGAATTAAAATCTGAGTCTTCTAATCTTCGCAGGAAATTGGAATCTGGGTCTGCTAATTTTCAAGAAAAGATCAAGCGGTTGGAAACTGAACTCTCTTCTTCGCAAGATAATTTTGCAAGTCTCCAAGCTGCGAACAATCAACTTTATGGTGATAAATCTTTCTATTTTTCTTTAACCCTGTATTCCTTTGCATTTTCTTATTTTTCTTCTTCGCAGATATTTACGGCCTCTCTGACGAAGCTGTATTCCTTCGTTCTTTTCCAAATCCAATAGATGATGATACTCTCTTCAATCGCCTTAATGATTCCTTAAAAAATTATTCAAATGACAAGAATAAATCCCTTTCCATAGATGAACTTAGATCCAAATTCCATCTCTTAGCAATTGACCACAGATCTAGTTTGAAAGTGGCTAATACATCCAAGCGTCACTATCTTAACTCTAAAGAAGAAATCAAGATTCTAAGAGTCCAAAAATGTAATATCATACATGAAAGAGATCGCATCTCTAGGCAAGGACCTCAAGCTTTATCGGATTTCCATAAAACTCTTCTTGAAGTTCAAGTTGAAAGAGATAGACTTATCTGCGAGAATAGAGCTATTGTTGAAAGAGAAAACCAAGTTCGCTCCCTCCTTCTCATTAGTAATGATGATGAGTTTGCTTGGGCTGCAAAGGTTCTTGATAACGCCAGAAATAACTTGGGTGTAGATATTAGCCTTCAATCTGATCATTCTTCCTTAATTAAAGATATGATCGCTGAAAGAGAAGGTTGTTACTCTTTGTAGTTGCAGGAAATCCTACACTACACCCTTGTTAAGATTTCATAAAAATCAACTCATACTTAAAGATTAAAAACGACTCTTTATCATTTAATTCTCCGAAATGTTTTACAGAAGTGGAAGAAATCAAGAACACAACTATTCTCTCCAAGTTTCTCTCTCCTCAAGACTTTCTCAACTCTCCAAAATACATCCCTCCCTATGGACATACTGGGTCTTTATATATAGGGTAGATACATAATGGATGACAGCTAAGATGTCCTTTACTTTCGGATTTGATTTGCGATCTTATCGCAACAGCTATAATATGAAATCTCGCAAGCATAATAACCATCGCAGATAAATCATGCTCTTCTCGTGTTTCCTCAATCGTCAGCTATTATGTCATTCTTTAACCTACTTTGTGATACTCGCAAAGTGTTGTTGAAGAGATCGCGGTATTCTCGCAGAAGTGTTGTTAATCTCGCAAGAATATGGTCATGGTGATATTCTGATCCTACATCTTGCCTCTTCTCATGTCGTTTCTGCGAAGGAGGAAAGATCATGAGAACTGGAATTTTTATAATGCCGCAACTGTTTATCTTTTGCATTCTTCTGTTTTGACACATTTCTGTATTCTTCGCCAGCTGTCTTCATGTATATTTCCTTCCATTTAATTTTTGAAACGTCTTTTTCAACCGCTGCGATCTTTGGCGACAAAATCGCAGGATGTCCTTACACTTGCATGTGAAAACCCATTGATATTGCCTTATCCATGCTTTGTCAATTTCTCTACGACAATATGATAGGCTTAAGTTTTCTTACGAAAACAAAGCCCTATGACATTACCGTCTTGCGATGAAACCGCAAGACGTCTTTATATTTTCATGTAAAAACCCATTGGTCTCATCTTATCTTTTTTCTTATGGCTTTTTGCGTATGTATAGTTATATTCTTAAGACACTTATCAGCTCCCTAACGGAGCGTGCCGCCCTTATCTTCCCCCTGGTTGCCCCTTCAAGGAGGCGTACATTGGCCATACAATACTAGCTCCTCCCATCCGGTCTTACCAACAACCAATTGTTTTTGCGGTCTCTTATCCTTTATGCCTATATGGCTTATAGTTACGAGACTGCACCCTAAGTGGGGTTTTCTTCGGGCCGAGTGCATTATATCCAAGACTTGCCAAGAATGGCCAGGGTAGTTTCATACGCCCCGGGAACCCTTGGCTCAACCGTGTACCTCGGCGGGGACATACTCTGCACTCCTTAGGAGAGACCCTCGGTCGTCCAACCAGGGTATAACCTTATATAGTTGGAAATACAAGGTACCTCTCATGGATAGGTATCTCTCATAGAGATGAACCCAACTTCTCTATGACTCAGGTTCCAGCAGCGATATAACCTTATCCCTGAGACATGCAAACAGATACCCCCTTATATGACGTACTTTAGGTCTTACATTTGCCTCTTACGAAATTTTATCCGCGAACTATGGTGTACGCCATAAAGGTTCGTGCCATTCTTATATCTCTTGCGAATATCACCAGCTCTTGTATAATTTTTCAGTTTCATCTTATTCATTGAATAAAAGCAAATATTTTTGTAGATTTTTTCTTCAACAAATCATTCATACATCTCTTGTATTTCTTACTTTAGAAATTTTACCTTTTCTACTTACTATCTTCTTCTTATGCTTTTTTGTTGCGCTTTGCTACATTTTCTCCATCTGCGAGACGCTCGCCATCTATTGGTTGCATCTCATACTGATTTCGCAGGACGTCCTTCTTCTCGCCGCTCTACTATATCAACCATCAACTTATCACCTTTTTGCTTTTGTTTGATGTTATGTTTCCAGTTTCTATTCTTCGCAGACCTTTCCTCGCAAGATTCCATATAAATTTCATAGCACTTTTTTCCATCCACCCAGTCTCCCTTTATAACTCCAACGCCACTAGGATGAGGAAACTTAATACACTAGTGGAAAGTTGACGCTACACCTAATATACCATGTAGCCAAGGTCGGCCAATCAAAGCATTGTAAGGTGATTCAACATAAACAACGCATAATAGAATATTAGAAGATATCCCCTTCAATGGAATTCATATTGTAATTTCCCCTTTGGGTTTGTTGGCAGTACCGTTAAAACCATAGATTTTATAGGTTGATGGTATCAGATATTCGTCTCTTCCTCCTATGGTCTTGTAAGTATGATAAAATAAGATATCCACTGAGCTTCCAGTGTCAATTAGAATTAATAGCCCAAGAATCTTCAACATCATCATCCTCATTTTTTTCATCTTCTTCTTCCATTTGTTTTGGATTTATTTCTAATCTTACTACCAGTTGCTTTTGCCATTCTTCTAATGGCGAAGATTTCGCAATGTTCATTATCACTCTTCCATTTGCATCTCTCACGAAAACTTTGCTTAGAACATTGTCGTGGAAATCCTCTATAGTTTAGTATGAATGTATGATAGATTTACAGAACAGATTCTTCGCCTTTTCTCGAAATTCTATTACAAACGTTTCTCCCTCCTTAGTTGTATTTACTCTGCGAATTTCAGGAGATGGAGGAAATTGCTGATATTGTGGATGTCTTATCAAAAAATGATCTAATTTTCCTTGATCTATCATTTTCAAGATGATTCTTTCTACATTCCTGCATTCATTTATTGAGTGACCATGAAACTGATGATAAGTGCAAAATTTTGAACTTCGATTATTTGGGTGTGGCTCTCTTCCCATATTCCATGGTACGAGTATGTTTTCCATTAGAATTACAGCCTCCCAAATTTTGTCTATACTAGCATTTAGAGGTGGCATCTTAATTTCTTCCCATATTATCTTCTGACTTCCTTGTCCTCTATAATGATTTTTCTTCTGACCACCATAAGTCTCTTGTGGATGATCGAGTCTCTGAATCTTATTATTTCCACCTCTACTGAAGAAATTTATTTCTCTTTCGAACTCTTCTTGGTCTCTGCTTCCCATAGCTACTATTTTCTGTGGATTATCACTCATATTCTTTTCTTGCTTTACCTGTGAAGTGCTCGCTACTGTATTTATTAATCTTGGAAGTAAACTTGCGTTTTCTATAATTGAACTGGTGTTCACAATGGGATATGATTCCATCTCGTTTTGTCTCTCCTTCAATGCAATGTATTCTTCTTGTAATTCTCGCAACTCCGTCATGGTTATTGTATTTTTGATTCTGAAAATTTGTATGTACAACAGATTGGTTGCGAACATTGCATTAATGAAAGATAAAATAATGTATCTCTCATCCACCCTTCCTTCCATCTCACTGCACATTGTCTTCTGATGCGTTGTCGTAACCACAACAAATTAATTAATATTTACTACCTAATTAACAAGTAATATAGGGTAGTCAAGATCGTTCCCACGAGGAGCAAGAGGTTTTAGTTGTCTTATAATGTCACAAAAAGGGGGGTATTGGTTCAATATTTTAAAAGCAAAAGAAAGTAAACAAAGCAAAAAAAAGTTTAAGTTGAAATCAAATAAGAAAAATTAGATCAAGGAATCCTTCTTCGTTGCAAAACAATGATTCAAGTTATGTTCTTTTCTACTTTTTATTAGTCACATATTATCATCAACCGTAGGTATAGCAGCTAGATCAGTGCTAACCCCTAAATCCCTTATATCACCGGTTACAGAAGTTCTCGACTACCGGATTCTATTCACCAAGCCACCTAGTAGTAGATCACTCAAGATGTAATTTAGTTAAACGCATTAAGATTTATGAATTTATTAGGTTGATATTAGTAGTTAGACTCTTAGATCAAGGTCCATTTGCTAACGTTGTTTTCACACACAATTGCTCCACGGAATCCCTCTGCAAGGTCTTGTGTTCTCTACTTATGTAAATAGTCAAGAAACGATTACTTATCCCCTAACTTTCACTAGCTTTAGATTAAATTAACAAATCAATTTAGCGTGCACTCTAAACAACCTATCAATCAATCATAAACATTTTTAATAGAAAAAACAAATGATAATCATATGAAAAACTTCAAGATAGAATTGAAACAAAAACTCAAACCATATGTTAAGAACTAGGAATTCATCCTCAATCAATAAGAAAATTAGCTACTCATAGTTTGGAGTTCACACAATAATAATAATAAATAAAGAAGAAAGAAAAACTTATTGAAAAGATGATGGTTGCTCCTTCCTCCAATACTTGTGCACTTTAACTCCTTCTCCAAAGTAGATGTGTGTATAAAGTTGTAGAGAACTCCTTTATTTATAGGCTTCAATGCTCTCCATTCCTTACAGGGAAAAAATCCACATTCCATAAAAACACCACTTTCCCAATTTGAGCCTAATTCCAATTTCAAGTCCAATTCTCTAAATCTTCCAAGTTTTCATCCAATTCCCAATTCTAAGTTTCACACCCATGAGAGAAGTCCACACAAAATTCTGTAATTTTTGGCTCACCGAAAAACTGGGTTTTTGACCGGAAATCAGCCGGAGTCCGTCACCGCCGGCAACCTGAAAATTCTATCCGTCGACGGAATATTCCGTCAGTCCACCGTTAGAGATAACGGTCAAACGGGTCAAACTGTTAGTCAATAAAGTCAAAGAGTCAAGTCATCCGAGTTAGCTTTCTTAGTCAGGGCTGAGTCGGGTGATTCACTGAGCTGAGTTGGAGATAAAGATAGGTCATCGGTGGCAACGAGTTGACTCGCCGGAGTATAAAATCGGCCGAGTTTCGTTTGTTACAGGACAATCCCGGCCAAATTCAGGCCTCACTTTTTCTGATTCATTCCTGTAACAAACCTAGCATACATCTAATCAATTCCATTCATTCACTCAACAGCAACAGAGCTTCTAATCCTTCACCAGCTCCAACCCATTCACAGGACAAAACCCATTTGCTTTCTTCTCTGAGTTATAATACCCACAACAACTCGAACTTCATTAACAGCAGAGATCAATTTTGAGCACCACCATCTCTATTTTTCTTCGATTGAACATCAGCAAATCTTCATCCTCATACCTATGAAATTCAACCACATCAATTGGGTTATTCAATCTCGATCTAACCTTCAATCCACCGAAACCCATATTTTTCTTCTTCGAATCAGTACAAACTCGAATCAAGTTTCCCCATTCAATCAACAGCATCATTTGGGTCATCTGAATCTTTTATCAAAACCCATTTTCGATCTGAACCAAACCCTAAATGTTCTTCATCATCTCCAATTTTTTCTCTTTGCTGTTCTCAGATGCAAATCGACAGCAATCAATCCCAACAGCTTCATTGATCTCCCATATTTCCTCGAGCTCACTGAATCTCACAGCAGCAGCCGCTGTTTCGTTTTCATTTCAGGTGAAAGAAGTGGTGAAAGAGAGAAAACATCTCTCGATTTTAGGTTTAGAGAATGATTGGAGTGGATTCAGACGCCCAAGATAAGAACCACCCCATGGGTGCCCTGAACCAACAGTGGCATGCCTTAATACTTTCCCAAATCAGAGATGCCCCTTAACCTCGCTTGGGCTCCAGATAGTGTTCGCCCCTGAAATGACCTTTTTGCCCTTTTTACTCAAATTTGGGTGATTCCTTCTTATTTTCCTCCGTGCGACTCCAAAGTACCTAATAACTCAAAAACACACGCAAAATACATAATTCACAAGAAAAATAGCAAAGAAAGCATAAACAATAGATAATAAATAGGTTGTATTCTACACCCTATCAAATTCCCCCACACTTAGACTTTGCTAGTCCTCGAGCAAATCAAACCAAAACTTACAACTTCAAACCGTTCCAACGTCCTAAGCATCCAAAGAGTTATGAGGACATAGAGTTTCTGCATGCTAGTAATAAGAAGATAGAAATACTAAAGAACATATTCTCATTCTTAAATGTTGAGTGAGAAATAACCACACCATAATGAGAGAACACGTGTTTGAGAAACGATCAATAAGCATTTCGCCTCGACTTCTGCCTCACCAAAAAGGATTTTATGATAATTGCACTCAAAAAGACGGCTTTTTATGGGTCTCACATGTGTGCAGGTAGGAATGAAGAGAGAATTCCTGCAACACGTTGAATGGTAGGAAGGAAAACTTCCGAAATATTTTAAAAACCCACATCTTTTAATATTTTGAAAAACCATTTTTCTAATGATCTCTAAGAAAGGAAATCAACCACTATTATCGAGGATGAGATTACTTACTTACCTTCACATCCGATCTCCAATTATGATAACACCACTCTCACGGCATCCAATAGAAACGTCTTTCGCTCCTCGTCTTCGTCTTCGGCTTCAACTATTGATGATAAACTTTCGAACTTCATAAATCCTTGAAAATTTGTAATTTATTTTTTTTCTTAAAATCCTTGTCGCTTGAAACTTCCTTATTGATTTTCCCTCCCCACTGCTTATTAAATATATACAAAAATAAAATTTCTCTTGTCTCATTTATTTTTATTTTTTTTTATTTGGAGACAAGAGAAACAAAATACAAAATAAAGTGAAAAATAAAACAAACCATGGCCGTGGAAAAGTACTTTACCGCTTGATTCTTCACAACTTGTATCGCCTCAAAATCATAAACTTCAATAATTCTCACCTTTTGATTTTTTTTGATCTTGTAAATATGTATTAAACTTTTATGTTTAATTGTGCTCATTATATTGTAAGTCTTCAACATGTGTGTAAAAATCTGCTCATTGTATGTTGCTTTACTTGGATTTGAAATTTGCTCTTTTCTTGTTACGTTGCTTGTAAGCCTCAAACGTCTTCAACTTTCTTGTAGATTTTGATGTCGCTCCCTTGTTGTTGATTATGGTGTTTCTATGGACCCGTTGTTGTCGATAGAGAGAATGGTGATAACTGCAAATCGAACTACAAGAAGGAGGCTTCCATCCATAGACGTCACCCTCATGATTGAAAAATATTAGCACTCAAGAGATCAAAAATAGTACTGAAAATTGGTGTGAAGTTGGGTAGCTCACCATTCTACCCGGAATTAACGTACGGTGATACACACTCAAAAGAAGCTCTTTAGTCAATGAAGAATTTTTGGTCGGTGCCTTGGTTGATATGAAAATGGGTAGTCTCCACTAATGATTGATCATCAACTCTAATAATGCATTCTTCTATGCTCCTAATTTGCATCACCGGCATGATTAAATCCATTATTTAACACTCTAACAAATAATAAATCCGAACGTAGTTCCCTAACACTTCCAAGTTCAATTATGTCAGTCAGAATTCTCTATGTAAACATACCTAGAAGTATGCTAGTGACTCTAAAATCTCTAAAAGTTGGAAGTTTTATGCAGATTTTTTTTTTTTAAAATATGCATATGCTTAGCCACTCCCCTACACTTAAACCTTACATTGTCCTCAATGTAATTGAATCCTCCTAGTAAAGTCAAGGTGGGAAATCCTGATATGATATGGAACAAAAAAAAAAAAAACAAAAAAAAAAGGATAAGAAATACAAAACCTATGGGTTGCCTCCCATTTAGCGCTTGTTTTATAGTCGACGGCCCGACTTAGCTCTTGGTTCACATTACTCCTCCATAGGGAGAAAATCTTCAAATGGAAGTTCATCCACATTCACATAGGCGATGTTCTCATAGTATGGCTTCAATCTATGGTCGTTGACTTTGGAAACCGAGTTGTCTCTAAGACTAGTAATTTCAACTGCACCATAAGGAAAAACATTAGTAATAACATATGGTCCAATCCAACGGGACCTTAACTTTCCAGGAAATAGTTTAAGGCGAGAATGATATAAAAGGACTTTTTGTCCCACGATGAAGCTTTTACGAGAAATCATCTTATCATGGAAAAGCTTAGTCTTCTCCTTATATATTCGGGCACTCTAGTAGGCATCATTACGTATCTCCTCTAGCTCTTTTAGTTGTAACTTTCTTTGCTTCCTCGGTTCATCATACTCCATGTTGGATTTATTTATCGCCCAATAAGCCTTATGTTTAAGTTCAACCGGAAGATGACAAACTTTACCATAAACCAACCGATATGGAGACATACCAATCGGTGTCTTGTACGCCATTCTATATGCCCAAAGTGCATCATTGAGCTTAAAGCTCCAATCTTTCCTTGTGGTATTCACCGTTTTCTCAAGAATGGACTTGATTTCACGGTTTGAAATTTCAGCTTGTCCACTAGTTTGTGGATGGTAAGCCGTACCAATCTTGTGTGTTATGTTGTACTTCTTGAGGAGAGCGTGAAAAGACTTCTTGAAATGTGAGCCTCCATCGCTTTTCACCACTCTTGGTGTGCCGTGCCTAGTGAATATGTTTTCTCTTACAAAATCACAAACAACTTGAGAATCATTAGTTTTGGTGGCTCTAGCCTCCACCCATTTCGAAACATAATCTACGGTAAGAAGTATATAAAAATTTCCATTCGAATTGACAAAAGGGCCCATAAAATCAATTCCCCACACATCAGAAATCTCTACGGCGAGAATTGGTGTGAGTGGCATTTGATTTCGAGCACCTAGATTGCCCGTTCGTTGATATCTATCACAAGATTTACAAAAAACATATGAATCTTCAAACAAGGTGGGACAATAAAATCCACTCTCGAGAACTTTGAGAGTGGTACGTTTAGAACCAAAATGGCTACCACAAGCAAAAATGTGACAAAAGGAGAGAATGGATTGAAATTCGGAGTTAGGTACGCACCTTCGTATTATTTGATCAACGCCATATTTCCATAAGTATGGTTCATCCCACACATATTGCTTCGCTATCTTCTTAAGTTTCATCTTTTGGAAGTTAGACATTGTACTAGGTACCTTCCTTGTCACCAAGTAATTCACTATATCCGCATACCAAGGTGTTGATTCTTCCAAGGAGAAAAGTTGTTCGTCCGGAAAGCGGTCTTGTAATGGAAGTTCTTCGTGAGACATAACAAGTCTACTAAGATGATCCGCAACGGTATTCTCCACACCTTTCTTATCTCGAATTTCTATGTCGAACTCTTGCAGTAATAGGATCCACCGGATTAGTCTTGGCTTAGCTTCTTTCTTCTTTAGTAAGTATTTAAGTACGGCATGATCGGAATACACAATAACCTTTGTATCCACCAAGTATGATAGAAAATTTTCCAATGCAAACACTATAGCCAATAACTCTTTTTCCGTGGTAGAATAGTTGATTTGTGCATCATTGAGGGTCCTAGATGCATAATAGATAACATGGGACAACTTTTCCACTCTTTGACCCAAAACGGCTCCAATCGCATAATCACTAGCATCACACATTAGTTCAAATAGAAGATTCCAATCCGGTGACTTGATAATCGGCGCACTTGTCAACATTGCCTTCAATTTGTCAAAGGCATCCTTGCATTCCTTGTTGAAGTCAAAAGGTACCTCCTTTTGTAATAACTTGCATATCGGCATGGAGATTTTGGAGAAATCCTTGATAAACCGCCTATACAAACCTGCATGGCCAAGAAATGAACGGATCTCCCTCACCGAAGTGGGATATTGTAAGTTTCTTATTAAATCTATCTTTGACTTGTCCACTTCGAGCCCTCGAGAGGACACAATGTGACCAAGTACTATGCCATGGTTTACCATAAAATGACATTTCTCCCAATTAAGGACAAGGTTTGTGTCTATGCATCGTTTAAGAACTAGTTCAAGGTTGTCTAACCAACTATCAAAAGAATTGCTGTAAACACTAAAGTCATCCATAAATACCTCAATGATATGCTCCACGTAATCCGAGAATATACTTACCATGCATCTTTGGAAAGTAGACGGTGCATTGCAAAGACCAAACGACATCTGTCTATACGCAAACGTTCCAAACGGACAAGTGAAAGTGGTCTTCTCTTGGTCCTCCGGTGCAATCACAATTTGGTTGTATCCCGAATAACCGTCCAAGAAACAATAATACAAATGCCCCGCTAACCGTTCCAACATTTGATCAATGAAAGGTAAAGGAAAGTGATCCTTCCGGGTTGCGGAATTAAGCTTCCTATAGTCAATGCATACTCTCCAACCGGTTTGAACTCTTGTAGGAACAAGTTCATCGTCTTGATTTCGAACAACCGTAACACCGAACTTCTTTGGCACCACTTGTACCGGACTAACCCACTTGCTATGGGAAATTGGGTAAATTACCCCCGCACTTAGCAATTTGAGTATCTCTTTCTTCACAACCTCCATCATGGGAGGATTAAGCCTACGTTGAGCATCACGTACCAGCTTCACATTCTCTTCCATTAGAATCCTATGCATGCACATGGATGGACTAATGCCTTTGATGTGATTGCTGAACCGGTCCTTTGTTCCAAAGCTTTGATTGCCGAATCGGTCTTTTGTTGGTTTTGTTGTAACATAGACGTGAGACCTTGCATGCTTTGCATTATCACATTCAACTTGTCATCATTCGAAGAATCTTGCTCCTTTACTTGTTGGAATTGTTGTTGTTGAGGTTGGAAACGTGATTGTTGGAATCCACCTTGTTGCACATATGGATTAGGAGCCGCCGCTTGCTTGTTTGCATAGCTAAAGTTGGGATGATCCTTCCAACCGGGATTGTAAATATTGGAGTATGGATCGTACCTTGGCCTTTGATTTGGATATAAAGCATTTACTTGTTCGGTTTCATCATCCGGAATAATTACCGCGGCCAATCGTTGCACTACCCTCTCTATGTTGTTTAACCGTTGATCGGATTGTGAAGACGAGTCACTAACTTCATGCACCAACTTAACCATTGGTTCACCTCTTGCATAGAATTGTTGCGAGTTTGCCGATATACTTTCAATCAACTCTCTAGCTTCGGCCACCGTCTTGTTCACTAGTGCACCACCACCGGCGGCGTCAAGAAGATATATATCACTTGTTTGGAGACCTTCATAGAAGTATTGGATTATCATGGAGTCACCAAATTTATGGTGTGGACAACTTTCCACCAATCTCTTGTACCGATCCCAACATTCATATAATGACTCTCCCACATGTTGTTTCATCCCACAAATCTCCTTGCGAATTTGAGTAGCTTTTGATGCGGGAAAATATCTCTTGAGGAAAAGTTTCTTCATCCCATTCCATGTTGTGATACTTCCGGAATGCAAATAATACAACCATTCCTTAGCATTTCCCTCCAAAGAGAACGGAAAAGATTTTAACAACGCTCCATCCGCATTAGTATCCGGTGGAAGCATGGCTATGACTATGGTATTGAAGTCCATAAGATGTTTGTTTGGGTCTTCATTCACCATGCCATGAAACTTTGGAAATTCCCTAATCAACCCCGGCTTGATCTCGAAGGTTGATTTAGTTTGGATACACCATTGTTGTGTATCGATCTTGTGAGAAGCTAGGTCCTTGAGTGTACGATCACCCATTGCTTCTTCTATGTCCGAATCTGCGAATTCACTTGATATAGAATGAGGAAGCGGAGTGTTAACCGCTCGAATGAAGTCCTTTAGTTGAGTGCCGGATCGAGGACGTATTGGACTCGGTCTTCCATTTTTAAGCATTCACCAAAGATATAGTACCTAAAACAAGATTCACAAAACTAAGTTAGATACGGTATAGAATCTAACAAAGCAAGAATAAAACAAAAAGAAAAACAACTAAAATCGTCTGTTGCTCCCCGGCAGCGGCGCCAAAATTTGATGCGTTGTCGTAACCACAACAAATTAATTAATATTTACTACCTAATTAACAAGTAATATAGGGTAGTCAAGATCGTTCCCACGAGGAGCAAGAGGTTTTAGTTGTCTTATAATGTCACAAAAAGGGGGGTATTGGTTCAAGATTTTAAAAGAAAAAGAAAGTAAACAAAGCAATCAAAAGTTTAAGTTGAAATCAAATAAGAAAAATTAGATCAAGGAATCCTTCTTCGTTGCAAAAAAATGATTCAAGTTATGTTCTTTTCCACTTTTTATTAGTCACAGATTATCATCAACCGTAGGTATAGCATCTAGATCAGTGCTAACCCATAAATCGGTTATATCACCGGTTACGGAAGTTCTCTACTACCGGATTCTATTCACCAAGCCACCTAGTAGTAGATCACTCAAGATGTAATTTAGTTAAACGCATTAAGATTTATGAATTTATTAGGTTGATATTAGTAGTTAGACTCTTAGATCAAGGTCCATTTGCTAACGTTGTTTTCACACACAATTGCTCCACGGAATCCCTCTGCAAGGTATTGTGTTCTCTACTTATGTAAATAGTCAAGAAACGATTACTTATCCCTTAACTTTCACTAGCTTTAGATTAAATTAACAAATCAATTTAGCGTGCACTCTAAACAACCTATCAATCAATCATAAACATTCTTAATAGTAAAAACAAACGATAATCATATGAAAAACTTCAAGATAGAATTGAAACAAAAACTCAAACCATATGTTAAGAACTAGGAATTCATCCTCAATCAATAAGAAAATTAGCTACTCATAGTTTGGAGTTCACACAATAATAATAATAAATAAAGAAGAAAGAAAAACTTATTGAAAAGATGATGGTTGCTCCTTCCTCCAATCCTTGTGCACTTTAACTCCTTCTCCAAAGTAGATGTGTGTATAAAGTTGTAGAGAACTCCTTTATTTATAGGCTTCAATGCTCTCCATTCCTTATAGGAAAAGAATCCACATTCCATAAAAACACCACTTTCCCAATTTGAGCCTAATTCCAATTTCAAGTCCAATTCTCTAAATCTTCCAAGTTTTCATCCAATTCCCAATTCTAAGTTTTCACACCCATGAGAGAAGTCCACACAAAATTCTGTAATTTTTGGCTCACCGGAAAACTGGGTTTTTGACAGGAAATCAGCCAGAGTCTGTCACCGCCGGCCACCTGAAAATTCTATCCGTCGACGGAATATTTCGTCAGTCCACACCATTAGAGATAACGGTCAAACGGGTCAAACTGTTAGTCAATAAAGTAAAAGAGTCAAGTCAGCCGAGTTAGCTTTCTTAGTCAGGGCTGAGTCGGCTGATTCACTGAGCTGAGTTGGAGATAAAGATCGGTCATCGGCGGCAACGAGTTGACTCGCCGGAATATAAAATCGGCCGAGTTTCGTTTGTTACGGGATAATCCCGGCAAAATTCAGGCCTCACTTTTTTGCTTCATTCCTGTAACAAAACTAGCATACATCTAATCAATTCCATTCATTCACTCAACAGCAACAGAGATTCTAATCCTTGACCAGCTCCAACCCATTCACATGACAAAACCCATTTGCTTTCTTCTATGAGTTATAATACCAACAGCAACTCGAACTTCATTAACAGCAGAGATCAATTTCGAGCACCACCATCTCTATTTTTCTTCGATTTAATAGCAGCGAATCTTCATCCTCGTACCTATAAAATTCAACAACATCAATTGGGTTATTCAATCTCGATCTAACCTTCAATCCACCGAAACCCGTATTCTTCTTCTTCGAATCAGTAAAAACTCGAATCGAGTTTACCCATTCAATCAACAGCATCATTTGGGTCATCGGAATCTTTTATCAAAACCCATCTTCGATCTGAACCAAACCCTAACTGTTCTTCATCATCTCCAATTTCTTATCTTTGCTGTTCTCAGATGCAAATCGACAGCAATCAATCACAATAGCTTCATCGATCTCCCATATTTCCTCGAGCTCACTGAATCTCACAGCAACAGCCGCTGTTTCGTTTTCATTTCAGGTGAAAGAACTGGTGAAAGAGAGAAAATATCTCTCGATTTTAGGTTTAGAGAATGATTGGAGTGGATTCAGACGCCTAAGATAAGAACCACCCCATGGGTGCCCTGAACCAACAGTGGCCTGCCTTAATACTTTCCCAAATCAGAGATGCCCCTTAACCTCGCTTGGGCTCCAGATAGTGTTCGCCCCTGAAATGACCTTTTTGCCCTTTTTACTCAAATTTGGGTGATTCCTTCTTCTTTTCCTCCGTGCGACTCCAGAGTACCTAATAACTCAAAAACACACGTAAAATACATAATTCACAAGAAAAATAGCAAAGAAATCATAAACAATAGATAATAAATAGGTTGTATTCTACACCCTATCATCTTCCATCTTATAGTTAGATGTTTCAAACTCTCGCCAATCCTCTGTTTTAAGCCAAATACATCTTTAATACCGGGCCGAGAAGAATTGTTGCTTATATATGCTCCCAAAAATGTAGCTTGCAGATGGTCGAAATAATTTATAGTGTTATTAGGTAAACCTTCGAACCATTTTAACGCCTCGCCAGTTAAGCTAGATGCAAAATATTTGCATAATACAACATCATGGTTTTCCCACTGTAGCATACACCTAACATAAGCCTTGACATGTTGAACATCACAAGTAGTCCCATCGAAGATACTGGTTAATGTGGGTAAATTGCATTTTGGGGGTATTCCTCCTAATTGTACTTCTTGAGTGAATGGAGTTCTCGCAGCTTCTTCAATGGCTTCATCAAGTTTCCTTCTGCCTCATTCTCTTCTATTATTTAACATTCCCCTCATTTCTGCTAGATCTCTTAAGATTTGTTCATTCCCAGCTGAATTTTGCTCCATTGGTCTTTTCAGTGCAGCTTCCCTTCTCCTGCATTCATGTCTTTCTTGCCTAGCGAGATTTTGTGCATCTTCTTCTGCATCTTCATTCTGCCTTCTTCTGCAATTTTCCTCTCCACCTCCTTCTTGAATTCGTAGTTGATTACGCCTTATATTTTCTTCTCTACGATCTTCTTCATTTCTCATCGTTTCTCTTCGCTGTCTTTCTATTCTCCTTTGTATTCTATCATATTCCTCATTGATATTACCATTATGGAAATTTTTTGTGCGTCTCCTTTCTCGATTGTCATGATTATTCTGCCGTATTGCTTCCGGAAACTCTTTTTCCTCCACTTCCGCTCTCAATCTTTCTCTTTCGCAGGCTAGACGTGCTTGTTCATCATAATGTCTCTCAATTTCTTCCTCAATTATTCTTCGGTTTCTTTGAATTTCTCGCTCATGTAATATTCTTCTCCCTTATTCACGATTTTCTTCACCATCTTGGTTATTTCCACCCTCTTGATTTCTATTATCACGTCTACCATTCAAAATTTCTCCGCACGGAATGTAGCGATCATTAATCATCTCTTCTTCTCCATGATGCTGCTCTTCATTTGGATTTTGCATTTCCTCTCGGATATTTTCTCCAGCTTATCTCACATGGGAATTTCGCCTTGGTTCTTCTATAAATAATCTTAAACTTGATCTTGCAATACTTATTGATCTCCTATTTTGTAATGTCAAATTCTCCATTCTTAACTCGTGATTTTGTCTTGTTAAATTCGCATGTTCTTCCGCTTCTAATCTCCTTTCCTCTTGTATTCTTTGTCTTAAATCCTCTACTACTTCATTTTTGCCACCTCCTTGAATTAATCCTTCAACCACTTCTTGATCTCTTTCTTCTCGTCTTTCATTTCTTAATTGTCGATTTTCTGCTTCTTCCATTGAATCTGATCGCCAAGTATGCACGCTCACTCTGTCATAATCCACAGTTCTATCTTGTATTGGTATTTGCTGATTTGGCTGTCGAACTTGATTTTATCCATCATTCCTTATTCTATTTCTTCTTGTTCTTATCCTTGAAGATTCTCCCATTTCATTTGTTTCTCCACCTGCAAGTCTTTTACTCCTTCTTACGGTTGTTGGTGGTTCTGATGTATTTCTTCTTCTTCTAGCCATTAATCTTAGTAAACTGTTGAAAATTGCGTAAAATCCTTCACTAATTATTCCAAATTCCTTCCAATCACAATGTCAATTTTTACTTTTTTCTTCAAATAATCATCAATTCATCCCTGTTTCGGGCGCCAAAAATGTAGTTGTAGGATTTCCTACACTATACCCCATACAAGAATTCACCATGATCAACACATATTTGGAGATTAATGATGCGTGTCGTAACCACAACAAATTAATTAATACTTTACTACCTAATTAACAAGTAATATAGGGTAGTCAAGATCGATCCCACGAGGAGCACGAAATTCTAGTTGTAAAATTGTCACACAAAGGGGGGTATTGATTAAGAATTTAAGAAAGTAAATAAAATAAACAAAGCAATTAAAAGTGTAAATTGAAATCAATAAGAGAGAATAGATCAAGGAATCCTTCTTCGCTGAAAAACAATGATTAAAGTTATGTTCTTTTCCACTTTTTATTAGTCACAAATTATCACCAAACGTAGGTATAGCAGCTAGATCAGTGCTAACCCCAAAATCCCTTATATCACCGGATACGGAAGTTCTCGACTACCGGATTCTATTCACCAAACCACCTAGTAGTAGATCACTCAAGATGTAATTTAGTTAAACGCATTAAGATTTATGAATTTATTAGGTTGATATTAGTAGTTAGACTCTTGGATCAAGGTCCACTTGCTAACGTTGTTTTCACTCAAAATTGCTCCACGGAATCCATCCGCAAGGTCTTGTGTTTTATACTTATGTAAAGAGTCAAGAAACGATTACTTATCCCCTAACTTTCACTAGCTTTAGATTGAATTAACAAATCAATTTAGCGTGCACTCTAAACAAACTATCAATCAATCATAAACATTAATATTAGTAAAAACAAACGATAATCATGTGAAGAACATCAAGATAGAATTGAAACAAAAACTCAAATCATATGTTAAGAACTAAGAAATCATCCTCAATCAAATTAGTTACTCATATTAAAGAGTTCACACAAAGAATAAAGAAAAGAATTGTGTGTGTAGAAGTGTGCAAAGATGTGCACAAAAGTGTGTGTAAGTGTACCAATGTGTATGGAAGCATGGAAGTGTGTCTAGAAAAGTAGAGAACTTCTCTATTTATAGGCTTCAATGTTCTCCATATCTTCCAAGGAATAGAATCCCTTTCCTTTTGTAGCTCAATTTCCAAATCCAAGCCTTTCTCAAATCTTCCATATCCTCTTTCCAAATCTAAGCCAAATTCTTCATTCAATTCCAAGTCCAACTCTTCACATCCCATGAGAGAAATCCACACAAAATTCTGCAACTTTTGCTCGCCGGAAATAGGCTGGAATCCGTCGCAGCCGGCAACTTCAAAATTCTCTCCTTCAATGGAATATTCCTTCAGTCCATCGTTAAATGAAACGGTCAAGAAGGTCAAACCATCAGTCAAGAGTCAAGTCAGAAAGGAGTCAAGCCAGCCGAGTTAGCTTTCTTAGTTAGTTGAGTCGTCTTACTCGCTGAGTCAGAAATAAGGATCGGCCATCGGGATCGGTCATCGTCGACTACCGATTCAACTCGTCGGAGTGGAAAATCGGTCGAGTTTCGGTTGTTTACAGGACAATCCCGGCCGAATTCAGGCCTCAATTTTTAGTCTTCTCCTGTTAAGAACCTAGCATAATCTAAACATTCAAACAACATTCCATTCATTCAGCTTCAATGCAGCACCAAAAGCTCTTTAGCTCAATCCCATCTTCTGATTTCGAATTACACAGCTGCAACATTCAGTACTATAACTCAACACCAACAAACCCCTAATTCCATATTTTTCAGGCAACAATCAGACCCATCTGTTCTTCTCAGCTTCTAACCACCCTTAAATCATCCATCAAACCCATTAGCTCCACCTTCTTTGCACATCAAAAATTCTCAACCCAATCTCTGGAATCCAAAATCATCACCAGAAACACCACCTCATTCTCAGCAGCAGCAGCTCACTAATTTCAGTTCCACCATTGTAACAGTTTCACATAGCCACAATACCCATTCTGTCATAAGCAGCTGGAACTCAAAATCACCATTATCTTCTCAGATTCAATTTGTTCTCGATATCAACAGCAGCATCTCCTTTCATTAACGACAACAACCAATTTCTTCTTCATCAATTTGTGATTCAACGCCTCTTTACCATCTCAGATATACAGCCACAAACCCCTGAATTCAACCATTAACCCATCACCATTCTCCTCCACTGCATCGTCATCTTCCTTCTGTTGTTTAACAACAACCAGAACCCATCATAACAATTATACCACCATTACTGATTCACTCTTTTCCTCTCTCGATTCAACAACAATATCACACAAAATTCAAACCCTATTTTATCTTCCTTGATTTCTTGTTTTCGATATCAACAGCACCGGACCTCATTTAATCTCTCAAATCATCTTCAAATTCTCTGAAAAACGACTTCAAACCCTAGCTCGTCTTTAATTTATCCTTCTACGGCTGCTGTTCTTTATTGCTTTTAGTTTCAGGGGAAAGAATGAGAGACTGATTCTCTCGACTTTAGGGTAAGGTTGGATTTGGGTGATAACGGCCCACCCGTCTTCTGGATAAGGGTTAGGGTGATTTGGGGTTGGATGGTACACCCCATTAGATAAGATTCACCCCAAGACTGGGTGCCCATATAAATGGTCATTTTCTGATAAGGGCTAGCCAAATGGCAGCCCCTTAACCTTAACTAGTCTGTCTTTAACTCCGAAACAGAGTTTACCCTTAACCATGACTGGACTCCAGATAGTGCTCGCCCTGTGCAATGACAATTCTGCCATTTTTTCTCAATTTTGGTAATTTCTTCTTCTTTTCCTCCGTGCGACTCCAGAGTACCTAATAACTCAAAAAGCACACGTAAAATACATAATTTACAAGAAAAATAGCAAATAAAGCATAAACTACTAGATAATAAAATAGGTGTATTCTACACCTATCAAATTCCCCCACACTTAGACTTTGCTAGTCCTCGAGCAAATCAAACTAAAACTCACAACTTCAAAGCGTTCCAGCGTCCCAAGCATCCAAAGAGCTATGAGGACATAGAGTTTCTGCATACTAGTAATAAGAAGTTAGAAATACTAAAGAACATATTCTCATTCTTAAATGTTGAGTGAGAAATAACCACACCATAATGAGAGAACGCATGTTTGAGAAACGATCAATAAGCATTTCGCCTCGACTTCTGCCTCATCAAAAAGGGTTTTATGATAATTGCACTCAAAAAGACGGCTTTTTTATGGGTCTCACATGTGTGCAGGTAGGAATGAAGAGAGAATTCCTGCAACACGTTGAATGGTGGGAAGAATAACTTCCGAAATTTTGAAAAAACCACATCTTTTAACATTTTGAAAAGCCATTTTTCTAACGATCTCTAAGAAAGGAAATCAACCACTATTATCGAGGATGAGATTACTTACTTACCTTCACATCCGATTTCCAATTATGATAACACCACTCTCACGGAATCCAATAGAAACGGCTTCCGCTCCTTGTCTTCATCTTCTTGGTCTTCGGCTTCAACTATTGATGATAAACACTTGAACTTTATAAATCCTTGACAATTCGTAACCTTTTTCCTTAAAATACATGTCGCTTGAAACTTCCTTATAGATTTTCCTTCCCCACGACTTATTCAAAACAAAACAATAATAAATATTTCTCTTGTCTCATATTTTTCATTTTCATTTTTTCTTCTTCTTTTCTTTTTTTTTTTTTTTTTTAGACAAGAGAAACAAAATACAAAACAAAGTGAAATAAAATAAACCATGGCCATGGAAAAGTACTTTACCGCTTGATTCTTCATAACTTGTATCGCCTTGAAATCATAAACTTCAGTAATTCTCACCTTTCGCTTTTCTTCGCTCTTGTAAATAAGTCTTCAACTATGCTCATTGTATGTTGCTTTACTTGTATATGAAATTTACTCTTTTTCTTGTTCCATTGTTGCTTGCAAACCTTGAACCTTTTCAACTTTCCTTGTAGATTTTGATGTCGCTCCCTTGTTGTTGATGATTGTGGTGTTTCTATGGACTCGTTGTTGTCGAGCGAGAGAATGTTTCTAACTGCAAATCGAACTACAAGAAGGAGGCTTTCATCCATAGACGTCACCCTCATGATTGACAAAAATTAGCACTCAAGTGATCAATATAGTGCTGAAATTGGTGTGAAATTGGGTAGCTCACCATTCTACCCGGAATTAACGTACGGTGACACACACTCAAAAGAAGCTCTTTAGTAAAGGAAGAATTTTTGGTCGGTGCCTTGGTTGATATGAAAATAGGTAGTCTCCACTAATGATTGATCAGAAACTCTAATAACGCACTTCTCCCTGCACCAAATTTGCATCACCGGCATGATTAAATCCATTATTTAACACTCTAACAAGCAAGAAATCGAACGTAGTTCCCTAACATTTCCAAGTTCAATTATGTCGGTCAGAATTCTCTATGTAATCATACCTAGAAGCATGCAAGTGACTCTAAAATCTCTAAAAGTTGAAAGTTTTATAAAAAAAAAAAAAAAAAAAATTATTTTCATTTTTATGCAAAAATATATGCTTAGCCATTCCCCCACACTTAAACTTTACATTGTCCTCAATGTAATTGAATCTTCCAAGCAAAGTCAAGGTGGGAAATCTTAAAATGATATGGAACAAGAAAAATAAATAACAAAATAAAAAGCAAAAGGTTAAGAAATACAAAACCTATGGGTTGCCTCCCATTAAGCGCTTGTTTTAAAGTCGACGGCCCGACATGGCTCTTGTAAGATTCACTCCCCATATACTAACAATCGAAAAATTTGGGGATCCACCCATAGTACCTGCTTTGCAAAAATAGCTTCATACAAATATTAGCACAAGAAAATAATAGTAAAGTTATCGCTTGATAGAAATTTCGCCCACACTTATTCTTGTCCACACCCGAAAGTGTATAAAGAACATAGAATTTGGGAACTTCCATGGTTTCCTCTTGGCAAACCTGCATAGCGTTAGCATCAAGTGTTTCCAATGGTGGATATCGAGAAACAAAGTCATTCAAAAATACTTTCGAAGCACATACATTCAAACCAATAAGAGGTAAAGGAGAAAAATCAATATGCAAAGGGTTAGACAAACCTTGCACAATTTCTTGTATTACGGTATCTTCTTCATTCTTAAAAAATTCAAGTGAATTACTTACCTCTTGCATATCATGGTCCTCTATCAAACCTTTCAACCATTCTTCATCATTTTCTACCTTAACCAAAGTCTCGGCATCATTAAAATCATTAGCAAGTTCAATTGTGTCTTCCACAAATTCAATCAATTCGGTTTCATTATCGAGCATCACCTCTTCAAAATCTTCATCATCGGAATCGGGCCATTTGCTAAAATGATTTTCGTCGGTAAAAATTGTAAGATCTTCTTGTGAGGGTGTACATCGTTTACAACAATAAGAAAGTCACACCCAATCTCCTCCTTTTGAATAGGCGAATGATCGTTATTATGATCCGGAGTTGGTATAACTTCCTCATTGTTGCAACGCTCATACACTTCTGCGGACTCATATCTTTCCCTAAGGAATTTTGTCCAAGCACTAAATGCATCTTCCTCAAGCTCTACCTTTTGAATAGGTGATTGATCATTATTAAGATCAATGCTCGAGTAATCTACACTAGCGTCATCAAAAGTTTCCAAAGGTTGGTCCTTTTCAACATAATCATCTTCATTATCGGAATCACCATAATAAGAATCTTCATCGGTTTCATATCATTTATCCCGACGTCATTTAAGTTCCATATGAATGGTCTTACTAATTTCTGCGACAAGCTCTTCCGAGTCTCCATCATCTTCCAATTTGTATAACTTTTGTGCAAGTTTACGGACGTTCACACGCTTACCGTGTATAGAGTTTCTAGATTGTATATCCTTAAAAAGTGAAGGAAAAACACGATGAAGAGGAGTATATTCCCAATTCTCTGTCTGCACATTACTAGAAAACAATGTATTAGAAGCATAATCATCCGTCCATCCTTGTGATTGTCTACTTACATACCCGTCATAAGGTTGTTGATATGTATGAGAATATCCATAAGGTTCCGAAGGATTTTGATCATAGCCAAAAGATTGGTTTTTATTGTATCCTAAGGATGGTTGGAAGTTGCTATGATGTTGAGGTTGAAAACCGTATTGATTGTTGTAATATGCTTGCTCTTGTCCACCATACATGGAAAACTGGTACCTGAAAAACAATTCTCAAAAACTAAGTTAGATACGATAAAGAATCCAACAAAGCAAGAATAAAGCAAAAATTAAAAAGAAAACAACTAAAATCATCCGATGCTCCCCGGCAACGGCGCCAAAATTTGATGCGTGTCGTAACCACAACAAATTAATTAATACTTTACTACCTAATTAACAAGTAATATAGGGTAGTCAAGATCGATCCCACGAGGAGCACGAAATTCTAGTTGTAAAATTTTCACACAAAGGGGGGTATTGATTAAGAATTTAAGAAAGTAAATAAAATAACCAAAGAAATTAAAAATGTAAATTGAAATCAATAAGAGAGAATAGATCAAGGAATCCTTCTTCGCTGCAAAAAAATGATTAAAGTTATGTTCTTTTCCACTTTTTATTAGTCACAAATTATCACCAACCGTAGGTATAGCAGCTAGATCAGTGCTAACCCCAAATTCCCTTATATCACCGGATACAGAAGTTCTCGAATACCGGATTCTATTCACCAAACCACCTAGTAGTAGATCACTCAATATGTAATTTAGTTAAACGCATTAAGATTTATGAATTTATTAGGTTGATATTAGTAGTTAGACTCTTAGATCAAGGTCCACTTGCTAACGTTGTTTTCACACACAATTGCTCCACGGAATCCCTCCGCAAGGTCTTGTGTTTTCTACTTATGTAAAGAGTCAAGAAACGATTACTTATCCCCTAACTTTCACTAGCTTTAGATTGAATTAACAAATCAATTTAGCGTGCACTCTAAACAACCTATCAATCAATCATAAACATTAATATTAGTAAAAACAAACGATAATCATGTGAAGAACATCAAGATAGAATTGAAACAAAAACTCAAATCATATGTTAAGAACTAAGAAATCATCCTCAATCAAATTAGTTACTCATATTAAAGAGTTCACACAAAGAATAAAGAAAAGAATTGTGTGTGTAGAAGTTTGCAAAGATGTGCACAAAAGTGTGTGTAAGTGTATCAATGTGTATGGAAGTGTGGAAGTGTGTCTAGAAAAGTAGAGAACTTCTCTATTTATAGGCTTCAATGTTCTCCATATCTTCCAAGGAATAAAATCCCTTTCCTTTTGTAGCTCAATTTCCAAATCCAAGCCTTTCTCAAATCTTCCATCTCCTCTTTCCAAATCCAAGCCAAATTCTTCATTCAATTCCAAGTCCAACTCTTCACATCCCATGAGAGAAATCCACACAAAATTCTGCAACTTTTGCTCGCCGAAAAACTGGGTTTTTGTCCGGAAATAGGCCGGAATCCGTCGCCTCCGGCAACTTCAAAATTCTCTCCTTCAATGGAATATTCCGTCAGTCCACCGATAAAGGAAACAGTCAAGAAGGTCAAACCATTAGTCAAGAGTCAAGTCATAAAGGAGTCAAGCCAGTCGAGTTAGCTTTCTTAGTCAACTGAGTCGTCTTACTCGCTGAGTCAGAAATAAGGATCGGTCATCATCGACTACCGATTCAACTTGCCGGAGTGGAAAATCGGCCGAGTTTAGGCTGTTTACAGGACAATCCCAGCCGAATTCAGGCCTCAATATTTAGTCTTCTCCTGTTAAGAACCTAGCATACATCTAAACATTCAAACAGCATTCCATTCATTCAGCCTCAATGCAGCACCAAAAGCTCTTTAGCTCAATCCCATCTTCTGATTTCGAATTACACAGCTGCAACATTCAGTATTGTAACTCAACACCAACAAACCACTAATTCCATATTTTTCTGGAAACAATTAGACCCATCTGTTCTTCTCAGCTTCTAACCACCCTCAAATCATCCATCAAACCCATTAGCTCCACCTTCTTTGCACATCACAAATTCTCAACCCAATCTCTGGAATCCAAAATCATCACCAGAAACACCACCTCATTCTCAGCAGCATCAGCTCACCAATTTCAGTTCCACCATTGTAACAGTTTCACATAGCCACAATACCCATTCTGTCATAAGCAGCTGGAACTCAAAATCACCATTATCTTCTCAGATTCAATCTGTTCTCGATATCAACAGCAACATCTCCTTTCATTAACGGCAGCAACCAATTTTTTCTTCATCAATTTATGATTCAACGCCTCTTTACCATCTCAGATATACAGCCACAAACCCCTGAATTCAACCATTAACCCATCACCATTCTCCTCCACTGCATCGTCATCTTCCTTCTGTTGTTTAACAACAACCAGAACCCATCATAACAATTATACCACCATTACTGATTCACTCTTTTCCTCTCTCGATTCAACAACAATATCACACAAAATTCAAACCCTATTTTATCTTCCCTGATTTCTTGTTTTCGATATCAACAGAACTGGACCTCATTTAATCTCTCAAATCATCTTCAAATTCTCTGAAAAACGGCTTCAAACCCTAGATCGTCTTCAATTTCTCCTTCTACGGCTGCTGTTCTTTATTGCTTTTAGTTTCAGGGGAAATAATGAGAGACTGATTCTCTCGAATTTAGGGTAAGGTTGGATTTGGGTGATAACGGCCCACCCGTCTTCTGGATAAGGGTTAGGGTGATTTGGGGTTGGATGGTACACCCCATTAGATAAGATTCACCCCAAGACTGGGTGCCCATATAAATGGTCATTTTCTGATAAGGGATAGCCAAATGGCAGCCCCTTAACCTTAACTAGTCTGTCTTTAACTCCAAAACAGAGTTGCCCCTTAACCATGACTGGACTCCAGATAGTGCTCGCCATGTGCAATGATAATTCTGCCCTTTTTGCTCAATTTTGGTAATTTCTTCTTCTTTTCCTCCGTGCGACTCCAGAGTACCTAATAACTCAAAAAGCACACGTAAAATACATAATTAACAAGAAAAATAGCAAAGAAAGCATAAACTACTAGATAGTAAATTAGGTGTATTCTACACCTACAAATTAAGAACAACACTTTTATTGATTAATTCTCAGATATGTTACAAGAAATGGAAGAAATCAAGAATACAATCGCTCTCAAGAATTTTATCTCTCCTCAAGACTTCTCAACACTCTAAAAATGATCTCTCCCGTCTGTGTCTATTGGATCTCTTTATATAGGGTAAGTACATAGTGGATGACAACTAAGTTATCCTTTAATTTTGGATCTGGATCGCGGTGCTCTCGCAGAAGTTGTAAGGCTAATTCTCGCAGATGATGTAATCTTCGCATGATCGTCATGATCTTCTCGTGTTTCTGCTACCGTCATCCGCTACGTCATTCTTTGAACCATTCTTTGAGTTATTCTGCGACACTCACAGAGTGTTGTTGAGAGGCTCGTATAAATTTTGTTAATAAACTTTCGCAAGAATATTGTTGTGGAAATATTCTGATCCTACCAAACCCAACAAGTCAAATCGGGCCAGGTGAGTCAGATCGGCTCACTGAGTTAACTCGATGTAGTAGAAATTCCAGCAGAGTTTCCTTTGTTTTTAGAATAATCTCCAGGGCTCTTATCTGAGCTGCTTCCCTGCACATGTTCATACACCAATCCTAACATTCATCTATCTTCTCATAACCCATTCATTCACTATGGCGGCAATATTCAATTACATTTGCAATTCCTGCTTCATTATGAACTCCCCATTACATCTCATACTCATCCTAATCCACAGTAACAACTCATGTTCCGTGCACTTGCATTCCATACAACCTATTTTATTCACTGCAACATAACCAGCTGGTGCTACTCTTCCCGCAAACGCAATCCATACACCACTATCTTGCTGCTCCTGCAGTTTGAACTGCAACCAAATTTTATCTCAGTCATGAACCAATGCCTTGTCCACCAGAAAACCCATTTTTGCAGCTACACTTCTTCAAGGCCATCAGCAACAGCTCAGCTCTATTCCTTCAAATTCATTCAACATCTGCTCTAGGTATTACAGCATCAATTCATTCAGCGCCACCACTTTACTACCATATCAGTTTCATTGCTTCTTCACCATCTGCATCAAACCCAAACTCATGTTCTTTATTGGCTTATAACTGCAGAAGCTGCCTCCCATTACACACACAGCTCAAAATCTATTGACAGGTTCATAATCTCTGACTTTCCAGCATCACAACTTCTCCACTGGTACTTGCATCTTTTCCACAAAACCCTTATAACTCAGCCAATCAAAGATTCAAAGCAACAACTTCTTCTTCCATGTTCTTCTAAGCCAACCAAGCCATATCATCATATATCTCAAATTCCCAGCATCTGACCTTTAACCCTTGACAACACCATCTGCAGTTCATGCTCAATTCTCAACACTCAGTTGCAGCTGCAATACATTCTCTCAAATCCACCAACAACACTGCACCTTCAATGTAATTTCTTCTCTTCTTGGAACTCATCAGATTCACCAGCAGATTCCAAATTAGAGGCTAACCCATTCTTTCTAAGCATCAACAGATTCAAACTCTCTATTTCCATTACCAACTACAGTCCAATCAAATCGAGAGAAACCCCTAAATTATTCTTATAACTCATATTCAAATCCTAACTACCATGACCATACTTTAATATTTTTCTCATAACTTAAATTAAATCCAAATTCAACCAAAACCCTTTTTATTTCTTCTCATATTACATTTGAATCACTATAAATTGTTCCATCATATCTCAATTTCTTCATCTGGTTCACTGAAATAGAAACCCTAGCTTTCTTCACTGATTTTCTACAACAAAAACAACACAAATTGCTCTTGTTCTTCTTGAAATCGAAATATAACAGACACCCCATCCTATCTCGATCTCCCTCTTCTGAATTCTAATGGAGACGTCATTCTTTACAAGCAGAGAACATGAAACAGAAGCTAATGATTAGAGAAATAAATCTCTCTGAATTTCAGGTCTCCTGTAGGAAAACGCTAGCGGATATCGCCACCCATGTATAGTGGATAAGCGCCGCCTAAACTCTTTGGTATGTCAGTTCCAGGTAACCGACGGCTTAATTCTTCGACTCAACTGTGAGTTATGGGAAACGGACAATTCATTCTTCACCTCCTCCTCGCGCAACCTAGCCTGCTCCCAGTGTCACTAGCCTGTTAATTGACCCTTTTTCCCTTCATGCTCAAAATAAATTAGTTTTACTCCTTTTGCTCCAAATGACTCCAAAACACCTATACAACTCAGAAGCAATCATAAGATACAAAATTTACAAGAAACTAGCAAAGAAAGCATATACAATTGATATAAATCTAGGTGTTTTACAACACCTATCAAACGCAACTTAGATATAACATATCTAAAAATCCGTGCCTTGGTATTTTATAAATTTTGTATCGTCGGAAATATTTTTAAGAGAGCTACGCAATGAGTACAAACAAGAATATCAAATTTTTATTTTTCACGAAAAAATTGGAAGTGATCATCATTTTAGGAAAACTTTTCGAAAACTTGATACATAACCATTATGCAGCCACCAAAAAAGATGCATAACACATTCTGCAGACGCATAACAAATTATGTAACCATTTTCTCCAATGCATAACAAATTATGCATTTGGATAACAAAGTTATGCATCTATAACAAGTTATGTAACCATTGTTTTGGTTGATTATAGTGCGTACATAAAAAAAATTGATGCATAATGCAGTATGCATCCATATTTACAGATGCATATCAGGTTATGCATCTATTTTCTTGATGCATAAAAGATTATGCAACAATTGTCTCGATGCATAATGCATTATGCAGTCATATTTTCGGATGCATAACATGTTATGTAGATATTATTGTAGGTGCATGGCAAGTTATACAACCTTATTTTTTGTTGGTTTCAATACTAAGAAAAAATTAGCTGCATAACGTGTTATGCAATCATTTTCTGGACTGCATAACAAGTTATGCAAAAAAAAAAATGCAGAAGGTATTATGCAACCAATTTCGAGGATGCATAACAAGTTATGCAACAAATTTTTTAGATGCATAACAGGTGATGGAACCATTTTCAGTTACATTACAGATTATTTAACCATTATAAACAAACACCAACACCAATATGACCAAATACATCTCGCATTCAAACTCATTCTCCCCCTCTAAAATATCCGACAGAGTCTCCTCTATTTCTCCGACATTTCCAGGACGAATTTTCCTGTAAAAACCTAATCATACATCCAACATTCAAACTCATTCCATTCACCTATAGCATTACAACCAATTTCATTCCAAACCACCAAATTAACTACTCCGTCACACAACAACTCAGCAACACCACACACCCATTCTCTACAGCTGCAACATAACTTCATGCAGCTTCTATTTACCTGCAATCACAAATACTACCTGCACTTTCCTGTCACAAACACATCATCGCAACCTGAGCCATAAACCACCGCTTGAATAGCAGCAACTAAACCCTACACCTGCTATGTCTTGCAACACTAACTATTTCTCAGCTTAATTCTTCACTTGCATCTTCTTGACCTAGCCGATGCAGCACCAGCACCATTACAATCTCAGTCCTTCATTTGCTCAAGTCACTGTATCATTTCGCAGAACAAACACCTGCAAGTCAGGTTCAACAGCCTCATCTACTCCCTTCAATTCTGACCTACAATTCCAGCTTAACTTCAATATTGTCAGTTCCATAATCACCTTCTCTAGTATCATCTAACTGACCCAGCAACAATAATTATCAGTTCTAAATCCCATGAATGAAATTATACCCAAGCTTTATTTCTTCCAAATTGCTCGAGAACTGGTAATTGGAACAGAAATCCAATAACTATATTTACTAGGCAACTATGGCATCACATCAGTTACCACTAGCAGACATTTGTTCATATTTTAAGAGATGATAAGATTCAGAAAGTGTAAGTGTTATAAGTTACGGGTATCCTCCACATATCAAATAACACTTTCATATAAATTGCAATTGATAGTGAGAAAGACAGATGAAATTACAAAAAGAAGAATAAAAATCCCACCTTTAAAAAGAGAAATAGGATTTACCTGACTTATTTTTCAGGACTCTAACTCCGGATGGAAAATTAGCTATTTTCATCATTTATGTGGATCTGCAACCATATTTTGATTTGTAGTTTGCTTTACAGACTGTGACCTTCACTCCCTCTCTGTTTTCGGAATTCAACAACAACCATCTTCCCCCTATTTAATTTCGAGTCAAATCGATTACTGACCACAGATCCTGCAATTCATCGTTGTTAACCAACCAGCAACAAACCCTAATTACCTCTCAATCTGCTTGAGCTAAAGAACGAACCCAATATTATTATTAACCTTCCAATCTCGGTATTATCTAATAATCACTTTCAATTTATTTCTTCATCGATCTGATCTCACTTAGCTGTCTCTGGGCTCAGAACCGTTCTCTTTCACTTTTTGTTCTGAAAATCTTCTTCTCTTGATCTTCATCTCTCGGATTCAGTAGCAGCAGTGTGCTACCATTATTTTGTCCTCTCTCAAATTAGTCGCATTCTCCTCCTTTAAAAAAATCCGATAAACTTTAATTTCAAAAATTATGGGTCTATGAGAAAATTTTCCTTGAAAAATGGGTGCGCGCATGAAAATTTCCGTTGGTGGGTTTGACAGTGGAAAAAAATGAAAAACAGGTCTCACAGTAGTTTTCACTTTTATTATTGGCACGTAAATAAGATCAATGTCAGGGAGTTATATTTTAGATGAGCCTTTAAGTGGTAATGGTTGTCTCTTGTCAAAGGTTGAAAAGGATATTTTGCTTCTAGAAAACCAAGTTCCATTATTTAATTTGTCCTTCAATTTTGTATAACATAATTTTACCTGATGTCATTAGGGGCGACCCCGAAAAAATTAGGGGAAACTAATAAGACAAAATAGGGACACCCAAACGTAAAACGAAGCCACCCCTTATCTGTGATTTTTCGAAATGGCTAATATGAACAAAAATAACCGGTAGATAATTTAATAATCGGTAGTTAGTGTATATATATATGTAGTGTTTAGATTTGTTTTTTGAGTGAGAAAACCATTTTTTCTTAAATCCACAATAAACATGGATGGGTGTAGTTGCAGGAATTCCCACAATACATCCCTCACAAGAATTCATAATAATCAACACATCTTTAAGATCAACAATCACACTTTTTATTAATTGAGTTTAGAAATTTTACAAGAAGGAAATGAAATCAAGAATACAACCACCGTTCTAGACTTTCTCTCTCCTCAAAACTTTCTCTCCACTCTAAAAAGATCTCCCAGCCCTTACGCCTATTCGGCTCTTCATATAGGATATTACATAGTGGATGAAAGCTAAGCTGTCCTTTATTTTCGGATCTGGCTTGCGATATTCTCGCAAGTATACAAATGTTAAATTTCGCAACATTCCTAAATCTCGCTAGGCCTTCACATCTTTCTCGTATTTAGGCTGTCATCATCTGTCACGTCATTTCTGTAACCAATCTGCGATGTCTTCGCAGTGTGTTGAATAAAGATTTCGCAATGGTATTGATGTTGCGATATTCTAATCCTACATCTTGCCTCATCTCATGTCTTATCTGCGAAGGAGAGAATGATATGAGAATTTGTGTTTCAAAATGCCGCAATTGTTCATTTCTTTCCTGAAGTTCTTTATCGACAAGATTTTATGAATTAAGTATAACCGCTTACACGTGTTAAATATTCCCCTACCCACCGGCACATTCAATGCTAATCGGTCATCACTTTTTTGTCTATTTAAGAAGAGATCAAGTAGAGAAATAATCTCCTTCTTTTACTTCGGCTTCTTCATCTCCACGTTCTCTGTAAATCTTCATCGTCTGCAACTTTTTACAAATTCATCTTTCTGCTACTGTTCTTATGGAGTCATCAAGGTTAGTTTTTTTTCTTTCTTTTGATTTTGCTGAAACCTATCTTACTGAAATTGATCTTATCTACTGAAATTATCTTATTTGATTTTGTTCATATTTATGTAATTCCCGTACTGTTTCTGTTTCAGCAAAAGCACCTCTAGTACCAAATTTACGGTCCTAAACCCTAATATTCCCAAGGGTTCTCAACAAAGAGTCGTTGTAAACAGAAGAAAGCCTGTGAATAGCAAGGTAGTAAGAAACACTATTCTTTTAATAACAATATTGTTGCCTCTGTTTCTTATCTGAATTGTGATTCGCAGGGTGATGGAGATGTCAACAAATCCCACAAAAGATCTCGCCACCTTAAAAATGTTGAAACTTCCATCCCATTTCTTACATTTAATCCGTCAATATCTCTTGTAATATCTTCGCAAGCTGAATCCTTACTTCCTATTCGCGAAGGTATCGCCACAGATTTCTACCCTATAACTGATCTTTCTATAGTTGAAATTCCTTTTAATAACTATACTGCGAATGAAACCTTCTCTTCTCCTGCTGTCAATACCTCTCATCTTGACACCACCTCAACCCCCGTCATTAATCTTCCTCAAATTTTATCTTCGAATGACGCATCTATAACAAAGAATGATTTAATTCCCCAACCTTCTGTCATCACCACTTCTTCATCTGAATCTATCCCTTTTACTAAAGAAACTGTGGAAGGAATATATATTGCTTTCAAGGTTTTATCAGATGTTCTGGATGATGTCAAGAAATCTTCCGTTGATCCTATCAAATTTGGTGTCTGCGAAAGTTTGAGTAAGTATTTTTGTTCTAACAGAATGATTTCGCAAACATCCTTAGAGAAAGAAGTTGAAAATTTGAAGGAGAGTCTCCAAGCCATGACCTTAAAATGTGACACTCTTCATCTTGAAAATCAAAAGCTTCAGAATGTTTCGCTAGGTTGTGACGATCTTCGCAAGAAGAACAAAGAATTAAAAGGTACAACTTTCTTATCTTTTCCCTTGACTTATCATTTTTAATAGTTTTGCTCCTTACATACTCTTTTTTCTTAAAATCCATTGTTCACCCTTTAAGTTTTAAACCAGAAACGAATAATGGAGAGATATCAGTTTGAATCTGCCGCTGAAGAAGCCCGTGTGGATAGAGATGCTTGGATGGATCAATATAACCAATTAGATAACCTTCATACATACTCTGTCGATCAAATAGATAATTTTACCAAGGAGAATACACAATTAATTCAGAAGAAAAACTTATTAAGTAGTGAATTATCCCGTCTCTCTTATTTTTTGACTAAAGCTAATTTGGAGTTGGAAACTTTATCAGATGAGAATAAAACCCTATCTCAAGAGAAGCGAATTCTTTTAAATAAGGTGGTGATCTCTTCGCAACAACTTAATACTTTCCAAAAAGTATGTAATGATCAAGAACAATCTCTCTGCTCATTGAGAACTGAACTTAAGTAACATAATCATATACTGCTAAGAGAGACAAACTTATTCAGGGTAGAATAACTTTAAGTGTAAAGGAAAGTCCACTTAATGATCAATACTCCAAGCTATAAGAATCCTACACTTCTCTTGCGAAGGAAAACACTTTACTCATTTCTAAAGAAAAGAATCTTCATTCTCGCCTGAAAGGTATAGTTGGAGATAAATTTGACGATGTAATGCACCACTTGGAGAATAGTTGCTTGGCTTTAACCTAATATCTTATCTCGCAAACGGAAGGTAGTCATAAAATTTGACTGCTTCAACCATTTTTTCTTTGTTAAGTCTTTTTATGATATCATCCCCGCGAATCCTTCGCCTGAATAATTTTCTGAGTTTTTTTGTTTTCGCAGAATCTGAGAAAAATCTTCGTTCCTCCATTTCTGTTTTAGAGTCTAAACTCTCCAAGATTCTCAAAGAGAATGCATTACTTGCCTCTACCCTTGCCCGTTCTTGCAATCGTGCAGAAAGAAGATTTGATTATCTTGCTTATTTCAAAGATATGCAAAGTAGGAATCATCAGAAAGCATTCCTTCGCCAAGTTCATCTCAGGGCTGAAGTTCTTGTGAATGATATCTTGTTGTCCAAATCTCTTCCTCCTACATCTGTCGAACCTTTGGAAGTAGATGACGATGAAGTTCCTCATGCTCCTGATAGTGATTATTATTATGAAAGTGGTGAAGATTTCGCATATGGAGAAGAAATTCCTACTAATGAAGCAACTGTTGATGATAACCCAAATGAAGAAGAGACTAGAGTAAACCAGAATGAAGGGAAGACTAGCGAAAGTGAAAAAGCTGGCGAAGAGTGTCCATTATCTCCTTCTGACGAAACTAACATTGAAGCTTGAATTTCTTATGTAATTCTACTTCTTTCGGTTGTTTTATCTTCACAACTTCTTGGAAATGATGTACTTTAGTCAACTTTAAAATGAATTTACTCTTTTATTATTGTGCTTGCTGGCAAGAAAGATAATGCTTGTTATTTAATAATTACCATACTGCCTCTCATTATCTTTCTTGCGATGAATGACCTGTATAAGTAATAGTTAATGTTTATAATTTTTTTGTTGCATCATGTGGTCTTGTTTTGCCTTCCTAGTTAAAGGTATTATTTCTCCACCTCTTGTCATTGCGACAAAATCGCAGGACGTCTTTGCACTTTCATGCAAAAACCCCTTGATCTTGCCTTAACTTTTTTCTCTTATCATTTTTGTTGCGACAATATGACAGGACTAAATATTCTTGCGAAGATAGAGCCCCATGACATTTCCGTCGTGCGACGAAATCGCAGGACGTCTTTACACTTTCATGTATTGACCCATTGATCTCGCCTTATCTTTCTCTTTTGTATTATTGCCTCTTCAGGATTGTCGCACAAATATGACAAGCCTTGATACTCCCATGAGTAAAAAGCTTCATGATATTTGCGTCTCAAGACACTTATCAGCTCCCTAATGGAGGGTGACGCCCTTATCTTCCCCCTGGTTTCCTCTTCAAGGAGACGTACCTCTACCATACAAGGTTGGCTCCTCCCATCTGGTCTTAACAACAAACACTTATTTTCGCAGACTCTTATCCCTTTTGCCTATATGGCTTATGGTTACGATACTGCACCCTAAGTGGGGTTTTCTTCGGGCCGAGTTCAACATAAGACAAGACTTGCCAAGAATGGCCAGGTACGTTCCAGACGCCCCAGGCACTCTTGGATCAACTGTGTACCTCGACGCCTTAATCAGATTCTGCACTCCTTAGGAGAGACCTTCTCACCTTAGTCGCCCAACCTAAGTTATATCCTTAAGCTAAGAATCTAAGGCGCATCTCCTGGATGGGATTTATTGACCCAAAATCTCCATGACTCAGGTTACAGGGGTGGTGTAACCTTTTCGCTGAGCCATGAAACAGGTACCCCCTTCTATGACGTACTTTAGGTCTTACATTTGCCTCTTGCAAAATTTTGATTTCGCGAACTAGGGTGTACGCCATAGTAGGTTCGCCCCTTTCTAATATGTCATTGATTTTTGATTGTCTCTTGTCATTATCTGTGCGAAATTTTCGCATATTCTTTCTTTGTTTTGGATATATATAATCTCACAATTATTTTTTCATAAGATTTTCACATAGATTCATTGTGTTTCAATCATACATCATTTCGCAGTCTACACTTTTCCAAAACCTTTTATGGGTAATATCTCTTTAAGTATAGTTTGTTCCACGGTCTATCAAGTCTTTGATCCACATATTTACCCTCGGATCCATCAATCTATATGCCCCTGTTCCGACTATCTCCTTAATGATATAAGGCCCATCCCATTTTTTTGCTAGTTTTCCAATATTTTCTCGCTGATATTGGTGTTTCTCGCAGCACCAAGTCACCTGGTTGAACCCCGCATGTTTTAACACGTTTATTATATTCTCGGGCTAATCTTCGCTGGTAGTTTTCCATGTGCTGTAAAGCCCTTTCTCTCTTTTCTTCTAATTCATCTAGCTTGGTTAAAATCATACCCGCGCTAAGATTTTTTTCCCAAGCCTCTCTCTTTGTTGTGGGAATAATAACTTCTGTTGGTAGCACAACCTCAACTCCATATGTTAAACAGAAATGTGACATTCCAGTAACTTCTCGCCTGGTTATGTTGTAAGACCATACTGCATTATGCACCTGTTCGCACCATGCTCTGTTATGTCCTTCTAAATTCTTCTTCAATATATCTGCAATTGTCTTATTTGTTGCTTCTGCCTGTCCATTGGCCTGTGGATATAGAGGGGTTGATTTCCCATATTTTATCTTAAATGCATTGAGTAACATTTCTATGTTCTACCCTTCAAACTGTTTCCCATTATCAGTTACCAATTGTGCGGGAATTCCAAATCTTCAAATGATGTTTTCAAATATGAATGTAAAAATGTCTTTGTCGCGAATATGATGTACTGCCTTTACTTCTGCCCATTTTGTGAAATAATCTGTAGAGACAATTAGATATCTTATTTGTCCAGATCCTAGTAAAAACGGTCCTACAATGTCTAAACCCCATTTCCCAAAAGGCCATACACTTGTTGAAGATGTTAATGGTGCTCCAGGTGCATGTATTTTCTTTCCATGCCGCTAACAATCTTCGCAACGTCTTGATACTTGTTTCGCATCTTCATGCATATATGGCCAATAATAACATTGCATTTTCGCTCTATATGCCAAAGATCTTTCGCCGTTATGATTGCCAGTATCCCCACAATGTAACTCTTTTAACACCTCTTCTCCCTCTTTTCGTGTCAAACATCTGAGTGATGGTTCATTAAAGGATCTTCGATACAATACCCCATCTATTAATTCATAATTTGTCGCATGGCTCTTTAACTTATGTTCCTCCAATCTATTTCTTGGTGTTTCTCCTTTCGTCAGATATGCATGAAGTTCTGCTCTCCAATCTTAGATATTGGGTACTCGTTCTTCTTCTCCACCTTATATTATCATTACATCTACCACTTCTTCTTCTTTATCGATTGATGGTGATAGAAGTGTCTGTATCTTTATGCATCTCGTATTTGGGTCTGTCATCATACTTGAGATAAAAGAAAAAGCATATGTCACCCTATTATCTTTTCTTGATATATGTCTCCATTTTATTTTTGGGATTTTCGCTGATAATTCTTCAACAAGTTTCTTGTATTTCTTCAAGGATGGTTCATTTGTAGTATATTCTCCTTTTATTTGACGAATGACTAGCTGCGAATCACTGGTGATTCTCACATTTTCTAACTTTATTTCTATTGCGAATTTCAGGGCATGTATCACAGCTTCATATTTTGTTTCATTATTAGTGGATGTAAACTCCAATCTGGAGGAAAAAGCCATTTTGGTGCCCTCTGGCGAAATCAAAACAATTCCAACTCCGTTAACTTCCCCATTTGATGATCCATCCACCAATATTTCCCATCTATTTGGATCTGTTAAGAGATCTCTTGGATTTCCATGTTCTTCTTCCACATCCATCATTTCTTCCACAACTTCATCATCTTCTAGAGGAAATTCTGCTAAGAAGTCTGCGATAACTTGTGATTTGGGTGAAGATAATATTTCATATTTGATTTCGAAATGTCCTACTTGTGCATTCCATCTCTCAACCCTGCTTGGCCTTTTCGAATTCTTCATTACTGACTCAATTGGTACCTTTGTCAACACCCTTATTTTATGTGCCTGAAAATATATGCGAAGTTTAAATGTTGCATAAGATAATTCCAAAATTAGTTTTTCATTTTTTGAATAATTTTTCTCTACGGAATTGAAGGTTTTGCTGATGTAAGAAATTGGTCTCTCAACTCCTGCATCTACTCATAATAACAACACTTAATGCGTGCGAAGTTGTCGCAAGATAGATTAATAATTCTTCTCCTGGTTCTGGATTTTGCAAAATAGATATATTCATCAGATATTCTTTTATTCCTTGAAAATCTTTCTCGCATTCATCTGTCCATCTAAACTTCGTCCCCTTTTTGAGTATGTTGAAAAAATATTTATATTTGTCTGATAATCGCTAAATGAACCTTCCTAGTGAAGCTAAGAGTCCGTTTAACTTCTGTACATCTTTTACCGTCGCTGGTGTTGGCATGTCACGAATTGCTTACACTTTCTCTGGATCAACTTGTATTCCTTCTTTTGATACAATGTAGCCTAAATTTTTTGCTGACGCAACCCCAAAGATATACTTCTCTGGATTTACTTTGATGTTAAAGTGCCGCATCTGTTCAAAAATTTCCTTCAGATCTTGGACATGATCTTTTGCTTCTTTACGTTTTACTAACATGTCATCTACATACACCTCTAATGTTTTGTGTATCCACATCGTAAACACCTTCTCTACCATCCTTTGGTATGTTGCTCCAGCATTTCGCAAACCAAATGGCATTTTTGTATAACAGTATAACCCCCTTGGAGCGAAAAAAAGCAGTATTCTCTTGATCTTCTTCAGCGAGTGGGATTTGATTATAGCCTTTGTACTCATCTAGAGAAGATATTCTATCATTTCCCGCTGTTGATTCAACCATTTGTGGAATATCTGGTAACAGAAAACTTTCTTTCGGGCAAGCTTTGTTTATATCAGTAAAGTCTATACAAATTCTTATCCCCTTATTCTTCTTTGGGACCACAACCATGTTTTCTATCCACTCCGGATATTTAGCTTGTCTTATGATTCCTGCATCAAGCATCTTCTGCAACTCTTCTTCTATTTGGGGATGATACGTTGTTGCGATTTCTCTGATTCTTTGTTTGAATGGCCTTGCATTTTTGTCAATCTCCAACCTATGACACGCCACAGACGGATCTATTCCAGGCATCTCATCCATGTTCCATACGAAAATACCTTTATATTCTCGCAACAGATCAATAGTTCTTTCTTCTTCATCTGCCTTCATCTTAGTCCCAATTTTTAGTATTTTGGGTTCTTCTTTGGTTCCAACATTCACTTCCTTTATTAGTTATGCCGCGGTGTAAGTGGCCTTAGGTTCTCCCATAGGTGTTTGTTCTTTTATCACCTTTGCAAGTTCATTTCCTTCTTCCGAAATTTCGCTGGGTATTCCTTTTCCTTTCGCTGCTCTTATTATATAAATTCTAAATTATTCTTCTTTCTTTGCCTCTTTCGCCATTTTTCTGCGACTTTTTCATTTCTTTGCACGTCCTTCATAATGCTTCACTTCAATTTGATAACATAATTTTGCTTTATCAACATCCCCTCTAATTTCACCAATCCCACTCGGCATAGGAAATTTAATGCATTGATGCAATGTCGACGGTACAGCTTTAATTGCGTGTATCCATGGACTTCCTAACAACATGTTGTATGGTGATTCTATATCCACCACACATAGCATCACTTGTGTTTCAATCTCTCCTAGTAAAATTCGCATCACTATTTCCCCTTTCGGTTTTGTTGCAGATTTGCCAAAGCCATGAATATGATATGTTGAAGGAGACATTTCTTCATCTTTGTATCCCATTCCTTTATATGCATGGTAAAACATTATATCCGCCGAACTCCCTGTGTCCACCAAAGTTCTGTTTACCGTCCATTCTTCCATTATTTTTGCAGATTTCCCCTTTTCTTTCCATGTGGTTATTGTGATTACCAAAGGAGATGTGTGGCTCAAATTTTCTCTTGGTATCTCTGCTGCTGTGAATGTAATTTTCTGTTTTTCCCAATCTTTCAAGGGTGATACCTTCTCCACTGTCATGATTTTCTTTCCTTCAAAATCTCGTTTATGTATTCTCCCTCTGATATTTTCATGGAATTCATTAATCATTATTTTTGTGATTAAACTACACTCCAACCTTCTGTTGCATTCCTTGATTTTAATTTTCTTTTCCTTAACTGACTTATCGATTTGATTCATTATTTTCTTGATTTGAACAGTCTTAATAACAATCTTTAATCTTTTATGTCCCTGTTTCTAGCGCCATTATGTAGTTACAGGAATTCCCACAATACATCCCTCACAAGAATTCATAATATTCAACACATCTTTAAGATCAACAATCACACTTTTTATTAATTGAGTTTAGAAATTTTACAAGAAGGAAATGAAATCAAGAATACGACCACCGTTCTAGACTTTCTCTCTCCTCAAAACTTTCTCTCCACTCTAAAAAGATCTCTCAGCCCTTAAGCCTATTCGGCTCTTTATATAGGATATTACATAGTGGATGACAGCTAAGATGTCCTTTATTTTCGGATCTGGCTTGCGTTATTCTCACAAGTATACAAATGTTAAATTTCGCAACATTTCTAAATCTCGCTAGGCCTTCACATCTTTCTCGTGTTTAGGCTGTCGTCATCCGTCACGTCATTTCTGTAACCAATCTGTGATGTCTTCGCAGTGTGTTGTATAAAAATTTCGCAAAGGTATTGATGTTGCGATATTCTGATCCTACAATGGGTATGAAGAATAAGGTGAGAAACATCATGAAGAATATCATGTTCAAGGTTCAATAACGATTAAAGAGATGATTGAATGCATTCAGTGCCACTAACGTCTCAGAATCGGTAGATAATTGTCATATACCGATATTATATTGGAGTGCCCATATCATATTAATGGGGGGAGTTAGTTGTTAGAAGTATTTATCTTAATGATAAGTGTGTTTATCAGTTATAATGGCGAGATAAGATGCATGCGACCACGTGGGCTCTTGGTAGCCATAAGATGTAGGGATAAAAACCTATCTTTATAAGGCTGGAGTCTGTAATGAAAACCTTATCAAATAATTAATCCAAAAAGAACTTTTTTCTTAGGCTGTGTTCATTTGAACCAGAGAAGATCGATTCTTCATAATTGGGAGAGGTTTATCCTCAATCTATTAACCCCACCATGTCATTGTACTCAGGTACATGATAATTGGTATCAGACTCCTTTCCTGTAACCTGTTATCATGACAACAATACTCACAGTTAAAGAGGTCACCAACAATTTTGGTCAACTGGTCGTCATTGTTAATCAACTAGCCATGACTGTTAATCAACTGTATAAATTTGTGAAGGAGTTGAAAACTTCTTTTACCCAATTGGTTAATATTACCACACATCTAAAGTGGGACAAAAAAATATCAAGTAACATGGAACAACAAAATAACTCTAGACACTCATCTAAAGTGGAACGGAAGGAGTTTTTTTTTTACTGCGCCAATAAATGTATTAAAAAAACGAAAAAAACTGTACAGGGATAAGTCTATCTAGAGCATAGCCGCGAGGCCATCCCTAGAAGAAGACTTACTTGAAACGAAAATAAACTTCACCAGGCTACTCATAAATTTTCGTGGACACTGGCCTACCCTCATAAAACTCAAAGACATCCTCGGCCAACAAACATGCTTGTTTGGCCGAGGCATCCGCTGAAAAATTAACTTCCCTATAGCTATGTACGTATCTAATATTATCATAAAAAGTTCTAGCCATTCTCCACTTTGGCATTAATTGCCACGGCAGCTGACCTCCCTCAAAATCTTGAATACAACTCCTCGAGTCAGAACGAAAATAAGCTTGAAGTTTAATACTACAGTCCTTATTTTCATGACCAATTGATTTGCAATAGTCATAGAAACTTGGCTGATTAATAATTTCGTAATCAACATAGAATCCCTCAGTAGCATCTTCATCATTAACCACAATATTGCCTAACGTCTTTGAAAAATCAATATCAATCAAAACTGCAGCAAAATATCCATATTCCAAACTCAAAGTTCTTGGATCAACAGCTACAGGTTTTCCAAGCCCCCTTGCCAACCTAAACAAAGTATCTTCATCCCAGAATTCCCACGGAAGATCGGTAAAAAGAACCCATACTGCTGCTCTCGTAACCTTGTCAACATCAGGGTTAAACATAGGTGTCCATGGCTGGATTTTCAGCTGTTGCTTCTTCACCTTCCACGGACCATCATAGCTAACTCTCTTACGATCATCCTCATTATCTAATTTGATAACAAAATAACCACGAATCCATGGAATAAATTGTACCACACCAGATAACTTCCATTGATTTAATAAATCACGCTTTGCTTCCTAAAAAGTTAGGGTTTTAAAATCCAAACGCCCAACCAAACTATACTTCCACACATCAATAGTTCTTGTATGTGTTGCCTTCGGTATTCTAATAATAACATCACCGTGTTTTGTATGAACTGGGGGATGTGATATAGAATCAGCATCAATTTTTGACAAAACATGGGTGCGCCTCCTAAGAACTGAAGCATATGAACAGCTTCCTTCAACTTGGTTAGGGTTAGAATTACCCTCAACCAGTTTCTTTAATCCATCTTCAATCGGTTTCCCTAAAACGTTAGAATTAGGGTTTCTATTTTTTTGAACGTATTCCTTCCTTGATCTTGATTTTGAACAAAATATGTTTGGGGGTTGGAAGAAACGTCCCCGTGAATGATGTTGATGATTTTGATCATTAAGATCAGGTGGTATTGGTTGATTCATCGCCATGGATTGACGCCAAACCCTAGAAAACTCAAGAACACCCAAAGAAAAAGAAAAGAGAAAAAACCGGAGCTAGCCGGCCCAAACCCTAGGTTTTTCGTTTTTTTTTTTGGAAGAAGTATTTAATAGCCTAGTTTGGTTATGGTATGGTAGTGATTTTGAGGAATTATTATGTCTTTGGAACCCAGCAACTAAAGAGATCAAGATAATGCCCAAATCACCAAATGATTTGAACATGGTGAGATTTTTTCTTTTGTTTATGATTGGAAGACCGGTGATTATAAGTTAATAATACTGGTGATCTTTGAGGAAGATAAAAGACAAATGTTTAGTCGATGTTTAGACAAATGCTTAGTCGATGTTTATTCGTTAGCATCAATTCATGGAGAATTAGTAAACCTCAAATATGTTTCCTTTTAGGCGAGAAATTGGGGAAATTGTTAATGGAGGTTTTCACTGGTTATGCAAAACGCCTGATGTAGGTTAGGCTTTATACAGATTGTAATGAACATGCATTACACTAAATTCTGTAACACTCGTTCAGAATAGCATGAGACCAACTACATAATTTTAGTTCCATGTCTATAAACTAAACTCATCTATAGCACACAACACATCAAGGATCAATCCCGTGTTCTGAATATTTCTTTAAGGTTTAAAATAATTCATAAGCATAAGAAAACTAATGCAAACTAAACCCCACCAGCCTTTCTTTAAAATGGAGTTATGATATTTGTATACGAATTAGTGAACTGTTACAACAAAACCAACCAAATCCATCAAGACCTACATATTTTCACAATGTCTCCATAACATTAATTGGAGCCCCCGGGGTAGGGAATATGTTTTTAATTTTTAATGATCTTGGTTCTGACCTGTAGGAGAAAAAAATAAAGTTATGTATATGTGTGCTACATCAATTTAAACCTAGCAAGTTTAGCAGTTGTCCTCAATTCAATACCATCACAAAATTCAGAAACTCAACATTATCGCCACAATTATATAAGATAGTTGGGAATTGGCATAAGATAAAGGACAAAATCACTTGATAACAAAAGACATTCTCTTCAGAGTTTAAATATGCTAAATTAAATCATTATTATATTATTGTTTTCATTGTTTTGCGCCCCAAACAGCTACAATACCGTAAAACATCAGTTCAAATGCCTACAAAAAAGTGCTTGAGTATATGTAATATTGCGTTTGAAGCCCGTACACAAATACTTAACTTATATGCCATCTACGGGAGTCGAACCCACAACTATATGGTTGAATTCCATGCGTTCTACCAATTGAGCTAAGATAGCAAGCTAATGATGAAAATACTATCAAACATGATTTATCACAATGCAAACTTATGTATATCTAGGAGAACTTGAACATTTCAAAATGCTTACTTTTATTTCACATGTCTAATTAATTTAAAAAGGATGTGAAGCATGAGGATCCAAAGAAAATACCATAATGCTTTAGTTACCATATTTTTAACTCTAAAACAAAACATATCACCAATTTTTTCAAGGATTAAAAGTTACTGAAAATACTGGTCTCATACCTAGAGCATCATTCAACCAAACCACAGTTCTCATACATGGGCGTATGAGAATACAAATATGATCAAGTTACCAAAAAACCAATGCATAATTCTACCTTATCATAATTGGTTAAATATTACCACACATAGATGCAGTACTTGATTATAATACTATTAGATCATAGTTGTATATGTAACATCGACGATGAATTGCACCTCTAAACCAACGTGCAAATCATAAAAGATCAGCTTGGACGATTGCTTTCTCTTCAAAACAGTTCTTCTTGGAAAAGAACGTACAGGAACTTAATGCTTCTTCCTTAATTCATAAGCCATGAATATACCTTTTTATTTAAACGGCATAACCGAAAAAAACCAAAAACACAACATCAAAACTAAAACACAATATCGAAGCGAAATTGAGATAAGAAGCAAACACTGTCTACCATTTAGTTCCAAGAGATCAACCCTCACCGACAATCATGGTAGTCAATACCGGTTGTACAGGCCGATATTACAGGTTTTTATCGGATATCGGAAAATACCTATACGATATCGAAAATATCAGCGATACAAAGAAAAAATGATATTATCGGTTGTACAGGACGGTACAGACCGATATATCGGTTTTACTTGTATACTGATAATATCGGTTTCGTGAATAAATTTTTCATCAACATGCATCTAGTCTTTACGGACAGTACAATGTCAATTGGAGAAGGTAAGAAGCCCTAATATATTTATAATATAAAATCAATGACTATATGGTAGGATATAAGATGAAAACCATATTTCGATTGCAAGGCAGAGAAATATGAAGGATAAATATGAAGGATAACAAAAAAAGATTTACTGGCATAATGGGACAACAATCACAATGTTGGCTAGGAGCTTCTCCAATGGCATGTGTGTGGATATAAATGTCTAAATCTACCTATGATACACATCCATTTTTTCTAAAATCATTCTCCAACCCTGATGTCTTAAACCAATGTATAAATGACTTTGGGTAGACATTATCAAGGTGAATGTCGAGTTTTAGACATTCCCCTTGACATTGTCTACTATTTCAGTCAGCTTTTACTTAATTGAATTGACTTTAATGTATTAACTAACTATTTTTAGCTATAATAAAATTTTAATTATGGAAAATAAATTTTATACTAATTAAAAGAAGATGTTACATGCAATACTACTGGAGATGGATTTTTTTCTCTCCCTAATTTTAAGGAAAAATAGATTGAGGATGTCTTATTTGTGTTGCGACATAGGAAACACACATAACGACTATTGGAGAAGCTCTAATAAACCACCTTGTATTTTGGAAATTTGACATATGTGTATGATTCTTATTATTTTTTACTATAATTTTATAATTATTTGAAATTCTATATTAAATGATGTATCGCCTGTAAAAACAAATATTATCATTTGTATAGGTGTATAGGACCCGACCCATGCGCGATATTAACTACCTTGCCTGCAAGATTCAAGCACAATGAGATAAATCAAAAATAAAAGAACAGTAAAATCATTAAAAAAACACTGGATAAGTAAGAGAAACTAAAAAAACAAAAATCAAAATAAATAAAGAAAATGAAAAACCCTAATTCACGTATGTTTCATGATTCATCGCGCGTCCATAACTTGGAGACCTATTAACACCTATGATTTAAGGAAAAGATTAGAAATCAGTAGGAAATCGTAAGATTAATTAAATAGGAAAGATGGAAAATAGAGAACCAAATCAGGAGAGGAGTGGAGGCGGTTATTATTAAAAATGTCTGCATGACGGATTATGCATCCGCATGACGGGTTATGCATCACGGGTATAATTGGCAACACAACTTGGATATAACATATCTATAAATCCGCGCCTTGGAATTTTACAAATTTTATATCGTTGAAAATCTTTTTAAAAGAGCTACGCAACGAGTATAAACAACAATATCAAATTTTTGTTTTTCACGAAAAAATCGGAGGTGATCATCATTTTAGGCAAAATTTCGAAAACTGACTACATAACCATTATGCAGCCACCAAAAAAGATGCATAACACATTCTGCAGAGGCATAACGAATTATGCAACCATTTTCTCGACAACATACCAAATTATGCATATGCATAACAAAGTTATGCATTTATAACAAGTTATGTAACTATTGTTTTGGTTGATTTTAGTGTGTACATAAAAAATTGATGCATAATGCAGTATGCATCCATATTTACGGATGCATATCAGGTTATGCATCCATTTTCTCGATGCATAAAAGATTGTGCATCAATTATTTTAATTCAGTGCTTACAAAAATATGGTTGCATGATGTTTTATGCATCCATTTTCTCGACTGCATAACATGTTATGCAGGTACATGACAAGTTATGCATCATTTTTTTTTGTTGCTTTCAATACTAACAAAAAAGTAGCTACATAATGTGTTATGCAACCATTCTCTGGACTGCATAAGAATGGTTGCATAAAAAGTTATGCAAAAAAAGAAGAGGCTGCTAACTTGTCATGCACCTACAATAATAGCTGCATAAAGTGTTATGCAACCATTTTCGGGACAGCATATCAACTTATGCAACAAATATTTGAAGGTTTACTAGAGATATACCTACAAAACCTATATTTCCAACTCCGTCTATTTATGACAAATCAATGAACGAATCCAAAATGACTACAGGAGGAGGTACCTTGCAAATTCAATTCAAGTATTAGTAAATAAACTCTAATTAGATAGTCGAACAAGCCACAATACTCGGAAACTAACAAACCACAATCACAATGAAAAGATTAAGAAGATGGATATAGATGTAGATGTTGGCGAATGTTCACAAGTGATCGATGTTTCCCATATCTGTCTGAAGGTAACTGCCAAGATGAACCTATTCCTATTGGATTGAGCTACTTGGCTGAATTCTACATCAACTCACTGGCATATACAAGGGAACCAGAAGTGACTTTATTCAACCAAAAATAATATTTTTTTTTTCACTTTTTTTTTCTTATAGACATCATGATTGGATCAAATTGGATCCAAGCGCATGCTTCTTGTCAGCAAGTACATGATAGTTGCCTTGGATCCTGCATTCCACGCTTGTTTAGGCGACGGAGACAGGGACTACGTTTCACACATACTGTTATTCCCAAGTGTCTTTTTTTATTCCGTTTGGTCTAATTAGTCGGTCTCTTTTTTTTTTTTCACTTTTTTCTTTTCTTTTTCTAGTAACTCAATCACTCTATTTCATCCTAGCAGTAATAACAACTCGATTTTTAGTGACCCACCAAAGCACTTAGAGAACAATAGATAAATATGGAAAAATAAAAATAGAATATGATATGGTGATATTCCGAGATATGGTAACAACTATCATGTTATTTGTGATTTCTGAGCTATGTTCATCCCTTTTAGTTAATCGGTTCCTCAACTCCTGCAATCAAAATGGTTCCATCCACTAATGGTGTCATCCTAAAGGCACAAGTTTCTAGATTTCGGAGTTCAAAAAGCACAAATTTTTCTTGGTTTTTTGATTTTTTTGATTTTTTTTTACTAAAGGCATAAAACAAACTAAAACAAACTATACAAACATATAAATGCTCCCCCACACTTAAACTTCACATTGTCCTCAATGTGTAAAACCGAAAGTTCTGAATTCTGACGCAACAGAAGATAAAACGCAAAACCTGTGAAAATTGGTAAGGAATTTGGAAAAACTCCATTTCACAAAAGTTGTTCACCTACGTGTTTTCTACGCAGTGTCCAAATTTCACAGTGTTCTGATAAACGGTCTGACAGTTATGGTCTCTGGAATGAACTACGCGCAGTCTGAAATTTTCTGACGAAAAGGTATTCATCATAATTCTCTTCTAAGATAGATTATGGACTTAATGAAATTAAACATGGGGATGCAAATATGATATGAAAACAATAAAAAAATAAATAAACGAAACAAAAATAAAATAAAAAGCAAAAGGATAAGAGATACAAAACCGGTGGGTTGCCTCCCACTTAGCGCTTGGTTTTAAGTCGACGGCCCGACGTAGCTCTTAAAAGATTCATTCCCCATATATTAGCAATCTGAAAATTTGGGGATCCACCCATAGCACCTGTTTTGCAAACAATAGCTCCATACAAATATTAGTAATATAAAATAGAAACGAACCTATTAACCGATAAAAGCTTCCCCCACACTTATTCTTGTCCACACTTGGAAGTGCATAAAGAATATAAGAGTCGGGTACTTCCACGGTTTCTTGGTCCAAAACCTGCATAGTATGAGAATCAAGTTTCTCTAATGGAGGAAATCGAGAAACAAAGTCATTCAACAATGTTTTCGAAGCACATATATTCAAACCAATAAGAGATAAAGGAGAAGAAACAATGTGCAAAGGGTTAGACAAACCTATCACAATCTCTTGTAGCACGGAATCCTCTTCATCCTTGAAAAACTCAAGTGAATTATTCACCTCTTGTATATCATGGTCCTCTATCAAACCTTGCAACCATTCTTCGTCCGTTTCTGCCTTAACCAAAGTCTCGACATAAACATCATCATTACAAACATTCACAAGTTCAATTGGGTCTTCCATAATATTGGTCATAACGGTCACATTCTCAACATACTCCTCTTCATTAGACTCAAACCATGTTGCAAAATCTTGTAAAACACTAGTTTCATCATACTCATGTACCTTTTGAATAGGTTTTTGATCATTATAAAGATCAAGAGTTGAGTCAACTACACTAACGTCATCAAATATCTCCAAAGGTTGGTCCTTTTCAACACAATCATCATCTTCTTCATCTTCAGACTCACCATAATCAGAATCGTCGTCGGTTTTCCAACCTTTATCACGACGTCGTTTAAGTTCCATATGAATGGTCCTACTAATTTTATCGACAAGCTCTTCCGAGTATCCATCATCTTCCAACTTGTATAATTTCTGCGCAAGTTTCCGGACGTTCACACGCTTACCACCATTAGATACAATATGTTCTCTTTCCCATGACTCTCCCCTTTGAATGGGTGAATGATCATAACTACGATCCGGAGTCGGGTAAGAAGGCATATTCCAGAAATTGGTTTGTGCGAAGTTCTCTCTATTACGATCAAGTTGGTCTAGCCTTTGTTGCATATCTTGCAATTCGTTCATAATCTGCATACAACTCGAATAAAGCCAATTAGAAGTAGAATTATCCCACCTAGGTGCTTGACTTACATACCCACTAAAAGGTTGTTGTTGGTATGTATGAAAATCACCATAAGGTTCTCTAGGATATGCATCATAGCCAATAAATTGGTTTTGATTGCATTCCATAGATTGTGGGTAATTGTCATAGTGTTGAGGAGGGTGAAAGCCGTATCCATTGTTCCAATATGCTCCTTCCATAGAATTGGTACCTGAAATACGATTCCCAAACCAAGGTTAAAAACCAGAAAATAAGAAAAACAAAAATAAGAAACAAAACTAAAAACAAAAATAAGAAACCAAAAACAAGTGACAACCGTTTCCTCCCCGTCAACGGCGCCAAAATTTGATCGCTGTCGTATGCGTCAAAAATAATTACACTTTCTCACTACTCAAAATATAAATATAGCAAGGGAAAGAAAGGATCGATCCCACAGAGAGGTCTTGGTTGTCTCGTTGTTTCGGTTTCCTATATAAAATACCGGGAGTTTTCTGATTTTTATATACTAGAATAAAATAAAAGCAAGTAAAGAAATAAGCAAACAAATCAAATAGAAAAGATATTGGTTAAGGATTCATCTTCATTCACTAACATGCTTTCAAAACAATAATTAGAATTGATATTTAATCTCAACTTTTATCAAAAGCCCTAGAATATCTTGATCGCAAGAATATCCCGCTAATCTCCTTTTGTCATCAACAAACACATTAAAAGATGCGAGTATGAGTTTTATCTAAAAGAACAACCTAACGTGTAAAAGCACTAATCAAGTTTAATTCCCTAGATGCATTAAGTTCTATGAAATCAGGCCAATCAAAGCAATCGAACGTGGAAAACGCACTAATTCAATTTAACAAAGGTTACGATTCACATACGATCATAAGAATATATCACTACAAACCATAATCATATTTATGCCACTTGCATTCAAGGAGTATCACTTTTACGTATAATAAACCCTAAAGTAGCAATAGAGATGAAAACAAACTCAACCGATTCGCGACTCGATCAAACAAGCATTCAAATCATATAACAATATTAATTGTGAATCATAATCGATAAAATATGGAGACAAAACTAATTTATTATATGAAAAACCATATTATGTGAAATCCAATTATTCCATAACCAATAATAAAATTAAGTACTCATATTCAAGGAGTTCATAACAAGAAGAAGAAGAAGTTCTATCATATTCACAAACCCTAGAAAACAAAAGTAGTAGAAGATATAATTGTGTCTAGGCTTCCCTATATATAGAGTTTTGTAACCTCCTCTTTAAGAAAACTAGGAAACCTAATGAAAATAGGAAAGTGCACCTCCTCAAAATTGTGTCCCGTGCATAACACCCCGTGCCAAAGTAAGTTGCCAAAGTCACGTCCAAGCTTGAAATAACCGCACCTTTGGTTTTGTTCTTGGCCGTGTAAAACGTTTTGGCTCAGCTCCAAATGAAGCAACTGTATAGGCCCACTTACTGTTAATGGCTTGTCAGTCTTAGCCTGGCTGAAACAGCCAAATGGGCTTTCATTGAAGAAACCCAGCCCATTATCGTTATTTACATCTCAGTTGGGAGAACCTGTACGTAGTTTCATCATGAAACTTACGATGGAGTATCACACTGTAACTCAGCACCAACCTCCCTCTCGATCACGCGACTGCATCAACCACAAAACCAGGAATAACAAATCCAGCTGATCTCGCCACAACCAAGCTCTACACCATTGCAGCAACACGCGACTTCCTAGCTCCAACCATAATCCAATGCCATCATCTCTATCATCACTCCTTCAACTGCCACAACAGTAGCTTCTATACGTACCATGCATTATCCTCATAAACCAGTAACCTACTGCCATTCATCTTCTCCGTATCCTGTAAGCTCGATATTAATCTCCCATGTCCAACTATGCTACGGCTTTCTTTTCACGGCCATACTCCACCATCAGTTCCTTGACACTGCCATCGACCATAGCTCCTACACAAAGATCACCGTTACTTCCATGCTAGGCCTCGTAAACCATCCACTCAAGTTGTTTATATCCCTCCATAACCACTGTCTGATCTCCATTAAGCTCTATCTCGTCACCCTGTCACTCGAGCTCCACTCTCTAGCTCTAACATAGCTGCCATCGACCACAACTTCATTCAACCATCCATCGGACCACAGTTAGTCAAGACTCAACTTCACCAACTCGCCATGCATCAATCGCCAATAATGCAAAGATTCGTTTGCTGCCCGCGAAACCCATTTATGAGTCTTCTTCATACCATCTAACCACAGAGTCCATTCACAAACTCGTTCTCCATCGTCTTGTCAGTTTTGTGAACAACCACTCTTCTTTAGTTACCAACCATGAACCATTTGTTACTCATCCATCAGCTCCAACAGCGACTTCCAATGGAAGCAACTCCATTAATTTCTCCTTCTGTCAGTGCCATAATAACCATGCATGCCATTTCAATGGCTGTCAACATCAGCAGCCTACAGCTCAACCCCGTTCGTAATAGGCTCGGCGGCAGCAACTCCATTTTCCTTGACGTCTAATTCACTTGTGCTTGGTAGAACATCCACAGATAACTCCATTTATCCCAATAGCTTCATAACTGTTGATTCTAGCGTCCGATACGCCTAAGCGACTGCCCATAGTAGATTTCATGCAATGATAATTCCGTCTCTCTTTTGGCAAATTGGACGATCCTTGTTCTTTTCGCTCCAAATGAATGATTTCTCCTTCTTTTGCTCGTAATGACTCCAAAGTACCTATGAGACTCAAAAGCGAACATAAGATACATAATTCACACGAAAAATAACAAAGAAAGCATAAATACTAGATAGTAAATACGGTGTATTCTACACCTATAAATATTGTAGATGCATAACAGGTTATGCAACCATTTTCGTAGCTGCATAAAAAAATTATTCAACCAACCATTATACCCACACCAACACCAACACCTCAGTTTGGCACCAACTTCACCCTTCATTTTTGCTTATGCAAAATTATCATACCATGAACATGGCAGCGGGACCAAGGGGTGGAAAACATGCAGCATCAACCACAATTTGATCATTAAATACATATGACTTCAACATTTCAGTAGATGTCGTTTGCACGTAACCAAAGGCCTGGATAAACAGGAAATGATAAGGTTTAATCTTTAGAAGATAAATACTTGTAGTATGTATCATTGACTGATAACAACTTCTAAAAACAAGATAATACTCCACTTACTATAACTTCATCCAACAATTCATATTGTAGATACACTTATTTACCTCCCTCACCACGTGTACAAGCATCCCCACGTGGAAGCCATGTCACAAAGGTGGGTGACACACAGGATCATCCGTGGGTCTAGATAGTGCGCCATCTGTCAAGATAAGCGATCGAAGATGAAGGAGCATAAAAGGAAGGTATACCCGCGTAGCACCAAAGAACTTCCATATTACACTTTACCCCCTCACGAGGCAAGATGTGATCAACGTCTAGGTGAAGCCCCACTGACAGACGCGACAGGGAAGGACTGACACCGCCTGGCGCGAAGTGCATGTGTCGGTTGGACTGACGACAAGAACAAAGGCAGACCAGCGTGATGAGTGTAGGAATAATAGAAGCCGCGGGATGACAGAGAGGTCCGCGGACTATGCACAGAACACAAGAAGATAAGGATACAACAACTCTTTCCCAGTCTTAGGAAGAGAGAGAGACAGAGATTGGTCAGCGTGATGATCTTAGGAAGCATAGAAGCCGCGGGATGACCAAGAGGTCCGCGGACTATGCACAAAGCACAAGAAGATAAAATTATAACAGCTCCTTTCTAAGGGACCCACGTAGAAGATCTATATATATGACCCTTCCTGTTACATGGAAGGGGGTCGAACAATTGGAGAGAGGGGGAACAATTAGAGAGAAAGAAGAGAAGAGTAAGTATGAGCGTTAACCTTCGGGTTCCATGATCACCCAAAGTCTTTCGACTAATCTTGTAATCTTTTACCATCATAGTGAATCACCCTCAGACCTGTGGATGTAGGCCTTAGAGCCGAACCACATAAATCTTTGTCTTATTTACATTTCGTATTGATCTACCCTAATATTTGTATGCATCTCTTAGATATGTCGTTATGGATGTTGAGGAGATCATGAAAAACCCGTGGGGTTTAGAATCAATGAATCAACATCTATCCCAAAGATCTCACAATATATTCGTACTTTAATGCATGCACTCTGTACATGCGAAGATTGGTTGTGGACACGTTGATGCCTACGTGATTTGCGTGTTCACAATTTGGCGCTAGAAACAGAGGGACTTTTGTCCCTATCAAAAGATTTATCTCTCGTGATTTTTTAGACAGATTTGCGCTTTAAACTCGTTTTTCGCATCATATCTATGTTCTTTGTATTTTCTACTCGGGCAGATCCTGGGCCTCTTACGACTTTTAATCGGCGAGATCCGTGTTTTTGGGCTACTTTTTGCATATATTTATGACCAATGTATTTTCTACCAACAGGTCTGGGCGTTTTATAACCTCTGGACCGACGGACTTATGTTTTAACTATTTTTTTATACTTTTTTTCTACCAGTAGCCTCATAACGACCCTAGGACCCCATTATTTCAATTGAGTCGGTACATCTACCCACGTTTTTTTTTATATTACCCGCATGATCAGTAGTTTGAATGCATTCTTTGCCGCTAGGAATCCAACTTGTGGGTACCGTGAACTAATAGCTAACCCGTGAATCTTGCCTCGTTTTATCTCCGTGCCATATCTGCAGAGTATTGCAATGGAAAAGAGCAAGGACGTAGGAAAATCGAAGGTACCATCAAAAGTGACGCCTAGGACTATGCCAATAATAACAAGGAGAAAACAGAAAGGCGAAAGACTCATAGCCGGGGGCAAAACGCAGAACGGATCGGAAGAAGCATTACTCTCAGAAGCGGGCATCATTGCAATGGAAGCACAGAAGGCTGCGGTGGCAAAGGCTACGTCATCTACAGTGGTAGCTTCTCAAGTGGCTGTCTCCAAAGCGATGGCTACGGCCAGACCTAATGGGCCCCAACATGCGCAAGAGAGGCTCGGTGATCCAAGACCCTCCGCACGGGATGCCGCCGGTTAATGGACGAAATACACAACTACGAGCAGGATACGGGGTGGTAGAACCCATTGTGCAGCTGGTGGAAGAAGTTAATACTGTTAGATCCCCGACGGACAAGCCCAACTTCAAGCAGGAACGCTAAGTTAAGAATCAAACCAGTCTGCGCATATATTGGCGGAGCTAGAAGAGCTGAAAAGGAGTAAAAAGACATACGCAGACGCGGTGACCTTGCTAGCCCAAGAAAATCAGCAATTGAGAGAAAAGATCCTCCAAAACGCAGAGCTAGGGAATCAACAAGACGAGGCTAACTGCGATACTGAATGCGCATCAAGAGCGATCCTCGAAAACACCCGCAAGGTAACCAAAGAAGAATACCCCGAAGAGGTGCACGTAGCAACAGGAGGTCTGACCCAGACTATTACCCGGAGACTTCGGACTACAACGACGAAGATGAGGACACGTTGCTACAGCCTACGAAGAAGGCACAGTCATCCATGCAAGACGAGCACTATTTGGCGATGGAGAGTCTTCGTGCAGAAATGCTAGCAGAAATCAACCAAATCAAGACCAGGCAAGGATGCGGAAGGCTAGAGCGAGGTTATGAAAGAAGCGATTACACCCCTAGCGCACCCGATTAGCTACGGCTACTATTCCACAGAAATGTCCAGTCCATCCTTCGAATATTACGACGGGTCCGCGGATCCCGCGGCCCATCTACGATATTACAACAGGGTAATGGCCAGGTGGGACTATGATGAAGCTATACTATGCAGATATTTCCCTTCCAGCCTGAAGGGATCCGCGCTATCCTTGTTCGATAACCTCAAGCCAGGATCCATCGATTCGTATGATCGGCTCACCGAAAAGTTCTTGGCCACCTACATGTATAACAAGGTCGTCAATACAGGAATGAACAAACTCTTCTCGCTTGCAATCAAGTACAGGGAATCCATTCGGGAATACACGGATAGGTGGCACAAGATATGTCAAGCCATAGGACAGGTAGATCCCGTAGTAAGTATTAATTGTTACAAATGGGGACTGGACATGATGAGCCCATTGTTTGTCGAAATCCACGGCATCATCCCCGCCACAGAGGGAGATTTGAGGATAATCATCGAAAAACATGCAAGGTTGGAAGAAATTCAGCGGGAGAACCCAAGAGCGCAGGCTCAACGACCTCCACGGACCAATTCCGCGGAACAAGCAAGCGGATCTAAAAGTTACCAAAGAGATTTGAAAGACGACTACAAGAGGTCTGGTAGAAGGTTCGAAGATCAAATCTACACGAAACTCAATACCAGCTACTACTCACGCATCTTAAAGGAGATCAAGGATCGCGAAAATTTAGACCGGCCTTGGACTAAGGGGAAACAACCACCAGCCTCGGAGAAGTCCGGAGAATACCGTGGGTTTTCACTGCTTCAACGGGAACCCAACAGAGAAGTGCAAAAACCTCAAGATAGTGATACAAAAGCTGATAGACGCGGGGGATCTCAAGAAATACGTTGAAAAGACTGCACCAGAAGACAGGGCCAAACACAGCAAACAAGTCCAATTACCAGAAGGCAACCGCATAGTAAATACTATATCCTTCTCAGAGAATAAAGAACCAACCCTAACTGCACAGATAGGAAAAAGACTGAGGAAACAATTTGAGGACTATTGTGAGATTTACAATTTGGAGGGGAAAGAGGTGGAAGATCATCAAGAATGGATGGACGCACCCCTAACCTTTGAATCCGAGGACATTGAAGATGACATGGAAGACAACAACGATCCTCTGATCCTCACCTTGCCAATTGCAGGATGCAACATAAAGAAAATCCTCATCGATGGGGGGAGTTCCGTAAACGTCCTATTTTACGATACCTTCAAACGTATGGAGCTCAATGACGAGCAACTCTCGGCCTCACACCACACCATCCAAGGATTCAATGGTATGGCTACGAAGCCTATCGGAGATATTGTTCTGCAAGTGGATGCCGGCCCCATGAAAGTTGACGCTCGTTTCAGTGTGGTAGACGCACCTTCACCTTACAATTCCATTATTGGGCGGAGGTGGATCCACAAGCTTAAGGGGGTCGCAGCTACCTACCATCAATACCTTAGGTTTCCTACCCCCCTAGGAGTGATGGAGATTAAGGGTGATCAAGCTTCCGCAAAGGAATGCCAGGCAATGCAGATGCAACTCAACAATGAGGAAGACGAAAAAAGGAGAACTCGTAGGACTCGAAACAAAGCAATATCAAAGGACAAAGCCATCGATGAATACTTGAAAGAAATCTCAGGGAAAAGCTTATCCATGGGGCACTCCGTAGGAAACACGGAAGTATCAACATCAATTGCTGACCAGGACGCCCCTACGAACAAACAACCCGAGCCTGCCAAATAGCAATTACAGAAAGTTCCTCACCTTGGGAACCAAAACCCACGTTCACATCCTTGGAAGCGGTGAAGGAAGTTAACATCGGGACAGAGGGAGCCCGAAGAAGATCAAAATATGAACTCTGATGGATGAAGAACGCGAAGCCTCTCTGGTGAAACAGCTCAAGGAGTACGCGGACGTCTTCGCGTGGAAACTATATGACATGCCAGGAATAGATCCAAAGATCGTACAACATGAGCTGCGCATTAAACCTGGCACACCCCGGGTAAGACAGAAGGTGCGAAAGGTAGCCACTGAGTATCACAAAGCAAAGTGGAAACGGAATTGCGAAAGCTGTTGGAGGCTGGTTTCATAAGAGAAGTCAAATATCCCACCTGGATATCTAACAAGGTGATTGTACCAAAGAAGAGTGGCTGGGGTAAGAATCTGCATCGACTTCACCAACTTGAACAAAGCGTGCCCCAAGGACAGCTACCCACTACCCAGTATCGATCAACTGGTCGACGCGGTAGAAGGATACGAAGAGCTATCATTCATGGACGGATATGCCGGGTACAATCAACTATTTTTAGCAGAAGAAGACTAGCAACATACATCATTCTACACACCCCATGGCCTCTATTGCTACGTAAGGATGCCCTTCGGACTCCGGAATGCAGGGGCAGCATACCAAAGGATGGTCGACGCTGTTTTCAAGCCATGGATTGGTACTACCTTAGAAGTCTACGTTGACGATATGCTCGTAAAAAGCATATTCAAGAAGAACCATCACCAAGACTTGAGGGACATCTTCGAAGCTATGAGGGGGCACAACATGAAGGTAAACCCGGAGAAATGCACCTTCGGAGTAACATCTGGAAAATTCCTCGGATACCTGGTAACAAAAAGGGGCATTGAGGTAGATCCCGCAAGAATCCGAGCCATAGTAGACATGCCATCCCCAAAGAACCTAAAATAAGTACAAAAGCTCAATGGATCCATAGCCGCTTTGGGAAGATTCATCTCCAGATCCTCGAATAAGTGCAAGTTCTTTTTCAACATATTGAAGAAGGGAACAAAATTTGAATGGACTGCGGAATGCGAAGAAGCCTTCCTAGGCATCAAACAATACCTAGCGGAGATCCATATCCTTCAGAAACCAGATCCTGACGAAGTTTTGACGTTGTACATCGCAACAACCGATGACGCAGTAAGCGCAGAACTTGTCAGGACCCATACAAAGGAAGAACATCCAATATACTATGTCATTAAAACCCTGAACTCCGCAGAAAGAAATTACACAAGGATCGAACAACTGATTTTAGCCATCGTATGGTCCACCGTGAAGCTGAGAATGTACTTCTTGACGCATGACATACGTATCCCGTGTCGAGCACCCTTAGAAGCCATCCTCAAAGGCGGGAAAGGTAGGACGCATAGCTAAATGGAGCACATACCTCGACCAATTCAGCATCCACTATGAGCTTCAACACTCTCAGAAATCCCAAGTACTGGCGGACTTCCTAGCAGACCTACCTCTGGACAACGAAGAAGAAGTGCGCATACAGGGATGGAGAGCCGCGGGCGCCCCAGAAATTGAAAAGCAAAAGGAGCCAAACGATATCCTTGAACCAATGAACCCATGGCAATGGGAGGTCTTCGTAGATGGCTCCAAAAATAGAGAAGGCGCGGGATTAGGCATCGTTATCACTACACCCACGGGGGATCGAGTCATACACGCATTCAGGTTGGAATTCGAAGTCCATACAAATAACATCGTAGAATACGAAGGAGTGGTCCACGCCCTCCGCTTGATAATTGAGATGGGGATACCAGAAGTACGGTTGACCAGTGACTCACAACTAATCATACAACAGATAGGCTACGAATACAACGTGTACGATGAGACACTAATGGCATACATGGCTTTGGTGCAAACGTTGGTTTCCCGAATACCAAAGATCAAATTCCGACATCTATGTAGGAAAGAACTCAGGCACGCAGATGCCTTAGCTTATGTTTCGTCCATGCTCAAGAACAAATATGTCAAAGCAATCAAGGTGAAAAGAGTGTACGAACCATCCATCAAGATCCAGGAGATATGCGCAAGTAACCAACGCAAGTCTGCAAAGGAGGATGTCCCTGATGATGATATCGGAGAGCTCATATTCTACGACTTCCAAGACGACGATATAATGCAACAAGCAGGTGAGGACGACGACTACAGTCGGGAAGAAGACTGGAGACTAGGGGTCCATTCTTTCCTCCAAGAAGGAAGCTACCCCGGGACATCAAACAATCTAGGAAAATACAATCCAGAGCGGGGATGTATGAGCTAAGAGACGGAACCTTATCTACGTAAGATCATTCCTAGGGCCACTTCGTCGCTGTTTGTCCCGATCCGAAGGACATGGAATCTTAAAAGATATCCATAGAGGAGATGCAGGAAATCACAGCAGAATGAGATCGCTTGCTGATAAGGAAAAGACGCAGGGTTACTATTGGCCAACAATGATCCAAGACGCGGCTAGAATGGCGAAAAGGTGTGAGGAATGTCAAAGATTTGGCAGGCGAATCCACGCCCCAACCACAAAGTTGAATTCGGTGGACAGTCCGTGGCCCTTCGCAAGGTGGGGAATCGACATTGTGGGCCCGCTTGTATCAGCAACCAGGAGAAGAAGATTCCTAATAGTGGGTACGGATTACTTCAGCAAGTGGGTAGAGGCCAAGGCACTTGCGAGGATTCGTGATTCAGACGTCTTCACTTTCATATTTCAAAATATCATTTGCGAGTTCGGCATCCCCTTGAGATAGTTTCCGACAATGGTCAACAACTACAAGGAAAAAATATCGACTTGTTATTCGACACCTTCAAAATTCGGAAAAAAAAGTCCACCCCTATATACCCGCAGAGCAACGGACAAGCGGAAGCCACAAACAAAACACTAGCGCTCATCCTCAAAAAACAGTTATACGAGTACAAAGGGCGATGGTGTGAACAGTTACATAACGTTCTGTGGGCATACAGGACAACTCGAAGATCAGCTACTGGGGAATCTCCATTTCTACTCACGTACGGAGCGGAAGCAATAATCCCCACGGAAGTTTTACTACCCACAACAAAGACAGAAGCGTGGGAGAAGAACCTCACCACGGACATGATGTTAGAAAAGCTTGATGACCTCGAAGAAAGAAGAGAGACTGCACTACAGAAAATGGAAAACTACCACATAGGCTGGCAGAGAGAATATAACAAGAAAGTAAAACTTAGGAATTTTGTAGAAGGCCAGTATGTGTTAAGAACTATTCCCCAATACCAGCGAGAAAAGAAGTGGGGAAAATTAGCACCAACTTGGGGCGGACCCTACGTGATACACGACGTAGCCGGAAATGGCTCCTACTATCTACGTAATCTGAAAGGGGAAATACTCAGGCACCCGTGGAACGCCAAATACCTCAAGCCATACTATCCATAATCCATCACCTTCGTATGCATTTCAGAAGAAGAAAGTTGACTTACAAGTCCGCATGTTTCTATCTCTGATGGAGGAATAGCAGGCCTCAGCTTTTCAATCAATACAAATTTTCATCTTCAATTGACACAACTCTACTCGTTACCTATACGCATTTCGATGCGCTCAATACCCTACTTCGCCAATAACCATAACCAACACCGTATGAGACACATGTATATACCCATAAGCACTTAAATTTACTCAGACTACTCAATACCTATCCTTACACAAAGAGATAAACAAAACAACCGAATACGAATGTACATTGAAAATCATTATGTATATTAATAAAGTGTCAATACTATTGTTACCCCGTGGACGTAGGCCCTAGGGCTGAACCACGTAAACTTGTGTGCAGTTACTATCATGGTACTTCAATAAGGTGAATGTTCCGCAAAGCGGGAACATACACACTACGATACACCGGGAACAAACCGGACAACGCATACACATGCCATCTCTTGAACTCCCCCATAAGCGTCTATAAGTGTACGACCAGGGGGTGACTTCCTAAGGAACGAGATACCCAAGCAATAATTATAAGCCGCGTTACTCTTGAATGCCGGCTAGACCCCCACCGCTCAGTAATCCTCTGGCCCATGAATTAGCTGAGCGGGGTGACAGGTCGCAAGACGATTCCGAGGACACCAACCTACGGAATTGCATTAACACTACAATTTAACAAATCTTACAAATCAAGATCCACGGATAGCAAAACCAATCCGTGGACAACGCAACCATTCACGTGGATTTTGGAACTAATCCACTGACTTTGTTTAAATACAAAGTTTACGGAATTACTTACTATATTAACAGGGATCTATAAAAATAGACGCGAATTCAACAAAATACAAGTTCAGATTTGCACATTGAAGTTTGATCTATTACAGAGGAGGTTGATTACATAACCTAGCAAGAAAAGTAGCAAAAACGCTAAGAAAATTAAGCAATCGAGATCAATCCCCAACATACGATTACGATCTATTGGGAAGGAGCACCATCCGCTGGTTTCTCCTTTAACGACGAAGGAACACTACCACTAGATGAGGGGCGGAGGAACCTGAAGGGAGACCGGGAACCCCGGGCCGCCGAGTATAATTCTTGCTTATTCCATGGGTCTTCTTGAGATCCATCTCAATCTCACCAAGAGTCCCGTTAATCTCCTCCGCCAATCGCTTACGCGCCACGAAGCCTATAGCTACGCTCTTCATCTCAGCTTGAGTTAGGGAAAGGGAAAGATGCTCCGCCTTCTCGTAGCATGCTTCATCGCTTCCTCTCGAGACGGCTTGGACCCCGATGATAGCTAACCTGCTCTTCAAATTGAACTATTTTAGCCTGTGCTTCGGAAAATTTGTCATTTGCATCTTGAAGCTGTCCTTGGAGCTCTGCAGATATTAGAAGAAAGTGAGTAATAACAAATACAACAGGAAGCACACTTGATAACGAAGACATATACCTTCACGGTGGTTAACCGCGGAGTCTCGTGCTTCTGCGGCATAATCATATTCATTCGAAAGCCTATCATAGTCTACCTGCAGGAGATTATGAGCATATTGACTCGCGCTAAGATCATCTCGAAGCATTGAGTTCGAGTGATGATATCGGTTAACCTCATCATTCTTCGATTCTAACCCCTTGTTAAAACGATACATAGTCACCTCTAAGTTCCTCTCATACTCGGCCTGACGATCCACATCAGTTCGAGACGCGGATAAGGCACTACTAAGAGCGCTAGATTACGCCCTAGCATCATCTCGTTCCTTGGAAATACGTCGCATATAAACCCGCACATCAGAGGGATGAGAAGAACGTGCTCGCCGCAATTCTTCTTCCATATCATTAAGCCTAACCTCTAGGGCGGAAATCTGGCCACGGGCTTCCTCGAGCCTATCCCGCGTCCATAAGAGAGTCCCGTTGAGCAACTCACGATCGTGATCGTTTCGATTTTGCAAATCTACCCAACTAAATTTTGTCTGACGCCATTATTTAGCCATAGCGTTATGAACATCCGCGCGAGCATTCCATTTCACTGCTTCGCTCTTAAGTTTCTCAACTAACTCAAAGAATACGCCCTTTTGGCGAACTCTCTCACTACGAAGCCACATCAATTCAGGGACTCCGCCCACCGAAGATAGTACTGCATGAGGAGGAGATAAGAAGGAGACGACTCGGAACATATAGGGAACATCGGAAAAGCAAAGTAGGGGAGGTTCAAACCGAAAGGGACGAAGAATTCTCGCTCAAAGAACCTCTAACTTTTCCTTGACTAAAGCTAGCTCGGAACGGAGCGCAGCCTCATCCACGCCCCGTTGTTCCTTGCGCTTAAGAAGATCCCTCGATTCAGCTTATCTCCCTATCTTTAGAAAAGGCCGCACTTCGACGCTCGAAAGCACTCCTTCACGGTGGCGGAGTTTCGCCTCTAGCTTAAGAGACTTGGCCTTGAAGAGCCAGATAGAGTATGGTTACAATACTCACTCATCATCACCTACGGATCAAAAAGAAATTAGTTCAAATAACATATCCAAGTAAGAGCAGGGTTACGAAGAATGGGATACACCTCCAATAGTCGCTGCTGAGGATAATTATACTCGGTACCCATCAACAACATCCATCATACCGGACAGTGAGAAGGAGGATTCACCACCAAATCAACCCCGCTGGACACAAGATCCTTATCCCACTCTACATCTACAATCTCCGCAGATCGAATCCATATGCTGGCGAGTAAAAGAGTCCGAACTCTTTTCCCCTTCAATCACAGGGGCAGGATGCGGCACGACGAGAAAACCCTTCTCTCTAAGCCAACCTAAGACATCATCATCACCATCCGCGATTAAGGATTGTGGGAAATCATCAGAGGGAGAAACCAAGGGATTCACACCAGGTGCGGCACTAGCTTGACCTTGCGTCAAAATACCCCCAACACCGGAGGAGGTGCCACCATAACCCTCCGGATGAACCAAAGGAACCTTAGCACTAGGCACAGCTGTCGCGCCACCATCACCGCCACCAGAAATATCTCCTTCTTGCAAAGGTGGAGAAGTCTCAATCCGCTCCTCTTCGTCGGACACATCCTCTCCAGCGTTCACTGGACTGCTCACATCTTCGAACTGCGTAGAGTCTCCAGTAGGAGAATTTGACGATTGCTTGGGGTTGATATTTTTCTTTCTAACCACCTGCGGGAGATAATAATAAATAACCTTGAGTATCTCCTTTCCTTGGCATAATCCATATTACTTAAGAAAAGGAAGGGGCATATATACGAAGAATACAAACATACCTTAGCAACACTAGCATTCCGCGAAAGAGGGTTTGCGTCGGAGTTACCCTCCTCGTCCGCATCATCAACATCACGGTAGTAATCAAAATCCATACCTTCGAAACTCATATGCCAAAGGCAATAATGGGCGTAACGAGAAGGAGAGGTTTCGCGGTAGGAGCTGTCAACACTAGGTTGCCAACCATGTGGCCCAGGAACCCAGCCATAGGCCCACGGACCAACAACCTCAATAACGGTGGAAGACCATTCGTAAACATGATCACTCTTGATCCTCTCATCAGCAGGAATAGGAAGACCTTCGGCACCAGGAATCCTTTCCATCTTGGAGTCACTTACTTCGCTCAAGAGGCGAATTTCCCCCTTAACAGGAGCAATATTCCGCAGATTCACAGACCACGGCTTGCGCGTCTTCCTGTTAACATAATCTCCAAAGGATTTGTTAAAGTTTTCAGGAGTATACCACCCTTTCTCCTCTTCTAAGTTGGGAGCATAGCAGTTCATTATCGTTTGCCCCTTGCTACGAAGATATCACTCTCGGAGATGACGAAGGTAATTTCCCGTCAATTGCTTCACCCCACGGTTATGGCTCTTCTTAGCAGTACCGCGGCTAGATAAGACCCGGTAATAGAAATCATCACCAGCTTTATATAAAGGCAACATCAGACCAGCCTCAAAAGCGCCCACGGTCGTCAACGGATGAAAAGCATCGTACGATAATTAACAACCATCTCGTAAGTTATGTCTTTATCAGGCATAGAAACTCACTTGGAAGTGTGAAGACCGTGCTTCACTTTGAAGGCTTCAAGATCTATGTGCCCGAAAGTGAACTTCTTATTACCCATGGGTAGGGGACGAAATGTGACAGCAGAGTCATCTTCATAAGCATCCCCCGCAACATCTTCCTCAGAATCTGCTACCTTCTTCTTAGGAGGAACCACGTCTCCCAAAGACTCCATCTCTGAGGCCTTCCTATTCGCGGGCTGGTTCTTAGTTGTTCTGCCTAAGCTAGGCACATATGAAGACGGAGGAAGATTAGCCCGCAAAGGAGGCATGGTACGAAGAGGCTGCACATTTAAGAGTTCGGCGCGCGAGTCTCGCCGCCTCTTAGAAGACTCATCTCTAGGACGGCTCGAGGCGTATTTCGACCCGGTGGATCACCTCTTTGGAACGGAGGCCTCTGGCTAGAAGGCGAGGATAGACGCCTATCCCGAGGGTTACCCTGAGCGTAGGAAGGAGAAGCCCCTTCCCTGATGTGAGAATCTCCCCGAGGAGATCTATGAGGACTCGGCGGAGGAGTTTGATAAGGTACCCGCGGATAATCCGACATATCTGCGAACACAAACACAAACATGGGAGGACTAGTCAGTCAAGGAAGATCAAAAACGAGGAAATCTCAAGAACAAAGTGAAGAACACGAAGAAAACCCTAAGTTTCACCAGCCGATTAAATTCTCAATTCATTACCCCACTCAAAAAGGATCAAAACGAGCCGGTAAAACACCCGGTTCAGCGGGGGCAATCTTCGATTCCATGACATGCATGGGATTAAAACCCATCACGATTCATCACCGTAAAATCAAAAACTCCACATGAACAAAAATGGCAAACAAACGAGACAAAAACCCTACTGAACCTCAATAGTTGTACGAAGCAAAGAATGACGGCGAAAGAACAACAAAGAAGAAGCGAAGCAACAAAGAATAATGACGTGAATAACAAAGAACGACGGCAACAATGAGAGGTACAACAAAGAATGGTAGCACGAGAAGTTATGAGGAGGGAGATAAAAACATATCACACGGTTCTTCTTCCAACTATAGCTGGAGCCTAGTCACAAGAAGAGGGGCAAATTGTAGATACACTTATTTACCTCCCTCACCACGTATACTAGCATCCCCACGTGGAAGCCACGTCACAAAGGTGGGTGACACACAGGATCATCCGTGGGTCTAGATAGTGCGCCATCTGTCAAGATAAGCGATCGAAGATGAAGGAGCATCAAAGGAAGGTATACCCGCGTAGCACCAAAGAACTTCCCTATTACACTTTACCCCTCACGAGGCAAGATGTGATCAACGTCTAGGTGAAGCCCCACCGACAGACGCGACACAGGGAAGGACCGACACCGCACGGAGCGAAGGGCATGTGTCGGTTGGACCGACGACAAGAACAAAGGCAAAGCTAGCGTGATGAGCGTAGGAATAATAGAAGCCGCGGGATGACAGAGAGGTCCGCGGACTATGCATGTAACACAAGAAGATAAGGATACAACAGCTCTTTCCCAGTCTTAGGAAGAGAGAGAGACAGAGATTGGTCAGCGTGATGATCTTAGGAAGCATAGAAGCCGCGGGATGACCAAGAGGTCCGCGGACTATGTACAAATCACAAGAATATAAAATTATAACAGCTCCTTTCTAAGGGACCCACGTAGAAGAGCTATATATATGACCCTTCCTGTTACATGGAAGGGGGTCGAACAATTGGAGAGAGGGGGAACAATTAGAGAGAAGGAAGGGAAGAGTAAGTATGAGCGTTAACCTTCGGGTTCCATGATCACCCAAAGTCTTTCGACTAATCTTGTAATATTTTACCATCATAGTGAATCACCCTCAGACCTGTGGATGTAGGCCTTAGAGCCGAACCACATAAATCTTTGTCTTATTTACATTTCGTATTGATCTACCCTAATATTTGTATGCATCTCTTAGATCTGTCGTTATGGATGTTGAGGAGATCATGAAAAACCCGTGGGGTTTAGAATCAACGAATCAACATCTATCCCAGCATCTCACAATATGTTCGTACTTTAATGCATGCACTCTGTACATGCGAAGATTGGTTGTGGACACGTTGATGCCTACGTGATTTGCGTGTTCACACATATATAAGACAAAATTCTTCAAGGCGCAACACAGGATCAGGTATATCATCGAAGGGTGCAAGTATAATTGAAAATCCTGAGGTGTAAGTCCATAAGAGAGTGTAGCAAAATTCCTTAACGTTACGGATATGCAGAAACTCAGAGAGTGAAGCCGATCATAAAAAAAATGCATCATTTTCTAGTCGTTTCCAATCTGAGGATAGATTGAAGCAACATCCGCAGCAGGTCCTTCTTTACGACATTTTGACTCTGCAAATACCCCCACAATTACTGTACTAATCTTCGCAATAATAAAGAAAATGTTCTGCTTTTCGAATGTTTCCTGGTATAGCCTCCTTAAAAAATATCAACCGCAAGGAAGGATTCGTGTTCCGGGCATCCGTGATAGCTAGGTCCCCCCCTCTGTGTTAAAACTTCCACGAGTCTGTTGTACTCTGCGCATAATCTATTGGCATTTTGCTAAGATTCCTAGTAATACCTTCAAGTGTCTACTGCCTTACGCTCACATTAAGTGCTTAAGTACACACATTATCAATACAAGTAGTGAGCACGTGCGTTGCACGTCGGCGATGCTATTTTCTACTTTGCGAATAATTTGGTGGTGATTCGACACTATATTTTTTTTATCTGAAAATTAGTCGTTTTTTGTACTTAAGAATGAATCTTTTTTTTTTTTTTTTTTTTTAGATTTCTTAATTTATTTTTAAGTTATGTCTAAATTTTAAGTTGTTTCTAATTTTTAAGGAGAAAACATATAAAATTTGGAGAAATATAAAAAAAATTAAAAAAAAAAAATTTGATATCATTATTTGTGCTCGTTGCGTAGCTAATTTAAAGGGCTTTCCAAATATATAAAATTTACAAAAATCCGACGTGTAGTTTAAAAGATATGAGGTTTTTAAATATATAAAAAGTGCATTTACTCTTATGTCCCTGTAAATATCCTTTATACCACTTCTTTAAAATCTAACGACTGATAAAAAAGAGGAAGTCTAATGATCTAACGGATAATAGCAATAGTTCGGACGGAATTCTATTTATAGATCTAATGGTGGAATTTTAAAGTTTGGAGATCCAACGGTTATGTCTACTTGAGTTTTGTAATCCCTTGTTGCCATTAAAAGGGGGGAGATTACACGCTTTGACCTTCCCTTTGCATCTCTATTGATATAAATCTAGCTACTTTTGAATCAAGCAATAATGACAACTATAAACAACCACCATATGTCTTCTCGTCAAATAATAGGGACATCGACCCCTCTCCTTCCCAAACGCTATAAAAAAATAAAATCAAATTCAACATCATGTAGACAACGCCCTAGTTCAAGTTCATAAAATGAATCTCTGATTAAGGAGAGGGAGAGATCGTTCTAACCTTGTAAGAGAGAGGAGCTATGAAATTTCAATAAGAATTAGGGCTTCTTACCTGAACTTGATCGACGGTAAATCATTATCTTTCCCCATTCAACCAATTTTCTGAATAAATATCCATTTCTTTCACTCACTCACTAATGGTTAGATTTATCCGTCTCGGAAATTTTCAAAAAAATTTATAGATAAGCTAATTCTGGAATTATAAAAATGAAATCCAAAGAAATTTTCCTGAAAAGGAGAGGGTACCCCAAATATACCTTAAGCTATTACTTTTCCTTCCTATAAGTCCTTTATCTGAAAGCGATTGTCTATGGACTGAGTCGATACAATACAACAAATCGGTTCACACTTTGTGTGATCGTCTATGGATACTAGATCGAGACAATACAACAACAAAGTGTGTTTACTTGATACAAAGGTTTGGACTTAACCAAACTGAATAGGATTCACGTATCAAGTAAATAAGAATTAACGTTTGTACAATTTACTTTAATTATAATAAAACAATTATAATGCGGAAATATAAAGTAAATGAGACAGCAAGATTTTGTTAACGAGGAAACCGCAAATGCAGAAAACCCCCGGGACCTAGTCCAAAATTGAATACTCTCAAGATTAATCCGCTATACAAAATAAGACAACTTCGTATAGTTGAGACCAAGCAACTAAACCTATAGTTCACCTAGTTCCTTCTGTATTCCCACGCCTCCAACCTGTAAACAAGTCACGTATTTGGACCAATTCCTTTGGTTCGTATTCCAAACAGTAAAGGAACAAAAAATCTGTTTGGTATCAACTCTCTTCAACCAAGTGATATGAGTTGCGCAAAGGTTCCCTTGTTTATCTTAACATAAACTCCTTTGCCAGGTTCCAAGATCTATCTTATGTTCAATCACCCAAAGGCAATCGTTAAGATTAAGCCAATAAATACCTTTAATCACAAGGAATCGTATTGATGCCGATCTTTCTCAATTAATCAATCCAATCTACCACAAGGATAAACCGATTATTAATTGGATACTCTTTTTCCCAAACAAGTATTGTGCACACCAAAGATTATAAAACCAAGTCAGAAATCTTCAATATCTTCTTTGTCTTCAAATCTTCTTAAATATTCAATAAACACCTGCACACAACCACTTGAATCTCTTGTGATCAACTACACACAGAACGGAGTCTGTTAACAATGGATTATCACAAGATTGTCTTTAGATCTAACAACAGTCTAAAGATCCCTGTCGAAACCTTAAACTAGTTTGAGTGAATCTTATATCAGAAGAGATGATTCTCAAGCATAAACAAACTAGGTGCAATCAAAGTTCAACCACCGTTAGTCAATCAAATCAATACGAAAACTAAATATAAACCGCAATATCTAGTTTCCCACAAACGGGTCGCACTAGAGCTTCTCAATCCCAAAGAAGGATTTAAATTGAGCTTCCGTAAGAGATTTCACCTAATTAGATTACTCTCATCTCCGATAGGAGGCTTCACCAGTAACAAAGACAAATGAGGAAGTATATGTCACGCAGGATTAGTTTGCTAGAAATGCAAACTCAAAGTATTTATAGACAAGGAAGTTTGGACACCAAGGAATTTCCAAAACCGAAAATATTCGCAAGATATTTTTCATTACTCCACCAAATTCTGTTTTCATAATTCCTGTGAATGCACTGTCCAAAAATAATGATCGAAATCTCCTTAGAAAATCTCTAATTAGTAAATGCACATTACTAATTCTTATTTTCCATATATAATTAAAAAGTTTCTTAACTTATTTAATTCGATCTTGGGATTTACTTCCTTCTTAGTCTTTAAGGAATATCTTTGAACAATAAAGAAAAAGCATTAATGCACCGTGTTCAAAGAGTGACGACATCTTACTCTTGCAAGTCCTTTTTCATACTTTCTCACTTGAAACCGATTTACCACGCTTCCAAACAAGTTTAGAATTGGTTCATCTGACTTTCAAGAACTATGTGATTGATCAAGTAACACTCAATCACAACTAATGGGTTTATGGTTCTAACAAAACAAGTTTCGGTTCTACCTCCATGTGAGTATTGTGCATAGTTACACTAGCTTACCAAAGATACGGCTGACTAGGTACTAGGATCGGTTCCCCACATATATTTGGTATCTAACTTGTATGCACTGCACATGTCCATAGGATCGGATCCCCCTTCCCAAAACGTGTTGCACATGTTCATAGGATCGGTTTCCCTTTCTTCCATAAACCTTGATGCACCTCATAAAAGGATCGGTTTCCCTTGTGATGCACTGCCCCTCTTACTAGGATCGGTTCCCCTTCTCCCAGTAATAAGTTCAGACATACACAACCCGATCATACCCAAGGTGATTACTTAAGATCGGTTTCACTAATAAAAGTCATATCAATAATATGTCAGGCCTCATGTGAATAGTCTTACCAAGAACATAAACAAGTCATGAGCGGTTATACTAATCACACATATTGGTCGTTCATAAGATATGCATTGAAGAACAGCCCCAATAACGCCTGTCGATTTCCTTTTCAGTTCACAACACATATCATGAACTTACTTCCTTAGAACACATGTAAACATTGTTCCCTAGGATGAAATCCTCACCTCATACCCATACATAATCACAATAGCATTCATAAGATTATGTCGATGTCTTATATACAAAGTTTAATGGTTAAGCAAGAAACTTCATATTGTATTCCTTAATACTATGTCTATCCAGAGTGTTCATGCTTCACAGTTTTATGTTTTCAATATGCACGACTTGAAAGATACGTTAGGGAATGAAACAGTTCAAGTCAAATATCACTAACCTCAATGGAAGGATGATGTTGTCGTTGTAGATCCGCACTTCTTCACTTCTTCAAGTCTTCGCAATACTTGTAATGTCTCACCCTAATACTTTCAAGCTAACATATACGAAGTTGACTCTAGTACATTTAAATCAAGCGATTTCTTAAATGAGTTTTGTCTCACTAAAATATGACAACCAATCTTGACATACCAACGTTTGGTGGGTTCAACCGAGCAGTGCTCTAACAATCTCCCTCTTTGTCAATTTTAGTGACAAAACTCTTACAATCATATGGATAAATAAATTACAATAATTTATTACACATACGCTTGATTCCCGAATTCAACAACACACAACCTGCATTAATTCAATCCTTAAAATGCCGCTGTTGACATTATAATAACAAAGCTCATACTCCCCCTAAAGGTGAGATATGTAGATTTTCAATCCGCACGTCTTTGTTATCCCAATCACATGATATGTTACTCCCCCTTAGTCTGTGATTTTCCTCATTCATTAGATAAATGTTTCAAGCACCATTGTCCTCTTCCCTAGTGACACCAACCAACCATAATATTGATACCAGCATCACCTGTTTACTCCATATATTTCTCTCCCTTTTTGTCACAAAAATGACAAAGAAGTGAACAAATAAAGGACAACATGAAAAGGATCTTACAAATCTCAAAATAGACCTGCTACATGTTGAGTCAAGCACGAGGGTTTTACACATCATTTTTGATAACCAATATAAAAACCAAAACTACAAATTAATTATGTTTTGATATGTTATCATGGAAATAATTGCCCGAAGAAATTTTCCCAACTAGTTTAGCAAACCAAAAATCAACTAAGTAACTTAGTTCCTTTGCTAAACCCATTGTATAAATACAACCGCTTCATTCGATAAAACCAAAACAAAGATAAACACCATTTTTGTCATCAGGTTCTAACTATCCATACAACTTAGACCTTTAGATTTCAAACAAGCAAAATACTAGGTTAGTTAATTAGCATTTACTTGTTTAGGCTTTCGGCTAGACTTGAATAACCGAAACCTCCACTTTGATAAGTCTAACTAAGATCAGAATTAACTTAGTTTAGCTTATCCGGAATCTAATTGGACTAAACAACTCGTCCTGTCAACATATTCATTCGTTAATCCATAAATAATTCATACAAACCAATAAATCAACTTGGATAATTATTCACCTCAACCGGATGCAATTGAAACTACACATATAAACCAAAGTTTCACTATTGCACCGAAATTTTGTAAGCTTAAGCAATTGATACTACACAATAAAGCAAAATAACAATTGTTTTACTTAACTGGAAGCAATTGAATTAACATAGACATTAAAGCACCGTAATTGCACCAAATTTCGTAATCCTAAACTATTGATATCACACAACAAAGCAAGATAACAAAAGTTTTACTTAACCGGAAACAATTGAATCAGACACACATCCATACATACATAATGGAATAAACAAATCAATTGTACCAACTATTTCGTTTAAGTAAAAGCAATATATATATATATCAAATAAAAATAGGCTTTTATTAAAACAGGAAAACAATTAACTAACAAGATTGTTACCTCAACTTCGTATCCAACTTCTCCAAATATGATTGCATCGCTTTCTTTTTCCGGGAGAATTGATAATGAAATACCATTATGTTGTCATTCTCATGCCAAAAAAAAAAAGAATAACAACAACCAACCTTTACCAGAGAAAGGTTGAAAATCGGTTTTAACAATTGCAAGCAAAAATTGAAAACCATCGAAACACATATGCTTTTATGCTAAACCAAAACCGATCAACATATTGTGACTTTTTCACATATTGTTTCTACCAGAACCCCTCATGATCCTTTGATAAAGCCTACCAACTTGGGCTAGAACTTAATCCTGCTAAATCAAAAAGTCACCAAAACCATAAGGGTACACAACATACTATGAGATCAAATATCAAGGTATAAACCGAAATCAAACATCTCATACACATACATAGCAAATAAATAAAGCATTAAAGTACCGGCTATGTAAATCAAAAACTATCACAAAAAAAATTATAAATCAAATAAATTTATTCATAATAGTTTTGTTCAATGAAAGCAATCAAAAATTGATGTCTATTTTTCTAATACAACTCAGTCCTTTATATCAGCACCACATGAAGGAAGGTGTTTATGGGTGAAAACTATCTCTGCCGATTTTGGTAATTTTGGGGTGTGTGGATGAGAAATGAGTTTGAACCTTAAACAAATGCACTGCACGGGAGTGCTTTTGATTCGAGAAATCAATCTATACAATTCTGGATTAAATCAAGAAATGGTCGTTCCAGACTTGTTTCGGTCACAAAGTGAAGGAGATGGGGTTGATCTTAGAGAGGGAAGCGAAGAAGGTGTTGAGATTGTGAAGGTGTATGCTGTTTTATGACTTGTAACAGAAAGGTGAGCAGGCTTACGAATAATGCAAGCAGGCTCTGAGTGTTTCGAATACAATTGTATTAACACTTGATTTCTGTGTTGTTTTTTTTGGAAATAGGGAGGAGAACCTATTTATACAAGTCTTTTGAGCCTTATTCACGTCTCTCATGGGAAGTGGAAAAAGTGGAATGACGGAGTAGTGGAGTTGTGTGTTAGTGTCACACGATCCGTCATGCCCACTTCTCCCATCATCACTAACTGTCCATGTCTTCTTGACACGTTCTTGTGATGGCGCGTTGCACGCTGCACGCTGTAAACCGCCAGACCAATACCCCAGTATGTATCCCCCAGTTTGTGACATGATTGATATCTCGAGTGTGTGGATCGTGGAACCCACAGAAGGTAGCATTTAATGCTGGGTTAAATAACTAAGTTATTTGGTAAGTAGATATTTATAACATATCGTGTGTATTCTATGCATGTAATGCATTGAATATATTCAGAATGTATTAAGCATCGCTGTTTTAAGGCTTAACGGAGTAGGTCGAGGATTAAGCATCTTAAAACTTACGTATGCCTAGCCATCGTCGATTCATCGTTTGGAGGTTGCATGGGCAAGCCATGCTTTTTCCGATCACTCTATGTGGAAGAGTGGCGGATGATGATCACGGTAATAACTCATTTGTCACCTAATTTCCATTCTAGGCTATCCGTCCAAGCTAGCGAAGTTGGACGGATGAGATGGCTTGCGACCCTAATCTGCGACCATTGGATTAGGGTTTGGGAGGTATGCAAGCTGCCACTTTCTGCTCGAACGAATTCAAGCTTAGGGAGCGTTTCTGGAGGGACCGATTGGTCTTGCAAGGAGGTGGCACGCTGGTGTTTACGCCATGCTTGCTTGACTCGCAAAGGTCCGATCTAGACCATTCAATTTGGCTGGCTATGAGGAATGGTGGAGATCAGTTTTCAATAGGAATCCTGTGTCATAAAGGATTCCTTAAGGAGGCGTGGTATGCCACCTTTGGGCGCATGAACCGAGATGTTTGTCCCAGGCCGGTCTTGGCCGATCAGTCAAGTATGAATCCGGGCCCACGGTGATCGCGTCGACATGCTCGGGACCCTTTAAATCGACATATACACCCTCTGTCTAAGCCTGCAAAGATGGACACTCGTGATCATTTTGCCACCCATGGATGATAAAGCAAACCCTAGTTTAGGGTTTCGGACCGGCCAACTTCAAACGATCGGTTTTGGTGATTGCGCGCCTCATTTGGGGAGGAAAATTACGCGGGTCTCACCTTGGGTTGGCGGTGAACACATGCATGCTTGCTTCACGGTCCTGGGCGCGAGATAAGCCATCCAACCATGCATGTGAAGTTGGATGGTCGTGATCTGTTTGGGACTTTCACGGTTTCTCAAGGCATCACACTAACCGTGTTTGGGAAACTGTTTATTGCTATACGACCTGGTTATAGGAGAATCGATCAAACAGGTGGAAAGTGGGCCCGTCAATGGGTGTACCAACACTTCACCACTTGATCGAGGCACAATCTAAACCATCCAACCATGCCTGCGAAGTTGTACGGTTGCGACCTCTTTGAGATAATTTTCCGATAGTCTTATGCATTCAAGACACTCCATGCCTGCTCGACCATCCCTCCTCAAGACTAGTGCTTGGAGGCTATTTGGGGTAAGCATGCGTTCGACCAACCAGGGCATAACCGGGCCTACTGGTGGTTATTGCAGTGGTTGCCTGCCCCTGCTAGGGTTCGTCTAGGATGGTTAAATCGTGCGGCCAACTTGCATGGTCGAGATTGATTCTGAGACTTCTATGGACAATCCATATTCAATTATGCTCGGTCGGGCTAGTATAACACACCGAGAGATGATCCTCTTTGTTAGAAAATAGTATAGCATGTACGAGTATTTTGTGCATGCCTCACTGTTGATACTTGGATATTCATGTCACTCTGCTGAGAGTAACAATAAGTCATCATGCCGCACCAACCATGAGAGATCTGCTGAGAACATCACAATAAATACGATGCGATTCATGCATTAATTGGTAATGCTAAAATTCACAGAATACTTGGGATTGTTGTTACATGCTCCATTCTAGGTGAATTAATAAAGCGAAGAAGTATTCATCACTTATTAAATAGCCTTATTCTTTGCAGGACGGATGTGCAAAAATTGGTTTTACAACTTTAGCCATGAACTAAAATCTACCATCAACGTTAAGACCCCTGTCTAGCACATAATGGTTGCATCATTGTGGGGGTAGGCATGATATGGTGACGAGTATAATCGTAAAAGACAAGATAAAGAAAGTTTACCTTGAGGGACTCTGGACGGCCATGTTGTCAATCATCCACGTGAGTACGCTAGGCGTGACCACGAACCTTGGTGGGACCAGCTTCCTCCTTCGGGTATTTGATTCAAGAAGGGAATCCTTCTTCCACCAGAGTTCTCCAATTACTTGTGTATAAAATAGGATCGACCCTTTTTTTCTTTTCTTTTTTGTTCGAACAGTTTCTCCCGTTCGTGACTTTGGCTCGCCGAGCATTTCTGCCGCTGCCACCGCTGTGGACACTGCCGGAGCTTGCTGCCGTTGTTGTTGTTCGTCCGTAGAAAATTGTATCACGTCGCATACATGAGCGAATATGGGCTCCACCTGTGCACACTCCTACCAAATGTGGTATTTTTTGTGCCTGACTTTGATTGGGGATGGTTGTGCCTGCTTCGACCAATATGGGGCTAGTTGTGCGTGATCGATGTGGGACCCGCCGCATGCCTAATTTTTCTAGGGTCGGTCGTGCCTGCTTCGACCAGACACCAAACTTGTTGCCTCACCCAACACCAGACTTTCCCCTTGACCAACACCGGCATTGCCTTGACGAACATCGGCCTTGCTGCCATAACCAATACCGGTCTTGCTGACTAACACCGGTCTTGCTATCTAATATCGGTCTTCCCTTTGCTCTAACGTGGGACCCAGGCATGATTGCTTTTCCCAAATGTGATCCTTATACGTTCGAACGTGGTGTGGGTCCCATTGTGTTCATGTCCTCCTACGACCAAGGGAGCATGCTTCACTTCTCCTATCGACTTCAAGGTTTGTCATGTTTCGCTGGGCCCTTGTGAAGGATGGATGAGACGCATGTTGAAAAATGAGTACACCAAAGATAACTTGATTAATGCATCTTGCGTGTTGAAACGACTCGAGAGGATGTTAAAGTGGCTTCTGGTGCGAACGTTGAGGTAGATCCTGGAGAGAGTGTTGAAGCGGCTTCTGCTGGAGGGAGCGTTGAAGCAGCTTCTTCTAGAGAGAGCATTGAAGTGTTGAAGCGACTTGTTCTTTTGGAGAGAGAGTTGAAATGTATTCTTCAGGAGAGAGAACATTGAAGCGGCTTGGAGGGAACGTTTGTATCGGCTTCTGCTAAAGGAAGCTTTGAAGCGTTCTCTTCTTCAGTTTGATTTCCCCTTGCAAACTATATGCTTCTTGATTGACCATCTCTCTTGTGTTGAAGAAGTCCTTGACTGACGGCGAAAGAATTTCATGTTGAGCCTCAATCCCCAAGCGTGATTTATATGGTTCTATCTTGTATGGTCGGTGAGTTTACCATAATAAAGATATCGACATCTCTCCTCCGTGACTCTATTACTTCTCCGTGGGGATATAAAATATGCAGAAGTATGGATTACCTTTGGTCATGGTGGTTGTTGCTATGGTGAAGCTCGTGAACTGGTATCAACAAACGAACAATAGTTCTTAGCTGCACCTATGATCATAAGAGACAGGCAGGTATAAGCGTGATAGCAACTTGCACGAACTTGGCACTCTTCATACAACGGTAGAGATCATCTCGTTATTAGAGGGATAAGCTAGAACCGATGGCTTTCTTGATATTTCTTCATGGAATAGAGAAGGGGGAGACAGTCCCCTGCCCGCGAGTATCCAGAGCTCTCTACTTGATAGATGTTGTCACGCTAGGTTCACGAGGCCATCTTTACATTTGATCTCTTGAGTATATCCCCGTCTTTGGCCATCTTGTAATCATAATGGTAGCGTGTTTGCATCTCTCTAAATTCACCATATTTGATATGGGCAGCGGTAAGCAGTCCCCAGTCGTACTTCTTTGGTAATGCAACTACTTCTTCTACGGGAGACAGATTCTGAAAGCGTCTCTCATTGACGTAGTTACCGTCGATCCAGATATGGAATATCTTGGATGTTATTTCACCATTGCGGCAGTCATGCATATGGTACATGAGTTTGGAGTTGGTGATTTTGGAAGTGCAGGATGTTGTATCTCGGTGGTCTTCCTCTTGATGCTCAAACGAAACTGCTTTACAGAATGCTGAAGCTTGCATTGCCTGTTGGTGAGATATATGTTTCCACGAACATCATGTGGCTCTTTATGACGGGCATACTTGTTCTTTCTAGAAAGGTAGTTGTTGTTGCAACCTGAGCGTTTAGCAGCTTCACGGAGTTCAGAGGGTGTCTGAAAGCAATGCTCTTCGACAAAGCACGATTGACAGGTACCATCCTATTGATGCACAATTACACCACTTGTTGTTCAGTCACATTTGGATTGTGACCCTTTAGTGCCTGAATTCGGGACCTCTTGACATAATCATTTGGATGTTCCCTGTTTCGCTGAAGTATTCCTCTTAAGTCTGACAGAGTGATTCACCCAATCTGTGGATTCTTTCTCGACATGATGATGTGGACATCACTATCTTCTTGAGGCTGCTCCCTTGAGGTATCAGCTTCAGTAGATCTGAATACGTCCCGCGTTCGCTCTCGTCCGGGCTTGCCCATGAATCCTTGGAGTTCCTTCACAGTTTGCGGAGGTGGAATCGTGAGGATATCTTGGGTCTTGGATGGGTCCACTTTGATTCCCTTAGCAGTCACCTAAATCCCAGAAATTTGTTTGAAGAAACGCCGCATTTTAAAGGATTCATCTTCAACTTGTATTCACGACACTCGAACACTTGTAGTAAGACACCTGTGTGGTCCACCCGAGCTTTTGATTCGACTACTATATCATCCACATAGTCTTCAACTTGCTTATGCATCATGTCATGGAAGATTTCCGCCATAGCGCATTGATACGTTGCACCGACATTCTTTAAACCAAATGGCATTACAGTATAATAAAAAATTCTGAGAGGAGTTCGAAAAGGCTGTCTTACTTGCGTCATGCTCGTACATCCTTATCTGATTGTACCCGTTATATCCATCCATGAAGGAGAATACGTGTCTGCTGGTAGCATCTACTAGCATGTCGATGTTAGGTAGAGGAAAATCGTCTTTGGGACAACATCTGTTCAAGTCTCTGAAATCTACGCAACACCTGATCTGTCCGTTTTTATTTTTCACCGGAACTACATTATCCAACCAGGTCGGAAGATGGACAGACTTAATGAAGCCAGCACCTAGCAGCATCTGAATCTCAGACTTGATCGGCTCTTCCACCTCGTGCCTGAATTTCCTCGGAGACTGTATGATCGGCTTGGATCCAGGTATGACATGCAGATGATGGGTGACCAATTTTTCATCTAAACCAGGAATTTCTTCATACATCCAAGCGAATATGTCCTGGTATTCTTTGAGAAGTTGCACAAGTTTCGTGTGTTTATCTGTGGACAAGGTTGAGATAATGGAGATAGGCCTGGGAGATTCTCCATTCCCGAGATTAACGACTTTGAGATCATCAATCGTGAAGTTGGTGACGTCATGCAGCTGTTGTGGAGCATCCAACACCTCTTCTTGTGGCTCTTCGTTATTATAGCATTCCATTAGGAGGAGAGACTGGGTAGCAGTCTTCCCTGCTAATTGCTAATAGCGACGTCGGTATACGGTCTTCCCTTTCTGATCACGGCTCGCCACAAAAGTTCACTCTCTTTTAGTGTGAACATGAGTTGTGGCTTCACCAGATGAAGAAGGTTGTCCTGAAATATCGTGGGGCTTAGCCTTCAATGATGCAAGTCGTTCCTCCTCCTAGATTGATGCCCACGTGGGGAGTGGGATGCAATGAACTTTTCCTGATTCATCCCACCGAGTTTCTTTTGGCTCAAACAACTCCACTCCACATATTGGTGCGTAAGGAGACAACGACGCATGAATACGAATGACTTCTTTATTCAGCACAGTCATCAGGCACTGGTGATACGTTGAAGGTACAATCCTATTGTCATGAATCCACGGTCTCCCAAGTATCATGTGGTAGTCTGGCTCTTTCTCTATGACTTCGAATTTCACCTTTGACTAGACAGGTCCTACAGATAAATTCAAATGGACATACCCGTACGTGTTGTTTTGGTTTCCCTCAAAGTCTGTCATCGTGGTAGGCTGCTGCAGGATCTTTCTTGGGTGAACCTTTGTCATCATGAGTGTCTTGAGGGTAATCACATTCGAAGATGCTCCTGTGTCGATAAGGGCCCTCTTAAATTCTGAATCCTTGATGCGTGCAGTATCGTGCAGGGCCCGGTTGTGACCTTCTTCCGCCAACATGTCTTCTTCTGGACAATGTACTTCAAGGCGTTGCATTCACTGGTAGGGTGGCGTAGAAAACGGTGGTAATGACAATATCTCGGATCTATCATCTCTTGGTCAGTCGGTTGACGCCATACCTGAGGCAGTTGGACCTCTCCGTCTCGTACCCACATCTCCAACAATTCTAAGACTTTCTTCATTGAGAATGGGAAGTGTGGGTATCTCGACCTAGAGTTTCCTTGCATTGAAGAATGCTGCTGTGATATCTCTTGTCGACTTTGGTATGAAGAACGTTTCGGAGTTGGAGCGTCAGCGTGCGTCAACATGTATTCCCAGCCTCTGTATTCATGTGACTCTTGGATGATTTCTCCTTCTTCAGGAAGTTCTTCGTTTGGCTGAAAAGTCGCGGAGGATTGAGCAACATTCTACACTTCAGTAAGGGTTTAGAGATATAAATCTCCCAGCAAGGCTTCATAAGCTAACCCTTTTCCTTTGTCCAATAAAGGTTATGAAATCCCTGACAAGTCCTTTCCTCTGTAGTGTTGCTTGGAGCCTCCTTCGTTATCCTGGTCATGCCGCTCGGCACTCCCCGATCTCCTGGTGTGGCCATGTGTTCTTTCTGTATCCTTGTTGGTAGAAATATGATTTCTAGGTAGAGATTCAACCGTGTTGTCATTAGCGACGCTCCCTGGGTAAGCACATGCAGAACCTTCACGTAATTGAACTGCTATATCATTCAAAAGACGGAACGTCTCAGTCTTCCTTCTAGCGATACCAGCTTGGTTTGCTAGGACGTCTTCTAGCATTCTACACTCTCCATGAGGTTTGGATCATTCACGGCTTCCGGATAACTCGGCTGGGGAGGATACATCATAAGATAGAAACTGGACTTTGCAATTAAAATAAATGAACAGGTTGATGATTGAAATGGATCTAAGATCCATCCCCTAGAAATTGAGAAAATAAAACCGGGTATTTAAAAGATGAAATTGAGAGCCGGAAATTGATATTGCAACCGATAGATTAATCTCCCATTGTGGTCGCTAATTGTTTACGGGTGAAAACTATCTCTACCGGTTTTGGTAATTTTGGGGTGTGTGGATGATAAATGAGTTTAAACCTTAAACAAATGCACTACACGGGAGTGCTTTTGATTCGAGAGATCAATCTATACAATTCTTGCCTAAACCAAGAAATGGCCATTCCAGACTTGTTTCGGTCACAAAGTGAAGGAGATGGGGTTGATCTTAGGGATGGAAGTGAATAAGGTGTTGAGATTGTAAAGGTGTAGGTTGTTTTATGACTAGTAACAGAAAGGTGAGCAGGCTTACGAATAATGCAAGCAGGCTCTGGGTGTTTCGAATACAATTGTATTAACACTTGATTTCTGTGTTGTCTTCTTTGGAAATAGGGAGGAGAACCTATTTATACAAGTTTTTTGAGCCTTATTCACGTCTCTCATGGGAAGTGGAGAAAGTGAAGTGATGGAGTAGTGGAGTTGTGTGTTAGTGTCACACGATCCGTCATGCCCACTTCTCCCGTCATCACTAACTGTCCATGTCTTCCTGACACGTTCTTGTGATGGCGCGTTGCACGTTGCACGCTGTAAATCGCCAGACCAATACCCCAGTATATATCCCACAGTTTGTGACATGATTGATGTCTCGAGTGTGTGGATCGTGGGACCCACAGAAGGTAGCATGTAATGATGGGTTAAATAACTACGTTATTTGGGAAGTCGATATTTATAAAATATTATTTGTAATCTATGCATGTAATGCATTGAATATATTCAGCATGTATTAAGCATCGCTGTTTTAAGTTTTAACGTAGTAGGTCACGCATTAAGCATCTTAAAACATATGTATGCATATCCATCTTCGAGTGATCGTTTGGAGGTTGCATGGGCAAGCCATGCTTTGGACGATCACTCTATGTGTAAGAGTGGCGGATGATGATCACGGTGATACCTCACTTGTCGCCTAATTCCCATTCTAGGCTATCTGCCCAAGCTAGCGAAGTTGGACGGATGAGATGGCTTACGAACCTAATCTGCGACCGTTGGATTAGGGTTTGGGAGGTATGCAAGCTTCCACTTTATTCTCGAACGAATTCAAGCTTAGGGAGCGTTTTTGGAGGGACCGATTGGTCCTTCAAGGCGGTGGCACGCTGGTGTTTACGCCCATGCTTGCTTGACTCGCAAAGGTCCAATCTAGACCATTCAATTTGGCCAGCTAAGAGGAACGGTTGAGATCATTTTTCAATAGGAATCCTGTGTCGTAAAGAATTCCTTAAGGAGTCGTGGTACGCCACCTTTGGACGCACGAACTGAGATATATGGCCAAGGCCGGTCTTGGACGATCAGTCAAGTATGAAGTCGGGCCCACGGTGATCGCGTCGACATGCTCGAGACCCTTTAAATCGACATATACACCCTCTGTCTAAGCCTGCAAAGATGGACGCTCGTGATCGTTTTGCGACACATGGATGATGCCGCAAACCCTAATTTAGGGTTTCAGAACGGCCAACTTCAACCGATCGGTTTTGGTGATTGCGCGCCTCCTTTGGGGAGGACGGTTGCGCGGCTCCCACCTTGGGCTGGCGGTGAACACATGCATGCTTTCTTCATGGTCCTGGGCGTGATGTGTTTGGTACTTTCACGGTTTCTCAAGGCATCACACCGACCGTGTTTGGGAAACCGTTTATTGGTACACGACTTGGTTGTGGGAGAACCGATCAAGCAGGTGGAAAGTGGGCCCGCCAATGGGTGTACCAACACTTCACCACTTGATCGAGGCGCAATCTAAACCGTCCAACCACACCTGCGAAGTTGGACGGTTGCGACCTCTTTCAAACTATTTTGCGACAGTCTTATGCATTCAAGCCACTCCATGCCTGCTCGAACATCCTTCTTTAGGACTAGTGCTTGGCGGCTATTTGGGGTAAGGCATGCGTTCGACCAACCAGGGAATAACCGGGCCTGCTGGTGGTTATTGCAGTAGTTGCCTGATCCTGCAAGGGTTCGTCTAGACTGGTTAAATCATGCGGCCAACTTACATGGTCGTGATTGATTTTGAGACTGCTATGGACTGTCCATATTCAATTATGCTCGATCGGGCTAGTATAACACACCGAGAGATGATCCTCTTTGTTAGAGAATAGTATAGCATGTACGGGTATTTCGTGCATGCCTCACAGTTGATACTTGGATATTCATGTCTCTCTGCTGAGAGTAACAATCAGTCATCATGCCACACTAACCATGAGAGTTCTGCTGAGAACAACACAGGAAATACGAGGCGATTCATGCATTAATTGGTAATGCTAAAATTCACAGAATACTAGGTGAATTAATAAAGCGAAAAAGTATTCATCACTTATCAAATAGCCTTATCCTTTGCAGGACGGCTGTGCAAAAATTGGTTTTACAACTTTAGTCCTGAACTAAAATCCACCATCAACAGAAGGTTTTCATTTGCATTTTTCAGATTGTGAATTTCTTCAAGTAGAAAACCTTGTTTCTTAACCAGAACCTCTTGCATGTGAGAAATTTTCATGAAGGATTCTGCAAGAGCATATAGTTCTGTATTTAATTGAACACAAAAGAGTGTCAATGCTTTAATACACTGATCTTTATTCAGCGTATTCTCTCTTTCCTTCTTGCTAAGCCAATCTCCCTTTTTGATTTTACCCTTAATCTCAAGAGAAACCACTGACTTATTCTTAGAATGATCATTCTAATCTATCATCTTTTTATACAAAGATGTTTGATCCAAACTCATGGTTCGAACAAAGAAATATCACAAAACAAAAGGATCCCTTTATATTTCTCATATTTCCGAAAATATAATATATCTACATATACGAATATATCAAATATTTTCAATTGCTAGATTTTATTTCCATAATCTACACAAAGGTGCCTTGATTTATTCTTCCTCACTCGAATATGGCACACATGGTGAGGAAGGAATTCTAATAACGATCAGGTGGTATTAGTATGAGATTTTCTCTCATTATGGAATTTTGAACAACTCGAGTGTTCTTGATCTAGAATCATATGAGAATTTCTCCTTTTGTTACCTCGAGCTAGCGAAGTATCTAGACTTAGGTTGTCTACGCAACTTTTAGCAGTTTTGTTCTTGAGATAATTTTTGCACCTTATCTTATCCTTTCCTTTACCATTAGGTGATTTAATAACATCAGATGTGTTTGTGGGAGAAAACTACTTCTGCAGGTTTAGGTAATTTTGGGTGTGTGTGGATGAGAAGTGAATTTAAACCTTCAACAAATGTGTTGCACGATGAGCACTTTTGATTCGAGAGATAATCTGTACAATTCTGGCCTAAACCGAAGACACGGCCGTTCCAGATTTGTTTCGGTCACAGGTGAAGGATGTGAGGTTGATCTTAGGGAGGGAAGCGAAGAAGGTGTTGAGAGTATGAAGGTGAAGGCTATTTTATGACTTGTTAACAGAAGGTTGAGCAGGCTAGCAAATGTTGCAGGCAGGCTCTGGGTGTTGAATACGATGGTATTAACACTTGGATTTTTTGTGTTCTTGGAAATAGGGAGGAGAACCTATTTATACAAGTCAATAAGCCTTCATCACGTCTCTCGTGGGAAAGTGGAGGAAGTGGAGTGATGGAGGAAGTGGAGTTGTGTGTTAGTGTCACACGGTTGCTTGCCCACTTCTCCTATCATCGCTAACTGCCCATGTTTCCCTGACACGATCTTGTGATGGCGTATTTCACGATGTACGCTGTAAACCACCAGAAAAATACCCCAGTTTGTATCCCCCAGTTGTGACGTGATTAACGTCTCATGTGTGTGGATCGTGGGACCCACAGAAAATAGTGCAGGGTGAATCGCGAACTTGGTATAACATCGCATGCAGCCATCTTCAGGTGATCGTTTGGGGGCTGTATGGGCAGGCCACGCCTTGGTCGGTCACCCTGTGAAAAAGAGTGACGGATGGTCATCATGGTGATACTTTGTTTGCTAGTTGATTCGCACCCTAAGTCATTCGTCCAAGCTTGCAAAGTTGGACGGACGAGATAGCTTACAACCCTACTTGCGATCATTGGATGGGAGGCGCGCATGCTGCCTCTTTCAACCCAAACGTTTGCATGCTAAGGGAGTTTCTATGGAGGGACCGATTGTCCCTGCATGGAGGTGGTACAATGGTGTTCACGCCCATGCCTGCTTGACTCGCAAAGATTTGATCTAAGCCACTCAATTCAGGTGGCAAAGACGAGTGGTCGAGATTAGAACTTATGGAGGGGCCGTGACATGCCACCTTTGGGAACGCGTACCGAGGAACTTGATCACTGCCGGTCTTGGCCGATCAGCTAGGCGTGAAGTCGGGCCTACGGTGGTCATGCTAGCATACTCGGTTCCCTCTAAGTTTCCATCTTTGCCTTCCATCCAAGCCTGCGAAGATGGATGTATGAGATGATTCTACGACATTAGGGTTTCGGACCGACCACTTTGGGAGACCGATTTGAGAGTTGCGTGTCTCCTTTGGGGAGGCCGGCCACGCATGTAGAAACCTTGGTTGTCGGTGAGAATGTACATAGTTGCTCCATGGCTCTGGGCGCGATCTAAGCCATCCAACTATGCCTGCCAAGTTGGATGGTCGTGATCGTTTTGGATCTTCTCAACCAGCTAAGGCGTAAAACTATCCTTGTTTGGGCAATCATATCTTGCATCACGGCTTTCCTATGAGGGAGTCGATCATGCAGGTGGAAAGTGGGCCCATCAACGGTGCACCATCACTTTACGGCGTGTTTAAAGTGTGATCTAAGCCGTCCAACTATGCCTGCGAAGTTGGACGCTCACGATCAATAGAAGCCCTTGGCCGCGCGACATGCCTTCTTTGGCCGAACGGTTTGGGACAACTAACTGTAGTTGGTCTTATCCGACGGGTTATGTGTGCAGGTGGGTCTACGGTGATCATGCCAGCATGCTCTGGACCCCCTGAATCTATATCTATACCCTCCATCTATGCCTGCGAAGATGGACGGTTGAGATTGTTTTGCGACACATATAATATGCCGATGTTTGTTTTTAGCAGGTGAGACTAACATGGGTAGTCTTGCAAGCATTCAACGGGGCTAATATAACCCGCCGTCAGGTAGCCTACGGGTGTTTGCATGTCGAACACAAGGCTTTGAGTAGGGCATTACTTGTAATGCTGCAAACCTATAGAAAATCGGGATGGTTTCTACATGCTCCGCTCTGGGTAGGTTATAACTCTCAGGGATGGTTGCACATGCTCCAATGAATTATCACGGCGAGAAATATTCATCACCTGAAGGCTTTATTCTTTGCAGGACGTCAGCTTATAAAAATTGGCTTTTTATAATTTTAGCCTTTAAATAGAAATCCACCATCAACATTAAGTCCCCTGCCTAGCATGAAATGGTTACACTATTGTAGGATAGGCATGAGATGGTGACAGTTTGCACAAAAATAACTAAGGCTAGGTAAACGTACTTTTACCACATGGGGAGGGTGCTCGTGCCGAATGCCCTGTAGCGCTGGTGGAGTTTTTCTCCCTCAACGAATTTTTCTCCGATTTCAGCTAGGTTTCTGAAGCTAGCGCGACTTGGTTGGTGTTGGCCCCTTGTCGGCCGGACGTACTCCGAGATAGTTGCTTCTAGGGTTTCTCTTGGCGTGTATATATACGTATGCACAGGAATCCTCTTCTACATCTTGGGATAGAATTTATTTTCTGCAGAGTTCCATCATGTCAGGCAACAACAAGTCGTCTTCTTCATATCACCCAGGTTCGTCTATCAAGCGTACGCACTCTGCATTTCAGTGCGCTTCTGAAACTCGTGACAATCCTCCATCTCGTGTGCGTAGAGTTAAGAGGGTCATACCGGTTTTTTCTTTTCCCTTTTATTTTACGAGTAGTCACCCTTATTTCCTGATCAGGTGAATAATCTTCTCTTTTGCAGAGATGTCCACCTGGAACATGTGTAACAGTCATTGATGACGATGACTTGGATAGTCCACTTTCTTCAAATTCATCTACACCTTCACCGGACGACCTCGAGAATGCTGATCTGGGTATTTCATCCTATGAATACCCCAATGTCGGTCTTTCGTTCGATATTGGTATGAAATGCTTGTCTTCTATCTACAAGACTGTCGGTGGTTATTTATTATGAAAGGAGTTCGTCTCCATGTACACAAAGATATGGAGAAAGTATGGCCATATCGCGACCAGGAACGTAATTCGGAATTGCTCGTCTGCTTTGGTTACTGTGGTAAACTGCTTTCTTCCCATGATTTCTGAGATGGAAGGTGTCTCTATCCGCAAGGTAGCTGAATCAAATCTCGAGAAGTGGGAAAACATGCTCTCTACCTGCGAGTCCATGGAGTTCAACGTGAGTTGGGTGCGGCAGCGTCTTGATATCATCAAGGTCGATCGAGCTGGTATCCTGGTGAACGTATTCCCTGCTGCGAAGGCTATCTTGGAGGAAGAGAAGGCTCTGGATACTGAGTCAGAGAAGGTGGAGCAGGCGATCCAAAGCTTGAAGGCCCGAAAAGAGAGGTACCAGGCAAGGTTGAAGATGATGCTTTCCAGGGATTACAACCTGTTGGACGACCTCTTCTGAGCTGCGTTGAGAGATTTCCTTCCCTCTCTTTTTCTTTTGCACAGCATTGAGAGATGCGAGATTTTTTTTTTTTTTTATGTAGATGGATGGAGAAAAATTCATTAATTTTTCTGAATAAATTAACAAGTTAGACATGAAACGAGAATGCATGTATTGTCATGTCATGGGACAAGTACGTGACAATGATCAGGCGTGATATGTCTTGAGCCATTTTCCATTGACGACTGCTTCCAACTTGCCTCCATACACCTTAATGATTTTGTAGTATCCAGTCTTGTAAGCCTTGGTAATCACGTAAGGTCCTTCCCATTTTGGAGAGAACTTTGGTGCAGACATGTCTTTTTGGATGTGTTTGGCTGTCTTCAAAACTAGGTCTCCCACTTTAAAACTTCGTGGCCTTACAGATTTGTCATACGCCCTGGAGACTCTGTTTCTGTACACCTGAGCGTGTTCCTCTGCCTTTCTTCTTCTGTAGTCTAGAGTATTGAGCTCAGCGATCTCGCAGTTAGACGCCTCAGTTTCGTTCAAGTGGACTCCACTTGTTGCTGCAATCCTGGATGATGGGATTTTGATTTCTGCCGGGAGGACATCATCAGCCCCGTAAACGAGTGAGTATGGAGAAACTCTAATGGAGCTCCTAGGTGCCGTTCGGTATGCCCATAGTGCCATCGGTAGTTGTTCATGCCACTCTCTGGGATTGTCATGTACTGTCCGACTGAGAATCCAGATTAATATTTTGTTGGTGCTCTCAGCCTGCCCATTCCCTTGAGGGTAGTAGATGGTGGAGAAGACTTGTTTAATTCCATATCCTTCAAGAAACTCTCGTACTTGCTTGTTGGCGAAGGGAGTGCCTTTATCGGTAATGATATGTTTAGGTGCTCCAAAGCGGCAGATGATATGCTCTTTAATAAACGCTGCAATCGTTGCTCCTGTAGTTCCACGCAGAGGAATAGCTTCGACCCATTTTGTGAAGTATTCAGTTGAGGTTATAATATATTCATGTTGCTTTGATGATGGCGGGTTGATCTTTCCAACAATATCAAGTCCCCAGCTATAGAATGGAAGCGGGCTACTTATCGAATGTAGGGGAGTGGATGGTGTATGGACGAGGTTCCCGTGAATCTGGCATTTGTGGCAGCTTTGAACGAAGGCAACTGCATCATCTTCCATGGACGGCCAATAATATTTCTCGTGTATCTGGAGAAATAATTTCTTCTTTCTTTGATGTTCTCCTTCATGCATCTCTTTCAATATTGTTGAGATTTCTCCTCCAGCCAGGCACCGTAGAAGATCACCTCCAAAGCTTTTCTGGTACAAAATCCCCTCGTGGAACACGAAACGCTTCGCTCTCTGTTTCATTCTGAATGCCTCTTTTGGGTCAGCAGGAACTGTGCCATCATGAAGGTAGTTAACATATGGCTGCCTCCAATCCCCGGTGTGATTTATGTTGAGTACCTCTAGTTTATGAGGTGGTGCCTGGAAGTTTGAGCAAGACTGTTGGAGCGCTCGAGACTGTGTCTCCATTTCTGGCCAGTAATAGCCTAAACGTTGGAGGCGTCGATAGAGTGTCACCACCAATGTTTGTCCACAAATCTCGTTGTGAACACGGTCAAGTTGCAGCTGTGCTTCTTCCTCTCCGAGACATCTTGATAAGGAACTATCAGGGTTTCGGTGGTATAACATTCCGTGGAGCATAAAGAAGTTTTGTAAGGCTTTAAGGCTGACCTTTTCTTGAGAAAGTGAACTGATAAGCTCCTGAATGATCGTAGTCCGCCAGTCACAGGTTTCAGCATCCTTGCATTGTGAGAGCCATGTTGATTCCACTGTCATTCTTTTCACCGTCGGGGTTTTTTCTATGCCTTCGAACTGCAATTTAGAAGCTAATGTTGCCAGGCAATCAGCATACCTGTTGTTGTTGCGGCTGACATGAGTTATGGTTGCGTCAGCGAAGTAGTTCAGCAGTCTCTGAGCTTCAGACCGGTACGGAGCTAGAGTTATCTCTTTTAGTGCATACACCCCGTTCATCTGATTAACCAATAATTTGGAATTGCCTCTTATTTGCAAACATGTGGCTCCTACCTGCTTGGCTAATAGCAGCCCTATAAGGAAGGCTTCATACTCCGCTGAGTTGTTAGTGCATTGAAAATCTAATTTGAAGGAGTGTGAAAAGACTTCCCCAGTTGGAGATACTAGGACTATGCCTGCTCCTCCAGTGTTGTTGCTGGGAGTAGCGGATCCGTCAAAATATAACATCCAAGCTTCCTCTTCGACAACAGAGATGTCTGGAAACTCTCCAGGCAGGTCTTCATGCAATGCTGTGGTACCTTATCCAGGTAAAGCTGCTAGTAAATCCGCGACAGCCTGACCCTTAACAGCTCTGGGCGGAGTACACGTTATGTCTAGCTCTGACATGTGGAGGAGCCACTTGGCAGCCCTTCCCATTAGAACCGGTTTTGACAAGAAGAAATTCGCAGGGTCTGATTTGGATATGAGCGTTACCTTGTTGGATAGTAGGTAATGCCTGAACTTCTGGATGGAATGTATCAATGCTAGGCATGCTTTCTCTGCTCTCGGGTATCTAAGTTCAGCATCCCTCAATATTCGACTGAAGTAGTATATAGGACGTTCGACTCCCTCATCATCCTCTTGAGCTAGCAAGGCTCCAACGGCAGTGTCACTGAAGGCGGTGTAGAGATATAACGGTGTCCCTTGAACAGGAGACTTCATGATGGCTGGGGACGACAGTATGTGCTGAATTTTCCTAAACGCTTCCTGTTGGACGCTGGTAGAGTTAAAATCCGCTCATTTCTTCAACAGGGGGGGTGAAGGAAGCAACAAGTTAAGCCATACCAGGTATAAAACGTTGAATGTAATTCACCTTTCCCATAAAACTTTGCAGTTCCTTCACGGTTCGAGGTGGTGGCATAGTGAGCATGGCTTGAGTCTTAGATGGGTCCACCTTGATTCCCTCAGCAGTCACTTGGAATCCCAGAAACTTTCCAGAGGAGACACCAAAGGCACATTTCAAAGGATTCATCCTCAACTTGTACTCACGGAACCTCTCGAATACTTGTCGCAAGACTCCTGTGTGTTCCGTCTGGTCTTTCGATTTGACTACTATGTCATCTAAGTAATATTCAACTTGTTTATGCATCATTTTGTGAAAAATTGATGTCATGGCGCGTTGATATGTCGCGCCGGCATTCTTCAAACCGAAAGGCATAACTGTATAGTAAAAATTTCCGAGAGGAGTTCGAAAAGCAGTCTTACTTGCATCATGCTCGTACATCCTTATCTGGTTGTAGCCGCTATATCCATCCATGAAGGAGAACATGCCATGCCCGCTCGTGGCATCTACCAACATGTCGATGTTAGGTAGAGGAAAGTCGTCCTTGGGGAAACACTTGTTTAAATCTCTGAAATCTACACAGCATCAGATCTGCCCATTATTTTTCTTTACTGGGACCACGTTAGCCAGCCAGGTTGGATGGTGGATGGGCTTGATGAAGCCGGCAGTTAGCAATTTCTGTATTTCAGTTTTAATCTGATCTTCCACCTCATGTCTGAATTGTCTTGGAGACTGTTTGATAGGCTTGGATCCAGGTTTGATGTGCAGGTGATGAGTAACCAACTTTTCATCCAGACCAGGCATTTCATCGTACGTCCATGCGAATATATCTTGGTATTCTTTGAGGAGTTGCACAAGATTCGTACGCTCCTCCGTGGACAGAGTGTAACTAATGGAAATGGGCCTGGGAGACTCTTCACTGCCGATGTTAATAGTTTCGAGTTCGTCAGTTGTAGAGGTGGTACCGTCTTGCAGCTGTCTGGGGGCGTCCAACACCTCTTCTTGTGGGTCTCCTTTTTGACAACATTCTATTAGGCGGATAGACCGAGCATCAGTCTCTCCTGCTAATTGCTAATAGCGGCGGCGGTAGACAGTATTTCCTTTCTGATATTGAGTTGCCACAAAGGTTCGTCCTCTCTTGGTAACGTGGTTTCCCGCCCCGCTGGGTGAAGGAGAGTTCCTCGTCAGCTGGGATGCATCATGTCTGAGTTTTAATGACGCAAGACAATCCTCCTCCTGTATTGACGCCCACGCGGGAAGTGGGGTACAATGTACTTCGCCTGGCTCTTCCTGCATAGCTTCCTTCGGTTTGAACAATTCTACTCTGCATATGGGCGGGTATGGAGACAACGATGCAGGTATATGAATGACTTCTTTGTTTAGCGTAGTTTTCAGGCACTGGTGATAGGTTGAAGGAACAATCCTATTCTCGTGGACCCATGGCCTACCAAGTATCATGTGGTAGTCTGGTTCCTTCTCTATGACTTCGAATTTCACTTTTGATTAAACAGGACCTACGGATAAGTTCAGATTGACATACCCATATGTGTTGTTTTGGTTCCCTTCAAAGTCCGTCATTGTGGTAGACCGCCGCACAATCTTGTTTGGGCGAACCTTAGCCTCCTTGAGTGTCTTGAGGGTAATCACATTTGAGGAATGTCATGTGTCGATGAGGGCACGTCTGAATTCTGAATCTTTGATGCGTGTGGTTACATGTAGGGCCCGATTGTGGCCCTCTTCTGCCATCATGTCTTCCTCTATAAAAGTAACATTGTTTACCGATGCCTCCATCGTGCTTGAAACTTCTGGGCGCAAGGGAGTTAACTGTACATCCAAGGCTATCCGGTTGACGGCTGTAAACGTCTCTGTTCGCTGCTCTTTTGATAGGTGTAGGAGTTCACATAAACTTTCCACTAAAGAAGCGGCTTCCTGATCCACAGGTCTATGGCATGTAGTGAAACTGTTGATTTGGGGGCGTTCAGTCCCCAGTGTCGGGACCTCCATGACAGGGTCGCCCATCTCTGACATTATCTTGATGAGGAGATCGAGTATGTTGTTGATCGTTTCTTTGATCAGGTTCATGTTTCTCGTGTGAACCTCATGTACTCGTGCTAACTCGATCAACGTCGGGATTCTTCCATCCAGACCATTAGGTGTGCCGTCGGAGGGAACTTGATCATGACCTGAGGCTGTCGAGGTATTCCTAAGACCGACCATCTTGAAATCAACTAAATAGGGTTAGGTATCGAAGAAATCGACTTCACAACTGAGAGATTAACCTCCCACTGTGGTCGCCAATTGTTTATGGGAGAAAACTACTTCTGCAGGTTTAGGTAATTTTTGGTGTGTGTGGATGAGAAGTGAATTTAAACCTTCAACAAATGTGATGCACGATGAGCACTTTTGATTCGAGAGATAATCTGTACAATTCTGGCCTAAACCGAAGACACGGTCGTTCCAGATTTGTTTCGGTCACAGGTGAAGGATGTGAGGTTGATCTTAGGGAGGGAAGCGAAGAAGGTGTTGAGAGTATGAAGGTGAAGGCTATTTGATGACTTGTTAACAGATGGTTGAGCAGGATAGAAAATGTTGCAGGCAGGCTCTGGGTGTTGAATATTATGGTATTAACACTTGGTTTTTCTGTGTTCTTGGAAATAGGGAGGAGAACCTATTTATACAAGTCGATAAGCCTTCATCACGTCTCTCGTGGGAAAGTGGAGGAAATGGAGTGATGGAGGAAGTGGAGTTGTGTGTTAGTGTCACACGGTTGCTTGCCCACTTCTCCTATCATCGCTAACTGCCCATGTTTCCCTGACACGATCTTGTGATGGCGTGTTGCACGCTGCACGCTGTAAACCTCCAGAACAATACCCCAGTTTGTATCCCCAAGTTGTGACGTGATTAACGTCTCATGTGTGTGGATCATGGGACCCACAGAAAATAGTGCAGGGTGAATCGCGAACTTGGTATAACATCGCATGCAGCCATCTTCAGGTGACCGTTTGGGGGCTGTATGGGCAGGCCACGCCTTGGTCGGTCACCCTGTAAAAAAGAGTGACGGATGGTCATCATGGTGATACTTTGTTTGCTGGTTGATTAGCACCCTAAGTCATTCGTCCAAGCTTGCAAAGTTGGACGGACGAGATAGCTTACAACCCTACTTGCGATCATTGGATGGGAGGCGCGCATGCTTCCTCTTTCAACCCAAACGTTTGCATGCTAAGGGAGTTTCTATGGAGGTACCGATTGGCCTTGCATGGAGGTGGTACAATGGTGTTCACGCCCATGCATGCCTGACTCGCAAAGATTTGATCTAAGCCACTCAATTCAGGTGGCAAAGACGAGTGGTCGAGATTAGAACTTATGGAGGGGCCGTGACATGCCACCTTTGGGCACGCGTACCGAGGAACTTGATCACTGCCGGTCTTGGTCGATTAGCTAGGCGTGAAGTCGGGCCCACAGTGGTCATGCTAGCATACTCGGTTCCCTCTAAGTTTCCATCTTTGCCTTCCATCCAAGCCTGCGAAGATGGACGTATGAGATGATTCTACGACATTAGGGTTTCGGACCGACCACTTTGGGCGACCGATTTGAGAGTTGCGTGTCTCCTTTGGGAAGGCCGGCCACGCATGAAGAAACCTTGGTTGTCGGTGAGAATGTACATACTTTCCCCATGGCTCTGGGCGCGATCTAAGCCATCCAACTATGCCTGCGAAGTTGGATGATCGTGATCGTTTTGGATCTTCTCAACCTGCTAAGGCGTTAAACTAGCCTTGTTTGATGCCTTAGCAGGTTGAGAAGATCCAAACTTGTTTGGGAAATCGTATCTTACATCACGGCTTGCCTATGAGGGAGTCGATTATGCAGGTGGAAAGTGGGCCCGCCAACGGTGCACCATCACTTTACGGCGTGTTTAAAGTGTGATCTAAGCCGTCCAACTATGCCTGCGAAGTTGGACGCTCACGATCAATAGAAGCACTTGGCCGCGCGACATGCCTTCTTTGGCCGAACGGTTTGGGACAACCAACTGTAGTTGGTCTTATCCGACGGGTTATGTGTGCAGGTGGGTCTACGGTGATCATGCCTGCATGCTCTGGACCCCCTGAATCTATATCTATACCTGCGAAGATGGACGGTTGAGATTGTTTTGCGACACATGTAATATGCCGTTGTTTGTTTTTAGCAGGTGAGACTAACATGGGTAGTCTTGCATGCATTAAACGAGTCTAATATAACCCGCCGTCAGGTATCCTACGGGTGTTTGCATGTCGAACACAAGGATTTGAGTAGGGCATTACTTGTAATGCTGCAAACCTACAGAAAATCGGGATGGTTGTTACATGCTCCGCTCTGGGTAGGTTATAACTCTCAGGGATGGTTGCACATGCTCCAATGAATTATCATGGCGAGAAATATTCATCACCTGAAGGCTTTATCCTTTGCAGGACGTCAGCTTATAAAAATTGGCTTTTTACAATTTTAGCCTTTAAATAGAAATCCACCATCAACAAGAAGACAGGTCCATTCTTATAATGGGTAAATCACTAATGGAGGAGGAAGAAATAAGATTCACAACTAGTGCTATATTAGTTGTTTCCTCTTCTTCAGAATCGTATGAATCTGAGCCCTCATCAAGAGTTACAGCCAATGCCTTACTTCTAGTGTACTTCTTACGATTGGGACAGTCTTTAGCAATATGACCAAACCCTTTAAACTTGAAGCATTGCGGCTGATATTCATCATCTTCTTCATGTTCCTTTTTGACATGAACTCTATCATGTGGTCGAGAATATTGGTGAGTATCCTTTATGAATCTCTTATTTCTTGACTTTAAGAGATCTCGAAAATGTCTAGTAATCAATGATACTGATTCTACGATTTCATCATCAGAGTTTCCTACAATCTGTTCATCTGAATCATCCAACTGTCTATTCCTTTCCATTGAGACTTTAGGAATTATTTCAGCTTTAAAAGCAATCCCTTTATTTTGAATAGACTGTGATTCATGATCAAAGATCTTTAACTTTCCAACGAGTGTGCTTCGTGAGAGAGTTGAGAGATCATTTACTTCTATGATTGCATGCTTCTTAGAATTGTATCTTGGAGGCAATGATCTGAGAATTTTGCACACTATATCTTTTTTCAGAAATAGTCTTTCCTACCGAGAAAGAAGCATTAATTATCTCAGAGAATTTTAGATGAAACTCTTCAAAAGTGTCGTTGTCATCCATTCGAAGGTTTTCCCAATCAGATGTAAGAGTTTGAAGTCTAGCTTCCTTTTCTGTTGTGTTTTCTTCGAACACGATTTGAAGATTATCCCAAGCTTTTCGAAGTTTGACATGTTGATACATGATGTTGTAAATCATGGCTTACAACATGTATTATAGCATTCAAACCATCTGAATTCTGCTTAGCTAGTGCCTTTTCTTCGTTCGAAAAATCTACTAGGTGTTTAAGCTCAGTATCCTAATTTTCTATCTTTGGAAGAATATAACCATCGACGACTAATAGCCAAGTATTAAAGTCTCGTGATTAAATAAAAAATCGCATAGCAGATTTCCACCATAGATAGTTTGTTCCGTCAAACCTTGGTAGTACATTAATTGAATTCGATTCGTGAGAACTCGAATTCATTCTTATAGGATGGATTGTACCAAACACAGATTGTTAGATATTTTCGTGTTTGCCTGCTCTGATACGAATTGAATAGGCGAGGGTACCCCAAATATACCTCAAGCTATTACTTTTCCTTCCTATAAGTCCTTTCCCCGAAAGTGATTGTCTATGGACGAGTCGAGACAATACAAAAAATTGGTTCACACTTTGTGTGATTGTCTATGGATACTAGATCGATACAATACAACAACAAAGTGTGTTTACTTGATACAAAGGTACGGACTTAACCAAACTCAATAGGATTCACGTATCAAGTAAATAGGAATTAACATTTGTGCAATTTACTTTAATTATAATAAAACAATTATAATGCGGAAATATAAAGTAAATGACACAGCAATATTTTGCTAACGAGGAAACCGCAAATGCAGAAAAACCCCGGGACCTAGTCCCGAATTGAATACTCTCAGGATTAAGATGCTATACAAAATAAGACAACTTCGTATAGTTGAGACCAAGCAACCAAACCTATAGTTCACCTAGTTCCTTATGTATTCCTACGCCTCCAACATGTAACAAGTCACGTACTTGGACCATTTCCTTTGGTTCATATTCCAAACAGTAAAGGAACAACAAATCTATTTGGTATCAACTCTCTTCAACCAAGTGATATGAGTTGCGCAAAGTTTCCCTTGTTTATCTTAACATAAACTCCTTTGCCAGGTTCCAAGATCTATCTTATGTTCAATCACCCAAAGGCAATCGTTAAGATTAAGCCAATCAATACCTTTAATCACAAGGAATCGTATTGATGCCGATCTTCCTCAATTCATCAATCCAATCTACCACAAGGATAAACCAATTATTAATTGGATCCTATTTTTCCTAAACAAGTATTGTGCACCTGCACACAACTACTTGAATCTCTTGTGATCAATCACACACAGAACAGAGTCTGTTAACAATGGATTATCACAAGATCGTCTTTAGATCTAACAACAGTCTAAAGATCCATGTAGAAACCTTGAACTAGTTTGAGTAAACATTATATCAGAAGAGAAGATTCTCAAGCATAAACAAACTATGTTCATTCAAAGTTCAACCACCGTTAGTCAATCAAATCAATACGAAAACTAAAGATAAACCGCAATATCTAGTTTCCCACCAACGGGTCGCGCTAGAGCTTCTCAATCCCAAATAAGACTTTAAATTGAGCGGCCGTAAGAGATTTCACCTAATTAGATTACTCTCCTCTCTGATAGGTGGCTTCACCAGTAACAAAGACAAAAGAGGAAGTCTATGTCACGTAGGATTAGTTTGCTAGAAATGCAAACTCAAAGTATTTATAGACAAGGAAGTTTGGACACCAAGGAATTTCCCAAACCAAAATATTCTCAAGATATTTTTCATTACTCCACCAAGTTCGGTTTTCATAATTCCTATGAATGCACTGTCCAAAAATAATGATAGAAATCTCCTTATAAAATCTCTAATTAGTAAATGCACATTACTAATTCTTATTTTCCATATATAATTAAAAACCCTTAGTTAAAAAGATTCTTAACTTATTTATTTCGGTCTTGGGATTTACTTCCTTCTTAGCCTTTAAGAAATATCTTTGAACAATAAAGAATAAGCATTAATGCACCGTGTTCAAAGAGTGACGACATTTTACTCTTGCAAGTCCTTTTTCATACTTGCTCACTTAAAACCGATTTACCATGCTTCCAAACAAGTTTAGAATTGGTTCATCTGACTTTCAAGAACTATGTGATTGATCATGTAACACTCAATCACAACATGGGTTTACGGTTCTACCAAAATAAGTTTCGGTTTTACCTCCATGTGAGTACTATGCATAGTTACACTAGCTTACCAAAGATACGGCTTACTAGGTATTAGGAATGGTTCCCCACGTATATTTGGTATCTAACTTGTATGCACTGCACATGTCCATAGGATCGGTCCCCCCTTCCAAAAAATGTGTTGCACATGTTCATTGGATAGGTTCCCCTTTCTTCCATAAAACTTGATGCACCTCATACAAGGATCGGTTTCCCTTGTGATGCACTGCCCCTCTAACTAGGATCGGTTCCCCTTCTCCCAGTAATAAGTTCAGACATACACAACCCGATCATACCCAAGGTGATTACTTAAGATCGGTTTCACTAATAAAAGTCATACCAATAATATGTCAGGCCTCATATGAATAGTCTTACCAAGAACACAAACAAGTCATGAGCGGTTATACTAATCACACATATTGGTTGTTCATAAGATATGTAATGAAGAATATCCCCAATAACGCCTGGAGATTTCCTTTTCGGTTCACAACACATATCATGAACTTACTTCCTTAGAATACATGTAAACATTGTTCCTTAGGATGAAATCCTCACCTCATACCCATACATAATCATAATAGCATTCATACGATTATGTCGATGTCTTATATACAAGGTTTAATGGTTAAGCAAGAAATTTCATATTGTATTCCTTAATACTATGTTTATCCAGAGTGTTCATGCTTCGCAGTTTTATGTTTTCAATATGCACGACTTGAAAGATACGTTAGGGAATGAAACAGTTCAAGTCAAATATCACTAACCTCAAGTGGAAGGATGATGTTGTCGTTGCAGCTCCGCATTTCTTCACTTCTTCAAGTCTTCGCAATACTTGTAATGTCTCACCCTAATACTTTCAAGCTAACCTGTACGAAGTTGACTCTAGTACATTTAAATCAAGAGACTTCTTAAATGAGTTTTGGCTCACTAAAATATGACAACCAAACTTGACATACCAACGCTTGGTGGGTTCAACCGGGCAATGCTCTAACATTTCCAATTTTGGGTTTGAGAGAAATTTTGGTCGTAGAAATGGGTGTGCGCATGAGTTTCTACGCCCGCGGGTTTGTGGATGAATAAAAACTAGAAAATAGGTCTAGTATTAGTTTTCACAAATTAAAAATAGTTTAAGGCTAACGGTATTTATGAAAATGGGCCTATACTCAAATTGCCCTACTATCATTTCTAGGCGCTTCATTTTTGTATTTCTAGCCCGTACACTAATAATCTCTCCCTGTCTCTCATGTGTTTCTCTCTTTGAGCTCGAAGTCTTGTAATCGAAGAAGATGAAGATAATAAGTCAATTGGTTTATGCAATTGAGCCCCACATCACGCGGTGAGCATGACACCTCCTCAGAGTTAATGAGAAAAAATCTTTGAGTATAGGCCTATTTTCAATTTTATCTAAGCTACTGTCTGAATTTCAGAACTCTAGAAATTTCTAGAAGCTTTGAGTATAGGCCCATCCCTAACCATCCTATCCAAGCTACTATCTGAATTGCAGCCATCTAATTACGGTATTTACCAATCAAATTAACCAACCACTAACCAATCAATTTCATCATATATATTTGCACATATTCTAAAGTAATTCATCCGGTGTATGGATAAAGAACTCACCATCAATGACTCAAGAAGACCACCTCCAACAATAATGGTGAAAAATGCAACAATTGTCTCTTGTATTATTATTTTATGTATCATGGGTTTCATATTAATATGGAAAAAGTTTATAATTATTATCGCAGTGTTCACCCGTTGTAAAGCTTTATACTACTGATAACTTACAAATTCAAAGGAAAAGGAAAAAGAAAAAGAAAACAATCAAGTGATAAATTACAGTAATTTCTATCATTCATCTGAATTGGAGCCTTAGCTTCTTCTATAGAGCATATAGCTGACCAATATTACAGTAACTTTTAATTTCTGAAGAGCTATGAGTCTTAGCTTTTTATTGATTAAGGCTCATAAATTCAAGTAACTTGTATAGAGAAAATGGCTGACCAATAGAATTTTTTTCAGCCTAACTCATAACTACTTTGTTCATCGATTAAAGATAGAAGTTTTAGCCAAGCCTCAAGTAATCAAAACTATAGTAATCCCAAATAAACTCGGTGACGTTGAATCTTTTACGTTGTTTATATTAGAATTAATATCGGAGGTTGAAAGAAATGAAATTTTAGAAGGAAAATTTGGATTGGTACTGACAATAAACAACTCACCTAATGCAACTTCATCTTAAAATTTTCCTTCATTTAGAGTACTTATGACATTTGATTGATTACAGCTGTAGCTTTATGTGGTTCAACCGGAGCTCTATAAATTGGGTAAAGGGGAATGTGACTATAACCACATATGTATATCCGAGAGAGAAAATCAGACGAAATTGAGATTAATGATTTAATCCTTTTTGATAAATGTAGCAAAATCTATGTTATAAAAAGACATGCACTTTGACTCTAAGATTTGAGAGTCATAGAACGGACAAGATTCATCAGGCAGTGTCATCCAGCGGTCCCTATAATCCGGATCGTGTTTTTAGAGTGGACGGCCACTAATTTTCAGTATTGTTACGGTAACGGAAATAGGATGGGCCATGATTAGGGATGACTTGGGACGTCGAGATATATTCATATATTTCTTGCCGTCGATCTAGGGACCTAACATCTGGATGAAATCCTTTTTTTCTCACGCAAAAGAAAAAAAGAAAAAGCTCATCTTTTTCAGTCTGTGTTGTTCTTTTTAGTTCATCGTTGCTTCTCTGAAGTAGCTCCTTGAATCTTAATTGTACTGATTTCAGTTTGTTTAATTTTAGGGGTCTATTTAGTGGTCAAAGTAGAATAAGGATTGTGAATTGATTGAATCGGAATATAAGATGTGCATATTTTTAGGGTTGTTGTAATCGGATTGATGAGAAGGGAAGCAATTAGGTATTAAAATTTAAACGGATGATGCCATGTAAGTGAACCAAATTCTTCTCCTATTATATATTCCTTCTCAATTTGATTGTTGTTTCTTTCTCTGATTTTGTTTTAAATTTTTTTGTTAGTGCATATTCAGTATAGCGATTCACAACCGCTGACAGGCTTGCATGTATTCATTCAACACCAATTTGCAGAGATTCAAGGTTTGCATCTTTTTGATTTATGCCGGGTTTGTGTTATTGTGCCCTCAAAATTGATTTCTTTATGTTCTTTTTTTCTTCAATAAACTCCATCATAGTGTAGCTGTCCCTACTACTGTAAAACTTAATCAGGTAGTCTCTTGCAAAATTAGTTTTTCTATTGGATAATGCGTCAGATGTACTGATTTACATCGCTTTGAATGACTATTTTCGAACAAATTTTGTACGTCTTTTGCAAGTATTGGTGTATGCAGTTTTACATTGTAATTTTAAATAGTAACCTGGCTTCCGTCAGTTTTACATAAGTAGAGGTCTAAGAGCATAATTTTTGTTATAATGTGTTCTTCTTAATGGTCAGGACAAGGGAGTTTCTGATAATGATTCATTATTGATTGTTTAGGTCATTATTGGTGAGGACGAGGGAGTTGGACTGATTTTTGGTGTAAATTTTGTGTGTGATGCTTCTACGCCGACTAGGATTTGGTTTAAGTCTCGATCTATGAGGAAGGTGTGTCATTGATTTCCTCAATTGTATCAATTCAGTTTTTCTGCAATTAGTGTGTATTAGTAACCAAACAAGCCAAAAGAAAATTATTTTCAGTGGTAGTAGTGACGCGCAACTCAATATTCGATTAGATTTAGGTTGCCCAAATTTTATTTAACAGATATGTGAACATTAGACGATGGTTTTTAATTATCAGTGTCAAGTTTGATTCCTCTTCTCAAAAAACTAGCATGGTTATATTAACTGTTCTAATACTGCTCTTTTTTTAGGTTGGTCGAATAAAATGTTCACATAAACCCCCAAAAATGTGAACATTTTTTTTTAGTTTGATCCTTCAAATGTTCGGCTACATAAACCCCCAAAAATGTTACTTCGCACAGGTTCTCAATGCTTACCAATCTCACTTTTCTCTATCAAGATTCATTCATTCATGTAAGTTTCTCTAATTCCAATACTGTTTATTTCATATCTATGTTGGTTTTATATTTGTTACTTTTCCAGAAGTTTTATTATCTGATTGGTGGTGAACGACAGATGTGTAGAACCATACACCTTTTGATTGTGTCAAACAGGGTTTGATCCTCCACCTTATCAGGGAACCCTGCACACACTAACGTTGGTCTCAGGTAAATATCAGTGGAATTCTATGATTTGAAGTAGTTGTCATTCATATCAACTGTTTGGTATAATGCCAATGTGGCAACTATTGTTCTCATCCTTGAGAGTAATGATAACCATCGATCCTAATATATTGTATGAAATTAAGTTTTTTTATGCAGTTGTAATATCCAAATTAAGGAATTTTGTATTTACTTTAATAGTGTCATGAGGTTGTTGTTGATGATGGTTGAACGAAGATGAAGCGCTAGAGAATTTAGGTTTTCTTAGTAGAGTGGCAGCGGTGGAAAAAGGGGAAGCAAACGAAAAAGTACCACTATCAACATCATTTAGTAGGGTGGCTGCTCAGGTTAGAAATCAAAACCCTGATTTCTTATGTTTTAATTTTTAATTGATTCTTTTTCGGTTTCTCATTGTTCATTTTTGTTGGTTAAGGTAATCCTCCTAAACATGTGTTGTTCATTAATGGGCAAGTATTCATTAAAACCACTGTCAAATTAAAGATGAGATTCCCACAACTTGATTTTAGGTTATCATTTACTACTCACTCAAAGGCTTTGTTTTTTTTATCTGGATCTTTTCTTTGGATCACTCTTCTTCTTTTAAGTTACAGGTTAGTTTAGTCAATCTCTAGATTTCCACTTACATTCGCTCATATATGTTTTCATCAGCTAAGAAACTAACATAGAATTTTTAGCATTAACTCCTCTGTGAATGAAGAAATCCTTCAAACCAATTGTAAAATTTAATAATCAATATTAGTTTTGTATCATTTGCAGCTATCGAATTCTGTTAGTGGATGGTTAAATGGTAAGAGTAATTTGGAACAAATAATTTATTTAAATATGACTAATCAGTAGTTTTATTAACAGAAAATAAATTATTGGCATCAAGATGTACTAATTTTCAATTTACTGGATCGGGGTACTCAAGGTATTCTTTTGAATAGGATGTACAATGCTGGCTTTCACATATTAGAGATGCTACCTGTGACAATCCGAATAGGTAAGGCATCTTGATTTGTTGGGATTTAGTTTAGTGTGAATTTGTTACAGCATTAAGTCGTTGTGTATGTAAAATTTGAGTGTCTAATTTTGCTTAGCATATAAATGGGTGGTTTATATTTCATTGGTTGATATTTTGTATATGCCGTTTCAAATGTTGAATGTGCCATATTTTTACACTAGCCCACTCGAGCACTAATCATGATGACACAGGCTTACGACAAATGGAGTATGTCTGCTCATAAGACAATATGTACTTACTGACTGAAAAATCGATAGTCTACCCGACGACACGTTGTGAGTTCTTTAGAGTCGATGCAATATGTGTTGGTTTTTGCTTTAGATATATCAACCAATTTTTGTATGCGATAATAATGTATTTAGGATTTGTATCTGCTCCCTAACCACAAGCAATTGCATTTTCTTTAAAAGAACTCTATTTATTGAACCCGTAGTTATCTAAGGCAATGGTTTATAATTAGCAAATACTAAATGAAGTTTTTGTTTGCATAATGTTTCATTGAGTTTCTAGCCTGCCATTATAGCCAGCATGTTGCTTATCTATTAGAAAGTTTAACATTCTCTATAGCACAGATGTCCATAGTCTTTCACATTTTGGTATGCATCCTATAGTAAGCATATTGGTTATTTATTTTTATAGTAAAAGTAAGGAATGCTATCTCTATTGACATGATACATCCCTACAATGAATTTTTTATTTGCAGGGATGTGAATCCAAAGTGGAACCTCACGTACACCAGTAATCCCCATAATTGTGCATATCAATTTACCTGTGTTTGTTGCAACTTAACATTATTTTATTTATTTTTCATGGTCCCTCTATACCAAATAGGTATCTCTTCCCTTATTTAGTCCAAGAATCCTCCGTTCGCCACTGTTTTTGTAGCTTTAGACAATGAGATTCAGCAACTGTTAGGACACGCACACTCTGCATCCCGAGCTCTTGAATGGTTGAGAGGTACTTTAACGTACCTTATCTACGTGAATCCACATGTGTATTTATGAGCCTGTCATGTGTATCTTATGTTGTCGATATAAATATTTCGGTTCACAAAATTAGAGCACCCAACAACCAATACAGGAAATGGGGTTCCTAACTCATTGCCGACTGCGAATTTGTCAGCTTACTAGCCTTCAATCTATTAGTACGTATACATAATCTAACTCTTCTTTCCTGAGTTAGGGGATCAATTAATTGTGACTCCACCCAATGTCCGGTATTGGTAGTCTGTAGTCCCTATTCATTTGGAAGTACTCCATAAAATAGTTTAACATACAAATGGTTCTCCAGTAAGTGAACTGCCCATCCCTCATTTCACATGGTTGAGCTATGTGTTTCAGTGGAAATCATATTGTTGAGATAGTTCTGAAACATTGCAGAGTTTGGAAGAGTTGTAGTTGATGGAACTTTTGATGTGCATTAACCAACTGGCATTAGCCCAGCTGGCCAGCGGTTGAGCTCCCAACCAATAGGTTGCGGGTTCAATTCCAGCGCTGATCAAATTTTTGATGTGCATTTCTAGCTCTTCATACCGTAAAAAGTTGATTTCTGAAACTATTTTCTCTTTCTCTTTTACTAATTTTCTTAAATTTTCTTTCATTTTTTTGCAGGTAAACAACAACTTAGTTTCAGGCGGCAATGGGTTTAGAAGAAACTGGAATGCGACCTCTCATGAGTGATTCTTTTTGCACCAAGAAGAGGAAGGCACGATTCTCACCTGAAAAGATAGATCATAAAGTAAATCTAAATTCTCAATGGTGCATTGCGAATGTTTTGATTGTTGATATTTTGCGTCTAAACATACCCCGTGTTGGAATATATGCTGTTTCAGAGGTTTTCTCTAACTTGTATGTGTCTGTCATAATGGTGCATTTAATTGTTGTATGATGACGCTTCAGGTCAGAAAAATATCAATGACGATCACACATAATACTTTAGCTTTTAGGTTCCTTTGACTAGGTATTATTGTACATTGTTCTATGTGTCTCTGGCTAAGTTGTGTTTTCTGAGTTTTCTATGTCTCAGTAATGCCTTTATACGCCAACCTTCCAATGGCCTCCCAACTAACCTGTAGTACTTTATAATTCTCCCAGTAAGCACCTACAATAGTTTCAGTCAGCTGCCTGAAAATAAGAAGGGCATCATTGGATAAAATGAAATATATTTCATGGGACCAACGAGGTTTCGCTATCTTCTATTTCACTACGTGGTGTCCTAAATAGTACTGGGTACAGGTTGCCGAAGTGTAAGAAGATAGTGAGCTTAAACTAAATCAAGAGAGCTGAGACAGATGGTGCACCTAATATCGCCAACCCATCTCTTTATATTATGAGATGGCATGAGAAGATAAATTTCCATATTTTCCTTAAGGAAGTTAACTACATCTTTGGCATACAGAGAACACTATGCTGTCATGTTATAACTGATTATTATAGGCAACACATGTCCTCCTAAAGGAGTGCATCTAAAGTCTATGTAATACTCCCAGATGCCAAGCCCAGGCTTAGAATGTTAGAAACAGATGACAAAGGTGAAAGGTTGGTGTGACTAATGTTATTTTACACATTATTGCGTGATCTTTACACGTTGATTATATTGTTTGAAATTTATCTAATGCATGATTTGTATTTGTTTTTTTTTCCTTCCTATCTGGACAGCCAACTAACATTTATGTAATGTTCATCTCTAATCTATTTATACTTCTCTCACTCCTCTATCATTTTCTCTGTTCGTGGCTTAAATATTTTTTCCAAACGCAATCGCTTTATCTCTTAAAATTAGATAGCATCAAACTATAACTATCTATAAAATCCTCATATTGAAAGTCCATCCGGCCCAATTGAAATTCCTAAGGGTATGTTTGGTTTCTAAGGATTGAAACGAAAAGTGACTTGCACAGAAGACTGTACATATTCATAGATTGCGAATTGATAAAGTGAAATACACTTTGGGTGGCTTCGTCCCACTATTAGATAACCTACTTAGTTTAACATTTTGTCCCACTGTTAGTTGACCTATTTCATTGAATTATCCTTTTGATTGATTATCGGTAGTATAAGAAATATTTATAATTTGATATTCATGTTTATATTCGTTACGTAAGTGTTTCAAAATGTTTTTCAATGATATAATGTTTACCACGGTATAGTTTGAGAGATAAATCAATTCTAAATTTTACAAATTACTATCATAAGAGTATAATTGTAAAAAATACTCTCTTTCATTCCTTGCCTTAAGAATTGTGCAAATTTGAACTAGGTCATCAAAGTGTGACAGAGGGAGTATTATTTAATGAAAATTCTAAACAGACCGTATATATTTACCACCCCAAAATTGTTGTGACACAAAAAGTGGACCTAATTCAATCTTTAATGGGCCCACTGCAAATTCCTAGAGGGGGGACCCACCCCACCCTCTCACCCGGCGGTCTTTGAGTAGTTTTTTTGGACGGTCTGGAACTACTGTTTAATTAAAGACCGTCTAGAGAACTAGATAAGTAGCAAAACATGTGACGGGGATTAGGAGGGTGAAAAGTAGTGGGATTATTTCAATGTGCATGTGCTCAAAAATGCTTTGTGTGATCTTTTGATTAAAATATGTTATCTTAGTAGATACTAAAATAAGACAAATCCAAGTAAGTTATCTAACAGTCGAAGTTGGTTGAGAAGAGGAACATTGAAGACTTGATCACCAATATTGGCGGTGTTGTTGTTGCTGCCACCTTGCTGCCTCTACTCTTATCAGGCGGTGCTATTGTTGTTGCACCTACAACTGAGGAGAAGGTAAAATTATGTGAATTCATTTGTTTCTTAATGCGTATGATGCATTGGCTTAATGTTATACAGGAAGAGGCCAAGGAATCTATGTGAGTTCTTCTTAAAGGTACAAGTTTAATTTCTGAGTTTGAAATATGATTTTGTGTAATCCATCTAAGATCACATGTTACCTTATCTATCATATCTTGCATATACCCTTGACGCTTGTCGTGCCTTGGTTTCGTTCTTAGGCATGAATTTAGGCAGTTAACCAACTCCCATCTAATCTGTGGGGCAAGAGACTTATTTATTACGGGGGAACATGGCCACACTTATTATACGCGAGAGTTTTACCATGTATATATATATATATATCAGCTCCCGATCACACATATTAAGGTGTAATCTTTATATTCTGTTCTATCGATTCTCCATACACATTACGAAACTGTGTAATCTTCACACAGTTCCTACAACAAATGTGCCTATAGAAAGATATGTAACTTCGGTAAATGTTACGTGAGGGTACATGGGTGAACGAATTTCGTTTTTTTTTTAAATCTATTGAGATTTGTTCTTTGAGGTTTGGTTAGCAAGGGAGGTAGAGGAGGACAAAGCAAGATATGGTTTATTCTTCTTCGTTTCCTTTGTTGGGATATCCTAACAACAGAAATCCATACCGAGACAAAAAGAAAAATAGGTATTTGATCTTCTTTTTTGAAGAAAAGAGATGTGAAGAACAAAGATGAAAAACAATCACAAGACATGACCATCAATTTCTTATTCCTAATTCAACAGGTTTACTGATTTTCAGACAACTATAAGTACCTTTCCTTTGTTACCTTTTTGATTTTATTAAGACAGTTGCACAATTGAATTTCTCGCATATATCTCCCTTCTCATGAGTTTCTCTTTGTATCATCCTTTTTAGAGGTTAGTTATCGGTTGATATGTATTAGGCTTGATTTTTGTAAATTAAGGACAATTGATTTTGAAAGTTAGGGTTAATAATATTTTATTTCACAGATGGTTGTCAATATTGTAAATTAGGCTTAATTATAGTTATTAGATCTAAATCCATAAACAAAAATGCTGAAATCTGCAATTAATCAAATTCAGGATACTAGACATCTTCAGACACTAAACACCTTATATCCTATAGACTTGATGCAGTTCCTTGGCTCTTACAAAATAGTTGCTTTCAGAAACTGAATTTAGATTAATACTATCTTGAGTCTGTGTTTTATGTATTGCACATGATGATGGTGTCAATGTTTGTCATGGTAGTCTCAGACAGCCTCAAATTCATCCCCATCTACCAGTATACATATTTTATAAGTAAGCAAAATATTATCCGCAAAAAATTTCTATTGTTTCTGAATTGATTTCATCTCTTCCAATGCTTCATACCCTACATTCAGTGGTTCTTAAAGGTCACGGCTGGGGAAGGCTCAAGGATTCTCAGTTCTCTCACTATTGTAGGTAAACATTCTCTCAATAAAAAACTACATGAGTTTTCTCATTACAAAAGATTACTTCTGAAATATTTACTACAAACACCGAAAGTTATCTCTGTTTTTTTTTATCGAATTCAATAGTCTGGGTTAACCTTTGAAAGCTTCAATGATTTTGATTTCTAATCAACCGTTTAAGTGTACTGAAAAATCAACTCAAATAAAAGTTAAACTATAACTTTTACCGCCAACATAATTTCAACATCCAGGTTCTATTGCAGCATCCCTGATAAAACAATATGGTGTCAATACATTCTGTTGTTTTTCTTGCTTAGAGTAAGTTTTAGTTTCTAGCTTCCATTGTTTCCTTGCAAGCTTCGATAATACTAAATATTGACAACTATCTTTTTGTTTATTATTGTACGCCATCTGCAATTCCATGTCAGTAATCATATTGTGCTAGAAGGTTTTGTTTCACCTATTACGAAAAGGATTTCCATGAAGTTTTTATTTTCGGATCTCTATAATTTCTTATTCTGATTTTCTTTGTGTAGGCTTTTAGGGCTTTTATGTATTTATGCCCAGATGAATTAAAAACCTAGGAAGTACGTATCATTCAAGACTTTAATATTCTGTGTAGGAAAAAAATCATACACTGTGTACTTCAAATTAGTGTTTGAGTAGTAACTATTAGGAAAATTGCAACCACCATTATAGATATGAGAAATGAAAACGCAATTAGTTTTCTAATTTGTTCCTGTGGAAATTACAATTTTCCATGTAAGTTCGTATATATGTTTATAACTCACTGCATTGGGCCAACTGATTCTTTTGTTGCCCATATCTCTTGAGTTTGTGCTGGTTGTTATTAATTGATCTGATGTGTTAGTTGTAGTCTAAAAGGAAACTCTGTTACCATTACATGAAGGCAGAAACATGTTATCTTTGCTGGCAAGACAAAGGTTTTAAATATATCCTCAAGACTTCTCCTGATTCTATTAAATACGTACTAAAAGATACTGGTATTACCTTTTGTTTATCAATAATTACTAGTTTGTGTGATATATATGACATCGTGGCATTCAACGAGCATGAAAACAAACCAGTCAGCTTTTGACAATAGAGATCACCCTGTAGAAAATATAGTAATAGATTGTGCTAAAAAAATAAGAGGAGACATGTGCTTTTACTACTTTTGTATCTGGATTTCTGAAATGAATACCTTTTGTGTTGTGAATCCAAAAGGTAAATATAATACTATAAGTATGCCTTTTATTATGAGCTACAAAATAAATATTCTACAATGAATTGGTATTTCCTACCATGGTGAGCCTATCTCATTGCAAGAACAACCTTGCTTTGCTTTATTTATTTTCAATTTTATTATCATCGCTTTCAGTCTTAGGTGCTCACTGTGCTGTCTCATGAATATATGGAGATGATATTTGCAACAGAATATATAGGTATGACATCTTAAATTCGTTTGCAAAACTATTTGATCGTTTGTATGTTTTTCATGTCGATGGGAGAATTTCTTTTTTTTTATCGGTAAATTAAAAAAAATTATAGAAGAAAGTGTATCATCTATCATTTTATAGGTACTTAGTCGATGGGAGAATTTCTCAACACGGATAAACTCACAGGGGTTTATCATGCTGCTTGCATATGAAAGTGTATTGTTTAACTTTCCCCATATATGAATGAGGATATTAAATCATTTTTAGTCTTAAAAAGGTTATCTTAAGTGTTTCACCTTCTTGGTTTTAAAGTATGTAAACTGAAGACTATCACGGGAGGTTGATCCGGGGCCGTAAGGCCCCAGTGATACCTAGTGGACGTATAAAATACCAAGACAGGGAAGAAAGCCCCTTACCATAGAAATTCTTTGGATCCTTGTAAGGAATTGGTTATTCGGAATCGATGCTCTGTGTATTATAGAGAGGCATTGCAAGATGTAATCAAAAATAAAATGCCATATTTAACAAAATTAAGACCATTGGTAAGACAAACAGTTTATATGCATTCGGAGCTGCAGCTAATCTGGTCATTCAAGCATTTAAACAAACAATTTATATGAATTTCGAGCTGCTGACTGAGAAGACTCTGCTGGTACTCTTCATGTTCCTTATTTGTTCTCCTTTCCTTGTAAAGATGAATTCATACATAATCCACATTTCTAAACATTCACAAATTCTCAAAAACAACCATTAATCTCATTCATTCATTCCCACAAACCTAGTTTGTTCTTATTGGAATACTTCACCAAAAGCCTATTAAATTCGAATTCAAGGACAACCCATTCTTATTGATCTTCCACAGACTCACATATTCCTTCTAATCTCTTCATTATGCTATGTTAATCATCCACAATCGATGACAACAAAGTCACTTAATTTTTTCCCTGGTTTCCGCGTCTTAATAACAACCCAACTATGTAAAATCATAAACAACTTGTACTTGTTCCTCTTTGATATGAAATATAAACAAATCATATATGTGTTATTTGACATATGGAGCGAAATAGAAAGCATCAGCGTCCTATCAAGCCTGGTGATTTGCTTATTCAAGGATGGTGGTTTGTTTAAGGCCCCTTCCTATGCACATGCCAAAACATGATAATTGGCATATATGCACCCACTATGAGTATGCCAAACTGCCAAACTCATATGTCAATATATTTTTCCTGGCATATAGGCATACACAACAGAGTTTCCAGCAAGCGATAGAGTCTCGGTCGCTCGATGGTCAACACATCGCTCGATGGTTTTGAAATCTCCAGCGTTAGTCAAGCTACCACTCGATAGTATGATCAACGCTTATAAGTCCCGTATCCAACGGCTACAATCCCCCCCTATAAATACCTAATTTCAAACTCATATCAACTCACACCAGAATTTCTAAATCTCTCTAGAATTTCTTAATCTCTCAATCTTTTTCAAATCTAAAACTATCACACCTCCTCTACAATTTTAAATTTTCTTGTAAAATGGATTCACAAGCACAAACTCAGGGCAAAGGTAAAAAGAACCGAGTCAGTGGTGAAAAATACAACATGATAGAAGATGAATGTATTTGTTGTAATTATGTTTTTTTTTACCCAAGATTGTATCGGTGGTGCACAACAACATGGTAACACCATGTGGGATAATATATTTCAAAAATATGAAGAACAAACCATGAACATCAATGGTCGTGATGCAAAAGGATTGTCGGAACACTTCATTGTAATCAACCGGCAAATGGCTGCTTATGTTGCATTAATAATGCAAGCCAAGAGAAAAGGCAAGGACAGTGGTCAGACTGATGTTGATTTTGAAAGAGAGGTTTGTACAGATTGGCAACGAAAACATGGTAAACATTTCGCTTTCGAAAGTTGTTATCATATTTTGAAGGGTTTGAACAAATATAATCAAGATTACTTTGCAAATAATCAAATAGTACCTGAAAGGTCACCATATAATTCTTTTCCCTCAACACCAAATTCTTCACCATTTTCACAAGGTCCATCAAATTCTTCACCATATACCCTATAATCTCAAATTCCTACGTAGTTTTCAATAATTATTGTTTGTGGGTGAAAATTATTCCTGCCGATTTTGGTAATTTGGGGTGTGTGGATGAGGAATGAATTTAGACCTTAAACAATGCACTGCGCGGTGAGTGCTTGTAGATTCGAGAGTTCAATCTGTGCAAGTCCGGCCTAAACCAAAAAGAATGGCCGTTCCAGACTTGGTTCGGTCACAAAGTGAAGAAGATGGTGTAGTTGCAGGCTTTCCTACAACACACCCCTTATCAAATCTTGATAACAATTCCTAGATCTAAATATAAAAATGGTGATAAAAAATACTAAAATTATAAATAAACACCAAGATTTTTACATGGTTCGATCAATGTGATCTACATCCACGGATCTTCACTATAATAATTTGTAACTACATCAATTTATATTTACAATCTCCATTAATGGAATTCTTGGAAGAATTCTAGATCTAATTTTGGGGAAGAAGATGATAAAGAAAATACATTTTCTCTCTCTAAAAACTCTCTCTCCAAAATATCTTTCTCTCTCTTCCTAAAATTATCTCTCCCCTTCTCTCTCCTGCTCTCTTCTTTATATAGGTAATTACATAGTGGATGACAAATCATTTACAGCTAAGCTTTCCCTTAATTTCGGATCTAAGTTCTGCGGTAATATCTTTCGCAAGCTTTCTTCATTTCTCTCGAGCTCCGCTTCATTTCTCTTAAGTTTCTGCTATATTTCCCTCAAGTTTCTCCATGTCTCGCAGGATTTTTCCTTCTTGCTACATTTCTTGCGAACTATCACCTTATTCTTGCGAGTAATGATAAAATCTTCACATATTTCGTCATTTCTTATAATTATTTGCGACACTTGCCATGTGTGGCAGAAATCCTTGCAAAAGCGTTGTTGTTGCGAGATTCTGCTCCTACATTTTGCCTCTTTTTTCTTGAATATTTCTTGAAGAGAAATCTTTAAGAAAAAATTCGTTGTTGTAGTAGTCTCTGATCTTTGTTGACGAAGGAACTAGAGAAATAATACCAAACTTAAAAAGTATATACATGCCTCTATTCTTTTGCGAAGTTCTGAAGCTTTGAGAAATAATTAGAAGTATCATCTTTTGAAGTACACGAAGTATGAAGAATGAAGTATGCGAAGTATCCTTGAAGAAGTATAAGAAGTACTCAATCCTCTAAATATAAGAAGTATCCGCTCTTGAATGAAAAATATTGCCTCTATTCATGCGAAATTATTTCTTCATTTTTGGTGAGAATTCTTGCCCATTTTGGAAATGATTCTTGCCGAGAAGATAAAGAACATAAAATATTTTCTTGGTAATCCCTAGCTGCCTCTGTTCTTTATCTATGAAGGAGAATCCTTGAGAAAATGTTGAATGATTAAATTGCTTCTTTATCCTTACTTTGCCTCTGCCTCAAGTGGTAATCACTTTAAGAAAATAATCACATTCTGCGAAATAATCACAATTCTTGCGAAATTCTGGATGAATTTGCGAGTTTATGAATGAATCTGCGTGATTATGAATAACCCTGCTAATTTCTGAATATTTCTGCGACTCTCTAAATATTTCTAGGAATTTCTGAAAATTCTGCGAATTATGAATAGTGCTCAAATAGTACTGCGAATAGTATCGCAAATAGTGCTGTGAATTATGAATATTTCTGTGAATAGTACCGCAAATAGTGCTGCGAACTATGAATAATCATGCGAATAGTGACGCAAATAGTGTTGTGAATAGTGCTGCGAATAATGGCTCAAAATATGAATAATCCTGCGAAATTTCAAGGTATTATTCTGTAAAATTTTATAAAATACTTGTGTGAATATAATGATTATGTTATGAAATGTGTATGCGATGCTTATGCCATGAAATGCTTATGCAATGCTTTTATGATGCGAGTATGATGCTTGTATGATGAGAATGCTTATCTATTGCAATGTATAGCTAATATTTGTTGAAATTAATTTTGCAGCTGACAACATGGCTAAACGAGGCTGTAATCTTCAGGAGGAGGAGGGCTTAAGTTATGATGGAAGACCTGTTTTTTTAAATTCAATAGAAGCACCTCATATCTCTTATTTTTGCTTTAAATAGTATGTAAGTTGTTTAAGTTTTCTTGTTCTTTTCCTACAAACTTGGAATTCTTATCTCTGTTTTAGAGATCTTTGTATTTTTGCTATTTTATAATACAAATTGGATGTAACAAAAAAAATAAATAGCTAATGTTTGTGTTACTTAGCTCATTTTGCTGCGGTAAAATTGATGTAGCTTTAAATTGCCTCCATTCTCCATTTCTTTGGCTTATCTCTAGTGTATGTATTCCTCATTACTCTCGCAAGTTTATTTTCGTTATCTCTAGTGGTCTTATTTTCTCTTCTGTATCTTCTTTTTGTAAAACTTGTGTACTTCTTTCTTTCTTTCTTGCAACTATTTTCTGCGACAAATTGTTATTTCCATTCTATGCATTCCCATACTTGCCTCTTGTTATTGATCTGCAATGAAATAAGACTAATATAAAGTCATTAGCAATCTGTTATACGCTTGTAGGTATAACCTCTCTTGTGGTCTTATTTTGCCTTCCTAGTTAAAGGTCTTATTATGCCACTTGTCTGCGACAAGATCGCAGGACATTCTTACTTTTATATGTAATAATCCATTGATCTTGTCTTATCATTTATTTTGATCTCTACGACAATATGATAAGTCTAAGCCATCTTGTGAGATTAATCTCTCTTTGCTTTTTAAGACTTATGACATTGCCGTCTTTGCGATTTATATCCTCTTATCATTGATTTCATTTATCTCATCTTTTGATCTTATCGCAAAAACCCATTGATCTCATCTTAACATTTCTCTTGAGGCTTTTTGGCCTGTCACGCGACAATATGACGGGATTAAATATTCTTGCGAATATAAAGTCCTATGACATTGCCGTCTGTGTCACGCGACAATGACGGGCCTAAATATTCTTGCGAATATAAAGTCCCATGACATTGCCGTCTTTTTTGATACACAGCTCCCTAATGGAGGGTATCGCCCTTATCTCTCCCCCTGGTTGCCCCTTCAAGGAGACGTACTTCTGCCATACAAGACTAGATCCTCCCATCCGGTTCTAGAAACAACCAGTTGTTTTCGTAGCCTCTTATCCTTTATGCCTATATGGCTTATAGTTACGAGACTACACCCTAGAGGGGTTTTCTTCGGGCCGAACACATCGTAAGCCAAGACTTTCCATGGATGGCCAGGGTAGGTTCATCCGTCCCGGGCACCCACAGCTCAACCGTGTACCTCGGTGCCTTGATCATACTTTGCATTCCTTAGGAGAAACTCTCGGGCGCCCAACCAGGGTATAACCTTATATAGCTGGGAATCCAAGTTATCTCTCCTGGATGGATTTTCTATAATCCCAAATCTCCATGACTAGGTTCCAGCAGAAGTATATCCTTTCCCATAGTCATGCAAAGAGATACCCCCTTATGACGCACTTTAAGGACATTGCCTCTTACGGAATAGAATCCGCGAACTAAGGTGTACGCCATAAAGGTTTGTCCCATTCTTATATGTTTTTAGGCAATTTGCGCCCGTCTTATGCATTTGCATTTCTCTCTTGCGAAATTTTATTCGCGTCTTTTGCGATAATTTCGCATTTCTTTATTCTTTCATTTCTTGCGATAATTCTGCCATCTTATGCAATTGCATTTCTCTCTTGCGAAATTTTATTCGCGTTTCTTGTGATAATTTCGCATTTCTTCATTCTTTCATTCTTTCTTTCATTTCTGTCATTTCTTCTTTCATTCTCATAATATCATTTTTGAAGTAAATTCTCTGTAAAATATTTTGAAATCTTAGAAATCCTCTTTGAAACCTTGCGATTATATCGCGTCTTTAAATCAAAAATGTTCTATAGAAATATATAAATTTAATCTTCTCTGTTTTTTGTAACTTTGAAATCTTTGAAAATTTTTGAGATCTTTAAATTTTTGCGATGAATTCTTTTTTTTATTTTTTTGAATCTTGTGATTGTATCGCAATCTAAAAAATCTTTGAAATGTTTTAAAATCTTAGAAATTTTAGAAATCTTGCGATTATATATCGCTTTTGATAAATAAAATCAAAAATATTTCTCGCAAAAATCATAGATAAAATATTCAAGGAAATGGTACTTATCTTTTACGGCTTGCTGTTGTTTCTTGGGAAGTATATGATTTGCTTGAAAATTGATAAGAAATGAGAAATGAAGTCTTGCAAAATTAACTCTTGATCTGACTCTTGTATAATGTTGCGCCATATCAACTGTTCTAACTATTTTTTGCGAAATATGTCTGCGAAATAATCTCTCGTTTGTTTATTCACGTTTCTTTATGCTTTCATTTCTGTTCTCATTCTCATAATATCATATCATCTGAAGTAAATATTCAAGAAAAATTCTAACATATTGTAATTCTGAAATTTTTGTAATTGTAAAATCTTTGTAATTCTGCGATTGTATCGCTCTTTGTAAATCAAATAAAATATTTTGAAATCTCAGAAATATCTTTGCAATAATTTCACTTTTTGTAGTCTTTAAAATCTCTGAATTTTTTTGAAATCTCTAACTTTTTGCGATAATTCGCAGACATTTTTTATGATCTTTTGTAGTCAAAAATCTTTGAAATATTTTGAAATCTTCAACTTTCTGTGATAATTCGCAGAAATTTTTTATGATATTTTGAAATAAAAAAACTTTAATATGTTTAGAAATCTTTAACATCTTAGAAATCTTTAAAAACGATGAACTTCATAAGAAAGGGTACTTAGCTCTTATGTATTGTATGTACGTCGCGCAACAAAAATAATTATGAAGAGTGAGACTTGAACCCTTGATCTTATTTCTGCATTTTCTCACACCATACCAACTGTGCTAACCCTCTCTTGCGAATTAATGAAAGATCTTGCGAAGTAATCAAAGTCTAACTGTTCAAGAGATAATTCTCGCAAAACAAAAATAAACTTGCGTGAGGAGAGAATTGATCCTGCGACCTATTACTTGCATTCATGCCTCTCAACCAACTGTGCTAGCTCTCTTGCTTGCGAAATTTATCTGCGAAATAATCAAAGGCTAACTTGCGAAATAACAAAAATAAACTTGCATGAAGTAAGAATTGATCCCGCGACCTATTGCTTGCGACATATCATACTGAACCATCTGTGCTAACCCTTCTCTGCGAAATTTCTCTGCGAGATTATCATTAACTATCTTCTGCGTGAAATACACTTGCGAAATTATCAAGGATTGCGTGAAAAAATATGTATGTGTTGGGACTTGAACTTGAACTTGCGACCATAAACTCATTAACTTCGCAGATTACCAACTGTGCTGCCTCTTGTTTGCGAGATAATGAAACAATGCTGCGAAATTATCTATTTTTTCACCCTTTGTAAAAAGAAGAAAATTATGCTCGCAGGAAAATTCGAACCTGTGACCACAAACTCACACACTGTTCTCTGGACCAACTGTTCAAGAATCTCTTTGCGACATTTAACGCAGTACTTTTTTATTTATTCTTTTATGTGTTTCTGCGAGATTTGAACCCTTGACCTCTTTGTTATTCTCGCAGACTTGAACCATATGTGCAAACTTGTGCTTGTGATAAAAATTGCAGCGTCTACCTCTTATCTTCTCTTCGTCCTCCCTTAATTTCTTTCACAATTTGCCTCTTGTTTTCTCTCCTGAACATTAAATCTTCCATTGAAACCTTAGTTTTCTTTCTTAAATTCACCACAACAACTAATTTTTTCTCTTAGTATTCTCATGTATTTAAATTGTTGATGATGATTACTCTCTGAAAATGTAATTTCTTCCATGAAATTTCCATTTTAACCCTAAAATTTTTTAGATCTAAAAATATACATGAACAATAGCTAATCTTTCTTGGAATTTTCTTGAAAAATCATCCTTTTTACATAGTTTTGCATCTTCATCATTTTCTTTTATGCTCCTTCACTGTGTTGTCGGTGTTTTCTTGAAGACACAATCTTTCCGTTAGATAATTTCCTCTCAAAATTTTTAGATCTCACGAATTGTAACTCCTCATAGACAATTTCTTTGAATCTTCTTCAATCTATCAAATAGTAGTCCCTGTTTCTAGCGCCAAAATGTAGTTGCAGGCTTTCCTACAACACACCCCTTATCAAATCTTGATAACAATTCCTAGATCTAAATATAAAAATGGTGATAAAAATACTTAAATTATAAATAAACACCAAGATTTTTACGTGGTTCGATCAATGTGATCTACATCCACGGATCTTCACTATAATAATTTGTAACTACATCAATTTATATTTACAATCTCCATTAATGGAATTCTTGGAAGAATTCTAGATCTAATTTTGGGGAAGAAGATGATAAAGAAAATACATTTTCTCTCTCTAAAAACTCTCTCTCCAAAATATCTTTCTCTCTCTTCCTAAAATTATCTCTCCCATTCTCTCTCCTGCTCTCTTCTTTATATAGGTAATTACATAGTGGATGACAACTCATTTACAGCTAAGCTTTCCCTTAATTTCGGATCTAAGTTCTGCGGTAATATCTTTCGCAAGCTTTCTTCATTTCTCTCGAGCTCCGCTTCATTTCTCTCAAGTTTCTGCTATATTTCCCTCAAGTTTCTCCATGTCTCGCAGGATTTTTCCTTCTTGCTACATTTCTTGCGAACTATCACCTTATTCTTGCGAGTAATGATAAAATCTTCACATATTTCGTCATTTCTTATAATTATTTGCGACACTTGCCATGTGTGGCAGAAATCCTTGCAAAAGCGTTGTTGCTGCGAGATTCTGCTCCTACAGATGGGGTTGATCTTAGGGAGGGAAGCAAAGAAGGTGTTGAGATTGTGAAGGTGTTGGCTATGTATGACTTGCAACAGAAAGGTGAGCAGGCTTGTAATTAACGCAAGCAGGCTCTGGATGTTAAAACTTGGTTTCTGTGTTATGCTCTCTTTGTTCGGTCTTGTCTTGTTTTAAAAAATAGGGCGGAGAGCCTATTTATACAAGTATTTTAGCCTAACCTTCGTATCTCGTGGGAAGTGGAGAAAGTGGAGTGATGGATTAGTAGAGTAGTGTGTTGGTGTTACACGACCAGGCTTTCCCACTTCTCCCATCATCACTAACCGTCCATGACTTCCTGACACGTTCTTGTGATGGCGCATTGGGCGCCAGACGCAGAATCGCCAGACCAATACCCAAAGATGTATCCCCCAGTTTGTGACATGATTGATGTCTCGAGTGTGTGTGGATCGTGGGACCCACAAAAATTAACATGTAATGCTACGTTATTTAGGAAATTGATACTTGTGAAGTATCGTGTATACTATGCAGTCATCGATCGAGTATATTCAGCATGTATGAAGCATCACTGTTTGAGAGTCTCAAAGAAACTTCATGTTCAGCCTACTTCATGTGATGGTTTGGAAGTTGCGCATGCAAACCCTCATTTGACCGATCACATGGTGTGGTAGAGTGACGGGTGGTGATCACCATGACGCCACACTGACCAATTAACTCCTGACCAGGGCTGTATATCCAAGACGGTGAAGTTGGACGGACGAGATGATCTTTGAGACACTCATCTGCGACCGTTGATGAAATTAGGGTTTATGAAAAGGTGCGCAAGCATCACTTTTCAGCTTGGTCGAATCCAAGCTTGGGACGCAACTTTGGATAGGACGGTCGTGCATGTGTGTAGACAACATGACGGTGTAGGCGCCCATACCTCATTGTCTCACGAAAGTGTGATCTAGGCCACTCAATTCGTCCTGCGAAGTTGTGTGGTTGAGACCAATTTGCGATAGAAAATTGGTGCCACAAAAGCCGCACGTCATACCAACCTTGAGCGGGCGTTCCAAGATGACCAGGCTTGGTCGGTCTTGGACGATTGCTCCAACGTGTAGGTGTTAGGCTGGTGTTCATGCCTTTGCCTTACCTTCCCATGAAAACATGATCTAAGCCACTCAATTAGTCCGGAGAAGTCGAGCGGTTGAGATTAGTTTGCAGCTTGGGAGGTGCGACCACGCTAGTTTGGGCGAAAGAATTTGGGATAACCAGGCATGGTATGCCTTGGCCGATCAGGTGAGGGGATAGATGGGTCCACGTTGGTCATGTTGGTATGGCCAGACCTGCTTTGATCTAATCTCGGCCCTCCATTCGTGCCGGAGAAAATGGATGCTCGTGATTCAAACCCTAATTTTGGGTTTCAAGGCCGTGCGTCATGCTCCATTCAGGCACACGATTTGGAATGACGAATCATGGTTGGTCCTGATCAATTGGTCAGGTATGTAGGTGGGCCCACGGTGATTGTGTTGACATACTCCGTGCCCTTTGAATCTACATCTGCACCCTCCATCTATACCTGCGAAGATGGATTGTTTAGACTGTTTTGCGACACATTTAATGTGCCGCAAACCCTAATTTAGGGTTTTCGTCCATACTGCTTTGGTTTGGACGTTTTGGCAAGCTAGGCCAAGGGTAGGCCGACCATGTGGGGCACGCATTGGTTTGGCAGCGGATATTCCATACCTGCTTGGGGGTTATGGAATCGATCTAGGCCATCTGTAGATGGTGTATTTTCGACAAAGGGTAGAATTTTAAAACTATACTCCAGATTCGGCAATCGGATGAGTATGGAGGCTCATGTCCCTCGATCAAAGCATAAAATCTCATGCCACAAATCTCTGACTGAGAAGGCTGTCTCTCAGAGTACATGAAGATGTGTAGTCTCCAGCTAAAACCACGACACATCTCATGAATACTGAGCAATTTCAGTAATTACTCCGGATCTGGCAATCGGATGAGTATCGAGACTCATGTCTCTATGCATGAAAGCTCATGCCACCTCTGATGGAGAAAGTCTCTCAGAGAAGATGCAGATGTGCAGTCTCCCAGCTGAGACCACGACACATCTCATAACCCTCTGATGGATAAAGTCTCTCAGAGAATATGTAGATCTGCAGTCTCCCAGCTGATACCACGACACATCTCATAACCCTTTGATGGAGAAAGTCTCTCAGAGAAGATGCAGATGTGCATTCTCCCAGCTGAGACCACGACACATCTCATATTGTATAGAATCGAAAGATTGGGCGACAACGTCTTCGGGATGCGACCGGTTTTCCCCGACTATGCAAAAATAATATGACACTCCAGCAAGTTCATATTTCTCAAACCCTCAGATAATTAATGCTCCTAGGCAGGAAGCCATTCTAGCATAGAGCCATCAATTAATTATCTAAGATCGTCTGAATATCCAGCAATATTCTACGAACTACCGTTTGAATATCCAGAAATATTCTACAAACCATCGTTTGAATATCCAGCAATATTCTACGATTCTCTGTTATATTTCGTCACTTAAATTCGTGGTTCTTCCCAGCAGAATGCCACGGGTTAGTGATAAATATCCGACGAGATAGCCATCTGAGTATCGAATAAGCCCTGACAAAAATGGTGCAAGTGCAATTAGCAAATAATGCACAGACCAGCATGAACGAACGAGGAACCTATGCAAAATAAAAAGGAAAATAATAATAATAAAATATTAGCAAAAGCGCCAGAGGACTGTGTTCACCAGCCGGCCAGTCATGCCATGACCAGTCCCGTGCCCAATTTTATATTTTATCATATTTTTTCTATTTTCCTAATCTCATGAAAATCCTCTCGTTCGAGCAATTTTCTTTATTTCAAAGAAATTATCTAAATCACATGATTTTATCAAAAATAATAAAATTAGGGAAATGTGACATGGGACCGCCGGCCGGCCGGTCATGCCCTGGCCATGGCCGATTCCACACCTCACATCCTCATTATTTTATTATTTCTCTCAAGTTATGAAAATTCCTTGATTTCTTATGAATTTTCTCTAAAATCATGAAAATTACCTAATTTCATGTATTTTTATCTAAATCACATGATTTTATCAAAAATAATAAAATTAGGGAAAGGTGGCATGGGACCGCCGGTCATGCCCTGGCCATGGCCGATCCCACACCTCACGTCATCATTATTTTATTATTTCTCTCAAGTTAAGATAATTCCTTGATTTCTTATGAATTTTCTCTAAAATCATGAAAATTACCTAATTTCATGTATTTTTTATCTAAATCACATGATTTTATCAAAAATAATAAAATTAGGGAAAGGTGACATGGGACCGCCGGTCATGCCCTGGCCGTGGCCGGTCCCACACATCACGTCCTCATTATTTTATTATTTCTCTCAAATTATGAAAATTGCTTGATTTCTTATGAATTTTCTCTAAAATCATGAAAATTACCTAATTTCATGTATTTTTATCTAAATCACATGATTTTATCAAAAATAATAAAATTAGGGAAAGGTGACATGGGACCGCCGGTCATGCCCTGGCCGTGGCCAGTCCCACACATCACGTCCTCATTATTTTATTATTTCTCTCAAATTATGAAAATTCCTTGATTTCTTATGAATTTTCTCTAAAATCATGAAAATTACCTAATTTCATGTATTTTTTATCTAAACCACATGATTTTATCAAAAAATAATAAAATTAGGGAAAGGTGACAAGGGACCGCCGGCTGGCCGGTCCCACACCTCATGTCCCCATTATTTTTGTTATTTCTTTTAAATTATCAAAATTCCTTGATTTCATGTATTTTCTCTAAAATTACCTAATTTCATGTATTTTTATCACATGATTTTAACAAACATGATAAAATTAGGAAAAAATGCCGTGGGACCGACCACTTTAATTCTTCCTTAATTTTACTCTCGGGATATTTTCACCTCCCGAACGAGCTTAAAACCTAAATATTCCCTCGTTGGGAGATAGGAAATTCTTTTCAGTACGGAATGGAGGGGCAGACCATCAAAATCCGAGTCCGTATGAGAATTCTACATCGATTCTATTAAAGGACGCTAATTAGTGTTTCAACTTAGCCGGTCCCACGTTTCCATTGTTTTATTATTATTTGGTATTTTGTTTCATGATTTTATGAAAACTCTCTGATTTCAACAAGTTCTCTAGTTTTATGGAATTTCCCTTAAATTATAGAAAAATACATAAAGCCACATAAAACTGGGAAAAGCATGTGGGACCGCGTGTCAGCCGGCCGGCCATGCCCTAGCCGTGGCCGGTCCCACACCTTGTAATTCCTTTTTTTATTTATTTTCCCTCATCTCATGTATTCTTCCCAGTTTCAGCAAAATCATGGATTTTGCATATTTTCTCCAAATGTTGCTCAAACGTGCACCAGAAAATATCAAAATTCTCAGGACTGAAACACGGACGTTGTGGTGACACGGGCACATCCCCTTGACCGACCAAGGGTGACCCTAAGGCTTGCAAACAGCTGGTCCCGCATGTTTTACTGATTTTAACCTAATTTGCTCAACTGCTCATATTAGGTTCAAACTCTTCCCAAACTATTGGGAATTTGCTCAAACGACCAACAATTGGTCCCGTGACCACCAAGAGACAGTCCCCAGGCTCTCTTGGTCGGTCCTTATATCTCATATCTAGGTTTTATCATCTAATACTGAACCCAGCAGTAATTCAGTAAATGATTAAACCAGCATTTAATTATTATATCACCAATTGTTCCTCAAGAGACTTTGGTATTTTTGTTCATTCGAGCATCTAGGCGTTATATGGTGAACCCGTCATCCCATGTAGCCAGTCCCATGTTGATTTGCAATAAATTATCATCTCAGTAAAATTAGGGTTTTGAATCCAGAGCTCCACAGAAACATGATTCTGAGCAGATTCAAACACTCTAATAATTTTATGTTGATTCCATGATCAACATTCTTATTTATTTTGCTCGACTCAGCAATCAGTAAATTAAATTATTATTTTATTTGGTCCTGCTACCAATAAATTCATCAAACGAGCAATATTTGCTCGAACCGGCAATATTCACTTAAATTAGCAATATCCGCTTAGACTAGCAATATTTGCTCAGATCAAAGAATATTGGTTCAACTATCAATATTCGTCAATTCAGCAGCACAGTTTGCTCGTTTTAGGTCATAATGGTACCTCGTCTCAGCAGATATACATTTAATTCATGAGATTCGGAACATTTAATAAAACGTGTTCAACTCAACACTACATGGACTCATCGTCCCACAAAGTCAGCAACTAACTCCACAATCACGAGATTTCAATCGTGTCACAATGGGGGGATATTAACTAGGGTTTTGGTCTGGCGGTCTACGACACGTGTGTTCACCCACGATGAGAATGTGAGAAAGTCGTGCAATCAGTTGGAATAATCAGCAAAGTAGTGGGTGGAAAATTAACTAAGTCTCCGCACGATGAGTAATTGGTTTAACATGATTTCCCACTTCCCCACTCTATGATTTCAGCAAACTATCACACTTCATGGGATCATGGTGTTTTCAACTCCGACATTATAAAATATATCTGAATCCTGATTGAAACAACAAGGTGGAACAACATTGAACAAGATTCGAACAATTCAAACATTCAAGCAACATTCGCCTACACGAGTAATTTCTCATCAAAGTTCATACAAACAATCTTTCGTCTACACGAACTCACAGAAATTTCTCTCAATCAGGCAAAACTCAATCATTCAGAGCGTTTTCACGCTGAAATCACAACACACCTACAATCTCAGATCACCATTGATCTCACACATTTCTCAGTTTCCCTCCTACAGGTCAACCCATCCTCTCTTGTGACCGAATTTACTCTGGAACGGCCATTGTCTTGGTTTTAGGCCGGAGTACTACAGATTGATCTCTCGAATTCAAAGAACTCCCTTCTTGCAGTGCATCTGTGTGAGGTTCAACATTTCGCTCGGTTCAAGGAGTCTCCACATGGTCGACTCTTCAATTCCGTAAAAACCAGCAAATCGTTTTTCCCCATCCACAAATTAGCGACCACAGTGGGAGATTAATCTCTCGGTTGCAATCTTTCATTTTCACAGGATGGTTGGTCTTAGGTCAGGATCGGTCACAAATTCTAATGCAAATATCGCTAGCACTAGAAACAGTGAAGACCTCCCGGAAACTGTTCCGGCCACTAACACTGATGGTGGTGACATCACTCCTCCTTACGCTAATGCGAAAGATCATCCTTTATTTGGTCGACATCCCGAAGAAATCAGAGGAAATCCACCACCTACCATGGCTGATATCATCAATACATAAGAGACTCTTGCAAAGAATCATACGGACATGGCTGCAGCACAACAGAAATTATTGGACTATCCGAAGACTCTCACAGATAAGCTGTCAGAGAAGTCTCAAGAAAAAGGGAAAGAAAATGAGAAGTCCTCAGAAGCCGCTGATCCTGAGGTAATTTAATTCATACAGTGGATGATGACGAAGCCGGCAAAGTTGCAGGCGATCCATCAACAAAGGAGTCATCAAACTTTATCACTCGTAAAGACCTGGAGCGTCTTCTGGAGAACCGTAGAAAGGGCAACACATCACATGTCCATCGTCACCAACCTCCTTATCCCGTCGCTACATAGAGGATCCCTCTTACCAAAGGTTACATTTCTCCAAATTTTACTCTATATGATGGAACTGGCAACGCTCAAGAACATGTTTCCCGTTTTCCTCGAAGCCTTGGGAGAACATGAACATAACCATGTCTTCCGTTTCAAGGAATTTTCAAAATCCTTGAAAGGCAGAGCATACACCTTATACAACAACATCACACCAGGAACTATCAACAATTGGGGAGAAATGATTAACGCCTTCTACAGGAGGTACTTCTTCGTGTCAGAGCAAGGTACTCTCTCTGACCTTGGAAGGATGTTTCAGAAGGTCAGTGAAAATACCAATGACTATGAGAAAAGATTCAGAGTCCAAGCCCTGGATTGTCATGATCCAAATTTCACGGAGAAGCAACTGATATATTTGTGCATCAACGGCATGCTCCCGGTTTATAGAGATTTACTGGAAAATCTTCGATTCCAGACTTTCTCAGAGCTTCATGAAGCCGCGAAGAGATCGGAAACCACTGCACCCGCTCTACTGGAAAGGACAAGAGCTACAAAGGCTGGATAACCGCGAGATATTCGAGGTAGCAGATGTCTGATAAAGAAGCAGTAAAACCTCCAGCCTTCCACAAACAGCAGAAGGGATCAAATGGAAAGCCAAGCTATCGTGCAAGCATACCTCAGATCCTGCACAAATGAAGGATAAGCAAGATGCACAAGCCTCTGACCAACGCATAAGATCTCCTGATCAAGAAGCACCTGACTTTCCTTTTTCCAATGAAGAGGTGATAGAACTCCTGGATGCATGAGTCCAAGATGATGCAATCAAGTTGCCATATGTCCAGAAAGAACCAACTGAAGAAGACATGGAAAGTCCTCGTTGCTGCCACTTCCACAGGTTGGTCAATCATCCCAAAAGCGACTGCGGAGTTTTGAAGCACATTTTCAAAGATAAGGTTGATCCACAAGAACTGGGGACTGAGGGAGTACACAAGAATCCTCTCTCAGTCAGAACCTTTACACTATCTGAATAAACTATCAAAGAAGCAGTTAAATCCTTGGTCGAACGTGAATTGCGTTGCCAGTCGGAGGTACAAAGGAGAGACATGTCCACAGTACTGAACCACATCGTTTCAATAAGTCCATTCCGAAAATACTTCTTAAGCCTCCAGCCACAGACCAAGAGATGTACGACTGGGGACTTCTTACCACATTTAAACTCAGAAGAAACGAATTTGGAAGAACGTTGATCGATGCTGACACCGCCATCAACAATATTTCACTGAAAACCATCGGATCCACATGCATCACTCGACAAGAAGTTACTCATGCTCCCATCTCAATCAGAGACCTCGAAGGAGCTCTCGGAAATACTTATGGCTATAGCACTATCAAAGTGAACATAAGTTCAACCTGGACAGAAACCAAATTTCACATAATCATGAAGATCCAGGATATTATATGTCCTTCATACAAGCGTGGATCCATGCTGAAAATATGGGTACTTACAAATCGCCTTTGGTTACACATCTCTCCAACGAAGAAAGTTCTGATACAGAAGATTTGACGGACACTCCATCATCAGAGTACTTCGAGGAATTTCAATCCTTGATGAGGTTGAAGCAAGAACTTGCAAAAGATGCATAGACATTCATCAAGAGGTTCCGCACTCAGGCAAGTTTCATTCCATATCTATGTCATTTATTTCCTCACATGCTATCCTAGCATGGGGACTTAAGTTTGCTAGCAACTCTACAAGACGTAATGAATGGTAGCTTCACCGCATTAGTATTTTACCAAGTGGTTGAATCTGACGTTTCTCCGAATCAAGCATTGAAACATTCATTATTGAGGTCTAAACATGGAAAAGAACACTTTGGGAATTTCTCCTACAATTCCATGTGTTCCATGAAATCAGAAAGCTTTGATGTCTGCACAAGTGTCAAATCCCACTATCGCAACGAAATGGATGCTGAATCAACAGAGTATACTCCAGTGCCGAAATGATCAAACCCCTAAGACATTCGATGCTTAAGGAATATACGCTTCAACGCTCAAGCATCTAATAAGCCTTCAAATTATACTCTCAATCAAAGAGTACACCTCCTACAATGGCGCATCTGGCTTCAGCACAAATATCTTGACAATGGCACACTGATTCAACACCAGCGCAATCAAAGTGTAACGAAGTTACGATCGATAAGTCTTCATTATCCCATGATAAGACTTCTGAAGCAGATGCCACATCATCTATACATGGATGACACTAACTCCTTCAACATACACTGGGCAACCTGAGTATGAAAACTGCTGATGCTATCTACCGCAACAACATCGACTCACTGACGAATCCAGTTCATGGATCACTGGATGAATGAGCAAAGATTATATCTATAATCATGGTTCTGGCCTTTTCGGTCTTTGGAGCAACTTCAACCATGGTATCAGCATCAACAATAATCTCTAGAGGAACACCATCCATGACCTCAGAACCGACAAGGATCTTTGGAGCATAATCATTCTTGGTCTCAGTACCAACAGGAGCAACATCCTCAGGACTTCATCAACTAATCATTCCATGAAGTGTTACACATGAAGCAGACTTCTCTAAGAACCAGTTATTCATATCAAGATGTGCAGACCTGATAATATGCGCACATGAAAGTCTTCCCGAAGCTGGCACGTATGGTGGGCATAATCCAAAGTCTTCTACAAGATGTTCTCATCACCTTTACAAATGAGATACAACATACTCCAGGCCATGGGTTTGCAAAAACATATCAATGAGTGAGGAATGTGATAATTCTTCCTCAACAAAAGATGTTCGTATATGTATCTTATACAACATACCAAAAGGGCGCATTAATCGGACATATGAGATGAAAGATATGGTCTTACCTTCAGGTCTATGAAACCTGAAAATTTTATACGGGATTACAAATTACAGATGTGCATGCTTTGTAGGATGATCTCTACAACTCCAAATTGAGTGATTCTTGTCTCATGAGATAACTCAGTCTCTTAGATTCAAAATTTGGGGTCAAGCATCAAATTCTGACGTCGTATGAGGTTCCTCCAGCTTCCAGAGCATACAACATGCAAGCAGAAATTTGCAGACGGGTTCATAACCCCACAGTCGATCGATCTCCACCAGGCCTTTCCGCTAAGTTCTTCATCAAGGTACCTCCATCTTCTACAACCTAGATCTTACATCAATTTTATACCCGGGTCCTCTATCTAGGTCTTGCCAGAAGAAAAAAAACAAAAGAAGAGGTTTAACAAAACACCGGGAACTGAAGCTCCACTGCAACAATTTCTTTAGTCTTCTCTACTGGTGGCTCGATTTCTTCTATCACTGAAGCAGCAACAATCGAGGTTTCCATAACTTTAGTGACAACCTTCTCATGTACTTTAAGTGCAGGGATGGTTGTCTCTTCATTAATAACTCCAGGGCAGCTCGAGTTATCCTTGTTGGTTTCAATATCCTCAACTTCGGTATTTGGCACCTAATACGAAGATTACATGAGGTTAGAGCAATCTAAACATGAGACCAAATTAGATCATAAAATACATTATACAAGCATTCCAACATCATCAAGGTTCATCATTATACACTCGGGGCATGAGAAAATAGCATGAAAGTCATGAAAATACGTTTTGCGGCAAGCTCGTCTGAAGAGACTTTACTCTGTCCTGTACAAGATGACGAACTGGGAGCTGTCTACAAGTAATATGGGTATGGGTCATACACCATTCTCTTAGTATGGATGTCCTTTAAAGCATATCCAAAATTCAAAGCAATTGAAGAAACTAGCAAGGATATGTGGCCAAAACATTGGACAACATACAATCTGAAAAAGCCCTGAAGGTCTCCTGGAAGTTTATTGTTTCTCCTTTTTTAGGTCCTAAACGTGCTCAAAACTCAAGAAATTTCTTTAAAAAAGCTTGGAAATTTTCTGGGCTTGAAGATACATATGAAAATTGCGAAAATCCGACTTCGAACAAAGATTCTACGGTGTTTTTGCTAAAGGGCTGAAGTCCGAAATTTTCTGGTGACGTATTTTAGCAAAATTACTCGTATACTTACGTGGATTCTCATTCATTCATCCACAAATCAAAAATTTCATACCTCTATGAATATATTACAGGAGACATACTTACTGGGGGAGTCTCTATATCATTTGAAGACTCGGCAATGCCGGAATCTCCATCGGCAACGCCACTATCTCCATTCGGGGATTTTGGGAATTCTCCATATTCCCATATCCCAAAGAAGAGCACGCTTCATCAACATGCTGCTTATCTACAATGATTTCTTCCTGTATTCATCAACGACAATTATTATTATTTAAGGAGATGCCACGATCACCTGCACGAAAAGGGATACTTACATCGACTTCTTCATTAGTGCTGGATTCATTAATTGTTTACCCCGGGAACAAGTTGAAGACCGTCAATCGATGGATCAGAAGTCTAAAAGAAATAACAAACCTTGGTCTCATGATCCTAATTGCACGGGCAAATTCATGACACAAGGAGCGCTAATAACTCGTCAAAGAAACGGCTAGGGACTACACGTCATTTGCTAGTATCATGTAGTCCTTACTTCTGGATTCTCCGCTCCCGTAGACTTTCTTTCATTTTCGTGGAGTCTACATTGATCCAGGATCTCACTTCACAATCATCCTATGGTAAAGCCAATGAAATATGAAGAATCTCTCACCATCACCCAGAGGTTCCAGAAGTATCACTTCTTAAAGTTTCTTCCGTAGAGATGTTATCTCTGGAAACACCATCTTTGGAAGTATCATCATGGGAGTCAGTCATTCCCGCAAAGTGGATACTTCAGCACATCTTTCATACCAAGCGCAGGCTTCGACAGAACAATGAATCATGGAATAAAGGTGCTCACATCAGCGTCTACAAAAATGGTAACGATCCAACTCTTACCTATTTACAATTTCACTAGTTGTAGTGATATTAGCGTCGAAATTCGAAAAACTTGCTCGTTCCGTCAAACCTGCAAAGACGAGCAAAATTCATTATTCAAAATCATGACTTGATTTTCATAAAATTTTGAACAACCTACACAAACTTTTACTGTGTGAACATTCACTGGTTCTTCAAAATTGGGCAAACGTCCATTCTACAATTTTGAAAACTCACAGACATTATTTCACCATGTAAAATTGTCTACTTTCAACAGTTGTTCAAAATAAATACATTGATTTTCCAAAATATATATATTTTACGTGAAACTCACGTAAATTTGAAAAATATATATATATATTTTTGCTGCCTCGCACGATCATCTGTCTTTGAAGCGAGAGTATATTTTCAAAGATTTCCGAAAGATCGAAGATAAAATTTTCATGAAAGCTCATAAATAAAATTTTATTACTAACAGACGTACATCTATTAAAAAAAAAAAAACTTTTCTCTCGTATGAGCATCCATCTTTGAAACGAGAGTTTATTCCACTTTGTGAAAGCTCACACCTCTTGTGATAAAATATTAATTCTCATGAAAGCTCATACATAAGTTTTTATCACTGAACACAAGTTATATACCCATAATATGTCACGGCTACATATTTAAAAAAAAAATCTATTCCCTTCGTATTAGCATTTTCTTTTAAAAACGAAGGTTTATGCTAGTTTTGTGAAAGCTCACACCTTTCGTGATAAAATATTAATTCTTATGAAAGCTCATACATGAAGTTTTATCACTAAACATAAGTTTATGGATATGAAGAAAATCTATATTCCTCGTATGAGCGTTATTTTCTAAAACGAGGTTTATTTCGGTTTTGTGAAAGCTCATACCTATTAATGTAAGATTTTGTTTCCCATGAAAGCTCATAAACAAAATTTTATCACTGGACACAGGTCTATTTTCAAAGAAAAATCTCTCCTAAATCAGGGATTATTATTAGTTTTCAAAACTAACGATTGAACGAACATACGTTTAATAAAATAAGGGTTTTTCTACAAAACTCATGTTAACATATACACATGTATAAAATTTCAACATGATGAAAGCATGAGAAGCTCACGAAATCAACAAGTTTCAAAAATAAGTAAATAAAACACAAAAGGATTAATTCCCTTTTATACCTAATTTTATTTCCAAAACCTAATTCCATAAGGATTTCCTTTTTGGGCCCGGCCCGTAAATCCTAAACCAACCATGGTTCCACCATCGAATCGGTTCTAAATGAATTTATGTTCACTGGGTGACGCCCAATTAGGACACTGGGTTTCGCTCAAACCGTGGTTTTCTCATTCAGTCGAAATCCGGTAACATCTTACCTTATAACTAAGTTCAATTACTTATTTCTATTTATACCTGGAAAATCACCATTCAATGCTGACTGAGGAACATGACTATTCCTCACTAAGCAGGGGACTTAATGTAGATGGTGGATTTTCGACAAAGGGTAGAATTGTAAAATTATACTCCAGACTCGGCAACCGGATGAGTATGGAGGCTCATGTCCCTCGATCAAAGCATGAAAGCTCATGCCACAAATCTCTGACTGAAAAGGCTGTCTCTCAGAGTACATGAAGATGTGTAGTCTCCAGCTGAAACCACAACACATCTCATGAATATTGAGAAATTTCAGTAATTACTCCGGATCCGGCAATCGGATGAGTATCGAGACTCATGTCTCTATGCATGAAAGCTCATGCCACCTCTGATGGAGAAAGTCTCTCAGAGAAGATGCAGATGTAGTCTCCCAGCTGAGACCACGACACATCTCATAACCCTCTTATGGAGAAAGTCTCTCAGAGAATATGTAGATGTGCAGTCTCCCAGCTGATACCACGGCACATCTCATAACCCTTTGATGGAGAAAGTCTCTCAGAGAAGAACGAACGTATGAATATCCAGCAATTAATTATCTAATTAATGCTTCTAGGCAGGAAGCCCTTCTAGTATAGATCCATCAATTAATTATCTAAGATCGTCTGAATATCTAGCAATATTCTACGAACTACCGTTTGAATATCTAGCAATATTCTACGAACCATCGTTTGACTATCCAGCAATATTCTACGATTCTTTGTTATATTTCGTCACTTCAATTCGTGGTTCTTCCCAGCAGAATGCCACGAGTTCGTGATAAATATCCGACGAGACAGGCATCTAAGTATCGAATAAGCCTTGACAAAAATGGTGCAAGTGTAATTATCAAATAATGCACAGACCAGCATGAACGAACGAGAAACCTATGCAAAATAGGAAGGAAAATAATAATAATAAAATATTAGAAAAATCTCCAGGGGACTGGGTTCACCAGCCGGCCAGTCATGCCATGACCAATCCCGTTCCCAATTTTATATTTTATCATATTTTTGCCATTTTCCTAATCTCATGAAAATCCTCTCATTCGAGCAATTTTCTTTATTTCAAAGAAATTATCTAAATCACATGATTTAATCAAAAATATTAAAATTAGGGAAATGTGACATGGGACCGCCGGCCGGCCGATCATGCCCTGGCCATGGCCGATCCCACACCTCACGTCCTCATTATTTTATTATTTCTCTCAAGTTATGAAAATTCCTTGATTTCTTATGAATTTTCTCTAAAATCATGAAAATTACCTAATTTCATGTATTTTTATCTAAATCACATGATTTTATCAAAAATAATAAAATTAGGGAAAGGTGACATGGGACCGCCGGTCATGCTTGATTTCTTATGAATTTTCCTGGACATGTATTTTTATCCCCGGTCCCACACCTCACGTCCTCATTATTTTATTATTTCTCTCAAATTATGAAAATTCCTTGATTTCTTATGAATTTTCTCTAAAATCATGAAAATTACCTAATTTCATGTATTTTTATTTAAACCACATGATTTTATCAAAAAATAATAAAATTAGGGAAAGGTGACTTGGGACCGCCGGCTGGCCGGTCATGTCCTGGCCGGTCCCACACCTCATGTCCCCATTATTTTGGTTATTTCTTTTAAATTATCAAAATTCATTGATATTTCATTTAGTTTCTCTAAAATTACCTAATTTCATGTATTTTTATCACATGATTTTATCAAACATGATAAAATTAGGAAAATATACCGTGGGACCGACCCCTTTAATTCTTACTGAATTTTACTCTCGGGATCTTTTCACCTCCCGAACGAGATTAAAACCTAAATATTCCCTCGATAGGAGATAGGAAATTATTTTCCGTACGGAATGGAGGGGCGGACCATCAAAATCCGAGTCCGTATGAGAATTCTACATCAATTCTATTAAAGGACGCTAATTAGTGTTTCAACCTAGCCGGTCCCACGTGTCCATTGTTTTATTATTATTTGGTATTTTGTTTCATGATTTTATGAAAACTCCCTGATTTCAACAAGTTCTCTAGTTTTATGGAATTTCCCTTAAATCATAGAAAAATACATAAAACCACATAAAACTGGGAAAAGCATGTGGGACCACGTGTCAGCCGGCCGGCCATGCCCTAGCCGTGGCCGGTCCCATACCTTGTAATTCCTTGTTTTATTTATTTTTCCTCATCTCATGTATTCTTCCCAGTTTCAGCAAAACCATGGATTTTGCATATTTTCTCCAAATGTTGCTCAAACGTGCACCAGAAAATATCAAAATTCTCAGGACTGAAACACGGACGTTGTAGTGACACGGGCACATCCCCTTGACTGACCAAGGGTGACCCTGAGGCTTGCAAACAGCTGGTCCCGCATGTTTTACTGATTTTAACCTAATTTGCTCAACTGCTCATATTAGGTTCAAACTCTTCCCAAACTATTGGGAGTTTTCTCAAACGACCAACAATTGGTCCCACGACCACCAAGAGCCGGTCCCCGGGCTCTCTTGGTCGGTCCCTATCTCTCATATCTAGGCTTTATCATCTAATACTGAACCCAGCAGTAATTCAGTAAATGATTAAACCAGCATTTAATCATTATATCACCAACTGGTCCTCAAGAGACTTTGGTATTTTTGCTCATTCGAGCATCTAGGCGTTATATGGTGAACCCGTCATCCCATGTAGCCAGTCCCATGTTGATTTGCAATAAATCATCATCTCGGTAAAATTAGGGTTTTGAATCCAGAGCTCCACAGAAACATGATTCTGAGCAGATTCAAACACTCTAATAATTTTATGTTGATTCCTTGATCAACATTCTTATTTATTTTGGTCGACTCAGCAGTCAGTAAAAATTATTATTTTATTCGGTCCTGCTACCAATAAATTCATCAAACGAGCAATATTTACTCGAACCGACAATATTCACTTAAATTAGCAATATCCGCTCAGACTAGCAATATTTGCTCAGATCAAAGAATATTGGTTCAACTATCAATATTCGACAATTCAACAGCACAATTTGCTCGTTTTAGGTCATAATGGTACCTCGTTCAGCAGACATACATTTAATTCATGAGTTTCGGAACATTTGATAAAACGTGTTCAACTCAGCACTACATGGACTCATCATCCCACAAAGTCAGCAACTGACTCCACAATCACGAGATTTCAATCGTGTCACAATGGGGGATATTAACTAGGGTTTTGGTCTGGCGGTCTACGGCACGTGTGTTCACCCACGATGAGAATGTGAGCAAGTCGTGCAATCAGTTGGAATAATCAGCAAAGTAGTGGGTGGAAAATTAACCAAGTCTCCGCACGATGAGTAATTGGTTTAACATGATTTCCCACTTCCCCACTCTTTGATTTCAGCAAACTATCACACTTCATGGGATCATGGTGTTTTCAACTCCGACATTATAAAATATCTCTGAATCCTGATTGAAACAACAAGGTGGAACAACATTGAACAAGATTCGAACAATTCAAACATTCAAGCAACATTCGCCTACACGAGTAATTTCTCATCAAAGTTCATACAAACAATCTTTCGTCTACACGAACTCACAGAAATTTCTCTCAATCAGGCAAAACTCAATCATTGAGAGTGTTTTCACGCTGAAATCACAACACACCTACAATCTCAGATCACCATTGATCTCACACATTTCTCAGCTTCCCTCCTACAGATCAACCCATCCTCTCTTGTGACCGAATTTACTCTGGAACGACCATTGTCTTGGTTTAGGCCGGAATACTACAGATTGATCTCTCGAATTCAAAGCACTCCCTTCTTGCAGTGCATCTGTGTGAGGTTCAACATTTCGATCGGTTCAAGGAGTCTCCACATGGTCGACTCTTCAATTCCGTAAAAACCAGCAAATCGTTTTTCCCCATCCACACTATCCAATCATGCTGGTGGAGTTGGATGGTCGTGATCATATCCAGACTGATACGGTCAGTCCGGATGCTCAATCGGGCTAGTATAACACACCGAGAGTGGCTCAATCGGGCTAGTATAACACACCGAGAGTTGCAGCCTGTACGGGTATTTCGTACATGTTTCATTATAATGCTTGGAGATTCGTGTTGCTCTGCTGAGAGAAACACTCAGTCGTCATACCGCACTGATAATGAGTACAGGAAATATAAGGTTGGTTGCGCATTAATTAATAATGCTGGAAATTCACAGGGTATATGGGATTGTTTCTACATGCTCCAACCTGGATGAATTTCGTGTATTTTATTTACAGAATGGGATTGTTGCCACATGCTCCATTCTAGGTGAATTAATAAAGTGAAGGAGTATCCATCACTTAATAATGGCCTTATCTTTTACAATATGTTAGCGCATAACTTTTAGGGTTTTACAATTTCACCCTTAAATTAAAATCCACCATGGTAATAATAAGGGAAAACTTCCAGGGAGGAACAACACAAAACTGGCTAGAAAATTAACTTCAAGAAGGAGGGTGTTCCGGAGGATTTGACAAGGCAGAGTTATGGAACATCAAAAGACCGTCGAGAAGCAAAGATCCATTGAGAGGAAATTTCAAAACCGAGAGAGTAAGAAAAGTCGTCTTTCTCAAGAAAATTTTGGGTTTGACTATGACAAGCATAACATTCTTCAAGCTAACACCTCAATTATAAACGCCCAACAAAAACATGTATGGCAAATCGAATTTGACATGATTCAAGCACAGATTGAAAAGCAAGCTGGATTTACTAACAACCGTGATGAAGATGATGATGGAACTGATGATGAGTTTGATGAAATAATTCCTCTAGATGATTAATGTACAAGTTTAATGTAGCATTTTAAGTTTTAATGTTTTAGTTTTAAGTTTTAATTTGATATGTTGTTATGCATTCCAATTAATATTAGTTTGCAATGAGATGTTGCAGTTTATTAATTAGAAAAATAACAGTACATAAAACATTAAAAAAATACATAAAATAACTTAGACTTAAGCTAAAACATTAAAAATAAATAAAATAACTTAAACTCGGATTCAATTGTTAAAATAAATAACATTAATAAAAATACATAAAATCATCTTCTATGCTTTGCCCAAAGATTTAATCTTGGATCATCTCTAAACTGGTCATAAAAATTACGGTTCTGAATGTAGTTAGTCATTTAACCATAATTCCTTGCAGGGAGGCCTCTTTCAGGTCGAATCTCCGGCCTAAAATATTCATCATCATAGTTAATCCAATCTGAATCATGCCGGTTTTCTTGAATTTCCATGTTATGAAGAATTATGCAAGTGAGCCTAGTCTTGTGCATTTCACGAGGACTCAACCCACGATATGGGCCATAAATGATAGCGAACTTCCTCTTCAAAATTCCAAAAGCGCATTCCATATCCTTCCTCAGTGCCATTTGGGCATCGTTAAAATATCGGTATGAAAGGCCCAATGGACCAGCAGGAGACTGACGGTAGCACTGAACCAAAGTGGACCATTCTGGGTAGATACCATCCGCAAGATAATAGCCATGAGTATACTGATGGTTGTTGATCATGAAATGGACAGATAGAGAAATTCCATACTTCAAATCTTCAAACATAGGCGACTTATGCAAAAAATTAATATCATTTTGTGAACCCTGAAGACCAAAAAAACGTGCCATATCCAACAATCATAAGAAGCAACAGCTTCAAGGATAACTGTTGGTATTGGATAATGACCTTTATATTGACCAGCCCAATAAACAGCGCATCCGTTCCATACCAAATGCATACAATCGAGACTACCTAGCATTCCTGAGAATCCCCTTTCCTCATTCTCCCTTAGTATTTGTCTAACATCTTCATCGGTTGGTTTTCGTAAATAAGTTGGACCAAAATGATTAATCATTACTTCACAGAACGATGAAAGGTAAGTGTAAGAAGTTATTTTACCCATACGAAGGTACTCATCGTTTGCATCTGCTGGAGTGCCATCACCTAGAATCCTTGAAGCTGAAGTAACTTTTTGTTCAGGACTATGACTTCTAATATTCAGTGCATCAAACTGATAATTGCATTGAGGTTCTACTCGACAAAGCTCTTTAATAATATTTTTCACCAGATGAAAAGGCATGCAGAATCGACCTTGAAAATCTCGATCAGAGTACACACAATTGGGAAGAAAATAATCGTGCATGAGCTTTTGATGGTAAAATTCCCTCCCTCGATACGTATATCTTCTTGATAATACTTCTTCGGGCTCCGGAACTCTTGGTATTTGACCCGTATGTACAAGCATCAAAATTTCGATTAGTTTATTATCTTCAGCTTCCTCTTCATCAATTTCTTGCTACCTTATATGATACCTTTCTTGCTGTAACCTGAACTGATTCATAATAATATCCCTTTCTTCATTGGATCTCGACATTGAGATGATTAATGAAACTTAAAATTGAGAATATAGGTGAAATATCTGTAGAAGCATGTGTGAGTTATCTAGAGAGGTAAAAGGGCGTATATATAGGAACCATAAGGGGGAAATAGTCATTGCAGAATAACTACTAGGTGATAACCATTGTATCACCAACGTTATTATTTAAAGAGAGCGATTTTAAAAATACCGGTAGCGTTAAAGTCCTTAACGCCTGTGAATATCGCTCGCTAGAAAGTCCGTCGCTTATTAGTTTTCCTATAGTGGCGCGGATGGTTTTCCATGCCACCTGGTATGCCAAATACCATTTTTTTGGCATGTGCATATGAATAGGCCTAAGAAGTTGTTTTCAAAGTGAGCACAGTGTATGAATGGCATCTTGGTTAGATTTATTTTTCACGGATGTATTGTCTACCTAACTGGCGTTAGTAACATCCAGTTACGTTTTTTGTGTAAACCAAGTGTAACTAATTAGTTAGCTGTAAATACTCACATAAGTGTTGTATACCCACGTTTTTTCTAATGGTGTTATAAACGGCCCGTTAAATACAAGTTGTAAACAGAGTGTTATCCAAGTTTTAATGTTTTGACCAATAGAGTCCCGCTAAGTGTCCTCTCCAGAATTGCTCTTTGGCTTTTATCTAATTTAATTTGAGGGGGGTTTCAAACTCACCATGTGACGTGGGAGCTCATATGACTTAGTATTTTAAAGGAGGCGAGATTCCGTCAGTTGCATTAAAAATAAATAGTACTCCATTGTCGGGATAAGATCTGGGTTAAAAATCTAGGTATCCTAACCATGCTAGACTATAATAATGGAATAAATGAGAGCTACTTCAGATCAAGTTTTAAAAAATGGGCCATGATTCAGGTCACGGCCACTGGGCATGACCGTTATAACGCGTTTTGACGGGTGTGAACACGTTTCGAGCAAAAAAAAAACTTTATTTAGGAAAAAAATGCGTTTTTTATATTTTTTTATGATCGGAAAAGAAAAGTATAGATTGATCAAAAAAGAAGAGGGTATAAAAGAATTATACCACCCTTAGTTACAAAGAAAGAAACAAAGAATAAGATGGTAACAGGTTACCAAACTTATTGAGAAGAAAAGTATTTGCATCCAGTATTTGAGAAAAATTATAAACCAGTTTAAGAAAACTTATAAACCAGTTTCTCATAACAGTATTTGCATCCACAAACTCAAACTCCTTTATTGATAAATACCAAGTATACAAGCAATAAACTTATTTGTTGATAACAGCTCTGGCATTTATGCTTTTGTCATTAAAATCTCTGGCATTCCTTTCCTTCTACAGACTCCACATAATAGCTGCATGAATCAAGTACCACACTGTAGTTCTTTCCTTACTATTCTGAACAAGTCCCCAAGCTTGCAACATTAAAGTCATATCAGTTTGCATAAAGAAAAACCAATTTAAATGATACATGAAGTCATTCCAAACTTTTCTAGAAAAAGTGCAATGAAGTAAAAGATGAGAAGAAGTTTCATCGGCATCACAGAACAAACAACCTTGTGGAACATCCAAACCTATTCTTCTTAATAAATCTCTAGTTGGTAATATGTTGTAAGCCAGTAACCATAAGAAGAAACCAATCTTAGGAGGGCATTTTAGCTTCTAGATAAGATTGAAAATTGGGCCAGTAAGTAAAGTATCATCATTAGCAGTAAGTTTGTCCTAGACTGAACTTAAAGAGAATTTTTATGACTTGGTGAGAGACCATTGTATCTCATCAGTAGAACTCATGTTAAATCTGAAGTCATTCAAGTCTGCAAAAAGGAAAAAATACTCAGCTCTAGCAGCAGCATTGAGTCTTCTGGGATATGAAGATTCCATATGACAGCATTACCAGCAATTGTTCCCATTGCAACAACTGTGAAATTCTTAACTCTAGAGACTGCATACAAATTTGGATAACAAGATTTGAGAGAATGCTCTTATAACCAATTATCATCCCAAAACCTGCAAAGTTCTCCATTGTTGACTTTGAACTTGATAAATTTCAAAAAGGTAGAATGGTATTTCATAATAGATCTCCACACCGATTTACCATAAGTACATGTAGGAATTTTTGAAACCCAGCTAACATCCATAAGGCTTTATCTTCTGTTGCATATATCCAGGACCATTTAGTGAGCAAAGCATGGTTAACTTGCTTCAAACTTTTAACACCCAGGCCACCAAATTTCTTTTTTCTAGCTAGAGCATTCCATTTCACCAGATGAAGTTTTTTCCTACCTTTATTGTCATTCCACAGAAAGTCCTTCAATATTCTTCAAAACTGTCTGGCATCTCAAAAAGAGGCATGTAATAGACTGACAATCTTGCCAAAACACTATTAATAAGTGTAATTTTACTAGCTCTGGACAAGAGTGGTTTTTTCTAACCTGCAGGTTTTTGAATAAATTTTTCTACGACATTATCCCATTTAGCAATGCCACCACATCTATCTCCTAAAGGAAGTACAAGATAATTAGTTGGTAGAGAACCACTGCAGCACCCCAAAATGGAAGAAAAGATTGATAAATCACCTTCATAGCCAACTCCATAAATTTGACTTTTTGCAAAATTTATTTTCAAACCAGTGAGCATTTCAAAAGAGAGAAGAATGAGTCTTAAGCTTTTAACCTGCTCCACCTCTGCATCAAGAAAGATAAGAGTGTCATCTGCAAATTGCAGATGACTAATAAGCATTCCATTTGGTTTCACCTGAAAACCTTAAATGAGACCTTGTTCTTGAACTTTTTTGATCATGAAAGTTAAGGCATCTCCAACCAATAAGAAAAGAAATGGTGAGATGGGATCACCCTGCCTGATACCTTTCTTACTTGTAAAGAAGCCAATTGCACTGCCATTAATGAGAATTGAGAATTTCACAAACTCTACACAACATCTTATCCATCTTTTCCACTTATCACCAAAGCCCATGAGCTGAAAAATTTCATCAATGAAGTCCCAGTTAACATGATCAAAGGCTTTTTAAAAGTCAATCTTGCAAAGAATACCTAGCTTGCCACTTCTCAATCTAGAATCAATCAATTCATTTGTAATTAAGACTCCATCTAAAATTTATCTTTTCTTGATAAAGGCAGATTGTTGTTGAGAAATAATGTGAGGAAGAGTGTGCTTGAATCTCTCAGCAAGAATCTTAGACATAATTTTATACATACCATGAATTAAGCTTATATGCCTCAAATCTTTAATCTCTTCAATTGAATATTTTTTTGCAATCAAGGCAATAAACATGTTCTTCAATCTCCAATCCAGAAAGCCTTTGCTTTGCAGCTCCTTCATAACTTTGATAAAATCTTCTTTAATGATACTCCAACAAATTAGATAGAATTTAACAGGAAACCCATCAGGGCCTGGAGCTTTTAATTGAACCAAAAGCTTAATTGATGCCAGATATTCTTCTTCATCAAAGTCTCTTTGAAGCTCCGTATTCATATCATATGAAATTTTAGTGAAGTTCATGCTTTCCATTAAGATATTCCTTGGACTTTGAGATTGAAAAATGTCTTGAAAATAAGAAACAATGCCAACTTTTATCTCAGCTTCATCATTAGTCATAGTACCATTAACCTTTATGGAACCATAAAACTCCTTATTCTTCTATCATTAGCCAGCCTGTGGAAGTACTTGGTGTTGTTCTCAAAGTCGTTAATGTGAGTCACTCTTGATATGCTTCTCAGTTTATCAACATTAATATTAGTCAGCTTGCAATATTATTGTTTTGCATTGGCTCTTTCCTCCCATTGAAAATTAGTAAGACCATTATTAGCATCCTCAACAGCATCAAGAGCCATGAGAATATCCTCCAATTCTTCAAGTCTACTATCAACTACACCATGCTCCATTTTGCTCCATTCCTTTAGCTTTATCTTAAGCATTTGAAGCTTTTTACAAAAAAAATGTAACCAGCACTACCTGAACCAAAAAAACAGAACCACATATCGTTGAAAAAATTGAGAAAGTTTGGGTCAGAAAACCAAAAATACTCACAACAAAATGGCGGTGGTCCATGCTTCAGCCCCTGAGAAATAAGTACAATTGGATTATAATCATAACAAGGCCGTGCAAGAGCCTGTTGAATCAGTTGTGAGTAACAACATTCCCAATCAGGGGTCATAAGGATTCTATCAATTCTGCTTCTAGTACTTTGAGTCTGATTGTTAGTCCAGGTGTAGGTGGCACCAATAAGTGGAAGGTCAATTAAATGATGCCTTGAAATGAACCTATTGAATTTGGTCATACCAGAAGTTACATCACCACCAGTAGTTCTTTCATGAGTGAATCTAATCTCATTGAAATCCCCTCCTATAACCCAAGGATAGCTCCAAAAATATCTGACTTCTTCAATCTCCCTCCAGAAAAGTTTTAAATCTTCAATATTTGAAGCACAAGGTGCATAAACACCAGTAAACATCCAATCTACAGAATCAGCAACATTTTTACACAATAAAGTGATAGAGTAAGGCCCAATTAGTGAATCCAAAACCTGAATCTTTGAAGAATCCCATAAGCATAAAATACCCCCAAAACTTCCTTGAGAGGGTGAATCAAGCCAGTTAACTAATTTATTACTCCAACATTGCCAAGCCAGTATACTTGCATTGCTGGATTTTGGTTTCCTTCAACAACATGATACTGGTTTTCCAATCCTTTATTTTATTTTTGACAACATCTCTTCTGCTTATATCATTGAGACCACGAATATTCCAATAGACAATTTTTAAATCCATGAATAAACTGAACAACCAAGAAAAGAATCTACCTAACCGCTTAAGCAGATTTTTTATATTCTAAATCAAAATTATGAAGATGAAGTTTAAATGTCTCCATTATAGCATCATTATCTTTCAAAACCTTCAATTGAATGCCTAATTTTGGCCAAAGAGTAGCCATTTGCAGCAAAACATTTTTGAATTCAGTTCTTAGGGAAGGATATACCTTATGTTTGAGAGTACTCCATTTTTCTGAGGTTTTCCAAAAGAAATCAAAACTTCCAATCTGAGTAGAAGGTTCCATTGAAGAAGACACCAATTCAGTTGAAGGTTGATAGGATCCGGAGACGCCTATTTAGATAACCGCAATCGCACAGTGTCTAACTAGTAGACATAGGAAAGTACGGGTCGTTCCCACGAGGAGCGGTGGAAATACTTTAATCAATATCTCTAAAGAATTAACCAGAAATGATTTTTGGGATTTTAGAATTGAATTTGAAACAATAAAAATAAATAAAAATAATTAACAAAATGCAATGAGAGAGTGTCGGTAACCAGGGTTTATAGTATCCACCACTATTTCTATTCAATTACTGAAAATGAAACATAATTCATGAATTATTTATTGTCCGTTCTATTGACATCACCTATTATATGTATTAGATCCGCAAATATCACTGGGAAACCTTAAGCATGGCACATCAAAAACTAAACCAAAGCATGCACTATCAAATTGTGTTAGCGAGAAAATTATATGAAACTAAATATGGATTCATAAATAATATCCGGCTATTCTAAGCATACCCCATCAAAGGATTTAAGCCAAGCATGAAATATCAAATAAGTAGACAAATATATTTTCGATCCTAACAATTATGCACAAAGGTTATACGAAACCGGTGAAACAACAACTCATATTAACATTAAATCAATATATAAAATCAAGAACTAATCTTATTCAATTCATAATAGCCTCCAAAACATAATTATTTCAAATCAAATTGTTCTTACGCTCTAAGTGGTTTCTATCATAAACCCTAGTTATAAAATTTAGCAATACATGGCTTTCTCAAAAGCCATAAACATGCAAGAGAAAATCACTAAAAAACCAAACAAATCAAAACGGAATTGGAGAATAGAAATGCAAACCCTACTCCCGTTTCCGTCTGTAGCCGAAGCTCTCTATCCCGCCTCCCACTTTGTTCTTCTCTGTTCTTTTCTCCAAGTTGCGGCTCAGTAGCCGGCCTCTCTTTTCCTCACGTTTCTGTTTTCTTTTATAGGTACTCGGGAGAAATCCAACTAAGACCTAGCAGGTTGCTTAGGCCCAGTCCAATAACCCTTGTTTATCTCCATCTTTCGAACACTTCTTCCTAACTCCGGCTGCAATTTCGAATGCCCAACGATCTAACCCTTGGCCACATCTGGCATGTAATTTAATTTCTTCAACGTCACAACATCTCAACCGAGCTCAAATACGCCCATTGAAACCACGGCTAACCAGTTCAGCCAACAATGGCCACCAACTCCATTTCACTACCAGCTTCCAAATTCCAACCTTTAACGCTTCTATCTTTGTCATCTGTCTTGGCCACCAAATGCAGAAACTCAACGTACATCTCCACTGCCTTGATACGGCAAGCAATAGCAGCACTGCACCATCGTTCTCCATCTCGGCTTTATCTACAGACCACGCATCGACCACAAAAGCTTGGTCTCAGCACCTTCTTCCCGGTTTATATCCAACTACAGTGAATTTTCATTCTTCTCAAACTCATGCCAAGACTCCCAACGGCTACCAGCTTTCCATCTCCAGTACAGTTCCAGATCCCATCAAACCCTCTTAACAGCACCACAGCCCAGTTCGACTTGCCTGAACTTTGAGTTTCTGTAGCAGATAAGCTCGATGTTTGCTTCTTGAAATCATGAACTCGTTACTGTTGTAAAAACCAAGAATGACTACCACTGCTCTGATCAAAATAGCCACATGCAATCGATGCTACTCAGCAGAATCCAGGCTTCACTCCTTTCTTACACTTCTCTTGTATTTCAATTCATGTCCAACCATAGCAGACTCCAAGTCGCTGCGAAACTAAACCCAGTACTTCCAGTCTTTCCCCTTCAGTTCTTCTTATTAGTTCAACCCCAAATGAGCTCCAAATTCGACCCCAACTGTTCACTGAGTCGAACCACATCCCATCCAGTTCTCGGAACAAGATGTACTCAGTCAACACACAACTGATCCTTCTCATACTCACCACCGACTGCAACAACAGTACCCCAAATCAATCATGTTTCCTCTCTGTGTTGCTGTAACAAAATCCCAGTTCAACCTTCTCACTATCCAGTGCATCGAGTTCAGCCAACTGACTCCGCAAACGAACAGCTCCTTGTCTCGCCGCCAATTGTTACTTCAACTGAACACATAGAACTCCATCTTCGCTGACTGCATTCCCAACTCGGTCACGACAACAGCTTCTTGAAATTACAACCATTTTACTCGAGCCAGTAACCAAGACTTCTTTGCTCCATTGATCACAAGCTCTACTAACCCCTGAGAAGAGTATCCTATCATTCTTTCATGACCAGGACCACTTCAATCATCTCCAGCAAATTATCGAACCACCTGCTTCAGCCATTAAGAACAACCAACAACACTGCCAATGAAGTTTTCGTCTCCACCGGTAGCTTGAAATGATTCCTTTCCAAAACACCACAACCAGATTGCATGGCATGAGAAATGAGAGTGCTTCTTTCCTGTTTCGACACGAGATGAGATGTGGTGCAACGTCGTCCACTCATTTCCTTACTCTTGGTGGCTCAAGTGCATGAATAAACAAACATATCGTTATGCTCCGTCTCTTTGGTGTTGTGAGATGCAACATCGGTGCTTTGAGTCGCAAACATCATAATAGCCCTTATTTTGCCATTTATTCCTCCGGTGACCGAATTCTCTTGTCATTTCTAAAAAAGCACTAAAATAGTGGTATGAGCCAAAATGTCGAAGTCTAGCTAATATAAATATGGGTATAAAATGTATCATTTACGTGCGTATCAATACCTCCACACGTATATTTTGCTAGTCCTCGAGAAAAACAGAAAAAGACCCGTTACACAGCTGGTCATATAATAAGAGGGAGTTAGACCCGCTACACAGATGGTCATGACAAATGCCATACACAAGACCATCGACATAATTTCTTTTTTTTAGACCTGCTATACAGCTGGTTATAACATGCAAGGAAAAAGAAAAGACCCGCTACACAGCTGGTCATAACCCTAAAAATCATAATGATAATATTTTTTTGTTTTTAAAGACCCGCTACACAGCTGATCATCTTTTTTTTTTAGACCCGCTATACAGCTGGTCATAATATTCAATTTTTTTTTCTTCAAAATTCCTAACAACAGTGCCACTCCCCCACACTTAAACATTACATTGTCCTCAATGTAATTGAGTCATCCAATGTAGAAATTTAGATGGGAAATTCAAGCAAACAAATAAAAGATAGAGGAAAGAAAACAAATCTGATGGGTTGACTCCCATGAAGCGAAATCGTATGGGTTAGCTCCCATAAAGCATAATCTTTGTATCCATGTTTGCACACATAAAGAAGAACCTCAAACAAGGCAAGGTTGCACCAAAGTAAACTGCAAAGCATATATGTATAGTCTGAAAAGTTGGGGATCAATCCAACAAATCATATCAGCCGCCAAAATGAACCTGCAAACACTATAACCTTCCAAAAAGATGTGTAAATCAATTCCCAAAAAAAAAAACAGTCCTTCGTAGAGATAAAAAAATAACTCACATGGACAACAACAATAGAATGCATATTATTTTTTATTCGGGAAGCACACTCTAAATCAGGTTCCAAATCAGCTGAAATACATTCGGTCGATACATTATCTTCACTAGAAATCAAAGGAAGCAATGTATTACACATGAAGCGGATTTCTCTAAGAACCAATGATTCATATCAAAATGTGTAGACCTGATAACATGCTCACATGAAATTCCTCTCAAATCCGGCACGACTGGGGGACATAATCCAAAGTCTTCTACAAGATATTCTCATCACCTCTACAAATGAGATACAACACACTTCAGGTCATGGTTTTGCAAAAAAGAACCAATAGGTGAGGAATGGGACGATGCTTCCTCAACAAAAGATGTTCGTCTATGTCTCTTCTACAACATACCAAAAGGGCGCATTAATTGGACATATGAGCTGAAAGATATGGCCTTTACCGTCAGGTCTACGAAACCTGAAAACATTTGTACGGGGTTACAAATTGCAAATGTGCACGCTTCGTTGGAAAACTTCGACAACTCCAAATTGAGTGATTCTTCTATCATGTAATAATTCAGTCTCTTAGCTTCAAAAGTTGGGGCCAAGTATCGAATTCCGACGTCGTGTGAGGTTCCTACAGCTTCCAGAGCATACTACATGCAAGAAGAAATTCGTGGACGGGATTTATAACCTCTGTAGTCGATCGATGTCCACCAGGTCTTTTCGCTAAGTCATTCATAAAGGTACCTCCAACTTCTACCACCTAGGTCTTTACATCAATTTTCCACCCGGGTCCTCTATCTAAGTCTTGCAAGAAGAAGAGAAAACGAAAAGGAGAGATTTAACAAAATACTGGGGACTGACTGTCCACTGATCATGACGATCAGTTTCACAGTCCAAGACTCATGGCACCATACTCTCATGTGCCAATTATTCATCATAAAATTAATGCTACCACCGGGACATGAGACCATGGTCACTACATCATCCCATCTCGAGAGCATCCTCAACTATGGTCCCATGACCAGGGTTTCAGAAGTGATGTTTCTACGACTGACAGAAGCAAGATGGCACTGCAAGCACCATGCTCATGTATCAATCAAGGATTCCTGATCTCAAACGAATCAATGGTATAGAAATCCTTCACCAACCAGTTCGTGATATGGGAGTGATGCATCAAAGGGAGGATCAAAAGCAACTCCTGCACTTGGATATTCATGCACCACTATACGATTTTCAATTACTGGAGCAACTTTTACAACAACAGTTTCCTCAGTCTCGTCTACTCGTGGCTCAGTTTCTTCCACCACTGAAGAAATGACAATTTAAGTCTCGGTCTCCTTAATTGCTTCAATGACAACACTCTCATGAATTTGAAGTACAGAGATGGTTGTCTCTTTATCAATAGCCTGAGGGTTGTTCAAGTCATCATTATTGACTCCATTATTCTCAACTTCGGCATTGGTCGCCTAATATGAAGATTACATGAGATTAGAGCCATCCAAGCATGGAAAGCAAAAGCAATTTCAAATTCAGTATATAAAATATTTAACATCATCAGAGTTCATCATTATGCATTCACAACATCATCAAATAACGTGAAATTCATGGAAACACGTTTTACAACAAGCCCGTCTGAGAGGATTTTATACTGCTCTGTATAAGATAACGAACTGGGAGCAACTGATGAAGAATCTATGGATGGGTCATATACCATTATCTTCGTAGGGATGTTCTCTACAACATATCCAAAATTCACAGAAATTGGAGATACGAGTAAAGATATGTGGCTAAAACATTGGACCACATGCCAGCTGAAAATTTCCTGGAAGTTTACTCTTTCGCTTGTTTAGGCCCCTAAACATGCTCTAAACTCAAAAATATTCTTCAATAAAGCTTGGAAATTTTCTGGGCATGAAGAAACATGTGTAGATCGCGAAAACCCGACATCGGATGAAGATTCTACAGTGTTTTTACTGAAAGGCTGAAGTCTAAATTTTTTGGTGACGTATTTCGGCAAAATTTTCATTCATTCATATAGGTACTAGTTCATTCATTCACAAATCAGCAATTTCATACTTCTATGAAGATATTATAGGATATATACTTACTAAGGGAATCTCTAAATCATTTGAAGGCTCGACAATGCCAGAATCTCTATTGATAACGCCGCTATCTCCATTTGGTTCGGGATTTCAGGAATTCTCCATATTCCCATGCCCCAAAGAAGAGTGCGCTTCATCAACATGCTGCTTATTTACAATGATTTCTTCCTGGACTCATCAACAATAGTTATTATTATTTCATTCAAGGAGATGCCACGATCGCCTGCACGAAAGAGATGCTTACATCGACTTCTTCATCAGTGCTGGATTGTTTGACCGAGAACAAGTTGAAGGCCGTCAATCGATGGAGAAAAAGTCTAAAATAAGTAGCAAACCTTGGTATCGTGATCCTAATTGCACGGGCAAGGAAAAGTCATGACACAAGGAGCGCTAACAACTCACAGAAGAAACGGCTAGGGACTGCACGTCATTTTCTAACATCATGTAGTCCTTGGGTTCTCCACTCCCGTAGAATTTCTTCCATTTCTGTGGGATCTACATTTATCCGGGATTCCACTATACGATCATATTGTGTAAAGCTAATGAAATAAGCAGAAGTGCAACTCAGTATGAAGGATCTATCACCATCACTCAGAGGTCCTAGGAGTACCATTTCTTAAAGTTTCATCCGTAGAGATGTCATCTCTGGAAACACCATCTTTGGAAGTATCGTCCTTGGAGTCAGTCATTCTTGCAAAATGGCTATTTCGGCACATCGTTCATACAAAGCGCAGGATTCGAAAAAGCAATGAATCATGCAATTAGGATGCTCACATCAGCATCTACAAAATGGTAACTCTCAACTCTTACCTATTTACGGTTTCACGAACTTAGTGATAATAACGTAAAACTTCGAAAATCTTGCTCCTTCAAACCTGCAAAGATGAGCAACACCCATTACTTAAATGTCTGACACCTTACTTTTCACGAAATTATGAATCATTCACATAACCCTTCATGTGAAAGTTCACTGATTTTCTACCGTGAGTGCATACACTATGAAATCACGAAATTCATGAAAACATTATTGTTTGCTTTTAACAATTGTTTAAAATCAAAACTTGATTTTACAAAATCTTTCATAAAATCGTGAACAACCCATGTAAATTTTACTGTGTGAACGGTTTTTCAAAAATTGGACAGACGTCCATTCTACAGTTGTGAAAACTCACATACAGACATTATTTCACCATGTATAATTGTCTACTTTCAACAGTTGTTCAAAATTAAAACATTGATTTTACAAAATACATATATTTAACGTGAAACTGACGTAAATTTAAAAATTTATCTATATATTGTGCTCCCTCGCACGAACATCTGTCTTTGAAGCGAGAGTATATTTTTAAAATTTTGTGAACACTCACATATCGAAAATATTTTTTTTTGTAAAATCTCATAGACAAAATTTTATATCATTAGACTCAGGTCTATTTTGTTTGTTCCTTAAACTAACGAACAAACGAGCGTCTATTCCTATAATAAGAATTTATTTTTTGGGGCCTGGCCCGCGAATCCTAAACGACCAAGGTCCTGTCATCAAGATCAGCGGCTCTACACCAGTTCATGCTCAATAGGAGACGCTCTACCATGCCACTGGAATCTTCGGTCAAGCCGTGGTTTGCTCGTACTATCAAAATCCGGTAATGTTTTAAGTTACGACTAAGTTCAATTACTTATATTATTTATGACCGAAAAATAACCATTCATGCTTACTGAGGAACAAGGCTCTCCTCACTAAGCAGGGGACTTAATGTAGATAATGGATTTTCGAAAAAGGATAAAATCGTAAACCCATAATTATACGAACTTCTGATCCAGTAATCAGATGCGAGTATTTAGACACTGGTCTCTCATCGAATCTCTGTCTGAGAATACTTTCTCTCATAGTACATGCAGATATGTAGTCTCTCGGCTGGACAATGGCATATCTGTATTGAGACACATGTCTCTCATCGAATCTCTGACTGAGAATACTTTCTCTCAGAGTACATGCAGATCTATAGTCTCTCGGCTGGACAACGACATATATGTATTGAGACACGGGTCTCTCATCAAATCTCTGACTGTGAATACTTTCTCTCAAAGTACATGTAGATATGTAGTCTCATGCCTAGGCAACATCATATCTCATGAATACTGAACACTTCAGTAATTATTTATATATAGTATCACAAGATGGATGGCTCCTAGACAGCTTGCTCTGCTAGTATAGAGCGATAACGTCTTCAGGATACAAACAAAGAGTTTACCATGACTATATAAAGGATATGAAGCTCCATCAAGCTCATATCAGGATAATTAATGCTCCTAGACAGCTTTCTATGCTAGTATAAGTTAATTATTCCTAAATTCTTGGATTCATCCACTGAATTTCCGAAAATATTCAAATATTTTCACAAAATTTCATTACTGCAAACCATGGTTCTTCCCAGCAGAATTCCATGGGTTAGTAATGAATATTCAATACACGGGCATCTGAGCTACCTCTGAGTAAGCCCCGATTTAAATGGTGCAAGTGTATTCAACGACGATGCACTAACTATCACCGTACAAACAAGTAATTCAAAAATACGACGAGACGATGAACCTATGCAAAATAGGAAGGAAAATAATAAATAATTAAAAATTGACCAAGGCGTTGGGAGCATGGACCCACTGAATGGACGGACGCGCCGTGGTAAATCCCACGCCAGTTTCATATTTTTATCATATTTTTGTTATTTTCCTTGAGTTCATGAAAATCCTTTCACTTGAACAAATATCTTTCGTTTTGAGGAAACTCCCCAGTTCCATGGTGTCTCCCTCACACCAAAGAAATAATATAAAATTAAGGAAAACATTGTGGGCCGTGATTATTGGCCAACCGGCCATGCCTTGATCCCAGTCGGCCCCACACCTCATGGTTTCTCATTATTTATTACTATTTCCCTAATCTCATGAAAAATAATATAAAATTAGGGAAACCGTGTGACCGGGCCCTAGCCGGCCGGTCAAGCCCTAGCTAGGCCCACACGTCCTATTTTATTATTATTATATTTTTTTATTGATGATGGTTTTTAGCCTAGGGTTAAAATGGTAAAACACTAAACCCTAGCAGACAGTGATGTCACGACATTTAAAATAAAAAGCATTTACTAGGAACATTTACTGAAACCTTTAATGTGTCTCTAGCTAAATAATCACCGGGGTATCCTTTTCAAATTAGGGTTATGACAAGCCAAACCCTAATTCCCACGTGTGCCAATGGAAAATCATGCCATCCACACCGACCGCGCCAAAGCATGCCAACCATGCTAGCCGCACCTCTGTGCCAATGGAAAATCATGCCAGCCACACCGACCGCGCCAAAGCATGCCAACCATGCTAGCCGCACCTCTTTGCCAATGAAAAATCATGTCAGCCACACCGACCGCGCCAAAGCATGCCAACCATGCTAGCCACACCTCTGTGCCAAAGGCAAATCATGCCAGCCACACCGACCTCGCCAAAACATACCAACCATGCTAGCCGCACCTCTATGCTAATGGAAAATCATGCCAAGCCACACCAACCGCGCCAAAGCATGCCAACCATGCTAGACGCACCTCCGTGCCAATGACAAATCATGCCAGCCACACCGAACTCACCAAATCATGCCAACCATGCTAGCCATACCTCTGTACCAATGACAAATCATGACAGCCACACCAACCGCGCCAAATCATGCCAACCATGCTAGCCGCACCTCTGTGCCAATGGAAAATCATGCCAGCCACACCAACCGCGCCAAATCATGCCAACCATGCTAGCCGCACCTCCGTGCTAATGGAAAATCATGACATCCCCACCTACCACGCCATGCCAAATGCACATCGCCATGTCCCTATGTCGCGCCATCATACTGGCCTTCACTACACGGCTATCAAAACGAAGGCGTGCAATAATCAATGGTTTCCCTTCAATCCCAGTAGAAAATCCTGGCCGTCTAAGGTTACCAAACGACCTTTGCCCCCAAAACCGCACCTAGGCCAAGATAGTCATGCCATGCGCCTATGGAAAACCCTTGGCCCCGCATGCAAAGCCAAAACCGCACCTAGCCCAAGCTAGTCACGCCATGCGCCTATGACAAACCCTTGGCCCCACATGCCAAGCCAAAACCGCACCTAGCCCTAGCTAGCCGCGCCATGCCAAACGCACTCTTCCTAGGCCCTAGTCACGCCATGCGCCTAAGGCAAACCCTTGGCCCACATGCCAAGCCAAAACCAAACCTAGCCCAAGCTAGCCGCGCCATGCCAAATGCACTTTTCCTTGGCCCTAGCCATGCTAGTCACATCATGCCAAGCCAAACGCCATTGCCTTGGCTATAACTACGCCATGCGCCCATGGCAAACCCTCGGCCCCACATGCCCATCCAAAATTGTACCTAGACAAAGCTGGCCACGCCCAAGGAGAACCCTTGGCCCCACATGCCAAGCCTAACTTAGCTGCGCCACCCTATTGGCCTTACCTTTGCGTCCACCAAATGAAGGCGTGCAACAATCAACGGTTTCCATTCAATCCCAAGAGAAATCCTAGCCATCCAAGGTTACCAGACGACACATGGTAACCTTTGGCCCGCAAACCTAAGTTTGGCCACGCCAAACCATGCCATGCAAACGGCATGCCAACCTATCCGCGCCACCACGTTGGCCCTCACTACGTGACTACCAAAACGAAGGCGTGTAATGATCAATGGTTTCCCCTCCTCTCAAGATGCAAAATCTCGACCGTCGAAGGTCACCAGGCTAGCAAGTTTCCCGAGCTTGACTATCCAAGCCACAACAACATGCTACATGTTTTCCAAAAACATTCGAGACATCAACAAAAACTGGTGGATGCTCATTAGGGTATTATTTTGGTGGTCTATAGCGTGAGGCATACACAAATGCCCATTTCAAGATAGTGTAATAAGAATAAGACGGTTAGTAAATGTTAGAAGCAACGGTGAAACGCTCTTTCATTATGGAACATCAATTCCATCAAATTCCATCAATACCAGGCATTACTACCTCTTCCATTTAACTCATCCGATTTCTTTTCTTATGAGGCCAGAGTACGTTTCTTTTTAGACTTGTATAAATAGGCTTACCTATTTCCACCAGAGACACAAGTTTTTGGTCAAGGAAAAATACCACACTCAAAAAGGCAACTCTTGCTAGCATTCTCAAAGCTTTCACCTTCTGATACAAGTCAAGTACTACTCTTCCAAAATTATTCTGATCTCAACACTTTCTTTGCTTCCCTCCCTAAACCAACCCTCCTCCTCCACTTTGTGACCGAAGCAAGTCTGGAACGACCACTACTTGGTTTAGGCCGGACTTGTACAGATTGATCTCTCGAATCTAAAGTACTCCATTGCAGTACATTGTTCAGGGTTTAAATTGTTTCTCACTTTCACACCCGCAATTACCGAAATCAGCATAAACCATTTTCACCTACAAACAATTGGCAACCACGGCGGGAGGTTCGATCTTTCGGTTACAATGTCAATTTTCGACCATTGATCTCGTTCTTCGACCCAGACGTCAAGATGGTAGAGGAAGATGATCTACTCCGACTCAGTTACCCAGCGGCTCGATAATGAGTCATGACATGACAAGGGATGACTGGGGACTTCTTAGAGGATAGAAGCAGACGATCCGCCCAAGGATCAACGACTCGGTTATCAGAAGGCTCAGTAATGACTGGGGACTTTCCATGGTGGTGTTTCCCATAAAACTCGGTCGTACACCCGAAAGGTTCACTTTTCATCAGGAGACCTAAAAACCGAGAAAGTCTTACCTAGACAAGATACATGGTTTGCTATTTCAAATTTTCAAGAAAAGATACATAGTTTACCCCATGACATATACCAACACACGGTTCTAAGGTTTTTCCTGGGATGTCTGTGTCACTTTCAATCATAACCAAAACAGTCAACTCCTAAACAATTCATTCCAAAAAGAATAACCCAAAACCGTCAAGGTAACATTTATCTATCAACCCAAGAAATCCAGGAAATCAAAAACCATAACCCAGGAATTTAGTTTGCCTTTCAAAAAAAAAAGTCACCTACCCGTGCCTACTTTACACAACAATGATTACATGTCACTATTAGCAGACGTTACTACGGTGATATTCGAAGAATCGTTTATGATGAAGTATTTCCACAAGTTTATGAAAGGCATACCCATGGCTAGGGTTTATACCAGTTCAGAAGAAAAATGTTTCTACAGACTTATGGAAGTCATACTTATGGTTATGGTTTGCACCAGCACAAAAAAATAAGAAAAAAATTTAAAAGAGAAACGCTGGAGTACATAGCTGGGATATGCTTTCCCACTTTATCACTACCACGCTACCACTAACACCAGGACGTGATAACAAAGATATGAGATAAAAGGGGAGCCAGCCTATTTCATAAGCATAAAACTTTTTGGAATTTGAATAAGGAAAGGATTTCATGTTTGAGCTACGTATGGGAAGAGGCAACTGGGCCCGCAAGAAAAAATCCACATCACACCAATCTAGCGACGTGCCAAGCCAACGGTCCAAGCCGTACCAAAATCCAAGCCAGCGTTCATGCTTAGACAGCGCCTACGCCAAGCCAGCGTCCATTCCAAGACGATCCAGCGCTTACCAGACTCGCTTGCCAGAGGCACATGCTATACGTGCTTCCCAGATGCGCTTCCCAGACGCGCTTGCCAGATGCGCTTCCCAGACGTGCTTACCAGGCGCTCTTGCCAGACGTTCTTACCAGACGCACATGCGGCACGCGAACGCCATCCGCAATACCACATCCTGCGCTAACAGCTTGCATCCTTCCATCGCTAACATATTGCGCCCTTCCAGCTCCATCTTTCTCGCTCCACAACCGGCCAAAACAGCGCCTTCCTCACCCTTAGAAACATCGCCATGGCTCCATCACTTCATGATCAAAACCGTGCCATCCCTGCACGATACACTTACGATCACCAGAACCAGATCCTCTTCCGCCACCCCAATGGTTCTTCAAGCATGGCAGCTCCAACTATCACCAGAAGCACTACTCCACCATCAGGGCAAGATACTGGAAGAGACAGAAGAAGCCGACCTCCTTTTACCACTATTGATTTGATGACAAAAGATACTTCAGAAGGACTGAAGAGGCTCGCGTTGCTCTTGAACGCCCAGTAGAAGGGGATAAGCGATCCAATTTCATCACAAGGAAAGATCAGGAACGACTTCTCCAAAATTAAAAGCGAAGGAAATCAAAAACCCTCCTGAGTTCACAGAGACCATTCTCCCGTTAGGACCCGCACGATGGGAACTTCGCTCACAAAGTCATACAGTCTATGATGAAACAGTTATGTGAGACCCTATATTTCTCCAAGGCATAGCGTCAAGACATATATGCATCCCTCAACCACACTGCATCAGGAAAGCAGGCGTTTTCATCCAGGGAAGTCGTTCCCAAACCCCAACCTCTCCTGGAAAGCACGATCGATAGATAGAATTGGGAACTCCTAACCTCTGTTCTCTTGAGGGATGTCGAGTTTGACAGAACGTGACGCGTCCTCCGACTTCAACATGGTAACCGTTAAGGCTCTGAGAGTTGCAAGACGCCATTTCAATGTTCTCTCCAGAAGTGGCTCCGCATCAACGTTCTCCAACAGCGGCTTCGCTTCAACATTCGCTTCAACGCCACTCCTTCCTGCAAAGGGTCGTGCCGCCACACTCCCCATGTCAAGGATCATGATCGCAGCCATCCAATCTTCGTAGTCATGGTCACCCTTTAGTTTATCCCGCCAAAACTCGTGACCATGGACAGGTTTGCTCGCTTACGCATCCAGCCCATCCTTTTAATTCCATGGGTATCCATACAATTCTAGCCAACCTACTTTGTTACCGCGATAATATAGTATCTTCTGGTTACATCTAATACTAATAACTGTTGCCGCTCATTTTTTGATACCAGCCAGAGCTTCACCACATCAACAATTACTACAATGGTAACCCATACTCCTCCATATTCTGAGTTCCACGAGGAAGAAGTAACAAAATCAGCAGTACGAACGCACGATGATGATGTCTTTATCATGGTCAACCCACTGACCATATAAGATGGAAACATGTAAACCATACTTGGGGACTGAGGGTATATTTGGAATCCCTTCACTATCAAATCTTAAAAGACATAATTAACCAAAAAAGCCATAGCCACAATAAGGTTATCTACTTTTCAAGGGTGCAGCGCAAGAATATCATCACCTCTCTATCTAGAAGACGCCTTCAACACTTTACGAGGCCACGGAGGATCCCAACCCTACACTATCCAGAATATTTCATCATGTAATTTCTGAGCATCCCAGTGTCACATCAAGAATAGTACGTTAGGCTTATATCAAATCCCGTGGATGGGGATTCAAGGCAATGTAATGAAAGTAGGTTACGCATGGGGACTACCAGCATGAGACGCTTTTACTCACCTCAACTAGGTTATAAGTGATCTCAACATCATCACTGTCGAGGTTTTACGAGCCACGGGAATTTCTCAACATGAAGCCGTATATGTGCACCGAAGACTCCAAAAGCATGCCAGAAGGTTACATTCACGTATTCATCCATGCCATCATATCAAACTGAAGTATGACCGGGGACTTCTCACCGCATCCCATTACGTATGATAGTTCAAGATTCAGAAGATGGTTTGAAGGATTAACTTGGAACAAAGTCCCGGACGACTTGATAGCAGCGCATCGGCAATGGAACGTCTCCCTATTTCATCCCGGGGCGCCAGAAGTTTTCGACCATGCAAGCATTCACAACACATCATCATCACGATCAGAAGGTCCATTGAACAACCTAAGGTCGAGGATGGACCGACAACGCAACCATAATCTCCAAGATTATCCCTGACATGATCGTTTCCGAGCATACATTTCATCTATTTGTCCTAAGAATACAGCGGAGTTTTGGTAAATTTTTAGAATCCACTGGAGAGACACTGCAGACGAAAACACGGATCTAGACGAACAACAGAAAAACAGAAAAACAGAAGAGGGTCGATACCTCTTTTCATGCGGACAGAGTTTTTAGATCTTGAACAGAATGAATATTCCTTCTTGCTCCATGAACGGGTATAGGTGACTGGCGCGCGACTGTGCCACCCCGGGCATGCAACATCCCTCCTGACTTCTTCCTGATTTTCACTGTCGAGCCGTTGTCACCTCCCAAGCGAGCTCGATACCTAAATATTCCCGAGTGGGGAGATACAGAATTCTGTTTCGTGTCCGATAAAGGGGCGGACCATCAAAATCCGAGTCTGTACGCGGATTCTACAGTGATTCTAGTAAAGGGCATTAATTAAGGTTTCGGCGTGTCAAACCCTAAACCGCAAGTGCTTCCATTGCAAGCGCTTCCCTTCCAAAGCACTTCCCTTACCAGCGTCATGCCTTGCCAAGCGCTTTACAGAGCGGCCCACACCCGTTCCATGCCCGTCAGTGCTAATGGGTCCCCTTTATACCAAGTCCATGCTAGCAGCTCCGCCTCGCGTTCCAAAGCCTAGCCTTGAAGAACACCCAATCATACCGGGATTTGCGCAAAGCTACCATATGAAAGGATTGCGGATGCTACCTACCTCTCGAAAAATATTTTTGAATAAGGAAAGAATTCCATGTTAAAGCCACGCATGAAGAAAGGCAATTGGTCCCACAAGAGAAAGCCTTGCCACTCCCAAGACATTTGTGCTTTCCTTGCCAGTGCCAGTCTTGCCAGCGCTCCACATTCAGTTTTTGCAACAATCCGCGCCTTTTATGCTAATGCCATTTAATGCCAATGCTCCACGCCATCCAGGAAAATCCGCGCTTTCCATGCCAACGCCTTGCCAGTGGACCATGTCAGATCCTTGCCAGCAACCAGTGTTTCCCCTTGTCGTTCTTCCATTACGATGCCATGCTTTGCCAAGCGGCCCACTCCAAGTCCATTGGTGCTGACAAATCCCTTCCCATTCCAAGCCCATTGGTGCTGACAAATCCCTTTCATGACAAGTCTATGCTAGAAGCTACGCCTCGCGTTCCAAAGCCTGGCCACAAAGACACCTAGTCATACTGGGATTTGAGCAAAGTTACAGGATGCAAGGATTGCGGATTCTACTTACATCTCGAAAAAGGTTAGACAAATCTCCTCGGACCTCTTTCATGACTTACTGTCTCAATTATGTCCTCGTCTGTCACCATTTTATACCCCCTTGGCCCCACGATCCAAGCCGTCCGCTTTCTTTTCCATCCAAGACCGCGCCCCCTTTGCCTCGGAGATGTACGACCAGACCAAGCCGGTAACTTTCGTATTACCACTCCACGGTCTGCATCCCCAGTACAACTTACGCCGGGCCGCCAACACGGGAAGCCAAAATTCTCTTCACCCCTCAAAAAGGTTAGTCGAATTTTCCTGACCATCTTTGCAATAATTTACGTCTCGATTCCATCCTTATTTGTCACCATCATATGCTTACCTCGCAACAAAGCACCTGTTCCGATCTAAGCAGGGGACTTAATGTTGATGGTGGTTTTTAGCCTAGGGTTAAAATTGTAAAACACTAAACCCTAGCTGACAGTGATGTCACAATATTTAAAGTAACAAGAATTTACTAGGCACATTCAATGAAACCTTTAATGTGTCTCTAAATAATGACCGGGGTATCTTTTTCAAATTAGGGTTACGACAATCCAAACCCTAACTCCCACGTGTGCCAATGGAAAATCATGCCAGCCACACCGACCGCGCCAAATCATGCCAACCATGCTAACCGCACCTCTGTGCCAAAGGCAAATCATGTCAGCCACACCGACCGCGCCAAAGCATGCCAACCATGCTAGCCGCACCTCTGTGCCAATGACAAATCATGCCATCCACACCGACCGCGCCAAAGCATGCCAACCATGCTAGACGCACCTATGTGCCAATGAAAAATCATGCCAGCCACACCGACCGCTCCAAAGCATGCCAACCATGCTATCTGCACCTCTGTGCCAACGGAAAATCATGCCAGCCACACCGACCGCGCCAAAGCATGCCAACCATGCTAGCCTCACCTCTGTGCCAATGGCAAATCATGCCAGCCACACCGACCGTGCCGAAGCATGCCAACCATGCTAGCCGCACCTCTGTGCCAAAGTAAAATCATGCCAGCCACACCGATCGCGCCAAAGCATTCCAACCATGCTAGCCGCACCTCTGTGCCAATGGAAAGTCATGCCAGTCACACCGACCGTGCCGAAGTATGCCAACCATGCTAGCCGCACCTCTGTGCCCAAAGAAAATCATGTCAGCCACACCGACCGCGCCAAAGCATTCCAACCATGCTAGCCGCACCTCTGTGCCAATGGAAAGTCATGCTAATCACACCGACCGCGCCAAAGCATGCCAACCATGCTAACCACACCTTTGTGCCAATGGAAAATCATGCCAGCCACACTGAACGCGCCAAAGCATGCCAACCATGCTAGCCGCACCTCTGTGCCAATGGAAAATCATGCCAGCCACACCACCGCGCTAAAGCACGCAAACCATGCTAGCCGCACCTCTGTGCTAATGGAAAATCATGACAGCCACACCAACCGCATCAAAGCATGCCAACCATGCTAGTCGCACCTCCGTGCCAATTGGAAATCATGTCATCCACACCTACCGCGCCATGCCAAACACACCTCACCATGGCCCCATGCCGTGCAACCATACTGGGCTTCACTACGCGGCTATCAAAACGAAATCGTGCAACAATCAACGGTTTCCCTTCAATCCCATGAGAAAATCATGGCCGTCTAAGGTTACCAAACGATCTTTGCCCCAAAAACCGTACCTAACCTATGCCAGTCACGCCATGCGCCTATGGCAAACCCTTGGCCCCGCATGCCAAGCCAAAACTGCACCTATCCCAAGCTAGTCACGCTATGCGCTTATGGCAAACCCTTGGCCCCACATGCCAATCCAAAACCGTACCTAGCCCAAGCTAGCGGCGCCATTCCAAACGCACTCTGCCTTTGCCCTAGATATGCTAGTCACACCATGGCAATCCAAACGCCCTTACCTTGGCCCTAGTCACGCCATGCGCCTATGAAAAACCCTTGGACCCACATGCCAAGCCAAAACAAAACCTATCCCAAGCTAGCCGCGACATGCCAAACGTACTTTGCCTTGGCCCTAGCCATGCTAGTCACATCATGCCAAGACAAAGGCCTTTTCCTTGGCCCCAACCATGCCATACGCCCATGGCAAACCCTTGGCCCCACATGCCAAGCCTGACCTAGCCGCGCTACCCTTTTGGCCTTCCCTACGCAGCCACCAAACGAAGTCGTGCAACAATCAACGGATCCCCTTCAATCCTAGAAGCAAATCCTAGCCATCCAAGGTTACCAGACGACACATGGTAACCTTTAGCCCAAAAACCTAAGTTTGGCCACGCCAAACCATGCCATGCCAATGGTATGCCAACCTAGCCGCGCCACCACGTTGGCCCTCACTATGCGGCTACCAAAACAACGGCGTGCAACGATCAACGGTTGCCCCTCCTCTCAAGATGCAAAATCTCGACCGTCAAAGGTCACCAGGCTAGCAAGTTTCCCGAGCTTGACTTTCCAAGCCACAACAACATGCTACATGTTTTCCAAAAACATTCGAGACATCAACACAAACTGGGGGATGCTCATTAGGGTATTGGTTTGGTGGTCTATAGCATGCGGCATACACCAATGCCAGTTTCAAGATAGTGTAATAAGAATAAGACGGTTAGTAAATGCAAGAAGCAACGGTGAAACGCTCTATCATTATGGAACATCAATTCTATAAATTTACATCAATACCAGGCATTACCACCTCTTCCCATTTAACTCATCTGTTTTCTTTTCTTATGAGGCCAGAGTACGTTTCTTTTTAGACTTGTATAAATAGGCTTACCTATTTCCACCAGAGACACAAGTTTTTGGTCAGGGAAAAATACCACACTCAGAAAGGAAACTCTTGCTAGCTTTCTCAAAGCTTTCACCTTCTGATACAAGTCAAGTACTACTCTTCCATAATTATTCTGGTCTCAACACTCTCTTCGCTTCCCTCCCTAAACCAACCCTTCTCTTCCACTTTGTGACCGAAGCAAGTCTGGAACGGCCATTTCTTGGTTTAGGCCGGACTTGTACAGATTGATCTCTCGAATCTAAAGTATTCCCTTGCAGTACATTGTTTGGGTTTAAATTGCTTCTCACTTTCACACCCGCAATTACCGAAATCAGCAGAAACCATTTTCACCTACAAACATTTTCATGTTTCCATAATCCCATGAAATTCCTTGATTTCATGATATTTCCTTCAAAATATGAAAATTCCTTTAAATCATGAAATAATACATAAAATTAGGGAAAACTCACGGGATCAGGCCATAGCCGTCCAACCATGCTGAAGCCGGTCCCACACACCCTTATTTTATTATTATTAATATTTTTGTTTCCTTCATCTCATGGAAACTCCTTAATTTCAACAAAACTCCTTGGTTTTATGATATTTTCCTAAAATCATGAAAACATAATAAAATTAGGAAAAATACCATGGGAACGGCCCCTTGAATTCTTCCTGAGTTTTACTCTCGGGCTGTTTTTTCCTCCAGAAAAAGCTTAAAACCTAAATATTCCCTCGATGGGAGATAGGAAATTCTTTTCCGTACAGAATGGAGGGGCGGACGATCAAAATCCGAGTCTGTATGAGAATTCTACATCGATTCTACTAAAGGGCGCTAATTAGGGTTTCAACCAATCTGAGGATTGCTCAAACGATCAATATTTGATCTCGTGACCACCCAGGGCCGGTTTCATGACTCTTGGTCAGTCCCTCACCTCTTCATAATTAATTAGGTTTTATTACCTAAGGCTCAGACGAGCATTTTCGAATAAATGATTAAACCAGCATTTAATCATTCTTTCATCAACAAATCACCAACTCTTCAAGAGGCCTTGGTATTTGGCTCACATGAACATACGGGAGCTACATGATTGACCCACAGTCCCATGAAGCCGTACCTCCTTCATTCCATGGTTAATTTTCAAATAAACCATCAATTGATCAAATTAGGGTTTCTGAGTCCAAGGATCATAATTCCAGATTTAAACACTAATAATTTTATGACGATCTCATGATCAGTATTCTTATTAATTATACTCGGTTCAACTACCAGTATTTTAATTAATATTTTATTTTGGTCAGGCTGCCAATAATTCATCAGATGAGCAATACTTACTCATATCAAAGAATATTGGTTCAACTATCAATATTCAACAAATCAGAGCAATACTTGCTCGCCTCAGCTGTTAACGTGAGATTCATTCCCACATTCAATTCACTAGTTTCAGAACATTTTACAAAATCATGTTCAACTCAGTAAATACATGGACTCATCGTCCCATGAAATCCTGAAGTCAACAACTGACTAAACTAACCACGAGACGTCAATCGTGTCACTTGGGGGGATATCAACTAGGGTTTTGGTCTGGCGGTCTACAACACGTGTGTTCAAACGCACGATGGAATGTGAGCAAGTCGTGCAATCAGTTGAAGGAGTTAACAAAGTAGTGAATAGAAAATCAACCAAGTCTCCGCACGATGAGCAACTGGTTTCAAACACGATTTCCACTTCCCCACTCTTTGATTCCATAAACTGTCACACTTCATGGGATCATGGTGTCTACAATTCCAGCAATGTAAATAAGTCTATGAATCATGATTGAAACAACAATGAAAAGAATAACAGAAACAACAATTTCACGTCTCACAGACAATACGAGATTAACAACTCATCAATTGAGCAATTACTCTCAACTGAGCAATTTCAATTATTCAGAACTTATCATATTTAGAATTCACAACACACCTACAATATTTGATTACCATTGATTCCACACATTTCTTAGCTTCCCTCCTACAGATCGACCCATCCTCTTTTGTGAACGGATTTACTCTGGAACGGCCATTGTCTTGGTTTATGCTGGGGTACTACATATTGATCTCTCGAATTCAAAGCACCCCCTTTGCAGCGGTGCATCTGTGTGAGGTTGAACATTTCGCCCGGTTCAAGGAGTCTCCTCCGCACGGTCGTCTCCTCAATTCCTTAAAAACCAGCAAATCGTTTTCCCCATCTATCCCCACTTGAACATATAAACTAAAAATCCAGTTGATACCCATGTTTATAAAGCAGTTCTTGAACAAGTCTCTTATAGTATCCATCCAACAGTTTCAACCCCATAGGAAATTGAGAATACCTTTGCAGAATTTCAATTTCTTTCCCACGATCAGAAACTCTACCCATTTTTAGATTCTAGAACAAATCAACTCCACTATCACTCAATTTCACATCCTTACTCTCGGATATTTTATCAAACATCATTCCAGTAGTACAACTAACTCCCCCATTAGTTGGTATACAAACGATTGAATCACCAGGCCATGAAGTTGACCAATACCCATTCTTAGAGAGTAGCTCATACACAAAATTTTCATCACATTCATCCATTAAAATTGAGCAAACATATAGCGCAAAAGAACATAAAGTAATTGTATCAAAACCGAATTCATAAATATCAGCCAAATAACAAAACCTCTTAATGAGTTTGAAATCTTTTCCTGGATCAAATATACTACGATAAGAATTGACAATAATGGAAAAATACTCACCCATTAGTGGTTTGTAAAAATGCAAACTCTGATACTTCCTATTGAACTCATTCACGGTCCTGATTGGAATTAATTTAACTATAGCAGTAGTTGAATATTCGTTTTCTTCATCAGTGGTTGAATCCTCCTTTTCATCGAAGAAAAATGAAGGAATCAATTTATCAAGATAATCGAGATAATCATCATTTTCTGCATCTTCTTCATCAACATCAGTAGGGATGGATTTGATGTTCTCAGATGGAGAGACTGTGAAATCACCATTTGAATTAGCAGAGTCCTCAATTGTTGATGTCGATCGTAAAAGCCCATTGAAAGAATTCACATGATCGGTGTGAAATGCAGCAGCTGAACCCAGATCGATTTTCATGGCGGAAGCATCTGAATCCAATTGGGTAAAATAAGTTGTCAACTCCTTCATAGATTTAGACAGTTGATTAATAGTGATGGATAGTTGATTAACAATGGAGACGAGTTGATCAAAAATTGTAGTGACCTCTTTAACTGTGAGTATTTATGTCATGATAACAGGTTCCAGGAAAGGATTCGGATACTAATTGTCATGTACCTGAGTATAATGACAAGGTGGGGTTGATAGATTTGTTGATGGTGGATTTTCATTTAAGGCTAAAATTATAAAATCCAAAATTATGCGCTAATATCTTGCAAAAGATAAAGCCATTAATAAGTGATGAATACTTCTTCACTTTACTAATTCACCTAGAATGGACCATGTGGCAACAATCCCAGTATTCTGTGAATTAAATACACGAAATTCATCCAGGTTGGAGCATGCGGCAACAATCCCATATATCCTGTGAATTTACAGCATTATTAATTAATGCATGACTAGCCTTGTATTTCTTGTACTCATTATCGGTGCGGCATGACGACTGAGTGTTGTTCTCAGCAGAGCAACACGAACCTCCAAGCATTAATAATGAAGCATGTACGAAATACTCGTACAAGCTGCAACTCTCGGTGTGTTATACTAGCCCGATTAAGCATATTTGAATCTGGACTGTCCATATCAGTCTCAGAAAAGATCATGACCATCCAACTTCACCATCATGATTGGATGGCTTAGATTGAATCCATGACCCCAAGCAGGTATCAGAATATTCACTACCGAACCAACGCGGGTCCCGCATGGTCAGCCTCCCCAAAAGGGTGGCATAGCTTTCCAAAACATCCAAGACAAAGCAGCGCGGACGTGAAACCCTAAATTATGGTTTACGGCACATTACATGTGTCGCAAATCAGTCTCAACCATCCATCTTCGCAGGATAGATAGAGGGTGTAAATGTAGATTCAAAGGGCCCAGAGCATGTCAACACACTCATCGTGAGCCCGCCTACATACATGACTGATCGGTCAGGACCAACCATACTTGGTCGTCCCAATTCGTGCTCCCAAACAAGGCAAGACGCACGGCCGGGAAAACCATAATTAGGGTTTGTATCGATCACAAGCGTCCATTTTCACCTGATCGAATGAAGGGTCTAGGAGTCAATTAAGCAGGTCCAGTAAGTATTAACAAGATCATTGTGGGCCCACCTATCTCCACACCCGATCGTCCAAGGAATACCATGCCCAGTCGTCTCGATTCGCACGTCCAAACTAGCGTGGTCACACTTCCCAATCGCAAACTGATCTCGACCACTCAACTTCGCCGGACGAATTGGGTGGCTTAGATCACGTTCCTATGGGAAAGTAAGGTATAGGCATGTACACCAGCCTGCCACCTACACGCCGAACCAATCGGTCGGGACCGACCAAGCTTGGTTGTTTCGAAACGCGCGCCTGAAGAAGACATGACGCGCAGCATTTGCGGCACCAAACTTCTGTCGTAAATCAATCCTGACCGCTCCTCTTTGCCGAACAAATTGAGCGGTCCCGATCACACTTTCACGGGACAATGAGGTATGGGCATGTATACCGGCATGCCGTCTACACGCATGCCCTATCGGCCGTGCCAAAATCGTGTGCCAATCTTGGATTCGACCAAGATGAAAAGTGGCACTTGCGCGCCTCTTCTAAAACCCTAATTCCACTAACGGGCGCAGATGAGTGTCTTAAAGATCATCTCGTTTATCCAACTTCACCGGCTAGGTTATACATCCCTGGTCAGGAGTTAATTGGTCAATGAGGCGTCATGGTGATCACCACCCGTCACTCTACCATACCATGTGGTCGGCCAAGTGAGAAATTGCTTGCGCGACGTCCAAACCACCACTTGAAGTAGGCTGGACATGAGGCTATTTTGGGATGCTCAAACAACGATGCTTCATACATGCTGAATATACTCAATGCAGTACCTGCATAGAATACACACGATACTTCACAAGTATCGACTTCCTAAATAACTTAGTTATTAAATCTAGTATTACATGCTACTTTCTGTGGGTCCCACGATCCACACACTCGAGATATCAATCATGTCACAAACTGGGGGATACATACTAGGGTATTAGTCTGGAGGTTTGCAGCGTGCAGCGCACAACGCGCCATCACAAGAACGTGTCAGGAAGTCATGGACGGTTAGTGATAATGGAAGAAGTGAGCAAGACTGGTCGTGTGACACTAACACACAACTCCACTACTCCATCACTCCACTTTCTCCACTTCCCACGAGATACGAGGGTTAGGCTTAACGACTTGTATAAATAGGTTATTCTTCCTATTTTCTAGACAGGAACAAGGCAAGACAAGACAACAGAGGCAAGTGTTGATACAATCTTATTCAAACACTGAAACTGATAGCTTACATTCTGCAAGTCAGTTCAACTTTCTGATACAAGTCATACATATCCAAAACCTTCACAATCTCAATACCTTCTTCTCTTCCCTCCCTAAGATCAACCCCATCTCCTTCACTTTGTGACCAAAGCAAGTCTGGAACGGACATTTCTTGGTTTAGGCCAGAGTTGTACAGATTGATTTCTCGAATCACAAGCACTTCCCGTGTAGTGCATTTATTTAGGGTTTAGATTCATTTCTCATCCACACACCCCAAATTACCAAAACCAGCAGAAATAGTTTTCACCCATAAACAAGATTGAGGATAAACCTCTCCCAATTTCGAAGAATCGAGCTTCTCTGGTTCAAATGAACACAGCCTAAGAACAAAGTTCTGTTTTGGATTAATTATTTGATAAGGTTTTCATTACAGACTCTGTCCTTATAAATCTAGGTTTTGATCCCTACATCCTATGGCTACGAAGAGCCCACATGGTCGCATCTTATCCCACTATTACAACTGATAAACACACTTATCATTAAGCTAAATACTACTAACAACTAACTCCCCCTATTAATATGATATGGGAACTCCAATATAATATCGGTATATGACACCCGTCTGATTCCATGGATTAGTAACAGATAACCAATTTATCTCATTACTTTGTTCCTTGAATTCCCTGGTTGAATTCATGGATTAGTAATAGATGACCATCTTATCTCATTACTCCATTCCTTGAATTCCCTGACTGAATTTATGGATTAGTAATAGATACACAATTCATAATTATTGCTCTTTTCCATGAATCATTCTCCGCCGAATTTCATGAATTATTAATAATTACTCAATAATCGGGCATCTGACTATCACCGAGTAAGCCCCAATAAAATGGTGCAAGTGTACTCAACAATGATGCACGAACGAGCACCAAATGCATGAACGAGCATTCGAAAATATGGACAAACGAGGAACCTTACACAAAATAGGAGAGAGGGAATAATAAAGAAAATATAAAATAGGCGCCTAGGGACCGGGCTGGTCGGACGGTCGGCAATGCTGACATGGCCAGTCCCCCACGCCCTCTTCCTTTATTTTTCTTATTTTATTTTATTTTATTTTATTTTCATGAACTCATGAAAAACTCCTTCATTCAATCAACCTTCCTTGTTTGAGCAAAACTCACGGTTTATCCATATTTTCACGGTTTCATGAATAATAATAAAATAGGGAAAGTGTCGCGGGACCGGGCTACCTAGACGTCCGTTCATGCCCTAGTCGTGGACGGTCCCACACCTTTCAATCCCTTATTTTCATAATAATTATTTCCCTCATCTCATGAAACTCCTCCGTTGGAGCAAAAATCATGGTTTCTTCATATTTTCTCAAATATTGCCCAAACCATGAAAAAGCCAAAAAGTCAAACGGTCACATGACCGACTAGGCTACTCACGCCAAATAATAAAATATTATTATTTTCCAAATTTTGATCAAACGAGCAAAGTTCTACTTGCTCTTTCGAGAAAAATCAATAATTTCAGTCAAAGATCGAACTCTTCTGAAAATCCAAGATATTGCTCAAACGTTAATCAGAAAGTGCCAAAACTCTCAGGTTTGAGACACGAACATAATGGTGACATGGGCATACTTCCTTGACCTACCAAGGCTTGCCCTAAGGCTTGGAAATATCCGGTCCCACATATTCTTATAATTTTGACCTAACTTGCTCAATTGTTCATATTGGGTCCAAACTCTTTCCAACCAACTTAGAATTTGCTCAATCGACCAACAGCTAGTCCCAATACCACCAAATGCCGGTTTCATGCCATCTTGGTTGGTCCCTCACTTATCCATAAATTAGGTTTTATTACCTAATGCTCATACGGGAACTATTTAATGAATGATGAAACTGGCATTTTATCATCATTCTTTCACCAACTGGTCAACTAAGGACCTTGATGCATGCTTACTCGAGCACTTGGGAACCATATGGATGTCCATCATCCCATGTGGTCGGTCTCTCCCTCACTCATGATCTATTTTCAGCAATTCATCAATTGACGAACAATTGATCAAAATTAGGGTTTCGAACAAACGCTCCACATATCATCATTCTGATCGCTGTCGTAGGCGTCAAAAATAAATTACACTTTCTTACTACTCAAAATATATAATGAAGCAAGGGCAAGAAAGGATCGTACCCACAGAGAGAACTAAGGTTGTCAATATGTTTCGGTTTCCTATGAGTAACAAGGGGGGTTTTCTGATTTTTATAAACTAAAATAAAATAAAGGCAAAACAATAAAAAGTAAACACGCAAATCAAGGATGTAAAATATTGGGTAAAGGTTTCATCTTCAATTGTAAACAAGTTTTTGAATATATGAATAGAATTCGTATTTAATCTCGCTATCATCAAAAGCCCTAGAATACCTTATAGCAAGAATACTCCGTAAATTTCCTAAATTTATCAACACACACATTAGAGATGCGTATGTGAATTTTACCTAACGCCTTGCACTAATTAAGTTCAATTCCTATGAGCATTAAGTTTCAGAAATAGGCTAACCAATGCAATTGTAATACATTGCGCAAACAATTCGAACAAAGGTCAATTTCTACATATGATTACAAGAGTGTATCACTACAAACCGTAATCATATCATGCTACTCGTATCCAAGGTTATCGCTCGATGATGAACCCTAAATTAGCTATAGATATGGATGTAAGTTCAATCAATTCTAGACTTAACTAAACAAACATTCAATCATATTGCAATACATCAATCATGCAATTGTTATAAACCGTAGAAAGTGAGCGATAATATTGAGAAAAAATTAATTCATAAAATCCATAACTTGTTTCCAAAATCCAACTACATCTTTAACCAATAATAAAACCTTAGTTACTTGTGTTTTTGGAAATCATCATAGAAATCAAAGAAGAACTATCATATGAAACCCTAGAAAGAAAGTAGAAGTCTCCCTCATGGAGATATCTCCAGGTTTAGAGAAAGATTTTTTTATTTATATGCTTTTCCAATTCCCAAAAGGATACTCGCTTCTCAAAACCCATCGCCAATTCTTCCACCAATCCCATGTGTGAAAACATCTCTTCTGGAAATTCTGGGTCCAAAAATGGGTCGCCGGATTGCTGACATCATCACCGAAATCAGGTCACCGTTGCGGGAATCCGGTCACCGGGAAACTATCTCTAGCCACCTGAGTTATCTGAAATTGTCACCAGGGATTCATACTTCCAGCAACTCAACTCTCCTTCTCCTCAGTTCATACATTCACCAAAGAACCATTTAAGCCAAATCCTAATCTACCGAAAACGTGCCCAAAATCGTGACTCGTAGCTCATATGTCCTGCGGCCGACTCTCGCATCCAACACACTCTACCTTTATGATTCACTAAAATATTATGATTTACACTTTAACTTCCGAAATCCGATAACCGGAAAAAGTACCACCAGCTCGCCATTCTCACTGTGTTTCTGCTGCTTCCATAATTTTTGTTTGTTGTTTCTCGGCCTATACCATCACAGCAGCAACTTTTTCATGTAATTCCAGCATACACAGCACCACCTGAGACTACAACCATTCTTGCAGTTCAACCCCTACAACTTCAAACCATTCAACTCTCAATACCAGACACTTCTGTAGCAACATTAAACACCCATCTGTAGCTTCAATTTCATCCCATCCAAAACTGAGTACCTTGACATCATCTCGCCTACACTCCATCACCAGAATAATCGCCTAAACCTCATCGTACTGCTACTGCAACCAGCTCCATTATTCCCTGTAAACCTCAATGCATTGCATCCCATAACCATCACTACCAACTTTTGAGTCACAGCCAACCATTCTGCATGCAATTTTACCATTTTAACTCATACATGTCCTAAACATTCATCTAATTCGTTGCAGCAGCTTCTCATACGCCACCAGTCTCATCTCTGCAAAATCATATCCAACAGTACCACCATATGTTTCAACTCTTCTTACCATTACAACTACCTGCACCTGAACATCAGACAGATCCCAGTAAAGACAAGCGTAGCATCTCTTCCTTGAACTTCACCTGCACTTCACAACTGGACTCCATCTCAATCAGGCCAAATACCAGCAACAACTTCATGTGCAGCAGCAGAACCTCTCAATTGGCCATATCTCCTCAGCCAAATCCATGGCAACAACACCATTAATATCTCCAACTGAACTGAAATGCAAGCTCAACTGTAGCTCCCATGTAAACCTAGGCATACATCTAGTGTTCAACCATTTCAACAGCATCTCACTGAACCATTCTGCCACTGTATTGACATCATCCCTATAATAATAGCAATAGCTTTATCAACACAAAACACCATTAATTTACCTGCAATCTCCAGTCCAGCTTAGGTCACAGCAGCCCACACAACCACCACCAATTTCATCATATTCTTTAACAGAACATTATCCATTCATGTATCTGCATTGCATCCACTTCCTGCAGCATTCAGATCAACTGACCTGCAATCTCTCATTCTCTTCCTATACAATAGCAGCTCAAACTTAACATCACAACCAACTTCTGTGAAGCAACACCCTCATTTCCTTTACAACGGGGAACACCTGCTTGCACATCATCTCACATAGCATCAGAACTTCCACCTTATTGCAGCATTAAATTTATCCTGTAGCTCCAAGTCTCCAACAGACTCACATCAAGAGAAACCCCCAATTTATTCTCAAACCATAATAACTGAATCGATAAAAAACCCTTGAAAATCATCTACATCTGTTGTAAACTTGAATCCCTTAAAACCCATCTTCTAGTTGCTCTTCTTGTTACAGATTTCATCCCCAATATCTTGAATTACGTTGATCTCTTCTTTTTCTACCTGATTCTTTAGTCAAGAACCCAGAATCGATCCAAACTGGGATCTATTCTTCACTAGACCAACAGCAACAGTGGAATCATCTCGAATCTCCATCTCTCTGTGTTGTTCAATTTCTTCTCTATTTTGTCTCTCGAAGTATCAACAGCAGACGCCATCATCACTTCTCTCTTCTTTCTCAATTTCAGATGTGTAGTAATGAGAAGAAATTCTTCTATGAATTTCAAGTTTATGTAGGAATGAAGGTGGATACATCCACCCAGGTTAGGTAGATAAGGGGTAACTCTCATTCATGGCTTGTCGGTTTCGAAGGACTGACAGGCTAATTCCTTTATCAACTCAACTGTCAGTTTTGAGGAACTGACAGTTCATTCTTCACCTCCTTCTCTTACAACCTAGCTAGCTCTACATCCATCAACCGCCAATGACTCCAAGCAACGAATTGAGAGTATATTTCATGTCTTTCCCGTAAATGACTCCAAAATACCTATGAAACTCAAAAGCGAACATAAGATACATAATTCACATGAAAAATAGCAAAGAAATCATAAATACTAGATATAAAATTAGGTGTTTTAGACACCTATCAAATTCCCCCACACTTAGACTTTGCTAGTCCTCGAGAAAATCAAACAAAATAATTCTAAAACATACATACAACTCCGTGTCGTCGGGGCTATGGTCACACTTAGCACGTATAACAAGCCTTAAAACCCCTAGGTGTCCCTAGTGGACGAGTTATAGTCTCGTGAAGGTTTACAAGAGGGTCTACCTACAAAACCTATATTTACAACTCCAGCTACCTGTGACAAATCTATGAACGAATCCAAAATGTCTATTGGAGGAGGTACCCTGATGTGAATCCAAATTAATATATAAATAAATTAAGCTCTACTCAGAAAGTTGAACAAACCACAATACTCAGAATCTGACTAACCATAATCATACATGAATAGATTAAGAAGATGGAAATAGAGGTAGATGTTTACGAATGTTAACAAGTGATTGGTGTTTCCCGTATCTGTCTGAAGGTCACCGCCAAGATGAACCTATGCATCCTATCAGATTGAGATACTGGTCTGAATTCTAGTGTCAACACAACTGGCATATACAAGGGAACCTGCGGTCAACAATCTTAATTCTAGATCAACTCAACTGGAATATACAAGGGAACCAGGAGTCGATTTTATTGAACAATAATAAATGATTTTCTTTTTCTTTTTCTTTTTTCACTTTTCACTTTTTTTTCCCGACAACATGATTGGATCTTTTGGATCCAAGCGCATGATTCTTGTCAGCAGATTACATGGTAATTCCCTTGGATCCTGCGTTCCACACTTGTTTAGGCGACGGAGACGGGGAAAACACACACATATTTCTATCCAAGTGTAATGTTTTATTCTTTATATATATATATATATATATGTATATGTACACCGTTTGGTCAAATTGGTATGGTCTCTTTTTTTTTAGTAACTCAATCGCTCTATTTCATCCTAGCATTGATAACAATTCGATGTTAGTGACCCACCAAATCACTTAGAGAACAATAGATAAATATGGAATTAAAAATAGAACGTGATATGGTAACATTCCGAGATATGGTAACAACTATCATTTTATTTGTAATTTCTAAGCTATGTCCGTCCTTTTTAATTAATGGGTTCCTCAACTCCTACAATCACGATGGTTCCATCCACTTATATTGGTAGTGTCATCCTAAAGGCACAAGTTTCTAGATTTCAGAGTTCATAAAGCTTTTTTTTTTTTCACTAAAGGCATCAAATAAACTATACAAACATATAAATGCTCCCCCACTCTTAAACTTTACATTGTCCTCAATGTAAACTTTAGTCATTCAAAGTAAAGTTCAAGGTGGGAAATTCCGCAAATGATATGCAAAAACAAAGAAAATAAAGATAAAATGCTTAAAAAAATAAAAAAGATAAAGATACAAAACCGGTGGGTTGCCTCCCACTTAGCGCTTGGTTGCAAGTCGTCAGCTCGACTTGCAAGACAAATTCCCCATACACCAATAATCTGAAAAGTTGGGGGTCCTCCCATAGAACCTGTTTTGCAAATACTCGCTTCACACAAATATTAGTACAAGAAAACATAAGTGAAGCTATCGCCCCATATAAGTTTCCCCCACACTTATTCTTTTCTACACTTAAAAGTGTATAAAGAACATATAAATCAGGAACTTCTATGGTTTCTTCTTTGCAAACATTCATAGTATGACAATCAAATGTTTCTAATGGCGGATATCGAGAAACAAAGTCATCCAACAATATTCTCGAAGCACATATATTCAATCCAATAAGAGGCAAAGGAGAAGAAATAATATGCAAAGGGTTAGACAAACCTTACAACTTTTGTATTACGGTATCCTCTTCATCCTTAGAAAATTCAAGTGAATTACTTACCTCTTGCACATCGTGGTCCTTTATCAAAACTTGCAAGCATTCTTCGTCCGTTTTTACCTCAACCAAAGTCTCAACATCAACATTATCATTACAATCATATGCAAGCTCAATTGGGTCTTCCACAGCATTATTCATAACGGTCACATTCTCAACACACTCATCTTCGTCTTCATTTTCAGACTCACCGAAATCAGAATCGTCGTCGGTTTCCCAACCTTTATCACGACGTCGTTTAAGTTTCATACAAATGGTCCTACTAATTTCATCGACAAGCTCTTCCGAGGCTCCATCATCTTCCAACTTGTATAATTTCTGTGCAAGTTTTCTAATGTTCACACGCTTACCACCATTAGCTACAATAGGTTCTCTTTCCCATGAATCTTCCCTTTGAATGGGTGAATGATCATAACTACGATCCGGAGTCGGGTAAGAAAAAGTGTTGCAGAAATTGGCTTATGTGGCGTTCTCTCTATCACGGTCAAGTTAGTCTAGTCTTTGTTGCATTTCTTGTAATCCACTCAAAATCTGCATACAACTCGAATGAAGCCAATTAGAAGTAGAATTATCCCAACTTGGTGCTTGACTTACATACCCACTACAAGGTTGTTGTTGGTATGTATGAAAATCACCATAATCTCTTGGATATTGATCATAGCCAATAAATTGGTTTCGATCGTATCCCATAGATGGTGGACAATCTTCATAGTGTTGAGGAGGTTGAAAACTGTATCCATTGTTCCAATATGCTCCTTCCATAATAGGTACCTGAAACAAGATTTCTCAAACCAAGGTTAAAAACCAAAAAATAAGAAAAACAAAAATAAGAAACAAAACTAAAAACACAAATAAGAAACCAAAACCAAGTGACAACCACTGCCTCCCCGGAAGCGGCGCCAAAATTTGATCGTTGTCGTAGGCGTCAAAAATAAATTACACTTTCTTACTACTCAAAATATATAATGAAGCAAGGGAAAGAAAGGATCGTACCCACAGAGAGGACTAAGGTTGTCAAAATGTTTTGGTTTCCTATGAGTAACAAGGGGGTTTTTCTGATTTTTATAAACTAAAATAAAATAAAGGAAAAACAATAAAAAGTAAACACGCAAATCAAGGATATGAAATATTGGGTAAAGGTTTCATCTTCAATTGTAAACAAGTTTTTGAATATATGAATAGAATTCGTATTTAATCTCGCTATCATCAAAATCCCTAGAATACCTTATCGCAAGAATACTCCGTAAATTTCCTAAATTTATCAACACACACATTAGAGCTGCGTATGTGAATTCCACCTAAAGAATAACATAACGCCTTGCTCTAATTAAGTTCAATTCCTATGAGCATTAAGTTTCAGAAATAGGCTAACCAATGCAATTGTAATACATTGCGCAAACAATTCGAACAAAGGTCAATTTCTACATATGATTACAAGAGTGTATCACTACAAACCATAATCATATCATGTTACTCGTATTAAAGGTTATCGCTCGATGATGAACCCTAAATTAGCTATAGATATGGATGTAAGTTCAATCAATTCTAGACTTAACTAAACAAACATTCAATCATATTGCAATACATCAATCATGCAATTGTTATAAACCGCAGAAAGTGAGCGATAATTTTGAGAGAAAACTAAGTCATAAAATCCATAACTTGTTTCCAAAATCCAACTACATCTTTAACCAATAATAAAAACTTAGTTACTTGTGTTTTTGGAAATCATCATAGAAAGCAAAGAAGAACTATCATATGAAACCCTAGAAAGAAAGTAGAAGTCTCCCTCATGGAGATATCTCCAGGTTTAGAGAAAGATTTTTTTTATTTATATACTTCTCCAATTCCCAAAAGGATACTCACTTCTCAAAACCCATCTCAAATTCGTCCACCAATCCCATGTGTGGAAACATCTCTTCTGGAAATTTGGGTCAAAAAATGGGTCGCCAAATTGCTGACATCATCATCGAAATACGGTCACAGTTGCCGGAATCCGTTCACCGGGAAACCATCTCTAGCCGCCTGAGTTATCTGAAATTGTCACCAGGGATTCATACTTCCAGCAACTCAACTCTCCTTCTCCTCAGTTCATACATTCACCAAAGAACCATTTAAGCCAAACCCTAATCTTGTGAAAACGTGCCCAAAAGCGTGACTCGTAGCTAATATGTCCTGCGGCCGTGTAGGTACCGAATATCGCAAGGTATTGGTTTACGAATATCGTAACAAGTATAAGAGGAAAGTGTCACAAGATAGCTCGATAATAGAAGAAGCACGGAAGAAGTGTGAAGGATTTGCGAACATGAGATATATTTGCGAATATAAGTTGTGATATTTCGCAGCTTACATACAGTTGTATAGATTTCCTTATAAATAGTAGTTCAAATGTAAAATTTAGGAGGTTCTTTTAGTGAGTGTTAGAAAATATCTTAGGAAAGAGAATAGAGAAAGTTGTAACTATTCTAGTTCCATTTAGGTATTTCTTTGTAATCAATTGAGAGCATTAATAAGAAAATTGTCATTCATCATCAAGAACTTCTTAAGTTTTACAAATTCTACTGAGGGTGTAGTTGTAGGATATTCTGCAACTACATAATTGGTGCTAGAAACAGGGAACCTGAAGATCAACATAGCAGAAATTTGAAGATCAAATGGAATCAACAAATGAAGATTGTAAAAGAAAAGAATGTAATATGATCACAAAGACAATGATTGATGAATTTCATAACAACATAAAAGGAAAAATACACAAACGAGACTGTAGAGGAAGAAAGATTATGAAGGTGGAGAAAATAACAACTTTAAAAGAATGGGAAAAGCAGAAAATCACGTTTTCAGTAGCAGAAATTCCAAATGAAGACTTGAACCACACTTCACCATTAGTAGTCACAATTCCGATCATGCGAGAAGAAAGGAAAGCTACAAAATCTATAGAAAAATGGAAATTAAACCGAGTTTTGATTGATACAGGAAGTTCTGTTGATATTATATTCTATCATGCACTTAAGGGGATGGGGATCAAAGATAAAGAAATTACAAATTCAGAATATCTTATCCATGGATTGGGGAAATCTACAACAAAATCCAAAGGGGAAATAATGTTACGAATATCGCTGGGAGAAATTGAAACACACATAGTTTTATGCGTGGTAGATATGGAATCTCCATATAATATGTTGATAGGAAGACCGTGGATTCATGCGATTAAAGTTTTTGTTTCAACATTACATCAATCAATTAAGTTTCCTACACCAAGCGGAATACAAGAGATAAAAGGAGATCTTGATAGTGCAAAATTTTGTTATCAGACTGAAGTAAAACAGTGTGGAGGAAGAGCCAGAAAGAAACAGTTTCGTAGAAAACTTGCGAAAGAAGCAAAAAAAGAAGAGGAGTTCAGGGTGTACACAATAAGAGCAAAAGAAGGAAGAGGAATACCAAGTGAGATCCCAGAAAAAGAAGGAGAACCAATGAAAGTAATCAAAGAGCCAACACCTATGGGAGAGCAAAGTCCTAGTTATGTCGCAGCAGAACCAACCAAATAAATAAATATTGGAAGTAAAGAGGAGCCTTTAATCTTGCGAATTGGAACTAAGATGGACGAAGAAGAAGAAAAAAGAACTATTGATCTCTTACGAGAATACAAAGATATATTCGCAGGAGGTGTAGATGAAATACCAGGAATTGACCCATCAGTGGCGTGTCATAGATTGAACATAGATAAAAGTGTGAGACCATTCAAACGAAGAATAAGAAAGATTTAGCAAAATTATCATACACAAATAGAAGAAGAATTTCAAAAGATGTTGAATGCGGGAATCATAAGAGAAACAAAATATCCAGAATGGATTGCGAATATGGTCATTGTTCCAAAGAAGAATAAAGGGATAAGGATTTGTATATATTTCACTGATCTAAACAAAGCCTATCCAAAAGATAGTTTTCCATTGCCAGATATACCACAAATGGTGGAATCAGCTGCAGGACATGACAGAGTCACTTCACTTGATGGGTATAAAGGGTACAATAAAATATCACTCGCAGAAGAAGACCAAGAACATACTGCATTTTTTGCTCCAAGAGGTTTATATTACTATGTGAAGATGCCATTTGGTCTACGAAATGCGGGTGCTACTTATCAACGAATGGTTGAAAAGGTATTCGCAAAGTGGATACATAAAACCTTAGAGGTGTATGTAGACGATATGTTGATAAAAAGTAAAGAAGCCAAAGATCATGTGCGGGTGAAGGAAATATTTGAGCAAATGAGAAAATTCAACATCAAATTGAATCCTGAAAAATGTATAATTGGAGTTGCGTCAGGAAAATTCTTGGGATACATAGTATCAAAGGAGGGAATACAAGTCGATCCATAAAAAGTACAAGCAGTTCGTGACATGCCAACACCTGCAACAGTAAAAGAAGTGCAAAAGCTGAATGGACTCTTAGCTTCACTCGGAAGGTTTATTTCGCGAATGTCAGATAAGTGCAAACATTTCTTCAACATACTCAAGAAGGGAGCAAAATTCAAGTGGACTGATGAATGTGAAAAAGCTTTTCACGGGATCAAGGAGTATCTCACGAATACATCCATATTATAGAAACCAGAGAAAGATGAAGAATTATTGGTATACCTCGCAACAACTCAATACGCCTTAAGTGCAGTTTTGTTGCGAAAGGACGCAGGAGTAGAAAGGCCCATTTACTATATCAATAAAACTTTTAACATAGCAGAGAGAAATTATTCTAAAATGGAGAAGTTAATCTTATCCCTGGTTTATGCATCATTTAAGTTGCGAATATACTTTCAAGCGCATGTGATAAAAGTGGTAACCAAGGTCCCAATTGAGTCAGTCATGAAGAACACCAAAAGATCAGGAAGAATAGAAAGGTGGAATGCGCAAATAAATCATTACAAGATAAAGTATGAAGTATTATCATCACAAAAATCACAAGTTGTCGCAGATTTTTTGGCAGAGTTTTCTTTGGAAGAAGATGAGGCAGTAGAAGAGATGATGGATGTTGAAGAAGAATTTGGGAATCCAAAAGACTTGTTAACAGAACCAAATAGATGGGAAATTTTAGTAGATGGATTATCCAACAGTGAGGGGAATGGAGTTGGAGTTTTGTTGATTTCACCATAAGGAGAAAGAATAGCATTTGCATTCAGACTGGAATTTGCATCCACGAACAATGAAACAGAGTACGAAGCTGTAGTGCATGCATTGAAGATCGCAATAGAAAAGAAGCTTGAAAGTATAAGAATAACAAGTGATTCTCAGTTGGTAATTTGTCAAATTAAAGGGGTATATACCACGAATGAGTCTTCTTTGAATAAATACAAGAAACTCGTTGATGAATTATCTGCGAAGATACCAAAGCTAAAATGGAGGCATATCACAAGGAAATACAATCGACTCGCAGATGCTTTTTCATTCATTCCAAGTATGATGACAAACCTTAATGCAAGAAATATCAAAATCCAGACAATTCAACATCCATCAGTAAATAAAGAGGAAGAAGAAATTTAAGAAGCAATTACGATGGAAGTAGAAAGGGAACTACCAGATAATATCGCAGAAGATATCGCAGATTGGAGAAAGGAAATTCATGCATATCTCGCAACAGGAGAAATATCCAGGAACATACTAGAAGCACATAAATTAAAGAGTCGTGTAACAAACTATGAACTACGAGAAGGAATTTTATACAGAAAATCTTTCAGTGGACCACCTCTAAGATGTTTAACTCGTGAAGAAGGAGAAAAAATATTGAATATGTTACATGGAAGAGAAGCTGGAAATCATATTCAATATTACTGGCCCTAAGTGGGGGAAGATCTCTGGCGTACAGAGAAAAAATACAAGGATATTACTGGCCTTATATGCACACAGACGCAAAATTATTGGTAAGACGATGCAAAGAATGCCAACGACATGGGAAAAGAACTCACGCACCAGGAGCAACATTAACCTCTTCAACAAGCTGTTGGCCTTTTGGTAAATGGGGATTGGACATTGTTGGCCCATTCTTACCTGGATCTGGGCAGAGAAGATTTTTAATAGTCGCAACAGATTATTTCACGAAGCTCGCAGAAGTAAAAGCAGTACAACATATTCGTGATAAGGATGTTTTTACATTCATATTCGAGAATATCATTTGTAGGTATGGGGTTCCAGCGCAATTAGTATCTGATAATGGGAAACAATTTGAAGGGCATAATATAGGATGTTACTCAGTGCTTTTAGGATAAAATGTGGGAAATCAACTCCATTATATCCACAAGCTAATGGACAGGCAGAGGCAACAAATAAAACAATCGCAGTCACAATCAAAAAGAAATTAGAAGGACATCTCAAAGGGTGGTGCGAACAAGTACCTAGCGCAGTTTGGGCATACAATATAACTAGAAGAGAGGCAACTGGAATGTCTCCTTATTGCTTAACATATGGAGTAGAAGCTGTATTGCCAACATAGGTTGTAATTCCGACTACAAAGAAAGAATCCTGGGAAAGAAATTTAAGTGCAGGGGTGATATTAAGTGAATTGGATGATTTGGAAGAAAAAAGAGAAAAGGTGTTGCGATATATGAAGGTTTATCAGGAAAGATTAGCTCGAGAATATAACAAGAGAGTTATTGAACGTGAGTATCAACCAGGTGATTTGGTCATGCGAGAAACACCTCCATACCAGAAAGAAAATGGAGGAAAATTAGCACCTAAATGGGATGGACCATATGTCATCAAAGAGGTTGTGGGAAGTAGAGCTTATCGGCTGATGGATCCAGAAGGGAGAGACATGGGTTTAAGACTTGGCCGACCCTGGAATAGATTGTATTTAAAAAGGTATTATCCATAAACCTCATGAAATATTTTGCGAATATGTTTTGCTCGCACGAAACTTAACAAAATTACGAATTTTTAAAATTCTTATTGCGATTAGCTTTCATTAAAGAAAGACGCAAAAATTACTTGCGAATAAAAGACCGCAAATTGTGATTAGCTTTCAAAAAAGAAAGAAAGCCGCAGAAATTTTACACAGGCAAACCTTTGTGGCGTACACCCTAGTTCGCGAAGTAACATTTCGTAAGAGGCAAAGTCCTAAAGTACGTCATTTAAGGGGGTACCTATAAGCATGGCTCAGGGAAACTGGAACACCACCAAGGAACCTGAGTACATGGACATTACGGGGTACAACCCAAAAGCGGGGTACCTATCCGGGTTAGACACCTTGGATTCTCAACTTAAACTTGCGATGTAACATGATTTAGGTTGGGCGACTAAGGCATACTGTCTTTCTCAAGAAGTGCAGAAAACGATCAAGGCGCCGAGGTACACGGTTGAGTCAAGAGTGCCGGATGGGCTTGAAGAACATATTCCATTCTTGACAAGTCTTGGCAAATGATGCACTTGGCCCAAATATACCCCATAGGGTGCAACCTCGTAACTATAAGCCCTATAGGAAAAAAGGATAAGAGGTTGCGAACAAAAGCTGGTTGTTTGCAAAACCGGATGGGAAGAGCTAACCTTGTATGGTCGATGTACGCTTCCTTGAAGGGGCAACCAAGGGGAAGATAAAGGGAAGCACCCTCCATTAGGGAGCTTATACGTGCTATAAGACGCAAATGTCATGAGGCTTCTTGTTCGCAAGAACATAAAGGCTTGTCATATTTGTGCAACAATTATATTTCTAAAAATAAAAAAATCACGTATATATATACATACTCGCAGAATTAAGTACGAAGGTTAAGATGAGATCAATGGGTTATTACATGAAAGTGTGATAGTGTCCTGCGATAATATCACGAGACTGTATATTCGCAAGATTATTCAGAATTGTCATATTATCGCAAACACAAAAATATTATCACAAAAGAGGTGGCAAAATAAGACCTTTACTTAGGAAGGCATGATAAGACCACAACAATTAATGAAATCAATTTCATCCATATCATCGAAGAATTTTTACAAGAATACATATCACGAATTCCTAACAAAAGAGGCAATTTTATTTACAATTAAAGACGAATATTTCATATTCATTAAGTTTTACGAGGATTGAATACTTCTTATACGTCTTCAAAAGATTGAATACTTCTTATACTTCTTCAAAGATTCAATACTTCTTATGCTTCTTCAAGGGTATTTCATAATTCTTATACTTCTTCAAAGGATATTTCATAATTCTTATACTTCTTCAAGGGTATTTCATAATTCTTATACTTCTTCAAAGGATATTTCATAATTCTTATACTTCTTCAAAGGATATTTCATAATTCTTATACTTCAAAGGGGAGGTTTCTCATTTACTTCGCAACAAATTGAAACTTCGCAACTTAAACAGAGGCAGATATTCTAATATTTACAATAATAATTGATCATCTGAAGAGCAATAATAAGGGGAAAGGGGATACTAAGCTAAGTCTTCAAGATATAGTATTTCTCTTCATATGATCAAGTCATAAAGATATAGTATTTCTCTTCATATGATCAAGTCATGCAATTTCTCTTCATATGATTAAGTCATGCAAATCTAGAGAAAGATCAAAGTAGTATCGCAAAATACAAAGTATACTTCTTAAGGAAAACAAACAGTAAGCAGGATCGTCTGTAGGAAAAGAATCAACAGTAACCAAGAGAAAGGGTTTAAAAGAAAGGAAAACAAAGTTGTTCGTAAAAAAGAGGAATAACAGTAGAATAATCCATCATGCTTAATGATCCTCGTCAATGTTTTGTGCTGGATCTTTAGGAGGGGTAGGACCATCAACAGGAACTTCTTTTTGGAGATTAGATTCTTTCTTACCACCATCTTCATCAGCAGCAACAAGAGAATGTTCCTCACCATCAAGTACTTCATCATCACTCTCGTAATCAAAGTCACTATCAGGATCACGAACAAATTCATCATCAGATATTTCTAGAGGCTTAACTTTCACTGGAGGCAAGGATTTTGATAAGAGAATATTATTTGCGAAGACTTGAGCTTTTAAATGGCTTTCACGAGCTAAATCCTTTTGGTGGTTAGTATCCTCAATGTCTTTGGAATAAGTAAGGTAGTTGAATCTCTGATTGGCACGATCACGAAAATCAGTTAAACGAGTAGAAAGCAAAGCATTCCTCTTGTGAAGCTTAGAACAGGAGGACTGAAGCTTAGAATAAGTAGTTTCTAACGCATCTTTAGCATTGCGAAGGTTGTTTTCGGATTCTGCGAGTAAAATAGAATTCAAAGGAGTTAATCATGCGAGTATAACAAAGTTCAAAAATATGTCAAAGGCAGTTAAATTTTAATGACTACCTTCTCTTTGTGAAGTAAGAAAATGAGCTAAAGATAGACAACAATTCTTCATTTGATCCATAGCTTTATCAAAACCATCCCCAACTAATCCTTCAAGTCTGGATTGAAGCTTTTGATCTTTAGAATGAAGAAATTCGTTATCCTTCGCAAGTTTTGTATTAAGGTTTCTTACTTGGGAATGTTCTTCTTTAAGTTTATTCCTCTTAGTACTCAGGGTTACATTCTTATTAAGAAGGGATCTCTTCTCGGCAGCAAAAGAAATTCTCTCAGCATCTGAAGACTTCTTTAATTCATCAAGTTCACCTTTTAACAAATAAAGGAGATTTTCTTGATCGCAACATTTACTCTGAAGAACATTCAATTGTTGCGAAGAAACGGTCATTGTATTCAAATACGAACATCTTTCTTTTGATAAGGTTTCATTCTCTTCTAATAGGGTTTCTATTCTTAAATCGGCTTTAGTCAAAGAAGAGGTGAGCTGAGATATTTCATCATTCAAAAACTTTTGATCGTAAATTAATTGGGTATTCTCTTGGAAAAGGGCATCAAAATTATCAAGAGCACATGAATGAAGATTAGATAAGTGGGAGAATCTTGAGATTCTTTTGCGTCTGATTCATGATGAAGTACCAACATTCTACATTTCTGGATAGATTCTATAAAGGGGAATGGATTTAAATGGGTGTTTCAAGCATGTGAGGAATAGAAGTAAACAAAATAAAGAAAATATAGAGATAATAGTAATACCTTTTAATGCATCATTCCTCTTGCGAAGGATCGCACAATCTAGAGAATCATTCTAGAGCTGATGATTCGCTTTATGAAGATTCTCACATTCCGCTTTCAAAGATTCCTGAGATTGGTGAAGCAATTCAACTTCTTTTTCCAAGGATTGACGTGAAATAGAAATATCAGGATTTATGAAATTATTGAGCACTTCGCAAAATTCAGATTGCGAACGAATATTTGAAGACTTCGCAGTACTACTTAAGACCTCAGATAACATTTGGAAATTTGAATAAATTCCATCTCGAGCTTCTTGAGAAAGAGGGGAAGAATTTGAAGGAATCAGAGAAAGTTGTAAATTACTTGGAGCAACAGCACTCAAAGGACTAGGGGTAAAAATAGGTTTTTTGGGAGACGGAGTTAAGAAAGTATCTTGCGAAGGTTGATTTCGAAGAAGTGTTGATAAATTGACATTGGTGGGAGACTGAAAACTGGGTAATGGAGTAGAGGCAGGAGTTTGCGAAGAAGTATTTTCACGAGGGGGAGAGGGAAATTCTTCATCAACCTCAGGAAGGAAGTCATGGATTGAAATTGATGGTGTGGGTTTAATCATACGAGTTCTTTTGTTGGGGTTGGGTTTTTCACCGACCTACGAATCAAAAGGAAGATTAAAAACTGAGGCAGCAATAATTGTTTAAAAAAGAAGACAAAGTATTTTAACTACCTTTTGATTCTCGGATTTTCTTCTTCGAAGATTAGGACTTGAGTTTCTAGTTGAAGGTTTCACTTGAGGGGTAGCTTTGCTGAAACAAATCAAAATCAAACAATAAATTGGATAGAAATCAAAGGGATAAACAAATGAAAGATGCGAGAAATAAAAGAAAATTACCTTGGAGAACTCATGATGGGATTAACAGGAAGAGAAAGTGATAACCGAAAATGTGATAAGAAGATGAAGTTGCAGAAGTAAAAAGAGAAGGTAAGAAAAAGATAAGGAAGGGAATAAAAAGAGTTTATATAAGGAATGGTTAAGAAAAGGACTGTTACAAAAGACGTGTCCAAATCCTAATAAAAAGAATAAGTAACGATTATGTTCTCACGATCATTACTTCTTCGCATAAATGACATGAGAAGAGGCAAGATGTAGGTACCGAATATCGCAAGGTATTGGTTTTCGAATATCGTAACAAGTATAAGAGGAAAATGTCACAAGATAGCGCGATAATAGAAGAAGCATGGAAGAAGTGTGAAGGATTTGCGAACATGAGATAGATTTGCGAATATAAGTTGCTATATTTCGCAGCTTGCATACAGTTGTATAGATTTCCCTATAAATAGTAGTTCAAATGTAAAATTTAGGAGGTTCTTTTAGTGAGTGTTAGAAAATATCTTAGGAAAGAGAATAGAGAAAGTTGTAACTATTCTAGTTCCATTTAGGTATTTCTTTGTAATCAATTGAGAGCATTAATAAGAAAATTGCCATTCATCATCAAGAACTTCTTAAGTTTTACAAATTCTACTGAGGGTGTAGTTTTAGGATATTCTGCAACTACAGGCCGACTCTCGCATCCAACACACTCTACCATTATGATTCACTGAAATATTATGATTCACACTTTAACTTCCGAAATCCGATAACCGGAACTAGTACCACCAGCTCGCCATTCTCACTGCTTTTCAGCATTATTTCTGCAGCTTCCAGAATTCTTGTTTGTTATTTCTTGGCCTATACCATCACAGTAACAACTTTTTCCTGTAATTCCAGCATACACAGCACCACCTGAGACTATAATTATTCTTGCAGTTCAACCCCTACAACTTCAAACCATTCAACTCTCAACACCCGATACTTCTGCAGCAACATTAAACACCCATCTGTAGATTCAATTTCAGCCCATCCATTACTGAGTTCCTTGACATCATCTCGCCTACACTCCATCACCAGAATAATCGCCTAAACCTCATCGTCCTTCTACTGCAACCAACTCCATTATTCCATGTAAACGTCAATGCATTGCATCCCATAACCATCACTACCAACTCTTGAGTCACAACCAACCATTCCACCTGCAATTTTACCATTTCAACTAAAACTTTTCCTAAACATTCATCTAATTCGTTGCAGCAGCTTATCATATGCCACCAGTCTCATCTCTTTAAAATCATATCCACCAGTACCACCATATGTTTTATCACTTCTTACCATTACAACTACCTGCACCTGAACATCAGAAAAATCCTAGTAAACACAAGCATCGCATCTCTTCCTTGAACTTCACCTGCACTTCACAACTGGACTCTATCTCAATCAGGCCAAATACCAGCAACAACTTCATGTGCAGCAGCAGAACCTCTCAATTGGCCATATCTCCTCAGCCAAATCCATGGCAATAACACCATTAACATCTCCAACTGAACTGAACTGCAAGCTCCACTGCAGCTCCCCTTTAAACCTAGGCATACATCTAGTGTTCAACCATTTCAACAGCATCTCACTGAACCATTCTTCCACTATATTGACATCATCCCTATAACAATAACAATAGCTTCATCAACACAAAGCACCATTAATTTACCTGCAATCTCCAGTCCAGCTTAGGTCACAGCAGCACACACAACCACCACCAATTTCATCATCTTCTTTAACAGAACATTATCCATTCATGTATCTGCATTGCATCCACTTCCTGCAGCATTCAGCTCAACTGACCTGCAATCTCTCATTCTATTCCTATACAATAGCAGCTCAAACTTAACATCACAACCAACTTCTGTGAAGCAACACCCTCATTTCCTTTACAATGGGGAACACCTGCTTTCACATCATCTCACATAGCATCAGAACTTCCACCTTATTGCAGCATTAAATTCATCCTGTAGCTCCAAGCCTCCAACAGACTCACATCAAGAGAAACCCCCAATTTATTCTCAAACCATAATAACTGAATCGATCACAAACCCTTGAAAATCATCCACATTTGTTGTAAACTTGAATCCCTTAAAACCAATCTTCCATTTGATCTTCTTGTTACAGATTTCATCCCCAATTTATTAAATTTCGTCGATCTCTTCTTCTTCTACCTGATTCTTCAGTCAAGAACCCAGAATCGATCCAAACTGGGATCTGTTCTTCACTAGACCAACAACAATAGTGGAATCATCTCGAATCTCCTTCTCTCTATGTTGTTCAATTTATTATCTATTTTGTCTCTCGAAGTATCAACAGCAGACGCCATCCTCGCTTCTCTCTTCTTTCTCAATTTCAGATGTGTAGTAATTAGAAGAAAATCTTCTCTGAATTTCAGGTTTGTATAGGAATGAAGGTGGATACATCCACCCAGGTCCGGCATATAAGGGGTAACCAGCTCATTCATGGCTTGATGGTTTCGAAGAACTGACAGCCTAATTCCTTTCTCAACTCAACTGTCAGTTTTGAGGAAGTGACAGTTCATTCTTCACCTCCTTCTCGCATAACCTAGCTAGCTCCACATCCATTTACCGCCAATGACTCCAAGCAACGAATTGAGAGTATATTTCATGTCTTTCCCGTAAATGACTCCAAAATACCTATGAAACTCAAAAGCGAACATAAGATACATAATTCACACGAAAAATAGCAAAGAAAGCATAATACTAGATATAAAATTAGGTGTTTTAGACACCTATCACATTCTGAGCAAGTTCAAACACTAATAAATTTATGTTGATCTAGCAATCAGCATCTGGATTAATTATATAATATTTGGTAGTTTGCCAATATTATAATATTTTATTGGGTCACGTCACCAATAAATTATTCGTAAAATTGAGCAATACTTGCTCAGTTGCTCGAATATTGATCCAACTATCAATATTCATTAATTTCTCAAATTGAGAAATGCTTGCTTAGTTGCCAGAATATTGATCCAACTATCAATATTTAGTAACTTATCAATATTCAGTAACTCGTCGAATTGGGAAACTCGAATATTCAACAACTCATCAAATTTACAATATTTGATCAGATGAGAAATATTAACATAAGAAATGTACGACTGACATGTTCAATTCATGAATCACTGAGCATTCGTCACTCATGCTCAGTTGAACAAAATTTAGACTCACTGTCTAAAAATTCAATTGACTAATCAAATACACGTATGCTCTGCAGACTCCACGTTCGTGAGACATCAATCACGTCACATATGGGGGGATATCACTTAGGGTTTTGGTCTAGCGGCCTACAACACATGTGTTCATCCACGACGAGAAATGTGAATAATTTATGCAAACAGTGGAAGGAGTGAGCAAAGTAGTGGGTGCACGATCATTCAAGTCTCCACACGACATGGAACTTACTTTACCACGATCTCTCACTTTCCCACTCTTTCACTCAAGAAACCGTCACATTTACTGGGATCAATGTGTTCACTATTATGACAATATAAATAAGTCTCGGAATTCACGATTGAGATATACAAAATACACAGAAAATCCACGAGATATTGAACAGACAATTCATCGTCTAACCAAGAATCATCGTGTGAGCAACACTCTCTCAATCATTCGAACTTATTCACATTTGCAGAAACCTTCAACATATCCATAATCCTTGATCATCAGTGATCCCACAATTCTCAGCTTCCCTCCTACAAATCAACCCATCTCCCTCTTTGTGACAGAATTAACTCTGGAATGGACATTGACTTAGTTTAGGCTGGAGTCCTGCAGATTGATCTCTCGAACTTAAAACACTCCCGTGCAGTGCATCTGTGTGAGGTTAAGCAGTTTGCTTGGTTCGAGGAGTCTCGTCCGAACCGTCATCTCCTCAATTCCTTAAATACCAGTAAATCGTTTTTCCCCATCTACATATTTGCAATCAAAAGTACATCCTATCTTTCATCAATATTTTCATAAATGACATAATAGGTTTAACTTTTGACATATATGGGACAATCATAGTTCATGGACGCAAACACACATATATCCCATAATTTTTTTTGCAATATATAAAACCTATAAATCTCATTACTGCAAAATCATCTTCCAAATAAACTTTATAATTTTAATAAATAAATCTAAAAACATTGCAAGATGAAAATCATTGGAAATATCTATGTGTACTCACAATAATGACTAATAAATTCTCATAAGAAGTTTCCTAGATAAAACGAAAATAACAAGAGATAAAAATTTAATCGTCGTCTTCATCATCGGAAACCATCCAAGAGGCTTGAATACTATCCATATCTTCCTTGATTTCGGAAAACTTAGTAGCAATCACGCAGAATTGTTCTTGCACGCATTTTACCTTGGAATTGATCTTACGCACACCCTTGAGAATTTGATGAAGAAGACCCAAGGTGGTAAGATCAAAAGAATCGTCAAGGGTATCACATCTTTGTCTTTTGAAAGCATTCTCCTTCATACGTTTGAAAGTACAAGGACGAACAAGTTTGGGAGTTCCAATAAAGTTGCCAATAGGAGCAATAGAGTATGCTTGACAAATTTTCACAATTAAGCAACGAAATCCTAACTTCTTGTTGGATGACGTCATTGAGAGCATTTGAAGAATAATGAATCCACAAATATCAAGTCTTTGAGAACCCAATTCAAGGAAATAGACTAACTCCGCAAACTCATGACTCCACCGAGAGTTCTCAATTATGGAGGGACAAAGATTAGATATACCAAGTTTTCTAAAAGACATCAAAGCAAGACTAAGAAAATTAGTAGGAAATTTTCCTTCATCCAATCAACACTCTTGCCACAAAGAATATTAGAAATGGTATCATAAGATGGTATTTCTTATCTTGGTCTAGGGAGGAGAAAATTACCCAAAGGAATTTTGGTAATCCTTGATATCAACTCTCTATTAACAAGAATCATTTTTCTGATTATCATGGTCTTGAATTCCATGTCATCAAGATAAACATCATGGATGTTAGCATAGAAGATTCTAGTGAGTGTCAAAGCCTTCACCAAAACCATTAAAGATGTTTCCAAGATTAAATTTGTCAAAGAAAACCAAATCTTCTTTTTGACCACTAACCAAATCCAATTTCTTTTATAGAATGAAATCACTAGAAGAAATCCTTTCAAAGATCTTACTACTAGAATTATTGATAAATCTAATTATAAGAATCTTGATTTTGGGGTATAGTCATGCTAGAAGGAGATGAGTCTAAGTTTTTTGAATCCTTAAAATTTCCCATGAGACTTAAAAATTGAGAGTACAAGGAGAAGGATGAACTTACTTTATTTGCTTCTTGATGATGAATACAACCCTTAACCTCTCTTGAATTTCTAAAGATTAATTTTAATGGACATGATACATGAACCTAAAAGAAGTTCACGTACGCGGACTAGAGAAGGAAGAAGAAGGGTACGCGTACCATACTTCATTTGTACCTGTTTGAGGGTGAAAATGGTATCTGCTGATTTCGGTAATTTCGGGTGTATGGGTGAGAAACGAATTTAAACCCTAAACAATATACTGCAAGGGAGTACTTTAGATTTGAGAGATCAATCTTTACAAATCCGTCATAAACCAAGAAAAGGCCGCTCCAGACTTGCTTCGGTCACAAAGTGAAGGAGAATGGTTAGTTTTGGTGAGGGAAGCGGAGAAAGTGTTGAGACCAGAATAGTTGATTCTGGAAGAGTATTTGTTTTATGACTTGTATCAGAAAGTAGGAAGCTAACATATGGAAAGCTAGCAAATATTTTCTGAGTGTTATATGCTCCTGACCTGAACTTATTATTCGGTGGAAATAGGTAATGCCTATTTATACAAGTCGAAGTGAAACATACTCTGGCCTCATTAAGAAATGGAAAATGGGTTAGTAAATGGGAGGATGTGGTAACCGGTAATGCCTGGAATTGATGTTCCATAAAAGAAAGCGTTTCACCATTACTCCCTATGTTTACTAACCGCTTTATCCTTATGACACTTTCTTATAACCGGCGTAGTGTACATCGCACGCTATAAACTGCCAAACCAATACCTAATGAGCATTCCCCAGTTTATGACATGTGTTGATGTCTCGAATGTTTTTGTGGAAAACGTGTGGTACGTTTGTTGTTGTCTGGAAAGTTGATCTTGGGAGACTTGCGTGGTGACCTTCGACGGTCGAGATTTTGCATCTTAAGAGGAAAGGTAGTCGTTGATTATTGCAACCCTTCGCTTGGTATCCAGCAACATGAAAGCATGGTCGGCATGGTTTTAACATGGTTAGGCATGGCCAAGCTAGGATTTTGGTGTTGATCCAAAAGTGGCCATGCGTTAGCTGGTGATCTTTGACGGTTAAGATTATCATCTTAGAAAAAAGGGTGGTCGTTGATCGTTGCAACCCTTCGCTTGGTAGCCAGCGGCATGAAAGCATGGTCGGCATGGCTTTTAACGTGGAGTGGAGCCACTGGCAGTGTGCGGCTTGGAAGGGAAGTGCTTGCGGCTTTGTCCAAATTAGGGTTTAGTATGCTGAAACCCTAATTAAATCCCTTTAATAGAATCGATGTAGAATTCTCATACGGACTCGGATTTTGATGGTCCGTCTCTCCATTATGTATGAAAAAGAATTTTCTGCCTCCCTTCGTGGGAGTAATTAGGTTTTTAGCTCGTTTGGGAGGTGAAAACAGCCCGAAAGTAAAACTCAGGAAGAATTCAAGAGGGACGGTGGCATGTTTGGTGCGTTTTTAGGAAGCTAGCATGTTTTGAGAAGCTAGCGTGTTTTCGGGAAGCTAGCAAGTTTTGGGAAGCTAGCGTTTTTTGGGCCAAAGGTTACCATGTGTTATTTTGAAACCTTGGACGGCTAGGATTTGCACCTAGGATGGAAGGGTAGCCGTTCATCGTCGCACGCCTTCGTTTTGGTAGCCGCATAAGGAAAGCCAGCACGGTATGGCGCGGCAAGGTGGCTAGCGCGGAATGCCATTGGCATATGTGGCATGATCGGCATGCCTTGGTGTGGTTTGGCGTGGCCAAAACTAGGGTTTCGGGCCAAATGTTACTATTCGTTGTTTAGAAACCTTGGACGGATAATACTTGCATCTTAGATGGAAAGATGGTCGTTGATTATTGCAGGCCTTTGTTTTGGTAGACGCATGGGGAATGCCAACACGGTATGGCGTGGCAAGTTGGCTGGCACTGTATGCCATTGACACATGTGGCATAATCGGCGTGCCTTGGTGTGGTTTGGCGTGTCCAAAACTAGGGTTTTTGGCCAAAGGTTACCATGTGTTGTTTGGCAACCTTGGAGGGCTAAGATTTTCATCTTAGATGGAAAGATGGTCGTTGATTGTTGCAGGCCTTTGTTTTGGTAGCCTCATGGGGAAGGACAACACGGTATGGCGCGGTAAGGTGGCTAGCAAGATATGCCATTGGCACATGTGGCATGGTCGACATGCCTTGGCGTGGTAGATGTGGCTGGCATGGTTTGCCATTGCACATGTGGTGCGGTTGGCATGGTTGGCATGCCTTGGCGCGGTAGATATGGATGGCATGGTTTTCCATTGGCACATGTGGAGCGGCTGGCATGGTTGGCATGCCTTGGTGCAGTAGATGTGGCTGGCACGGCATGCCATTTGCACATGTGGTGCGACTAGCATGATTGGCATGCCTTGGCGCGGTAGATGTGGCTTGCATGGTTTGTCATTAGCATAGTGATGCGGCTAGCATGGTTGGCATGCCTTGGAACGGTAGATGTGGCTGGAACGGCATGCCATTGGCACATGTGGTGTGGGAATTAGGGTTTGGCCTATAGAAACCCTAATTAGTATTAAAAATAAGGTACCCTGGTAATTTTATCGCAGACATATTAAAGGGTTCAATAAATGCATTCAGTGGAGACATTATTACTTAAATTCTGTGACGTCACTGTCCGACTAGGGTTTTACGATTTTAACCCTAAGCTAAAAACCACCATAAATATTAAATCCCCTGCTTAACTCGGAACAGGGGCATTGTTGCGAGGTAAGCATAATATGGTGAAAGATAAGGACATAATCGAAACGTAAGTCATGCAAGATGGTCAGGAAAGTCCGACTAACCTTATTCAGGAAGCAATGAGAATCTGTGATCCTCGTATTTGGCATCTTTGCATAAATTATGCACGTGGTACTGCAGGTTATGCTGGAACGGAGCCTCTAGTGTAGATTTGGTGTGAAGGGAAACTTCTAGCATTGGTCGACTTGGACTTGGAGCAGTTAGCACTGGATCGGCTTGGAATGGGAGCCGCATGTATCGTGCGGCTTGGAAAGGAGATGTGGGCATTGGATTGGCTTGGAAAGAGCCGTCAGGATTGTTCGGCTTGGAATGGAGCCGTCAGCATTGGTCGGCTTGGACTTGGAGCCGTCAGCATTGTATTGGATCGGAATGGAGCCGTCAGCATTGATTGGATTGGGATGGAGCCGTCAATATTGTTCATCTTGGAGTGGAGCTATCTTGAGTTCCTCGGAAGGATGACGATTGGCTTCAGTTCCGTGGAATGATGGAAACTTTGTCTAAATTAGGGTTTGGCATGCCGAAACCCTAATCAGCGCCCTTTACTAGAATCGTTGTAGAATTCTCGTACGGACTCTTATTTTGACGGTCTGCCCCTCCATTCTGAACGGAAATGAATTTTCTATCTCCTCACGCGAGAATATTTATGTTTTGAGCTCGTTCGGGAGGTGAAAATATCTCGACAGTAAAATTCATGAAGAATTCAAGAGGAATGTTGCGTTCCCGAGGTGGCATAGTCGCGCCCAGTCACCTATTCCCGTTCATGGAGCAAGAAGGAATCTTCATTCTGTTCAAACTCTAGAAACTCCATCCGCATGAAAAGAGGTATCGACCCTCTTCTGTTGCTCGTCTGGATCCGTGTTTTCGTCTGCAGTGTCTCTCCAGTAGATTCCAAAATTTACCAAAACTCCACTGCATTCTTGGGATAGATGGATGAAATATATGCTCGACAATGATCATGTCAGGGCTAATCTTGGATATTGTTGTTGCGTTGTCGGTCCATCCTTGAATTTAGGCTGTTTAGTGTCTGAACCTTCTGATCGCAATGATTGATATGTTGTGGATGATTATATGGTAGAAATCTTCCGAAGACACAGGATAAAATAGATGAATTGGGAGACATTTTGTTGTCGATGTGCTGCTATCAAGTTTTCAAGGACTTTATTCCAAGAGACATCCTTCGAACCAGCTTCTGAATCTTGGACTATCATATAGAATGGGATGCGGTGAGCAGTCCCCAGTTATATTTTTGTTAGATCCGATGGCATGGCTGAATATGTGAATGTATCTTTGTGGCGTGCTTTTGGATTTTTCGATTCACATGTACGGCTTCATGTTGAGAAATTCCCATGGCTCGTAAAACTTAGGCAGTGATGATGTTAAAATCAGAAATAACCAGGTTGAGGGGAATGAAAGTGTCTTATGCTGGTAGTCCCCATGTATAGCCTACTTTCATCGCATCGCCTTGAATCCATGTCCACGAGATTTGATACAAGCTTATTGTACTCTTATGGATGTGACGCTAGTATGCACATGGATGAAATATTATGGATAGAGAATAGGAAGGAATGAGAGAGTAATGTTGTTTATCGTGGCTCCCTCTGTTTCTTCAAGAAAATATTTCAGCCGCGTCTCTGGAGTTATCTCATGAGTCTTTGATGGTCGTTAGGATGGAGTGCGATTAGCAGTCCCCAGTCGCATTTTTCTTTAGTTTCTGAAGTTATTTTCCTCTGAGCAGGCTTGGGATCCGCCGCGGCCTCGTAAAGTGTTGAAGGAATCTTCTAGACAGAGAGGTGATGATATTCTTGCGCTACACCCTTAAAGAGTATATGACCTTGTTGTGGTTATGGCCTTTTGGTTGACTGTGTCTTCTGAGCTTCGATGGTGAAAGGATTTCGTGTAGATCCTCAGTCCCCAAGTATGGTTTACTTGTTTCCATCTTGTATGGTCAGTTGGTTGATCATGATAAATACATCACCATCGTACATTCGTACTGGTGATTTTGTTACCTCTTCCACGTGAAACTAAAATATGGAGGAGTACGGGTTACCTTTGTAGTGATTACTGCCGCGGTGAAGCTCTGGATGGTATCAAAAAATGAGCAGCAATGGTTCTTGGTAGCAGATGTAACCAGAAGAGTCTACATTGTCGTGGGAACAAAGTAGGTTGGCTAGAATTGTATGGGCATCCATGGAAGTAAAAGGATTGGCTGGATGCGAAAGTGAGAAAACTGTCCATGGCCGAGAGTTTTGGTGGGATGGATCAAAAGGTGGCCATGAATATGAATATTGGTTGGATACGATCATGATTCTTGACATGGGGAGTGTGGTGGCACGACCCTTTGCAGGAAGGAGTAATGTTGAAGCGTCTTCGTCTCTTGGAGAGGACGTTGAAACTTAAGGACCCAATTGCTGTTTCGAATCCTGGAGCAGTTTATGGATATAACGCTGAAGCGGAGCGGCTGCTGGAGTGAATGTTGAAGCGGAGCGGCTGCTTAAGAGAATGTTGAAGCGGAATCACTTCCAGAGAACGTTGAAGCGGAGCCACTTCTGGAGAGAACTTCGAAACGGCGCCTTGAAACTCTTAGAGCCTTGACGGTTACAATTTTGAAGCCGGAGACTGTGTCACTCAGTGTTCTGTCAAACTCGACATCCCTTAAGTGAACACTGGTTAGGAGTCCCCAGTTTCATCTATCGATCGTGCTTTCCAAGAGAGGTTGGGGTTTGTAAACGGCTTCCCTGGCTGGAAAAGGCTGATTTCCTGATGCAGTGTGGTTGAGGGATGCATATATGTCTTTATGTTACTCCTTGAAGAAATATAGGGTCTCACATAACTGTTTAATCATAGACTGCACGATTTAGTGGGCGAAGTCCCCATAAATCATGCATTTCCTGACGGGAAGAGGGTCTCTGTGAATTCAGCAGGGTTGCTGATTTCCTTTGCCTCGATTTTGGAGAAGTCATTCCTAATCTTTATGTGTGATGAAATTAGATTGTTGATTCTCTTCTACTGGGCGTTCAAGAGCAACGCGGGCCCCTTCATCTATAAACGCATGTCCTGCTGAAGTGCCTGCGCCGAATGTTAAAAGTATTCCTTGTCAACTCCCTCTTAGGTTGACGTGACTCTTATGATGGCCACACCGTCAGTTTCTTGAGGAAATATGTATGTATTTTCGAGTTATAAACACGTATGTCTGAGCCTTAAGAGAACCTTTTGTCTTTCCATCAAACTAACAGTGGTAAAAGGAGGTCGGCTTATTCTAGCTCTTACAGTATCTTTACCTGATGGTGGAGTCGCAGCGTCTCTGGTGACAGTTGGAGCTGTCATACTTGAAGAAATATTAGGGTGGTGGAAGCGGCTCTGGTTCTGGTGATCGTAGTTGTATCGTTCAGAGATAGCGCGGTGTTGATCACGGAGTGCTGGAGCCATGGTGATATTTCGAAGGGTGAGGATGCCGCTGCTTTGGATGGTTGTGGAGCGGAGAATATGGTGCTGGAAGGGTGCAAGATTTTAGCGCTGGAAAGGATGCAAGCTGCTGGCATTGGAAATATGCGAGCTGTTAGTGCTGAGAGGATGCAAGCTGCTGGCGCTGGAAGGATACAAGTTGTTAGCGCTGGATCGGCTTGGAATTGGCGCTGGCTTAGATTTGGTATGGCGCCGACTGTTGGATGGGCATGGTTCAGACTGTTGGATTGGCACGGCGCTGGCTTGGCACGACGCTGGCTTGACGTAGCGCAGACTTGTTCTTGCGGGCCAAGTTGCCTCTTTCCATACGTAGCTCAAACATGAAATCTTTTCCTTATTAAAATTCCAAAAAGTGTTATGCTTATGAAAGGGGTTGTCTCCCCTTTTTATCTCGTATCTTTATTATCACGTACTGGTATTAGCGGTAGTGTGGTAGCAATAAAGTGGGCAAGCATATTCCAGCTATGTACTCCAGTGTTTCTCTTTCTATTTGTTCTCTTGTTTTCTCTTGTTTGTGTAAACCCTATCCATAGGTATGCCTTCCATAAATCTGTAGAAATATTTATCTTCTGAACTGGTGTAAACCCTAGCCATGGGTATGCCTTTCATAAACTTGTAGAAATACTTCTTCATAGACAATTCATCTTCGAATATCACTGTATTGACGCCGCCTACCTCATGAATAGTGATGGGTAATCATTATTATGCGAAGTAGGCACGTACGGGTAGGTGACTTTTTTTTTTTTTTTGAAAGGCAACCAAAGCGCCTGGTTTATGGTTTGATTTCCTGGATTTGTTGGGTTGATAGACAAATGTTACCTTGGGGGTTTTTGGATTATTCTTTTGGAATGAATTGTTTTGGAATGGATTATTTTGGGAATGATGTTGTCTTGGTTATGATTGAAAGTGACACAAACATCCCAGGAAAACCGTGGAACCGTGTGTTGGTAGATGACATGGGGTGAAACATAACACGGCTATCGATTTTATCATTCCCGTGAAAACTTGAAATAGCAAACCATGTATCTTGTCTAGGTAAGACTTACTCAGTTTTTCAGGTCTCCTGATGAAAAGGGAACCTTCCGGGTGTAAGACTGAGTTTTATGGGAAGCACCGCCGTGATTGTGGAAAGTACCCATTCGTCTCATTTGATAATCGAGTCGTCGATCCCTGGTTGTATCATTCGCTTTTAATCTCTAGGCAGTCCTCAGTCATCCCTTGTCATGTCAAGACTGATAATCGGGTCGTCTGGTAACTAAGTCGTCGATCCCTAAATGGATCGCCTGCTTCTACCATCTTGATGTCTGGGTCAAAGCATGAGATCGATGGTCGAAAATTGATATTATAACCGAAAGATAAACCACCCACTGTGGTCGCCGATTGTTTGAGGGTGGAAACGGTTTCTGCTGATTTCGGTAATTTCGGGTGTATGGGTGAGAAATGAATTTAAACCCTAAACAATATACTACAAGGGAGTATTTTAGATTCGAGAGATAAATCTATACAAATCCGGCCTAAACCAAGAAACGGTCGTTCCAGACTTGCTTCAGTCACAAAGTGAAGGAGAAGGGTTGGTTTTGGGGAGGGAAGCGAAGAAATTTTTGAGACCAGAATAGTTGATTCTGGAAGAGTAGTTGTTTTATGACTTGTATCAGAAAGTGGGAATTTAACAGATGGAATGCTAGCAAATATTTTTTGAGTGTTGTATGCTCCTGGCCTGAACTTGTTGTTCGGTGGAAATAGGTAATGCCTATTTATACAATTCGAAGTGAAACGTACTCTGGCCTCATTAAGAAATGGAAAACGGGTGCGTAAATGGGAGGAGGTGGTAACCGGTAACGCCTGGAATTGATGTTCCATAAAAAGAAAGTGTTTCACCATTACTCCCTGTGTTTACTAACCGCTTCATCCTTATGAAACTTTCTTATAACGGCGTAGTGTACGCCGCACGCTGTAAACCGCCAAACCAACACCCAATGAGCATCCCCCAGTTTGTGACATGCGTTGATGGCTCGAATGTTTTTGTGGAAAACGTGTGGTACATTCGTTGTTGTCTGGAAAGTTGATCTTGGGAGACTTGCGTGGTAACCTTCGACGGTCGAGATTTTGCATCTTAAGAGGAAAGGTAGCCGTTGATTATTGCAACCCTTCGCTTGGTAGCCAGCAGCATGAAAGCATGACCGGCATGGTTTTAACGTGGTTATGCATGGCCAAGCTAGGAGTTTGGTGTTGAGATAAAAGTGGCCATGGGTTAGTTGGTGACCTTGGACGGTTAAGATATGCATCTTAGACAGAAGGGTGGTCGTTGATCGTTGCAGCCCTTCGTTTGGTAGACAGCGGCGTGAAAGCATGGCCGACATGGTTTTTAACATGGAGTGGACCCACTGGCAGTGTGCGTCTTGGAATGGAAGCACTTGCGGCTTTGTCTAAATTAGGGTTTAGTATGTTGAAACCCTAATTAGCGCCCTTTACTAGAATCGATGTAGAATTCTCACACGGACTCGGATTTTGATGGTCCGCATCTCCATTCTGTACGGAAAAGAATTTCATATCTTCCTTCGCGGGAATATTTAGGTTTTTAGCTCGTTCGAGAGGTGAAAACATCCTGAAAGTAAAACTCAGGAAGAATTCAAGAGGGACGGTGGCATGTTTGGTGCGTTTTTGGGAAGCTAGCATGTTTTGAGAAGCTAGCGTGTTTTGGAAGCTAGCGTGTTTTGGGCCAAAGGTTACCATGCGTTGTTTGGCAACCTTGGATGGCTAGGATTTGCACCTAGGATGGAAGGGTGGCCGTTGATCGTCGCACGCCTTCATTTTGGTATCCGCATAGGGAAGGCAAGCACGGTATGGCGCGGCAAGGTGGCTGGCGTGGCATGTCATTGGCACCTGTGGCATGGTCGGCATGCCTTGGTATGGCCAAAACTAGGGTTTTCGGCCAAAGGTTACCATGCATTTTTTGGAAACCTTGGACGGCTAAGATTTGCATCTTAGATGGAAAGATGGTCGTTGATTGTTGTAGGCCTTTGTTTTGGTAGCCGCATGGGGAAGGCCAGCACGGTATGGCGCGGCAAGGTGGCTGGCACTGCATGCCATTGGCACATGTGGCATGGTCGGCATGCCTTGGTGTGGTTTGGCGTGTCCAAAACTAGGGTTTTGGGCCAAAGGTTACCATGCGTTGTTTGAAAACCTTGGACGGCTAAGATTTGCATCTTAGATGGAAAGATGGACGTTGATTGTTGTAGGCATTTGTTTTGAAGAACCAAGGAAATCAAGCATGTTGGATGAGAAGCTACAAAGTTTATTTATTTTGTAATCCATGTGTAGAATTGGTGATAAACACCTACAAAGTGATAAGGGAACTCAGATGGATAGAATTGGTGATAAACACCTCCTAAATCAATAGATTCAGGCCAAATCTGAGTTCATAGAACACATCCATGAATAACAAAGTTCTTATTTGATAAATGATAATAGACTGATTTACAAAACAGACCGACTCAGACCTTATAAGGCAAAGTTACTCAGCTAATATCCTACGGCCACTAACATTCCATGTGGGCTAATCTAAACCAATCATTACACTGAACTAAAGACAGACACTAATACTATATGGGCACTCCTAAATAACTACTAATGGCACACATCATGGTAGCCCCTACATTCCATACTACGACATTCCACTCCCCTTGAAAACATTCTTTTCCTCAAGGATGAGAATAAAAGAACCAGCATGAGGAGAGTTGTCGCTTGATACATCTTCAGGAGCATGATAAGACCAACACAAGGGTTTTTCCCAGTAGCAAAAGGACTCGTAGTGTTGTAGTGTCTTCTAACTTGCACAATGTCCAATGTGAAGCCCGTCAAAACTTTAACATGAAGCCTGACATTCAACTGTCCAGTTCCCTTATCTGCACAACTCTCGGCTTGGGAAGTACTAAGACAAACACCTCTTTAAGAATCAGTCGTGGTTGTTGAGGCAGGAACATGAATCTCTATGTCTTCATCTGTACAGAGAACCCGAAGATCATGCATTTTGATTCATGGTTTTGTCCAGCGAGCAATCTTGGTTGGGAAATAGTCGAGACCCCTTAGTTGACTCAAAAGGATTCCACCTATATCTACATGTCCCTCATTCCACAACCCATTTGGAAGCAATCTGAACTTCCACCTCAAGTAATCCACCCATATCCATACACAGAGAATTTGAATTACCTTGAGCAAGAGTGGAGTTTGTTGAATCCATCGGAGAACTGAAACGGTCCAACTCACACTAGAAGCATTTCTGATATCTGTACAGTATAATTTTTATTTCCATCTCAAAAAGGACACCCACATCAGCATATAGGGAGCCTGGTATTCAGTCATAACAGCACTCCGTGAAGCAGACCTATTAGCCATGCATCTAGTGTAGTCAGGGATGACTATGAAAACAGAATTGTGATGCCTTTCACATTTCCACTCACTGTGCTCATTAAAATAAGAGAAAAGGTCTTGTAGATATACAAAATTTGCAGTAGGGATCCACACATATACGCATGCCAGTACACGAGCAAGCTAGGCATCATCATTTTCTGTCAAGTCCCCCCTCAAGAAAATCCAGGTGTATTTTCACATTAAGATCGTCACAACTAAGTCGAGTGTAAAGTTTATTCGAACAACGAACTCCAACTGTGGATACCCCTTCATTGGTTGATACCCCATATACCACAGTTGAGAGCAGTGAAAACACTCATGCTTCAGAATAGTGAGAGCTCCATAGATAACAGATGCATGTAAGATATAGTGCAAAAAGAGACCCCTGCTGAAGAACTTGAAACAACTTCTTAGGAACAAAAGAAGCATCGTAAGAGATTGGTAATGGAATCTGAATTTCCATCTCAAGTATGCTACCCTTACCAACTCGTGTATAATAGAATTTGTCGAGTCATGACGCCTCCTAGGAAAGCACATAGAAGCCTTCACTTGGATACAACCTGAAGCAAAATTCCAAACGCCACAAGATGTGTACATATAACTCCGACCTGCGTGCCAAACTGTCAACAGAATTGTCACCATAAGATATGTAAATTCCTTTGAAATAATCAGCAATCCAATATCATTATCCTGAACAACATTCGTACTCATGTCCAAGTATGTTGACTCTGTACAAACCCACAACAAGCGAAGGTAGAATGATAGAGAACATATAAAAATGGAAAAAATAGTCTGAAGAGGATACTGAAGTGAATTAGGACCTTGTTGTCTAACAAGAGCTTGAATAGTGGTATAGGAGTCTTATGAAGTATTATGTAAAACAATTTGAAGCTGCAAGACAATATCAGCATCACCACAAATCCGTCTCCACCTTACACTCCCAGCTAATTTATCAAAGAAGAAAATTTGAAACTGCTCAAGCATTTTCAGCAATACACAAATGAGCTTAGCGACACCATTTGCAACAATCAAATTATGAATCCCAGCTGCACAACATATATTGCACCACAATCCAGATGAAACTAATTTGAATTTCCTCCTTAGGTTTCCAATTATATAGGCTTCTCTCGCTTGATACACCAAACCCAACCAGCAGCTGTAAATAGGAATTGAATATTGACGGGAACCAAATTTGTAGAAACCAATCAGCTGGTTGCGACAGTAAGTAGGTGGTTGAGAAAATTTAGCAGTTGGTAAACCTATAAAGTCTTGTGCAACTTCCAGTAAAAGAAGTCGTGGTTCAGCTTTATGTTCATTTACACCACCACAAACTTGACTGCCCGCACATGTGGTACCAACCTTAAGAAACACCAAACTTTGGGTCCTTATGAGAGTCTCTGCAAGTTGCTGATAATAACAATTTGTATCCCAACACATAAACGAAAGACAACCCATAACAATCCAGTTGACATCTCTCACACTCCAAGAACTCCTAGAAAAATTTATGTATTCCCACCCTGAAAAGACAACCATTATCCACACTTCCTCAAACTCCCGAGTGGAATACAACAATAATATGCAGGATCACCAGCTGCATTCAAAAGTTGAAGTAGTTAGGAAGGTAACTTATCTTTTAACTGGAAGAAAAAAATTTCTGCCCCAAACTTGTTGTTGAAAAACACTGTAGAACTTGAAACTTGGTTCATGAGATAAATACAGAGGTGTATTTGACGTAGACCGTGTGAGAAGGCCATTGAAGTATTGAAAGGGTATCGTTGTACACGTTGAGCCTTGATATTACAATAACACAGAAAATTTTCTTCCGTTGCTCCCTGCTGCACATATAAGTCACTCTTAACTTGTAACAACAATTCATTATGTGTAAGTAATTGGTACCCTGGTGTTGAAACAAGCTGAGAAACCAATTCATCTATGTAATCATCCCGCGTAATTAACCCAACAAGAACTAGCTCACCAGAAGTATTAGCATCAACACCAAATTTATAAGTGTCAACAAAAGAAAAATACCCTTTTGGAATATTAAACATTTTGCCATGATCATATATCCAACCAGAAAAATCTCTGCCACTGCCTAAGTTACAAGCGACACTAGCAGGCATATTAACACACAATTCATGTGCCTACCCATGTTTAACCATCCATGTCAAAACAAGTGTAAAATTTCGATTTATGTCCGGCATTTTAACAAATAGTTGCCTCTCATCATAAACTTTAGAATCATTAACACATACACAATGAAATGGTTGCATAGATGAAAAATCTGATTTATACCCAAAGCTAAGAAGTAATCGAAAAATCAATATACCAGAACATTACCTCGATCGAACAACAAACGAGAATCATCGAGTTTGAAGTGAAAACAACTAATACCTAGAATTTGATGTGGAGAAGAAAAACCCGTTAAAACATTCGACAATGTCCTGGTTTTCTGAAAAAATTTCAGACGCAATTCCTTTTGTTAAAATCATATTCCTCGCCAATTTAAAATCTTCTTCTTCAACAACCAAAAATGAAGGAATCAAATCGATAGTTGGATCGACATCAGAATAAACTACTTCATCAATAGCAAGAGAGCTTGACTTGGTTACTCCTGGAGTTGCTCTTGAACTTTCCTGGTGATTTCCTACATCAACTATAATTTGACTATGCTCAAGAAATTATGCACTCAACTGATTACGAAGATCCATCACAAGTGAATCCAACTTAGATGAGAAAGATATTGAGAACGCATCGATTTCTGATCTGAGTAGATTGATTTCATCCGTGGTTCGGGCAACACCCTATTGAATGTCTTTAAGACTCATTGGAAAAAAATTGAACGGCTCTGATTCCAATTGTTGTATTACTATAACAGTTAGATAAACAGATGGATAGAATTGGTGATAAACACCTCCTAAATCAATAGATTCAGGCCAAATCTGAGTTCAGAGAACACAGCCATGAAGAACAAAGTTCTTATTTGATAAGTGATAATAGACTGATTTACAAAACAGACCGACTAAGACCTTATAAGGCCAAGTTACTCAGCTAATATCCTACGGCCACTAACATTCCATGTGGGCTAATCTAAACCAATCATTACACTAAACTAAATACATACACTAATACTATATGGGCACTCCTAAATAACTACTAATGGCACACATCCTGGTAGCCCCTACATTCTATACTACGACAGTGTATTGGTAGTTTTGCCACTAAAATTAACTAAGGGGGGATTGTTAGAGCACTGCTCGGTCGAACTCGCAAGCGTTTCTATATCAAGCTTGCTTGTCAAGTTTAGGTGATCAAAACTATAAGTTTTGATTTCTAATCTCTTATAACCATGTCTCAGATTAGGATAGAATGTGTAGTTGAGCTTTAGACTTCACGACATTCATCGATTGAAGACGAAGATCTACCGAGGAGATCTTGGAGGAACTTCATCAACAAAAGGTATATGGAGAGTAAAACTTATCTATCACTTAGAAGTCTTTTCTATTTTATCCCCTAATGAGACTAAGTCATATATCTATATAGACTTTTACATTATACACATTTGATATTTCGAGATGAGTTTAACTCGCTTATATATTTCTCGAAATATGTGTTGGAAGCTTTTTGCTTTAACTACGTTTATCATTATTCTTGACAAGTTTAGTTGGAAACAATTTATTTGTTGGAAACCAAATAATAAGTCAAAAGATGATCATGTGAAAACTTCCTTGAAACATCTTACATGATTTGTGTGTGACCGTCATTTGATGCAAACTCAAAATGTTTTGTATTGATCATTCAATCACTTGAAAATTACTTATAAGCTAATAGTTTGTGTGATACAGCTATTGTCTTCTTCTAAGAATGTTTCAATGGTTAAAATGGGAGTTTAGAACAAATAACCATTGTCTGGATACAGCACAGTATGAAATTGTTGTAATATGATTCGGGTCAGGGAACTAAGTTTGCGTACCAGTATGCGAACGGTTTTAACTGTCAAAGTCCGGGAATCAAGTTTGCATACCAGTATGTGAATGGTTTCACCTGAGTTAGGTCCGGTATGACAGTATGCATACCCATTTGCGAAATGTCGGACGTGACCAAAGTCTGAAACTCTAGTTTGCGTACCCGTTTGCAAACTGAGGTGGTTTAAGTTCTAAAATCGGTTAAGTATGATTTCATACTCATAAACAAATACATTTATATATTAAGGAATGCAATCTTTGCAAACCATGGCTAAAATGTTCATGAACTGATTCTCTTGAATCAATCCGATTTTGCTTCAATTGTGTCTTGTATACTTTTATGAGAATATAAGCAATTGAACAACTCTATGAGTAACACAATTAGATTCATTTGATCTAGAAGTGTTAGATGAATGTGGTTAATACAAAAGTGTTCATATGGCTAACTTCGTTTAACTGTTATTATGCCAACTCAATATACATGTTTAGGTACGGTTACCCATATCTAAATGAAGGTATATTTCATTTGTGTGTAACAAGCTAATACCATCTAATGGTGTAGTGAACATCACTAGAATTGGATATATATATATATATACAGATTGGATTAATAGGGTTAGAGATTATTGAAGAAGAATAGAAGGAATTAGAGGGTTAGAATGAGAAACAGACGAATTGGAGGAGTAAGAAGACATAAACAGATGAACATAAGAATTTAGGGGAAAGGTCAATTCATTGATTATTCGATAAAGCCATAAGGCATACAACCAGTCCATATATAGCTAGGACAAATACACTACTACTACTAACAACACCCTGGATGCCCTTAACCATAATGGATATCTCCCATTGGGACATGACAAATACCGACTCCTTTAAATCATCCTTGTCCTCAAGGATGGAAGGTAAGAATTGAACTCGCATAATGTAAGACACGGTAGCTACAACTTTTTTAATACAATGGGAATCGTTACATTTCTCACCTTTCTCGAACTTATGAATGGCATTGTGATTGACGGAATCAGTACCTTGAGCATGAGAGAGTACCTTGAGCATGAGAGCCTCTTTCCCACTAACATGTGTGGTGTTAACCTGAACCTTCATGTTTGATTCTCTGCAATTACCTTGTATCAGCAGTTGTAATAGTAACCTAGCCTTCTCAACCAACACCAAAACTGCCACTGGCCACTCTTTTCTTAGAAATCTAACTTCTTCCTTGTAGTACTTCAGTTGCTTGTGGCCATTTGTCAACAAGTCTTGATCCAACAATTTTAAGTCACCATTGTTGTTACATACAACATTAGTTGTGTAAACTGAAGGGGAAGGAACGAATACCCAAAACGGACATTGCGGATGATTTCCAATAAGAAAACCAACTGAAGTACTACACCCCTTGGCACCATCAACCCGTATTGTAGAGACAACTAGAAGCGAGTTTCTCATAAGGTCCTTGAGTGATAAAGATATGCTCATACCAGTCATTTGGCTAGCATATCTACAGTGATGAGAAGTACTGAGATCTTGATCCAACTTAAACATGATCTCTATATTATCAGACACAACACCAATAAGCTTTCCTACCAATCCATACTCAGCTCCTTGAAGCCACTGGTCAATCCTTTCTTTGAATATGTCCATTACAGAACTACAACTTTTTTTTTTAAACAAAACTACCCACTGGCCAATGTACAGAGGGAGCCATTTATTGAAGCAAGAAAAAAAAAGGGGGACTAGACATGACCTCCAACAAGAGAAGAGGAATAAGAAAAGAACAACATTACAAAGAGATTACATATTTTTAAAAGCGATACAAAGGGAGAACAAAGCTATCAATGAGGAGAGCTCTTCTAATAAAGTTTGGCGGGTCATTCCACCAATGAGACTCTGTCGTTTCTCCATATTTGGCAAGCGCATCTGCCACCGAATTTCCTTCACGGTACATATGAGAGCAAACAAATTGAATAGAGGATGAAAACTTCAAACAGTTACACCAATGAGTGTAGATTGACCAAGGAACCATATCCGGGTTCTTAATTGCTAGTAAAACAAAAGTGGAGTCACACACGAGCCATAATTTTCGGATGCCTCTTGACTGTGCCAGTCTGAGGGCATGTATTTCCCCCCAAAGTTTCGCATAAGCCGAGTCAGTAACGCCCAGACCTTGAGCTAGACAACCTCTAGTCAAATTATTGGAGTCACGAAACACTACCCCACAGCCCGAAGGACTCGGATTTCCCAGCGAGCAGCCATCCACATTAGCCTTAATCCATTCATAAGGAGGCGCATTCCATTTCACCGGTATAGCTGAAGGAAGCTTCGGAGGATTTCTCTTTATTCCCAAGTAGTCTAGGATAGTCTTGTCTGGAGAAGTGTAGAACGAGTAGCCACCACTATGTTTGCTAGTCTCTGTAATCAAGTTTTTTAATTGCATGATGGAATTATTCGGGGAAATGCTACAATCATCAAATATGAGCTTATATATGCAAAACCAAATAAGCCAAATGCAGCTGATAACAGTATCCCAGAGCAGATTCTTGGTTTGAGTACATCCAGCAAATCCTCTAACTGAAGTGAACATCGCACTAACGTCAGTGTAGTCAAGCCGGTGGTTGAACACCTGCATGATCCATATCCAAAGATAGTTATCAAAAACACAACCGAATAAGAGGTGGTTTTGAGTTTCATTACAGTTTGGAGTTGTGCAAAGATTTCAGCAGTTGGCCGTATCAACACCCTGAAACTTTACATTGTCATCGGTCGCAATCCGGCTGTGTAAGATCTTCCAAACAGTGTAAGCACGTCTTGGAGGGATTTTGACAGTCCAAAGATCCTTGAAATCTCTCCCATCACCTACCAGCCAAACTTGACTTGTTTTGATGATACTCCACTAATTTTTAAAACCATGCCAAACTGAAGATTTCTTATAAGCAGCACCTTTGAAGCGAGCGCGGAAGAATATCCCGAAAGCCGAGTCCACGGTCATTATTCTCCAAGTTATCTTCATTAGAGAAGCTTTATTAAGGCTCATCAAAGATTTGATGCCTAGACCACCTTCATTGACTGGGAGGCAGATTGTATTCCAAGCTACCGAGTTGTGGTGAATGACATTGATGTCACCATACCACACGAAGTTTCGAATCCACTTCTCTATAATTTTAATGCAAGAGCAGGGCCATTTTTAAATATGGAAACTGTAAAGAGCCGAACTGGCAATTAATGTTTTTACAAGCTTAACTCTACACATCAAGGATAGAGATTTTCCCTTCCAAGCAGCAAATTTGAGCTTAATTATATCCAAAATCTTTTTTAGATGGGAAGGCTTAGGCTTACCTTTAAAAATAGGGACTCCAAGATATTGAAAAGGCAAAGAACCCATTGGGATGTGATGAGCAGCAGCTATATGATGAGCTCTGTTTAAAATGTGTTTACTCGCATACATTGTACATTTCTCTGCACTAATAAACTGACTAGAATTTCTTCCATATTCCTCGAAGATATCCATAAGACCCTGAACATCATTTTTTGTACCTCTACAAAAAACCATTATATCATCTGCATATAATACATGGGATGGAGCAGACGAGCCCCTAGGAGAAGAAATGTGATGTACCAAACCCTTTTTAAAAGCATTGGCTATTGCGCAGCTCAAAACCTCTTAAGCCAAGCAGAATAAGATGAGAGATAGAGGATCTCCTTGGCGAACTTCTCTAGTGTAGCCGAAGTATCCCATAGCTTTACCATTAACCACAATAGAGAGTTTAGCTGATTACAAGATAGATCGAATCCAGTTTACAAACTTGTCACAGAAACCAAATCCAGCTAAAGAATTGAGAAGGAAATCTCAATTTAGAGTATCAAAAGCTTTTTTAATATCAAACTTCAGAGCCAAGTTGCCCCCAAAACATTTGTAATCCAGCATATTTATAGCCTCAGAAGTAATACCAATGCAATCAAAAATGCTTCTCCCTTTAAGGAAGGCCCGTTGCTCGGGAGAAATGATTTTGGATGCTATATGACTTAGACGATTAGCGGTGATCTTATCAATTATTTTGAAGTGAAAGTTACCCAGAGCAATAGGGCGAAACTTGTCAACGACATCATCTCCCGTCTCTTTGGGGATTATAGTCACATGATTTGGATTAGCATTAGGAATTAGCCAACCCTTTTGAAAGAAAGACTGCACAGAATTTGTCACGTCAACTCTGATAATGTCCCAAAAGGAGGTGAAGAAAATCCCACTGAAACCATCAGGGCTAGGAGAGTCATTCGCATTCATATCATCCACGGCTGCTTTAATTTCCAACTCCTCTGGAATAGCAGTCAAAGAATTATTATCAGCTTGACTAACAGAACGACTAATATTACGAGAAATAAATTCATCAAAGGGAGTTACAGTTTCACCTGCGTATAAGTTCTGGAAGTAGTTCACTAAATGGGCAGAGATATCGTCATGAGAAACCAAAATGTCTCCATTAGCTTTAAGATGAGTAAGCATGTTTGTAGCAGCTATAATTTTCGCATAAGTGTGAAAAAAATTTGTACAAGCATCACCATATTTCACCCAGTTTAGCCTTGACTTGTCACGTTAGAAATCTTTATGAATTTTTAGCGCCTCAACCAGGTTCGTAGAGGCATTTGTTTCTTGTAAATAAAGATCATAAGGAAAAACCCTCTTCCATAATTCTTTGCTGAATTCTATCAAGAGCATGGTTAGCTCTGTTAACTTTTATCTGAATGACTCCAAAAACATCCTTGTTCCAAGTTTTTAGCGCACTTTTCAGATGCTTCAGCTTTTAAATCAGAATAAACATAGGGCAGCTAAAAAATTGTTTTTGCCAGGTAGTGTAGATGACGTCTCTCAAACCCGGGTGATTTATCCAAGTACTTTGAAATTTGAAAGAAGAAGCAAATATGTTATCTCCTTTCTGAGCCTCAAACAGCAAAGGAAAGTGATCCGATTTAGCTCTTGTAATTGTGCTACAAACCGAAGAGTCCCAGGAGAGAAGCCATTGTTCGTTGCATAAAACTCTGTCTAACCGGAGTTCCGTGTGATGCTTGCCCTTCTGGTTATTAGATCAGGTGAAAGAGGCTCCTCTTGTATCAATATGGTGGAGATCATTAGAGTCAGAGAAGGCCAAAAAGTCATCACAAGAAGCTTTTACCGGGGTCGGACCACTAGATTTTTCATGAGCACCTAAAACCGCGTTGAAATCCCCAATGATGCACCAAGAACCTTGGCTACCAGCCATTAGATTAGAAAATGTTATCCACATATCTCTATGAATCAAATAATTATTTGAAGCATAAACACCAGTTATGTAAAACTTCATATCTACCGAGTTTACTTCACAAGAGATAGACTGCATGGAGTTAAGAATAACGTTTACCCGAATTTGTTTGGCACAGAGGCACCATAAATTCGACTGTTTTCCTCGTCTATCATTCACTATCACAAAGTTTAAATTTATATTGTCCAAAAGGAATTCAGAATAGAATTAAAATCAATCCAAGGTTCTGCAATAAAAACCAAGTATGGAGAGTATTTACGGCACTGGTTGGAAAATATTAGTTGTGTGTCAGTGTTGCCGAATCCATGCAAGTTCCAGTATAAAACTCTCATTGAGAAGGGTTTGATGTATTCCTTGGTCGCATTGTCCAAGGTTTAGGTTGAGACTGAGATTGTACTATGGCCTCCTTCTTAGATTTTTCGCGATTACGTTTTTTCTGAGATTTGGTAAGAAATTCTTCGAAAGGAGGCTCCAGAGAATTCACATCATACTCAATTGTCTCCACACTTAAACTGTCTTCCGCATCATTTAGCTGAGGGGTGACAGTGCCATTTTCCTTAGGATTTATAACATTATCTTGTGATTTATCCATAATCACATCATCCTGTATAACCAAAGCTGAATGGGTCTCAATATTACCTGGCAAAGTGAGAGCTTCTTTTGCCAATTCTTCATCTGAGGATGTATCATCAGTTGAAGTGGACTCATTGGCACCTGATAGAGTGGCTCCTACCGAATCATTATTTTTCTCAGAAAGTAGAGGAATAGATGAATCCGTAATAGTCTCTTTACCCCCATCGATTGTATTTATAGTTGGAGCAGTCTTCTTGTAGTGTATCTTTTTTGTATTACCCTTACTAGGCTCAGTATTTTTTGTATTACCCTTACTAGGCTCAGTATTTTTTGTATTACCCTTGCTAGGCTCATTACTCAGAACATTTCTTTGGATCTTTTTCTTACAAGAAATTTCATCATGCCCAATTGTTTTGAAGAAATCACATGGAATTTTTTCATAGTCGACTGTTGCATAAAAAGAAACCCATTGTCTCTCCACCAGTATCTCATAAAGTAATTGCTTTGATAGATCAACTTCAACCAAAACTCGAGCATATAAACCAAATATTATATTCAAGGTAGATTTATCAATATATAAAGGATCTCCTATAGCACTTACAATTTCAAATAGAGTTCTAGATCTCCAGTATTCATAGCTCAGATCATAGATACGAACCCAGATTTGGGCCAAAGTTTGATTCTGTTTATAGGGATTAAAATCTGGTATCCATTTGCGAAAATAAAAAACACCTGGTTTTAAATTACACGCGCCAGCAGAATGAATGAAAGATACATCTTCTTCACATGAAAAATTGAAGCAGAAGAAACCCTTACCTAGCGGAGAAATGAACCATGGATTGAGCTTCCACAATTGCTTCAGCTTGGAGTGGATCTCTAGGATTTTCATTGGAGCAGTACCGTTCGGCAAAACAAGTCTCCCAATTAAGCATTCCTTGCAATCTTGAACACCCAATTGATATTCATCTTCGGAAATACGAATAGAGACATGGGAACCATTGAAACATGGCTTAGCTAGATTGGTTGAATCGAAGTCCAGTGATTGGAAAGATGTGACCGTTCTCGCATAAGACTTTTGCTTAACTGAATTATTCACTTCAGGGATGCCCGAATTATTTGGGTTTCTAAACCCGTTTGAGTCATCACTTATATCAGTAGATAGATCAAGGAAAGACCAAGGACATATTGGTGTGCATTTGGTAGGAGGATCGGGTGAGGTATGAGGATTGAAGGAATTAGAGCATAAAGTAACCAGATCTGCCATTGCGAAAGGATTGCTACAGCATTTTGAATGAGAGAGAAACGATAAACACAAGACTGACAGAACTACAACTCAGTATCAACGAAAATTCGAAAGAACTGACTCCATTGCGAAAGAACTGACTCCATTAGTTTCAACGAAAATGCATATTTGAATCAGCATCACTGAACACTTCATTCCTGCATTTTTTAGCTGAGTACAAACCCCAACAGCTCCTTCATTTACTATTATCAACAGTTGTTGTGGTATGCTCCCACTTTCATTAACTAATACCAGTATTATCTCGATTCCCACTGGTCTTTCGCTGAACTCCACGCCTCTATAATGCTTTTTGTCTCGTAACATCGAACCAAACACTTTACTGTCACAAGGAAGGTGTTGTCGAGCAGTAACCAAGGTGAGAAGACCCACTACAGACCATAGCTTTCCACTCTCCTTAATTTCCCCCACTCTTACAATGAATTTCCTCCAGCCTAAACACCATACAAAAATACCAAATCCAATACAACAAGGTGTTGCTCCAGGGTGCAACTCAGTGACAGTCCATACACAGTCATTGTCATTTCCCATACTCCATAATTCGAGAGAGAATACAGTGAAACGAAACTGAGATGAGAAAACTAAAAAGTTAAATTTCCTTACAATAATCAGCTTCCCCACTAGAAGCATAACACTAACTGGAGAGGGTGTTTCTATCTTCTTGAGTCCCTGCAAGGCTCCTTTCATTTGAATAGGACTATTATCTCCAACAAGCAACTGATAAAGAAGATTTTGACCCTTGCCAGATTTATTTTCCTTTGTCATAAGTATCAAATTAGTACATAAATCATTAACTTGCTGCAAGGTTTCATCAAACAACACATAATCCTCTAAGCTTCCACCCTGTGTAACGAGCAAAAACATATTTATACTGTACTCAACTATCAATTTTAACCCATTAAGAGCAAACAGACAAGGAGCAAGAGTATCTTGGCAGAATTTAGTACTCCTCATAAGCAACTCCAGCAACCTGCCTCTATCAAATATTCTTCTAGAAGAATCCTGGTTACAATAGAGGGACCTTACATTACTCAAATTGCACATTACAACCTCAGAAATTTCAAGTAAGCCACCAATCATCTGATTAATAAGCTCTTGAGTGGTCTTCAACACTTCAGTTCTAGTCATTGCGCATGTACCTTGCTGTAACATTTCTTCGGGGAACTCGAAAATAACCTGACTAGCACTATTTTTCACAAACACATTTGGATACCTAAATGACATTCCAAAACAGTACCCTTGTTCTAGACTTAACCCATACACATATTTTGCATTCCATTGAAGCATTAAATTCAATCCATGAAGAACATACAAACCAGAAGTAAGTAAACTAAAACTGGAGTTAGAGTTGTTTCTAATGTAATAAGAATACCTTGTAATCAATTTTAGCATCCTCCCACGATCAAATACCTTTCCAGTAATAAACACGCGATAATTGAAACATCTTTCAGCTGTAACTCTAGGAAGCCCATATTTCTCTTGAAACTCCATCTACTGTTGGAATGAATATGAAGATTTAGGTCACCTGCTTTTCCAGACTCACATTTCTTTGTCAAATGAACTCTCATAATAGTGTAGAGAACAGAATCCTGCTGTTGTATTTCTTCAAAAAGCTTGATGGCAACACGCTTGTCTCCATTTTGAACAAACTCAAATGTATTTGAATACTCAAATAACAAAGCCAGGGAGTACCCAAGCTCAGAATTTCTCTCAGAAATAATTGTATCACCACAGAAATTAAAACTTCTTCTAACACTATAAAAGTACCTTCCAATAAGTTCAAATTCTCTGCCACGATCAAACAACATCCTAACAGTACCAATAATACCACCATTAACTAACATAGAAGCAACTGGTTCACTAATCAATACATCTGGTTGATACCCATATTTGTCAATCAGCTCATGAACACCACTTCCATTGTATGATGGCTTCACAAGGGTTTTGCTGTTGCGATATTCTGATCCTACATCTTGCCTTTTCTCATGTCATCTCTGTGAAGGGGAGAATGTCATGAGAAATTGTACTTCATAATTCCGTAGATGTTCATCCCTTCATATTCTTCTACCGACAAGACTCCATGAATTAAGCATAACCACCTACATGTTTTAAATACTCATTTGTTCACCGACACGTTTGATGTTATCCGGTCATCACTTTTTTTATCTATTTAAGGAGAGATCTAGTTAGAGAGATGATTTTCTTTCTTTTACTTCATCTTCTTCATCTCCACGTTCTCTGTAAATCTTCATCGTCTTCAACTCTTTCTCCTTAGATTTTGACGGATTCATCTTTCTGTTACTGTCCTCATGGAATCATCAAGGTTAATTTTCTTTTCTCTTTTTGTGGTTTTGCTAAAGCCGATTTCTTCTACTGAAATTATATTATTTGATTTTGTTCGTCTTTATTTAATTCTCATACTGTTTATGTTTCAGCAAAAACACCTCTAATACCAGATTCTCAATTCAAAATCCTAATGTTCCCAAAGATTCGCAGCCCAAAGTCGCTGCAAGCAAAAGAAAGTTTGTGCATCGCAAGGTAGTAATAAACACTATTCTTTTAATAACAATATTGTTGCCTCTGTTTCTTATCTGGATTGTGATTCGCAGGGTGATGGAGATGCTAATAAACCCCCAAAGAGATCTCACCATTTTAAGACTGTTGAAACTTCTGCTCCATTTTCCACATTTACTCCTTTAACTTCTCCTTTAATACCTTTGCAAACTGAATCTCTACTTCCTATCTGCGAAAATATCGCAACAGATTCGACCCCTTCAACTGATCTTTCTATGGATGAAATTCCTTTTACTAAGCATGTTGCGAATGAAATTTTTTATTCTCCTATGGCCAATACCTCTCGACCTAATTCCATCTCAACCCCAATCATTAATCTTCCTCAAACTTCACCTTCAAATGACATGTAATATCCTGTATTTTTAGCTACTGTTTCGGGTCAGATTATACCGGATTATTTAACCTTGTATCTTAGGTTGTTATTCCTTAGCCTAGGTGGGTGGATTGAACTAGAAAGGATACAAGTTAGGGTGGAAATAGAACAGTCAATAATAAATAAAATTAATGGAAAATGAAAAGATAAATAAAATAGTTTAGAAAAGAAATTTTATAAGTTAGAAAACATAAGGCTAGGAGAAGAACAAATAGATGGAGCTAGAGATTTTTAGAGAAGAAGGTTAAAGAAAAATCAAGAGGAGTTTGTAGCAATTGAGAGGTAGAATGTTTAACCCTTTTCTCTTTGTGTTTTTCTTTGATATACTTTGATTTCAATTTTGTTTATTTTTATATCATTAGGGTTCTTAAATTTGTTTATTAAATTTGTTGAATATTATTGATGATCAGACTTCTACTATAGGTATATAACATGTTTGGGTATCACTAGTTAAAATTTGAGAGTATTCCTCCATATATTCACCGTTGAAAGTTTGTTTGAATTTGGGTGATAGTTTCTGAATTTCTGGATAGTTTCGTGTTGATGTGGTTTTGATGTTCTTAGGAAATTTTAGTGATGTTAAAATGATTTTAGGTCCTAACAAAAGTTGTAGATAAACATCTTATGTTTAATTTTGCTTTGGAATTGCTTGATTTGAGAATAAAAAGAATTTACTGTGAATATTTTTCTAATATGATGTTATCTTCCCAGTTTTTAGAATGATCATATAAACTGAATATATTTTGTTTGAACCGTTGGTTTTATGTGAATTTTGGATATGTAATATATGAATGTGTTAAGAATGTTCCTGTAAAATATGAAGATGATCGGATAAGGTTATCACCTTAAACTGATTATGTAAAATGTATGCAGTTAACTTGTTTGTAGAAATGTTTGAAAGAAATTTATGTTCTTAAGCCATGGTTGCTTGTCTTGTGTCTAAAAAAAAAGAAGTTTAAAATGAAATGAGTTCATGTTTTTCCGTTAGATGAAATATGATTTCATGCTAACGGCGGGTAATGATCCCCGAGAGTTAAACAGGTAATGATCCCCATGGGAACTTGTGTTTCCCGACCATCGATAGCGGCTGTCCGTGCCGATAAACGATAGGTGGTGTACGAACCAAGGTTTTCGTACTGTGAATGAAATGGGTAATGATCCCCGAGAGCATATGGGTATCCCCATAGGAACTTTCGTTCCTGATCATCGATGGAGGCTGTCCGTGCCGATAAACGATAGGTGGGTGTACGAACCAAGGTTTTCGTACCGTGAACTCATGGTTTGAGGTGACTTATAAATATGTGAATAATGTGTTCGAAATCTAAATTAAATGAGTTTTTGGAAATATAATTGGTGTTATGAACTCATTTACTGAAATTCAAATGGATGAATTGTTGAAAATAATATTGTTGTTGTGAATTGATGAGTTGATCCTAAATGGATGATTTATTGATAATAATATTAATATTGTGGACTCATAGACTGAATCCTACTTTGGATAATGTATCAAAAATATTGTTGGCATTGTGATTCTTGAATATATCATTGATTCGTTGAAGTTGTACCGGGTTCTTGTTATATGTTTTTCCTTGACAAAATGATTATGTTTGCGCATCTTTAGAGAATTGGGAATGCATTCCATTGAGCTATCATCTCACCCCAATTGAAATCTTTGCAGATTTATCAGAGTTGCACAGCGGCAGTTAGGAATAAGTAGCTTAGTGATTTGAATCTTTTCATTGTATTGATTGAAATGTAATTTGAATTAATAAGTTTGCTGGAAATGTTGTTACAAATGATTAGAAAATTCATATGTTTAAATTCATATTAGAAAGGCTAAATTATATTTGTTGTAAAAAAAAAAGATTAACTAAGAGAAATATATATGCATAAGTCTCTTTCTGACCCTTAACGCTTCGAGTTCGGATCTCCATATGGGTTTGACCCTGGTCCGGAACTCGGGGTGTTACATGACACCTCTTTAGTAAAGAATGATGATCACCAACTTTTTGTTATCACCACTTTTTCGTCTGAGTCTCTCCCCTTTACCAAAGAAACTTTGAATGGAATAGATATTGCCTTCAAGGTTTTATCAGATGTTTTGGTTGATGTCAAGAAATCCTCCGTTGACCCTGTCAAGTTTGGCGTCTGCGAAATTTTGAGTAAATATTTTGGTTCTGATAGGATGGTTTCGCAAACTTCCTTAGAGATTGTAGCCTTGAAGGAAAGTCTTCAGGCCAAGACCTTAGAATGTGGCACTCTTCGTCTTGAAAATCAAAAGCTTCAAAATGTTTCGCTAGATTGTGAAAATATTCGCAGGAAGAATGAGGAATTAAAAGGTACAACCTACTTATCTTTGCCCTTAACTTATCTTTTTCAATAAATTTATTATTTCCGTATTCAATTTTCTTAAACTCCTTTGTCCGCCTTTAAGTTTTAAACCAGAAACGAATAATGGAGAGATATCAATTTGAATCCATCGCTGAAGAAGCCCATGTGGACAGAGATATTTGGATGGATCAATATAACTAATTAGATAACCTTCATACATATTCTGTCGATCAAATAGATAATCTTACCAAAGAGAATACTCAATTAGTTCAGAAGCAAAACTTATTAAGTAGTGAAATATCTCGCCTCTATTATTATTTAACTAAACCTAACTTTGAGATGAAAACTTTATCTGATGAGAATAAGACCTTATCTTAAGAGAAACGATTTCTTTTAAATAAGATGGCGATCTCTTCGCAGCGACATAACATTTGTCAAAAAGTATGTAATGATCAAGAACAATCTCTTTGCCCTTTGAGAAGTAAACTTAAAGAAATAACAGAATCATCTGATGCTGAGAGGGATGAACTTATCCGGGGTAGAATAGCCTTAAGTATAAAGGCAAGTCAACTCAAAGACCAATACTCCAAACTAGATGCATCATATACTTCTCTTGCGAAGGAAAACGCCTCACTTGTTTCTAAAGAAAAGAATTTTCAATCTCGCTTGAAAGGTTTAGTTGGAGATAAATTTGACGATACAATGGACCGCTGGGAAGATAGTTGTTTGGCTCTAACTCAATATCTTGTTTCGCAAAAGAAAGGTAGTCATAAAAATTTGACTGCCTCAGCCATATTTTATCTCTGTTAATTCTTTTTGTGATATCTTTCTTGCGAAATTTTCTCTTGAATAATAGTTTTTTGTGTTATTCCTTTTCGCAGAATATGAGAAAGATCTTCATTCCTCCATTTCTGTTTTGGAGTTTAAGATTGCCAAAATTCGCAAGGAAAATGCATTATTAGCTTCTCATCTTGCTCGTTCTCGCGACCGGGCAGAAAGAAGATTTGATTATCTTGCTTACTTCAAAAATATGGAAAGTAGAAACCGTGAAAAATCACTCCATCCCCAAGCTCATCTCCAAGATGAAGTTCTTGTGAATGATATATTGCTATCCAAATCTCTTTCTCCTGTATCAATCAAGCCTCTATAAGTAGGTGAAGATGAAGTTCCTCGTGCTGCTGATAGCGACTTTTATTATGAAAGCGGTGAGAAGGCTATTTCTCAAGAAGAATTTGCGAATGAGGAAGAAATCCCTCTCAAGGAAACAACTGTTGTTGATGACCCAAATGAAGAAGAATCTAGAATATATGAGCCAACTGTTGGTAATATTCCAAATGAAGAAGAAGCTAGAGTAGACCAGAATAAAGAGAATACTTGCGAAAATGATAAAGCTGGCGAAGAACGTCCATCATCCCCTTCTAGCGAAGCTAACACTGAAGTCCGATCTTTAGTTTTATTTTCTTGAATTATTTCTTCTTCGTATCTTCTTGCGAATGATGTACTTCATCCAACTTTGAGGTTCATTTACTTTTTTATTATTTCGCATGCTCGCGAGAAAGATAATGACATCTTGTTTATTAATTCCCATACATGCCTCTCATTATCTTTCTTGTGGTGAAAACATTTTTCCTGCGTAAAGAATAGTTAATGTCTACAAATTTTCTGTTTTGTCATGTGGTCTTATTTTGCCTTCTTAGTTAAAGGTCTTATTTTTCCACCTCTTGTCATTGCGACAAAATAGCAGGACGATTTTGCACTTTCATGCAGAACCCCATTGATCTTGTCTTAACTTTTCTCTTTTGTCATTTTTGTTGCGACAATATGACAGGCCTAAATATTCTTGCAAAAATTGTAGTTGCAGGAAATCCTACAATACATCCCTCACAAGAATTCATAACAATCAATACATTTCATAAGATCAACAACGAAATTTTTTATTAATTGAATCTAGAAAATTTACAAGGAGGAAATGAAATCAAGAATACAACACTATTTTGGACTTTCCCTCTCCTCAAAACTTTCTCAACACTCCCCCAAAAATTATATCCTTTTATCCTATTCATCTCTTTATATAGGGTATTACATAGTGGATGACAGCTAATCTATCCTTTATTTTTGGATCTGACTTGCGGTATTTCGCAAGTTTACAAATGTTAAAATTCGCAAACATCCTAAATTTTGCTAGATCATCACACTTTTCTCATGTTTACATTGTCGTCATCTGTTATGTCATTTCTGAAATCACTCTGCGACGTCTTCGCAGCGTTGTTGATAAAGATTTCGCAAGTGTGTTGTTGTTGCGATATTCTAATCCTACATCTTGCCTCTTCTCATGTCTTCTATGCGAAGGGGAGAATGTCATGAGAATTTGTACTTCAGAATGCCGCAGCTGTTCATCTTTCCACATTCTTTTGTACTAACACTATCTTGTATTTTACGCAGTATTTATTACACGTATCTTTTCTTCCACCCATTTCTTGACACGTCTTTTTCAACCGCTATTTCTCAACTGTTCACGTTCACTCTTCGCATTAATGAGTTTATCTTCTCGTGAACTCTTATCTCTATGTATACTCTTCTTATTCTTTTCTTTTTCTCTTTTCACTTTCTTCTATTCTTCTCTGCAAATTTACAGTTTCTCCGCATATTCAGCTTCTGGTGCTGTAAATTTTCATCCTTCTTTTTCTTTTGATCTTCATTCCTTCATTCCCATACTCAGATATGCCTCCTAGCGGTCACAAAGCTAAAACTTCTCTTGAAGGAATTCAGAAATCTTTTAAAGAGAAGGGTTTTGCGCTATCCACCATTCCCAATCAAGAAGCTACCTCCATTCTTTCTGCTAGATTATTTTCTGATCATCATTGTGATGATAAAGATATCATACTTTCACTGGGTCAGATTCTCGCTGGCCTTCCTATCCCTCTTTATGATCCTAACCTTCCTTTATTTTATGAAATAGTCTCCCATGCGAAGTTCTCGCGGGCAATATATCAATTAAGTGGGGATTTCATTTGCTTAATGCTTGAATTCGCCAACCGTGGCGCTGGCAAAGGGTATCTTTATTCACAAGATGTTAGGGATCCTGAATTTAAGGAATTAACAATTCTTCCTGAAAAATACACCGCAGAAAACTTCTTTGATAACTATGAACTAATACCTATGAAGAATGTCAAAACTCGTTGGGGTATTCGCTTGAAGAGGGAGGAAAATGTTGATGATGATAAAAGGCTTATGCATGACATTGATTGGCATTCTAGCAAGAATAAAACTCCTCGCCAATCCAAAGATGAAAAGTGGTTCGTCTTTCCACTGATTTTGAGGGGCCCTTATGTTTCTGGTTCAAACGTGCTTCCTGCGAATCTTGACTTACCAACCATGGGCATTTAATTGGCCTGAGAAAGAGGTATGTTTCTTTCATTCAGTCTATTATCTTCATTCCTCTTTATACTTATTAACTTTGCAAAATCTTCAGATTAACAAGTTAAGAAGAAGCTACAATGGAACTAGCAAAAAGCACCCTAGCAGCACTTCGCTCGATCACGGATGAAGTAAGAAATAATTTCCTTTATCGTTTTTAACAATATTGTTGCCTCTGTTTCTTATTTTCATTCGTGTGCATAGATTGGCGTTGTAGTTGTGGAAGAAGAAGGGTCTAATGCTGCGAATACCAAAGGCAAGAGTAAAAATGTTCTTCGCAAGGAAAAATTTGTTTCCCCGCCTTTAAAGAAAAGAAAAGTTCGCTCTCCCTCTCCTTTCAGTTCCCACTCTGATGAGAGTACAGATGATAATGCTGTATTCACAAAAGAAGATGCCTCTTCTGAGTCTTCAATGGCACAACTGTCTAGTATATTTTCTGATTCCTTGCAAGGAATTGGTAATGAAAATCTTACCAACACGTGCAAAGCTCTTGCGAATATCTGTGGCTCCAATCTATTGGATGGCGATAGTTCTCTTCGCGGAGTTTCTAGATCAGTGACTCCTGACTTTCTGAACTCACTTGGTATTCTGGTATGCTTTCATTTATTTGTTTCTTCTTCATACTTATAATTCAAAATTATATCTATCTTGATAATTTTTGCTTTCTTTCACAGTCTGGAAGAGCTTCTTTCGCTATTGCCTCAGATTTGGAAAGAAGGCGTGCTACTCTTGAGAAGAAAAGTCTTGAACTTCGCAAGAAAAACGAAGAACTGGAGGCTAAAAGCTGCTGATCTTCGCGAAAAGAATAAGCAGTTGGATTCTGAAAATTCCACTCAAAAGGGCAAAATATCTAGTCTTCAAGATGCCAATAAGCAACTTTATGGTATAAAGCTTTTCTTCTTTTTTTTCATTTCGTTTTCTCATTATCTTTCCTCATATGATTTACCATTTTCGCAGACGTTTATGGTTTTTCTGATCAAGCTACTATTCTTCGTTCTTTTCCCGAACCCATAGACAATGATACCCTGCTTGAACTCCTTAACAATTCTTTAAATAGTTTTTCAAATGACAAGATTAAGTTCCTTTCCGTAGATGAACTCAGATCCAAATTTCGCCTCTTAGAGATTGACCATAGATCCATCTAAGGCTTATCCAATAAATTTAAGTGTTTCTATCTTAACTCTAAAGAGGAAATTAATAGTTTAAGGACCAAGAATAGTAATCTTATAGATAAAAAAGATCGTATTGCTTTCCAAGGTGCTCAAAATCTAGCGAAATTCCATGAAACTCTTCTTGAGTTTCAAATTGAACGAGATGAAGTTATTCGCCAAAACGCTATAGTTAGAGAAAGAGAGAGTCAAATTCTCTCATGTCTTCTAATACATAATGATGATGAATTCGCTTGGGCTGCGAAAGTTCTAGATAACGCTAGGAATGATCTAGGTGTAAATGTTAGCCTCCAATACACAACCTTGGTTAGAGATATGATTTCTGACAGAGAAGGTTATTAACTGCTCTTCTTTATTTAATTGTTTATTTTTCATAAATTTCCATCAAGTTGTTAATTCAATGTTATACTTTCGCAGAGGCTGAAGAGAGACTTCGCAGAAGAATTGAAGAACTTGAGGCTAAGAAGGGGAAGCTTGCAAAGGATCTTGCTTCTCGCAATGATAAATGTTCTAAGCTGAAGAGACAATTGAAAATTATTGTTGCGAACTTTAAAAATGATGCTACTCTTTTTCGCAACCAGACTATTATAATGATTTGTGATGACAATAGCATTCTGCATTCCACATATCCTTGTCTTTTCGATAAAGTCCCAAAGAACACTCCTGATTTTGTCATCTCTGATAGTGATGCTAGCGAAGAAGAAGAATCTGATGAAGATGTAGAAGAAGAAGAGTCTGACGCTAGTGAGGAAGGAGAAGAGTCTGATGAGGATGATGAAGAATCAACCAAGAAATGATTTTTGCTTCCTTCTTTGACTTTTTGTATTATTTGTATATATGTCCTTTAATCTTCCATTCTTGTAATTTATCACTGCGAACTTCTTCAGTCTTCAATACATGTTCTATTTATTTTGTTTCTTTCTGCACATGTTAGAAAAACAATTCTTTCTCGCAATATGATTAATCAATATATAATTTATTTTTCACTTTGTGCATAAATCTATCATATGGAGACAAATAACATTTTTTCATTTTATGCACTCCCATACTTGCCTATGTTATTTGTGTTCAAATGAGAGATTAAGCAAGTTACCTTTTGAAAAAGTGGGAGGTCTAACAACCTCACCCAATATTTCAATTAGCAATCTGTATGGACAACTCCGAGTTGTTTTCTATAGAATCAACAAGACTCAATCAATAGAAAATATCTCAAGGAGTTATTATCTCAATCTCTCGATTTAATTTACTCAAGCAAATATAATTCGCGAGTCTAATCAAAGAGAGATAACTTGGATGGTACCAAAGACCAATATCCAAGTGTCAATCGATTTAAATCAACAACCAATAAGGTCGGATATTCTAATCGATTGAACAACGCACAACCTGTATTATTTCAATTATATAACAAAATATAATGCGGAATAGAAATAACACATACACCAGAATTTTGTTAACAAGGAAACCGCAAATGCAGGAAAAACCCCGGGACCTAGTCCCGATTAAACATAAACTGTATTAAGACGCTACAGACACTAGCCTACTCCAAATTAACTTCGGTCTGGACTGTAGTTGAACCCCAACCAATATCATACTGATCCAAGGTACAGTTATGCTCCTACGCCTATGATCCTAACAGGATACTGCGTACTTGATTCCCTTAGATGATCTCACCCACAACCAAGAGTTGCTACGACCCAAAGTCGAAGACTTTAATAAACAAATCTCTCTCATACAGAAAAGTCTACAGGTAATAGATAACTTCGTCTCCCATGAATAAACCTTCAAGTTTTGTTCCATCTTTTGATAAATCAAGGTGAACAGGAACCAATTGATAAAACCAGACTTATATTCCCGAAGAACAGATCAGTTTCATCAATCACTTCACAATAAACTTAATCGACGCAGCGAAGAAGATTATTGAGGAATCACAAACAATGAGACGAAGATGTTTGTGACTACTTTTATCTTGCCTATCGGAGATAGAAATATCAAGCCAATTATTACAAATGTACTCGTATGATAGAAACAACAAGATCAGATCACACTACTACAAGAAAAGTAGTATCGGTCTGGCTTCATAATCCGAATGAAGTCTTTAAGTCGTTAACCTGGTTTTAGAAGAAGAAAACCAAAGGTTAAAGGAGAATCGACTCTAGCTTTAGCAAACTATTATCACACAGAATGTGTGGGGATTAGGTTTCTCAGTTGCTAGAGTTCTCCCTTATAGTCTTTCAAATCAGGGTTTGCAATCAATGTTAGCTTACTAACAAAGCATTCAATATTCACCGTTAGATTAAAACCTAATTATATACAAGCTAATATCACTCAACCGTTAGATTGAAAACTTATCTTCCCATACACACATGTACTTGAAGTTTTGAGTTCGTGTAACCGTACCCAAACGTGTACAATGGTTGGTTCAATATTAGTCAACCAAATGGTTAGCCCAATGATAACTTTAATATCAACCATATTATTCTTCACCATAACTAGTCCAAATAACTCAAATGAACTAGTTAGAGAGTTGTTCAATTTCTATGAGATCTCATGTACTACACAAGACACAATTGAATCAAAAACGATATGATTCACTCGAATCATTTCATGAACTATAAAGCTACGGTTTGCAAAATCATTCCTTAGTAATTTAAGATAAGTTCACGAACAACGTTTTCAGACATAACCTCTTGAGTTCGCGGACTCAAGCTAACCGGTTGAAGTTAATAAACTCCAGCAGAATTTCTCCGGATGAGAACTTCCGTCAGTTCACGGACTGGGTTCGCGGACTGCACCTGAGCTTCAACTTCAGCAGATATTCTCGGGTTCGAGAACTTATGCCAGTTCGCGGACTGGGTTCGCGGACTGAGTTGCTGCTCACTTTCCGGTTCCACTTGATCAACAAAGTTCGCAAACTTCGGTTCAAGTGTTAAGGACTTATACATATATGTGTTGCCACAATAATGTTTATATCCCACAATGGTTATATAATCTAAACTCTCATTTCAACCATTGAAACATTCTCAGAGGACGTAATATAGTTTGTATTCACAAACTATTTTTCGTCAGAGCAATTTCCAAAGTGATTGAAACATAACATGACTTTCGTCACTAGGAAAAGATGAACTTGGCTAAAGCAAAATCTTTACCAATACCCATTTCGATAAATAGATAAGCGAGATATACTCAGATCGAAATGTCACATGTGCATTGCAGTTGTAGGAAATCCTACACTACACCCCTCACAAGAATTCATAAGAATCAACACATATTTGAAGATTAAGAACAACACTTTTATTGATTAATTCTCAGAAATATTACAAGAAATAGAAGAAATCAAGAATACAACCGCTCTCTTAAACTTTATCTCTCCTAAAAACTTTCTCAACACTCTCCTAATTGATCCCCTCCTCCTTACACTTGTTCAACTCTTTATTTAGGAAATTACATAGTGGATGACAGCTAAGTTATCCTTTAATTTCGGATCTGACTCGCGATATACTCGCAGTAATTATAATGTCTTCTTTCGCAGATATTCTATCTTCGCAGCATCGTCATGCTCTTCCCGTGTTTTCGCTACCGTCATCCGTTACGTCATTCTTTGAGTTATTCTGCAACGCTCGCAGTGTATTGTTGAAGAGCTCGCAGAAATGTCGTTTATAAATTTCACAAGAGTATTGTTGTGGCATTATTATGATCCTATATCTTTCCTCTTCTCATGTCTTCTCTGCGAAGAGGAGAATATTATGAGAATCTCCTTCTCTTCAAAATGCCGCAGCTTCCTATGTTTCCATATTTTCTTCACGACAAAGCCCCGTAAATTAAGTATAACTGGCTACACGTGTCGAATATTCCTCTTTTTTACCGGTATTTTTATTATCCAATCACCATCCCTTTTGTCTATAAAAGGTAAAATCTGGTACAGAAATAATCTTCTTCTTCTGCTTCTCCATCTTCTTCATCGTTTCCTCTTTTTTCCGTCTGCAACTTTCTTCCTTCAAAAAATTCTTCTGCTACTGCTTTCATGGAGTCGTCAAGGTATATGTTAATATATCAAAACTTAATCTTGTTTATCTAAATCGTGTTCATCAAAATTATCTGATCTGACTTTGTTTGATTTTATGTAATTCTCATACTGTGTTTTCTTTTCAGCGGAATCACTTCTAATACCAAATTTGTAGTTCAAAACCCTAACTCTTCCGGAAATTCGCAGCAAGAGTTCACTGAAAAGAAAAGGAAGCCTGCGAATCGTAAGGTAGTAAGAAATATTTGTTTTCTTAATAACAATATTGTTGCCTCTGTTTCTTATCTAGATTATTATTCGCAGGGTGATGAGAACACTAAAGCTCCTCGCAAGAAATCTCGCCGAGCTAAAGTTGTTGATTTTGCTGTTCCTATTCCCCAATTAATTCCTACCAGTTCTATCCCTACACCTTCACAAACTGAACCTCTAATTTCTGTCTGCGAGAACATCGCCATAAATATCCCTGCCTCAACTGATCCTTTTATAAATGAAATTCCTAAAATTAATACGAACGATGTTTCTTCCCCTTCTGCTGTAATTAACTCTACTTCAATTCCATTTATTACTTTCCCGGAAACTTCGCCTTTAGATGATGCATTTGCTGCGAATAATTCAAATTCCCAACTTTTTGTTGTCACTTTTTCGCCATCTACATCCCTCCCTTCTTCTAAAGAAACTTCAGTAGGAGTATACGTTGCTTTTAAGGTTTGGTCTGATATTTTAGATGATGCTAGGAAATCTTCTGTTGATCCTGTTAAGCATAGTGTCTGCGAGATTTTAAGTAAATATTTTGGTTCTGACCTAATGGATTCGCAAGAATCTCTAAAAAATGAGATTGAAGCTTTAAAGGGGGCTCTTCAAGCCAAGATTTTAGAATGTGAAGCTCTTCATCATAAACTTAACAATTCTTCATTGAACTGCGGGAATCTTCGCAAGAAAAATGATGAATTAAAAGGTATAATTTTTTCTATCTCTTTCTTTGATTTTCCTTCATTAATTGTTTTTATTCTTTTCATTTCGCCATTTTCTTAAGATCCTTTGTTCGCACATTAAGTCTTATATCAGAATCGATTAATGGGGATATTCAAAGCTGAATCCGTTTCTGAAGAGATTCGTGTTGATAGAGATTCTTAGATGGACCAATATAACGACTAGATAATCTTTACACATATTCCCTTGATCAGATAGAGAACCTTACCCCAGAAAACACACAATTAGCACAGAAACAAGATCTATTCAGTAGCGAAATATCTCGCATCTCTTATTTGTTAACCAAGGCTAATTTAGCGATGGAAACTTTATCAGATGAAAACAAGATTTTATCTCAAGAGAAACGGGGTCTTTCGAATAAGGTGGCAATTTCCTCGCAGCAACTAAGTATTCTTCAAAAAAATATATGATAATCAAGAACAATCCCTTCATTCGCTACAAGATGAACTTAAGGAAGTAACTGAATCATCTATCATTGAGAAAAAATCACTTATCCAAGGTAGAATAGCTTTAAGTATAAAAGTAAGCCAACTCAAAGAAGAATATTCCAAATTAGAGGAGTCCAATTCCGCTCTTGCGAAGGAAAATTCTTTTCTCCTATCCAAAGAAAAGAATTTAAAATCTTGCCTAAAAGGTTTATTGGATATAAATTTGACGATGCTATGAGTCATTAGGAAAATACTTGCCTGGAACTAATTCAAAACCTAATTTCGCAAAAAGAAGGTAGCCTTTTTGACTGGCTTGATAAATTTTCTTTTGTTGACCTTCCTGTGAAATCTTTAACAGAATAATCTTTATTTTTATTATTGTTGTTCGCAGCATCTGAAGAGAAACTTCATTCTACCGTCTTTGCTTTGAGTGCTGATCTGGATAAGGTTCGCAAATAAAATGAAGTTCTTACTGCTCATCTTACTTACTCTATCGATCTAGCAGAAAGGAAATATGACTACCTTGAATATTTTAAAAATATGGAGATTAGAAACCGTGATAAAGCTAATCTTCGTCAAGTTCATCTTGTTGCACAAGTTCTAGTAAATAATATCTTGCTATCCAACTCTCTTCCTCCTGTATCAATCAAACCTATGGAAGTAGGTGATGATGAAGTTCCATGTGCTGGTGACAGTGATTTTGATTGTGAAAGTGGCGAAGAAAACCATTCTCAAGAAGACCAGGTGGACAATGAAGAAATCCCTCCTGAAAAAGTTGTTACCGATGATGGAACAATTGTTGGTGATAAGTCTGGCGAAGAAGAATCTAGAATTAATCAGAATGAGAGGAATGTTGGTGAAGATAATGTAGCTGGCAAAGATGATAACTCTGGTAAATACAATGGAGCTGGTGAAGTTAACACTGAATGATGAATTTTATCTTTATTTTCTTAAGTTATCTCTTCTCTTTTCTTGCGAATGATGTACTTTACACTATTTCTTGAATTCAATTGTGCTTGCGAGAAAGATAATAATGTTCTTGCGATAAAGATAATGATGTTCTATTTATCAATTCCTCCCATACTTGCCTCTCAGTATCTTTCTTGCGATGAACAAAGTTTATCTGCATTTAAACAAAATAGTTAATGTTTATGATTATTTTGTTGGTCTTATTTTTCCTTCCTAGTTAAAGGGCTTATTTTGCCAATTTTTGTTTTTGCGACAAAATCGCAGGACGTTCTTACACTTGCATGTAAAAACCCATTGATCTTGCCTTATCCTTGCTTTGTCAATTTCTCTGCGACAATATGACAGGTTTAAGTTTTTTTTTGCGAAAACAAAGCCCCATGACATTGCCGTATTGCGATGAAATCGCAAGACGTCTTTACACTTTCATGTAAAAACCCATTGATCTCATCTTATCTTTTTCTCATGGATTTTTGCCTCTGTATATTTATTGCACAAATATGATAAGTCTTGATACTCCCGTGAGTAAAAAGCCTCATGAAATTTGCGTCTTAAGACACTTATCATCTCCCTAATGGAGGGTGCCGCCCTTATCTTCCCCTTGGTTTCCCCTTCAAGGAGACGTACATCGGCCATACAAGACTAGATCCTCCCATCTGGTCTTAGCAACAACCAGTTGTTTTCGCAGCCTCTTATCCCTTTTTCCTATGTGGCTCATGGTTACGAGACTGCACCCTAAGTGGGGTTTTCTTCGGGCCGAGTGCATCATAGCCAAGACTTGCCAAGAATGGCCGAGACGCTTCAAACGCCCCAGATACTCTTGGCTCAACCGTGTACCTCAGCGCCTTGATCATACTATACACTCCTTGGAAGAGGCCCTCAGTTGTATAACCTAAATCAAAAGTTCATATTGAAAATCCAAGGTACCTCCCCCAGATGGGCTTCATTGACCCTAAATCTCCATGACTCAGGTTCCAGCAATGGTATAACCTTATCCATGATCCATGCAAAGAGATACCCCCATATAAGACGTACATTAGGTCTTACATTTTCCTCTTGCGATATTCTATCCGTGAAATAGGGTGTACGCCATAAAGGTTCGTCCCATTCTAATATTTCACTTGTGAATATCATTATTTCTTGTTTTTAGTTTTCTGTAATCTTGAATAATCTCGCAGCTGTGATAAAAATTTCTTTTATTCATTTCTTCTTTGCTTCATCATATATGATATCATCATCTAACCTTTCCCAGAATTTTCTACTGGTAATATCTTTTTAGATATAGTCTGTTCCATGGTCTATCAAGTCTTTGACCAAAGTCTCTACCCTCCGGATCCATCAATTTATATGCCCCTATTATAACTATCTCTTTAATAATATATGGTATATCCCATTTTCTCGCCAACTTTCCACCATTTTCTCGCTGGTCACCTGGTGTTTCTCGCAGCACTAAATCACCTGGTTGGAATTCACGTTCCTTGACACGTTTGTTATACTCGCGAGCCAACCTCCGCTGATAATTTTCCATATGTTGTAAAGGTTTTTCTCTCTTCTCTTTTAATTCATCAAGTTTACTTAGAATCATACCAGCACTAATATTATTTTCCCAAGCCTCTCTTTTTGTTGTAGGGATAATAACTTCTGTTGGTAGTACTTCTTCGACACCATATGTTAGACAAAAAGGTGACATCCCAGTGGCTTCTCTCCTGTTATATTTTATTGATATATGTCTCCATTTTATTTTTGGAATTTTCGCTGACAGCTCTTCAACAAGTTTCTTGTATTTCTTCAAAGATGGTTCATTTGTTGTGTATTCTCCTTTGATTTGGCGAATAACCAATTGCGAATCACTGGTAATTCTAGCATTCTCCAACTTCATTTCTATTGCGAATTTTAGAGAATGTATTATAGCTTCATATTCCGTCTCATTATTAGTGGATGCAAATTCCAATCTAAATGAAAAAGCCATTTTTTCTCCTTCTGGCGAGATAAAGACAACTCCAACTCCATTACCTTCCCCGTTCGATGACCCATCCACTAATATTTCCCACCTGTTGGATTCTATTAACAGATCTCTTGGGTTTCCATGTTCTTCTTCTACATCCATCATCTCTTCTACAGCTTCATCATCTTCTAGAGGAAACTCTGCTAAGAAATCTGCTACAACTTGTGATTTTGGCGAAGATAAAATTTCATATTTGATTTCGAAGTGCCCTACTTGTGCAATTCATCTCTCAACTCTGCCTGATCTTTTTGAATTCTTCATTACTGACTCAATTGGAACCTTTGTTAATACTTTTATTTTATGTGCTTGAAAATAGATGTGAAGTTTAAAAGTTGCATAAACCAATGCCAGAATTAGCTTCTTAATCTTTGAGTAATTTTTCTCTGCGGTATTAAATGTTTTGCTAATGTAATAAATTGGTTTTTCTATTCCTGCATCCACTCGCAGTAACATTGCACTTAATGCGTGCGAAGTTGTCGCAAGGTAGATCAATAATTCTTCTCCTGGCTCCGGTTTCTGTAAAATAGATATATTCATTAAATGTTCTTTAATTCCTTGAAAAGCCTTTTCACATTCATCTGTCCACCTTAACTTTTTTCCCTTCTTGAGTATATTGAAGAAATGCTTGCATTTGTCTGATGATCGCGAGATGAATCTTCCTAGCGAAGCCAAAAGCCCATTCAACTTATGCACATCTTATATTGTTGCTCGTGTTGGCATGTCGTGAATTGCTTGTACTTTATCTGGATCAAGTTGTATTCCTTCTTTTGACACAATATACCCCAAATTTTTTCCTGAATCCACTCCAAAAGTACACTTTTCGGGATTCACCTTGATGTTAAAATGTCGCATTTGATCGAAAATCTCCTTCAAGTCCTGCACATGGTTTTTAGATTCTTTACTCTTGATTAACATGTCATCTACATATACCTCTAATGTTTTATGGATCCACTTCACAAACACTTTCTCCACCATTATTTGATATGTTGCACCATCATTTCGAAAACCGAAGGGCATCTTTGTATAGAAATAAAATCCTCTTGGAGCAAAGAACGCGGTGTGCTCCTGATCTTCTTCAGCGAGAGGAATATGATTATACCCTTTATACCCATCTAATGAAGATATTTTATCATTTCCCGCTGCTGATTCGACCATTTGAGGAATATCTGGTAATGGAAAGCTATCTTTAGGACAAGCTTTGTTTAAGTCAGTAAAGTCTATACAAATTCTTATCCCTTTATTTTTCTTTGGAACCACCACCATATTTGCAATCCATTCCGGGTACTTTGCCTGCCTTATAATTCCTGCATCAAGCATTTTTTGTAATTCTTCTTCTATTTGGGAATGGTATGTTGTTGCGGTTTTTTTTATCCTTTGTTTAAATGGTCTTACATCCTTGTTAATTTCTAACTTATGGCATGCAACTGACGAGTCTATTCCAGGCATCTCATCCATACTCCACGCGAAGATGTCTTTATATTCTCGCAAAAGGTTTACGGTTCGCTCTTCCTCATCTGCATCCATCTTCGTTTCAATTTTCAGCATCTTAGGTTCTTATTTACTTCCAATATTTACTTCATTTGTTGGTTCTACTGCGATGTAAATGGCCTCAGGTTCCCCCATTGGTGTTGATGTTTTCATAACTTTCGCAGGTTTATCTCCTTCTTGTGAAATTTCGCTGGGTATTCCTTTTCCTTCTTTTGCTCTTATCATGTAAACTTTAAATTCTTCTTCTTTATTTGTTTCTCTTGCCATTTTTCTGCGAGCTTTTCGCAGCTTTGCACGCCCTTCGTAATTCCTCACTTCGATTTGATAACACAGTATCGCATGATCAGTATCTCCTTTAATTTCTCCAAGTCCACTGGGCATAGGAAATTTGATGCATTGATGTAATGTTGATGCTACAGCCTTGATTGCGTGTATCCATGGTCGCCCCAATAGCATGTTATATGGTGACTCCATATCTACCACACATAATGTTACTTGTGTTTCAATCTCTCCTAGCGGAATTCGTACCACTATTTCGCCTTTAGGTTTTGTTATAGATTTTCCAAAGCCATGAATGTGTTACGCTGCACAAGACATATCTTCATCCTTGTATCCCATTTTCTTAAATGCATGATAAAATATTATATATACAGAACTTCATGTATCCACCAAAGTTCTATTCATAGCCCATTCTTCCGCAGATCTTGTTGATTTTTCCTTGTTCATTCATATAGTGGATACCGTGATTACCAAAGGAGATGTATGATCCAAATTTTCTCTTGGTATTTCTGCTGATGTGAACGTGATTTTCTGTTTTTCCCAATCCTTCAAAGGTGATACTTTCTCCACCGTCATAATTTTCTTTCCTTCAAAGTCTCGTTTATGAATCCTTCCTATAATATCTTCATGGAATTGGTTGATCATCATTTTTTTATCGTATTGCACTCTAACTTCCTGTAATTCTTCTTGGATTTAATCATTTCTCCTTCAATTATTTCACTGACTTGATCGATCCCCTTCTTAACTTGAATACTGATCTTTAATCTTGTTTTTTCTACAATTTTCAACTTTCAATCCCTGTTTCTAGCGCCATTATGTAGTTACAGGAAATCATACACTACACCCCTCACAAGAATTCATAAGAATCAACACATATTTGAAGATTAAGAACAACACTTTTATTGATTAATTCTCAGAAATATTACAAGAAATGGAAGAAATTAAGAATACAACCGCTCTCTTAAACTTTCTCTCTCTTCAAAAATTTCTCAACACTCTCCAAATTGATCCCCTCCTCCCTTACACTTGTTCAAATCTTTATATAGGAAATCACATAGTGGATGACAGCTAAGTTATCCTTTAATTTCGGATCTGACTCGTGATATACTCGCAGTAATTGTAATGTCTTATTTCGCAGATACTCTAATCTTCGCATCATCATTATGCTCTTCCCGTGTTTTCGCTACCATCATCCATTATGTCATTCTTTGAGTTATTCTGCGACGCTCGCAGTGTGTTGTTGAAGAGCTCGTAGAAATGTCGTTTATAAATTTCGCAAGAGTATTGTTGTGGAGATATTCTGATCCTACATGCATATTCTTAGTCTATATAGTAAAACGACTTTTGTGTCAATATAGGAGATAGAGTAGATAGAATTTTGAGTCATAGATAAGTTCAAGTCTCCACATAACTTTTAGTCGATGAAGATCCACTAGTTCTTTGAGTAGTCCTTCGTCTTGTATGATGATCGTCATGGAGTTCTTGAGCTCAACTACACTTTCTATCCTAGTCCGAGACCTTATCTATAGTAGACTAGAAATCAAGACTTTATAGTTTTGATCACTAAGATTGAAAAACATGCTTGAGATAGCAACGCATGCGAGTTTGACCGAGCAGTGCTCTAACAATCTCCCCATTTGTCAATTTTAGTGGCAAAACTATTAATACATATGGAATACAAAAGTTATATAAATAAACTTTGTAGCTCCTATTCCACGTGCCTAATCTTCAACAATACTCGAAATCTTCGTCACTTCCAAATAGTCCAATGATCCCAAAGGTTGTACATTTAGCATCATCGTTGTTGAACATCCGTAGCTATAACAATGAGAAAAGAATTGGTTCTCAATCATTGTTACAGTGTCATAGTATTATTACACATCGTCAAAGTCCAATTGTATCACAACTTCAACAACAATACTATGGTGATACTTCACTCCCCCTTAGTCAATACTCCATCTCACATGGAAACCACTCGCCCTTACATAATGATCCGAAAACCATATGTATTTGTAGTATGAACTACAATTAATTCTCCTCCTTTTTGTCAATAAAATTGGCAAAGGTACAAGAACGGGATCCTAATGAAATTTTCGTAAGAGACATTTCATGACCAAATGTAAATGTTCTATCATCTTGTTTAGATGCTATCATAAAGTCGAGGCTAAATGCATTCATCAAGGAGTTTATAAAGATACAAGATAACCCCTAAAAATTCCACAGCCGCACTCCCCACAAAATTTAGAAATTAAGCGCAAGTTCAAAAGAACTCTCCCTCATAAGATATTATTCCCAAGGGAACAACAAGAGCGACCTTAATTTCAAGAGAAAAGAAGGATTTCTTTAGACCCAACAAATTGCATACAAGTATGAAATTGGAATCCAAAATATTCAATCATATTAACCAAAGCGAACCAAGATTAATTTGACTAAATATGCTCAACACAAGTAAACTTATGGAGACTTAATTCATCGATTAGATTATTCACAAGAGAGCCCATAAATACTCTAACCGGATTAAACAATTAAACAAATCTCAAAGCGATCAATTCAATTGACCACACTCGACATGAGAAAAATCTATGGAGTGCTAACTAAATAATCACACAAGATGATTGATTTAGTTCATTTGTGCTCAACATAAGAGATTATGGAACCCCGACTAAGATTATCATAGAAAATGACAACCTTAATCGTACATGTACTCAACATGAGAGAACTCATGGAATACAAACTAAATAACCACACAAGTTGATTAATTTAGTTCTTAATGCTCAACATTTTGCATCTTTATGGAACAACCAACCGTTCTAATAAGAAATAGCCTTAGTCGTATCGTGCTCAACATAAGATACAAGATGTAACCTTCACGGTAATACACAATAATATGGAACAATGAACCCCAATCAATCTCACACTGATCCAAGGTACAATTGTGCTCTTTACGTCTCTGATCCCAGCAGGATACTACGCACTTGATTCACTTAGCTGATCTTACCCACAACTAAGAGTTGCTACGACCTAAACTCGAAGACTTTAATAAAAAAATCTGTATCACACAAACAATTCTACAAGAATAGATAAATATGTCTCCCACAGAAATACCTATGAGTTTTGTTCTGTATTTTTATAAATCAAGGTGAACATGAACCAATTGATAACCCAGACTTATATTCCCGAAGAACATCCTAGAATTATCAATCACCTCACAATAATCTTAATCGACTAGCGAAACAAGATATTGTGGAATCACAAACGATGAGACGAAGATGTTTGTGACTACTTTTCTATCTTGCCTATCGGAGAATTTAATCTCAAGCCAATCTTACACTCAATCACGATAGAAACAGCAAGATCAGATCACGCAACTATATAGAAAATAGTTGGGTCTGGCTTCACAATCCCAATGAAGTCTTTAAGTCGTTAACCTATAGGGTATCGGTAGAAACCTAATGTTAAAGGAGAATTGACTATAAATTATACAACTAGTATCACACATGAGGTGTGAGGATTAGGTTTCCCAGTTGCTAGAGTTCTCCTTTATATAGTCTCCAAATCAGGGTTTGGAATCTAAATTACCTTGGTAACAAAGCATTCAATATTCACCGTTAGATGAAAACCTTACTAGATTCAAGCTAATATTCTTCAACCGTTAGATTGAACATAGCTTGTTATACACACATGAGATGTAACTTCATTTAGGTTTGAGTAATCGTAACTAAATGTGTGCACCTAGTTGGTTCAACAGTAGTTAACCAATGGTTAGACATATGAGCACTTTCATATCAACCTTATTCATCTTCACCGCAACTAGTTCAAATGACTCAAAAGAACTAGTTAGAGAGTTTTTCAATTTCTTAGATCTCATAGAAGTATATAAGACACAATCGAAGAAAAAACGATTTTGATTCACTCGAATCGATTCATGAACATTATAGCCACGGTTTGCAAAAATTGCATTCACTAGTTTATATATGTTTTAGTTCACGAATAAACCGTTTTTATAAAATAACCCACTCAAGTATGCATACCGATACACATACTTGAGTACCCGGATTGCGCTTGTTTTTAGTTTACAAACTCCAACAGAAATTCATGGGATGTGAACTTTCTGCAATACGCATACTTTGGTTCAAGGATTTTGGACTTACACAAGTATGAGTTCACATTTAATATTTATATCCATTCAAGGTTATATATTCTAAACTCTCATTTCAATCATTGAAACATTCTTAGAGGATGTTAAATAGAGGTTATTCACACACTATTTTTCATCAAAGCGATTTTAAAGATATTGAAATAATTAACATGACTTTCGTCACTTGTAAAGATGAACTTGGCCAAAGCGAAAGCTTACCAACACATATTTCGAGAAATAGATAAGCGGGATAAATTCGGCTTGAAATAGAAAATGTGTATAATCAAAGTCTATATAGCAATACGACTTTTGTCTCAAGATAGGAAATAGAATAGATAGACTTTTGAGTGATAGATAAGTTCAAGTCTCCACATACCTTTTTTTCGATGAAGATCCACCAGTTTCTTGCGTAGTTCTTCATCTTTGCATGTTGAACGCCGTGGAGTCTAGAGCTCAACTACACTTATTATCCTAGTCCAAGACTTAGCTATAAGTAGACTATAAATCAAGACTTATAGTTTTGGAAACTAAACTTGACAAACAAGATTGAGATAGCAACGCTTGTGAGTTGGACCGAGCAGTGCTCTAACAGTAAGGAACGCGACTGTACCTTAATCGGTGTGAGACTTGGTCAGGGCTCAACTACATTCCAGTCTGAAGTTAACTTGTAGTAGGCTAGTGATTGTAGCGTCTTAATACAGTGTGGTGTTCAAATCTGGACCAGGTCCCGGGGTTTTTCCTGCATTTTCTGTTTCCTCGATAACAAAACTTCTGGTGTCTGTGTTATTTCTTTTCCGCATTATATTTGTTTATCTAATTGAAATATCACAGGTTGTGCGTAGTTTATTCAATTGGTAAATCCAACCTTTGGTTGTTGATTGAAATTGATTGACACTTGAACATTGGTCTTTGGTACCGTTCAAGTTAATTTCTCATGTATATAATTTGGCTCGCAGATTTCTATTTGCTTGAGTAAGTATTGAATCGAGAAATTGAGATATAACTCTTTGATATAGTTTTTATTAAGATGAGTCTGACTGTCTACTTGATTCTCTTAAAATTATATTGGAGTTAGTCCATACAGATTGCTAAGCGAAATATTAGGTGATGTTGTTAGACCCCCTCTTTTTCACTTATGTCTATGAATCCCAGCAGGACTCTATGCACTTGATTCCCTTAGTTGATCCCACCCATAACTAATTGGGGGATACAGCTACAGGACAAAAAACGGTGTCCCAATAGCATTTTTGGGTGACCCCATATGTAATTATTTTTTTAATTCCTAATCTAGCCCTCACTAATCCTGATTGGTGATTAATAATAATTAGTAAAATGTTAAAATTTTTGATAAATGATTAGTGTGTATTATTATTTGTGTTTGGGTAAGTGAGGTGAGAGTAGAAGGAGGGAAAGAAAAATTGAGAGAGAACTTTTATTTTGGGAAAATGGAGGATGATTGTGAAGAGAGAATTGCTGCTGCTAATTCTTTAGCTCAACTACAACAAGGAGAGTATCTTGAATCTTCACAATTGCAAGATTTTGTGGAACCAACACCATTGAATGATGATTTTTACGACCAAGGAGAGCTTTTTGAAGAACCTACACAAGAAAGTATACTTTACCACCATACAAGCATCCCCAACACACAGGTAAAGCTGCTGATAGGTTGAAAATTTGATTTTTTTTCTTTGGAACCGCCATTTTTTCAACTATAAAACCTCTGTACCGGCAGAGTATTCGTATGAATACAATGTCGGCACACAAAAAACCGGCATGGTATTCATTAATCGTCTATGCCGGCATTCAATATCCCCCAATTCGAAACACATATCGGCATCAAAAGAAAACAAACAACTATGTCGGTACACAAGTTACTTTTTACCTACCAAGGAATATTCTACGGAATATGATACCGGCATAGTAAAATTCAAAGGTTTCTATGCCGGTACTGCATGAAAAACATACAGGAAGCAGTGCCTTCCGTAGCTAAAAAACGGCATAGAAAACATAGTTAACCACTGAGCCGGCACATATAGCGGCACATAATATACCAATGCCGGAACTTGGTACCGGCGTAGATTTCTAGGTAGCGATAATGCCGGAACTTGGTACCATCGTAGGTTTAAAAATTTGTCTTCAGTTCTGTTTTAGTTCGACAATGCCGGGACATAGGTCGATACTGCCTGAATACCGTGCCGGCATTGTTTTCCAATTTTGTTGTCACTGATATTCTTTCCATCCGTAGGTGGTGAGATATATTGATCCAACAAATGCAAAGACGCTTGGTCGGGATACGTCGAAATACTATAAAATGCCTCCGGTATGTTACCAAAGTATACTTTTAACCTAATATCTTGACCTCACTAATGGATTGCTTGTAATGAACCTTCTAATATCCCATGGTTGTCCTTGTGTAGGGAATAAAAGATCCAAAGGAAGCAATCGCTTGGGCTAAAGAGACGGCTCTTAAGAACATGTGTGTGTTGGTGAGGAATACCCAACGTTTAAAGACTCATTTTGAGATGGTTTGCGAGAGAAGTGGGGTGTACAAGGAGAAAAATAGCCACAAGATAAAGGGTTATGTATATCCAAAGAAGACTAATAAGGTATACAAGACTCGTATGAGGAAGGATAATTGCCACTTTAAGCCTGTATTCCATCTAAATGACATGAACAAGGAATGGGATTATGAGGTTTGGTTCGGTTGTCATAACCACCGATATCCGAAAGATTTTGTTGGTCACTCCATAGTTTCAAAGCTAAAACCTCATGAATTCGAGGATGTAAAGAGATTGAGCAAAGCATTTATCAAACCGAGACAAATTCTAAGAGGATTCAAGGAAAAGGATAAGACTAACGTGTCTTCTATGAGAACAATTTATAGCGCACAAGAAACCATTAGAAGGGAGGAATGGTATGGGAGGACCGTTATGTAAGAATTTGAGAAGATAGTTTGGGATCACAACTACACGCGTATCATTAAAAGAGGTCCGGCAGAGAAGCCCCTTCAAATATTCATTTCGCATCCTTTGCTTTCACAATTAGCAAATACATGTTGTGGTGTTCTTTTGATGGATTGCACCTACAAGACAAACAAATACAATATGCCGTTGTTCAACATCGTGGTCCAAACAGCGGACAAGGTAACATTCACATTGGCTTGGTGTTTAATAGAAAATGAGAGGGACTATAATTATCATTGGGTATTACGACAATTGAAATTATTCTTTCGGAAAGATAAACTTCTCAGGATCACCATAACCGATCAAGAGGACGCCTAAATGAATGCAATATCCGACGTATTCCCTGGAGTACAAAATTTCCTATGTACATATCATATACGTCAAAATGTTATTAAAACTTGTCATGCCTTGTTTGAACCCACCAAGGCGGATATTAAGAAGAGAATGATTGTTCAACTAAAAGAAGATGTTTGCAAGAACAAACTATCCCCCGAAGAAGAAGAGGATGAGAGAGGAAAGATAAAAGAGCAAGTGGACAAAGAACATGCTGAAAATCATAAAAAGTGGTTGGAATTTCTAAGAGATTGGGAGAAAGTTTATTGGTCTCTCACCGAGGATATGTACGAAAAGAGGTTGGGCCAATTTATTGCCGATTGGAATGAGGTTTATCCGACTGCCATCTGGTATTATCGGACTCAATGGTTGGATAAGTTTAAGGAGAAATTTGTGCGTGCATGGACAAACAGGTATAAACACTACAAGAATGAAGCAACCAGTGTAGCGGAGTCCACTCATGTGAGATTTAAAGATCTCATCGAGTCCGGCCAAGGAAATTTGGTTAACGTCACCGAGGCAATGGAGCAATACTTTAAGAGTGATATCGACATGATCAAGCAGGCATTTGAGAAAAGTTCAATGGAAAGGATGACCCAATTTCTTACCCATGGTAAGTTGCTCTAAGGAATTTGGTTCAATGTCTCTCACTGGGAAATAAAACATATGATGAGACAAATGGAATATGAGATAAATTATGGAAAACATAGTGGTTGACCCCACTGTTTACCATTAATACGGTCTGGAATCATGTCATGTATTGTAGGAAGATGGGCTGGCAGTTCCTTTTCTTTTTTCTGAGTGGTTTGAACTCCGACAGCTGGTTCTTCTAAGCCCACCGCTTGTGTGGATGACCCACTTGCTCTGCCCATTTGAGGAAATGTTTGCCACTCCTCATCCTCCTCACTGCTGGTTGTTTCCCCCGTACGCTCTCGAATGGCGACCTTAGCACGATCCGGATCAGAACGACTACGTCGACCCCGAGATGACTTGGGTTTTCGTTCTTCAACAGCTTTGCCATTTCCTTTTTCCGTTTGTGCTACTCTAGACCTACGTCCCAATATTTCAACCGAGTTATGTAAATGATTCCGGCATATAAAGATAATACATTTTTCTGCCGGAATAGAGTGTCGGCGCTAAACATACCTAATATACACATCCGGTTTTGTTCAATTTCATTCAGAAAATTGAAAACTTTGTTGGTTCAGATAACTGCACAGATACCAAACTTCCTGATAATGCCGGAAGATGTGCCGGCTCTGATGGATAAAGAAAATACTATGCCGTAATTCAATTAGTTTTGTACAGAAGTTTTAACTCAAGAACCCAAACATACGGCATGTCATTGTTCAAACATAAAAAGCCGGTACCTAGATTCTGGCATAGTGTGCAATAGAGATTATAATGCCGGCAGTTACATGCAATAAAATAGGGTTATAAGAATACAATTCTCCACGGTTTTCTACTTGTATTTTACCGCCAAACAAACAGGTTGCTGAATTGATATTGACTAAATGGCAGTTTGAGAATTTAATTTCAGGGTAGTGGAAATACTGAACAACCAAGTTTCCATTTGTGGTTTCTAGTATTGAATAAACCATTAAAATACTTACCGCATCATATTTGTTATTTGCGCCTCACCAACAGACTCCTCGGCCTCTTCTTGTGCTTTTGATTTCGATTTACCATCATCATCAACCGGTTCTTCTGGATTTGGTTTTCCACGAGGTTTGCGACGACCCATTCTCTTTGGTTTAGAAGATGAAGCAGACAAGGAGATTGGATGTAAAGAGAGGTTGAATAATTTCAATTATATAACCGGCACTTAAATATAATTAAGGATTTTGTAACTGTAAAATGGTATTAGGGAATTTGTAACTGTCAAATAAGTGGGATGAAGGAGTTTGTAACCGTCTCTCTAGTCGAATTAAGGACTTTGTAACTGGCACATAACTCGAGTTCGTAACCGTTTTAATTCCGGCTGGCACTAATGAAACCCGAAACTGCCGGCATTTTCACAACCAGTTTTGATTGTGAAATTTACACTACCGGCAACAAACGTTGATTTAATTCAACACCGGTACATGTACCGGTATAATCAAATAAGACAATTTAATGTCGGAAAGAACATTAACCATAAAATATAAGAACGTTGATAGCAACAAATGTTGATTTAAGCAAACAAACTGGCCCAAACTTAACCTAATTAACGTTAAACACTTGAACAAGAACGTTACACATAAAATATAACATCTGAAGCTAATTTCAACCATCATCATTTCTCGGATCGGGATTCCATAAACAAAGCGGCTTCGAAATTCCTAAAAGGCTCTTTTCTCCACGCCAAATATGCAGCCTGAGCTTGATAACTATTTCCTCTGTATCTTGCGAGATACTCGTTGTATTTGCGACATAATTTGATGAGGTTCATTGTTCGATTCGCTACAAACACATTCCCGTATTCCATTTTGTGTTTCTTGCACTTACCATCCACGAACTTCAGCATATAAGGACCATCCGCAACAAGACCCCAAAAAAGGTATAAAGGGTGGTGATCTTCCGGGAGATCCGATACTACGTAGTAGTTTTTAATCCATTCGGTTTCTTCCTCAACATCGTCTTTTATCTTCGCTTGTTTTACACGTTCGTATATTTCCTTCGTTTCTTTGCGATATTTCTCTTCTTTTGCTGCTTCTTCCTTTTTTGTTTTCCTTTTAAGTATCTCTTTTTCCATGGCGGAAATAGACTTGGTGGTGCTTTCCTTCCTTCTAAGTTTATGTAGTATAATGGAAATTGAGTTGGTGGTGGATGATGATTGATTTCCTATCGGAGTCGATAGTTTGTTCTTCGTAAGTTTTTCTTTTTCCATGACAATGATAATGGATTAGCCAATAGAGATATGTGTTGGAGCACAATTATTTTCTTGAGGTATCAAGTTTAATGGGGAGTATCAATTCCTTTAAAAAGATGAATCCACAACGGCTATTTTCTACTTTATTGTATCGGCATTGTCAGTACACGACTATTGATGCCGGCGTAAAAGGTTTATGGTTTATGTTTTGAAAAAAAATCCGTTGGGCATTGAATGTTAGTTTCCGTCACAGAACAATGGTTCTTAATATGGCAGGAATATACTACCAGCAGATAAATCCATATACATTCTATGCCGGTACTATTTACCGCCTAAAAAGTGTCAAAGATTTCAATGCCGGCATAAAGTAATACACTATATTCTACGCCGGGATAGATACGCATTCGAATATGTTAGCATATTATACCACAACTGTAATTTATTTCGAATGTAAACCTTGTTGAGGGTACATAGATATCTAGCCACAAAACATACACTAAATCTTCTAAAGCTTTCAATCTTCGTCCGAAGAAGAAACACCCTCCATCATCTCCTGGCCATACTCAGGGATTTTCTCTTCCATGAATTTATAGCTTGCATCGAATGCGAATGCCTCCCCCTTTTCTTCCAAGTAGCGCGCTTTGACGACTTCATGCTACACAAACATAACAAAAACTTAGTGAGTGGTGTTTAGTATGAAGAACAAAGTAATGTTTAGTAAACCACAAAAACACTTACAAATTGTTCAATGGACAAGTTAAAGTTGGTAGCGTTGAAAATTGGTTTTTGGATTGCTAAATAACCAAGTATCGCATTTTCTATGACTTGATTCCTATCATGAATCTGTTTAACACTTCTTCTTTTTGGATTCCCAAACTCTTGCATATATTTGTTGAATACCCAACCCCAAAAGGTTTCATAATCCACCCTTACAGAGGACTGGCTTCTAAATCGAGTTTCTGCGTACCAAGCTTTGGTGATTTCCAAATCTTCATGTGAATCAAATGATGCCATTGCTTTGTATTTAGAGGTATTGGGATATCTAGAAAGAGTATATAATGATATTAGCTTTGGATAATATATGGAACCAGTTGTGTGTTGTTTTGTAGGGAAAACGTGTGTATTTATAGGATGGTGCCCAAATCTGGCCGTTATTGTACTAAATCAAGGAAGTTGTACTTGCACAAATTTGAATTTTAAACAAGCCGGAATTGTAATTAGGATTGTTATCATCCGGAACCTAATGCCGACATTCGTTCACCTATATAACGAATGCTGACATTTGGTTTATTATACCCAGAAACCATAAAACTTCGACACAGTAAACTGGCATATCCTTAAGCAAAACATCTGCGCCGGCAGTTCTTACCGGAGTCGAATTATGTAAACATAGTGTGCCAGAACTAAAATTCATTTCAGATATAATCCTTGTTGATGGAACAAAAAATGCACTTAGCACGTGCATCAAGTCTTTAAACCAGTTCGTGACCCAAGTGGACGATTTATAGTCTCGTGAGGGTTTACATATAGATCTACCCACAAAACCTTACAAAAAAATACGATAAAAACCTAACCAAAATGCAATAAACCTATCAATCTTGTTAAGAAGAATCCGTCTCTGATTCACCCAGCTGGTGGTACTCCGTGACTTTGGTTACCATGTGGTTTACGCTTTCGTCAAACATGAATGCTTCCCCCTGTTCCTGTAAGTAACGCGCTTTGACGGCAACATGCTACAAAAACAAGACACAAACTTAGTTTGTTACATAAAAGTTCAAAAGAAGGGATTGTGTCGAATTAATAAAAAATATACTTACGAGTTGTTTAGGGGTCAATATATTGTGTGTAGCGTTAGCGATCCGATGCTTGATTTTTAAATACTCAACCACCCCGCCCAGGATTATGTCATGTCGTTGCTCGATTTCTTGACCAGTTCTTCCTTTCGGATTCCCATAATCGTGAGTAAATCTGTTAAAAATATTTAACCACGTTGAATCCCTAGTACATATACCTATAGTTGAAGGACGAGTTTCGGCGTACCATGCTTGGGTGATTGCTAAATCTTCCTCGGAGTCAAACGATGCCATTTGGTGTATGTGGGAGTAGTTTCTATACTAAGCTATGTATAGATAAGATTTCTAGGGTTTCGTAAGTTTAGAGTCTCAGGGATAGAATAAAGAACACACGATTTTAGGGCGATTGGGTCCAAGTATTTGCTCTATATATATATATAAAAATCTCAACGGATAGTTATTGTGAAAGCAAAAGTGCCGGCTAAAAGAATAAAGTTAATGTACGCCGGTACTGAGTTCCGGCATAAATCACAAATAAAGTATTCTGCCGGAAACCTTTAATCTCACGCTCAGATTCTGTGGACTATGTGCATGATACTGACATAGTTTTTAACGAGGATTATAATGCCGGAACTCATTACCGGCATACATTTGATTTTGAGACAATGCCGACAGATGTAAATTTCAAAATAAAACGACTAGTTTTTTCAAAAATAAGACCGTTGGGGCTTCAATCTATATAAAACCCCCAATTTCATTTGCAATAATCTACACAAACCACCCACCAAATTCGAAAAATACTTCTCTGACGAAACCAAGCCTCAAAAAAAGATCAAGATAGCACGGTTCAAGGTTAAAAAGCGATGGAAGATTCATCAACAACCTATACCGGCAAAGTAAGTAGATTCAACACTACTAAGGATGAATTGGACAATTAAAATCTTCTATGCTAGGACGAATCACTAATATAATCTTCTCTTCCAGAGTACTAATTGCAGCTGTCAAATTTGCAAGTCACCTTCACATCTAGCCTTGAATTGTCCTTTTATTTATTCTAAGTGTAGAAAGTGTGATGGGACATGCCGGTTTTGGGTTGCAAAAACTGATGATGCCGAAAATGGAAGAATGTTCCTAAGGTGTTTGAATCACCCAAAGTGCAAAGAGTTTCAATGGTTTGACAAAGCTGTTCCACTAGCCGAAGCAAAAGAAAACCACAAGGGCCAATGCGACCCTATTGATGGGTGTGATGGGAGTTATATAAAGGGAAAGGAATATGTCGAAAGATAGGATGAACCAATGAAGCTGGTCCTTGATACCGAGCTTCCAGACGATGTCTTCGAAGAAATTTTCAAAAGGCTCAAAGGATCCATAATTGTTGAAAAGGGATGGAAATAGGTTATGAGATAATTTTTAGCCTAAATTATTCCATTACATGTTTTTTTAGTATGTTTTAATTTAAAGTTTAAAACCTAATGTAATAGATTACTTAGGAATGAAATAAAAGTGCATTATGAAATACTATGTAAGTTCCAAATCCAATACCGGCATTGTAGTTTTATGAAAACCAATGCCGGAATTCTGGAAACAAATTCCAAGTTTACGAAAATAGATTTCCGGAATGGTTGACATCAATATTTCAATGCCGGTACGGTCCAAATTCTTTACAGAAACTTAGTACATTTCATCCCATTGTTCCGGTATGGTTTTAGAATAACCAATCAATGCCGGTACGTTCCCGGCGCTATAAAACCTCAATGTTTTAATGCCGCACCTATGGTATAAACAAAACATGCATTTCAGTAGAAATCTAAACATGTTCAACATAAACAGACAACTGGATTCTTCTTAAATGTTCTTAAGAAAGCTATCATTGTACCGAAAGTAAACCAAACAACTAAAGAGTTAATCCAAAAACATGTTCGGAATTGTTTAAAACGTAACAACGACCATCGAAATAAAGCACCACAATTGAAGAGTTAATCACTTGGTCTTTTGCTTCTTCTGGGCCGGCACCTTCCTTGTTTCCCCGAACAAATCTTTTGCACTTGGATCTTCAATTTTATCAAGCAACTGCTCGACTTCCTTCATTTCTTCAATTGATAGCACCTCTCCTTTATCGTACCTACAACCAAACATCTTCTTCATCTTGCCAAGCCGACGCCTCTGGTTTCATACATCCCACACATAATTAGTATATATATATGGTAATATAAGATAATGTGTGCATTAAACGACTAAGGAATTAACAATACTTACTAGCAATCCAAGAGTATTATTAAGTTTGTCCATTGTAAGTGGTGCCTCTGTAGGAGTTGGAACCGGAGGGTTTTTCTGTGGTGGAACTCCGTCGTCTTCCGGGCGCACGATAAAAGGATGTGACCATTCCAAGTAATTATCAATGTAGGAGGAATCGGCTTCATCACCATTGTTCACAAGCTCTCAATTACTGATATCTACCAGACGACTTGGTTCCCTATCCCTCCAATGTGTTGCTTCCGGAACTGGATCATACACTACCCTCAACTTTGAGGGAGTTATAATGCACTCACCCAAGTGAAGAGTGTAGCTTGAAGTAGAGGCTGTCATGAACCTAGGTAATTTCTTATATCCAAGTTGCCTCATCACACGTCGAGGATCGGCCATAATGTATCCCTTTGGGTGGAACAACGGTCCATTGTAGAATGCAACGTTCAGATACCTTGGATAATGCCATTTTTCTCTAGCCTCCTTATAAGGGTCGAACACAACATCTTTGGTAATCATCGTGTCCAGAGCCAATTTCATATCTATTAGTCGACAATTTTTACCGGGTTCGGAGTATTGTTGAACTGGTATCTCTTAGCTCTAGGCGCATCAGGTTCATGAAGGTTTATAATCTTCAAGTAGAGGTAGTCCTTGAACAATGTTGGGAAGTGTTAATAAGCCCACACCTATACCAATGTGGAATCATACATATAAGAATCAGTAAATTTTGTTTTCGACTTCATAAAAAGGGTACGATATGCAACTGTACCAGTTGACTCAACCATACTGTCTTCTTCCTAGTATGGTGGTTTATTCTTCAACAGTATATGTGAACAATATACATAAAAACATAAGTTTAAAAACAACATTACCTAGAACAAAGTGAAATTGCCGACAAATTGGTTTGTAACAGCCTTAGATGCCCTTCTCATCTCCGTCATCAAATGTTCCATTACCACGGTGCCCCAAGAATAGGTAAAGACCTCTTCCAATGGATCCAAGTATTGAAGGAGGCTTGCGCAAACCCTGTTGCCACTGGTGTCGGGGAATACCTTAGTGCCCAAGATGAATAAAAGGTACGCAACGGCTATATAACGAATTTCTGCAGGGTCCCATCCATCCTTCGAACTTATTTCCTTTATTTTTTCAAACTTCTTCTTAAGCAGAGTCAACTTGATTGTCTTTGTCCTACTATCCTTGGATATATAAAATCTTTCCACGGAAGTTTTGAAGTCCCAACCCAATAGCTTGTTAGTCAAAGCGTACAACTTCGACCATTCTAGGTCCGGACAATGATATCATTTTACTATTGATTTGCCAATAACATTCAATCCCAAAATGTTCTGAGCATCATCCGGGATCAAAGTCATCTCCCCAAACGGGAAGTGCATGGTATCAGTTTCGCCATGATACCTTTCGACGAAGTAATTGACTGTCACATCATCACACTTCACATAATTTTCAACCAGAGCATATAGACCAGAATCTCTTACTAATGTTTGGACTGCTTCACATTCCAAAGACAAATATAAATCCCCTGCAGCTTGGTTTCGGCAAACACGCACATCCTTCTTGTGATCCTACAATTATGAGATAGTACGGTTAAAAGATTTAATATAAATACATAAGAATACATATGCACAAGATTAAAAAAATCTTACATAGGTTTGATAGATAGTACGAGCCCAAGAGTGCTTGTAGCCAAATAGAATTCTCGGATCGTGAGCTTCACCCCAAATTCTACCACGATCAAGGTCAGGTATCATGTCATCAACATGAGGAAGGTGGGAACCTTTAACTTTTACTTTGCCCGTGGCTTTGGCTTTGCCTTGTGTCGGTTGTTCACTTGGCCCACCAACTTCGCTTTGGCTTGTAAATTTACTTGGATGAACCTCATTATCTTCCTCCTCACTTCCCTCTTCTTCTTGCTCATACTGCTCAACTGTTGCAGTAGGTTCATTGATTACAAGTCGACTTCGGTCACCACCACTCTCCCAAGTTATCCCTCTACAATCAGCCCCAAAACACTTCCTGCGACCTTCTTCTTTGCCCCGGGGAGGCAGAGTCTTTGGAGTATCAAGACCGTCCTTCCTCCTTCTCTTAGACACATCATCTTTACTTTTTCTTTTCTTTAGCTTCTTTGGCTTTTGACCTATATCATAAGCACACAAAACGAATATAATATATCTCATTTTTAGTTTTAGTATCGGCATAAAAACATAGTAAACATTTATTGACGGTATTTTATACCGGCATTGAACTTTAACAATCGACAATGCCGGTACTAATTTGTAATTCTCCTGGATACCAAAAGTTTACTACCGGCACTTTCGAAATAAATCAAACCATGCCATAACTAAGTACCGGCATACAATATAACCCAGATATCTATGCCGGCACGGGTGATAAATTGATAGATGTTCCTGTAAGTTTTAAGTCTAGTACCGGCATACACGAATTATCATTAATCAATGCCGTAATTTAAAACCAGCATAGTATTCAACACATATTTATGCCGGTATATAATATTATGTTTCAGGGTTTGAAACCGGCATTGCATTCATCATAACATCTAAGACGTAACTAAAATACGGCACAGAATTCAACCTATATGGAATGCCGTAAATAAATACCGGCATAGTGCTCATGCTCAATTTAATACCGGAATTAACTGAAACTCAACTGTTTCGTTCATTATTCGCAATTTTAACCTAAACCCATTGCTATAAATCGATTCAAACACTCATAAATGAGTTCGAAATCACCTACCTTCTAACAGAAGCCATCTTTGTGAGCGGTTGATTGTCCTACAGCGTTGCTTCTTCTTCTTCTTGCTCTTGAGAAATCTTAGCAAGTCTTTGTTTTAATCTCTCCTCAATAGGCGATTATGAGTTCGATGGGGCTTTTGGTTTCTTTCCTGGAGCCATTGTTATGATTCGGGTAAGATAATCGATTTGGAATCGACGATTAATCGACGAAGAACGGTTGAAGAACGATGAAGAAAAATATAATTGCGAAACCTAAACCTAAGTATCTGCCGGAAATCAAATAGAAATGGGGGATATATTTTTTGGATTTTGGTTTTAATGTTTTTGGGAAAAGGGTATAACAGTCTTTTCATAAACATTTTTAATTAACCAAAGGACATTTTAGTACATTCATAACATTTGGTCACCCCTTAGCAGAAATCATGGGGTGGGGGAAGTAATCAATATACCCCAATTAGATTGAACATCCCCCAATTGCGCGTTCTTTCTTATTTATGTTTCCATTTTATTAATTTTCTTTCTCTGGTAATCTTGTCTTGTATAAGGCCTTTAAATGTTTAAAACTGCACGTTTGGTTAATATCCACTTACATGTATTATCTTCATCACTTATTTGTAGGTTGTTGGTTGCTACTTTTAAAGATGCTCGTCTGGATAACTATCTAATGTTGGTGTCTCTTCGATACTCTCAATGGATCTTCCATATTGTCATAGTTATTGTGATAACTTATCCTCAATCTACTCAAATATTGGACGAAGTTGTGGCAATGGTGTTGGGTTCATTCTAAGGGAAACTCCTATGGTATGGAGGTAAAAACATCCAAAACTTAAGGAGTATCCACATATATATGGATCATCAGTATTTAGTGGAGTCAAAATCCACCATGGGAAAGAAGAAAATTAAATCCATCTGGTTCCTTGGAGTCCAGATATACAAAAAAACAAAATCAAAAGAAATTCGGCCAAATCTTCCCGACCAGATGAGACGACTTTTAGTGTAATGTGGAAATGAGCAACACTTATGACTATTGCTAGTTCAGAAAAAACCGTTGCTATATGCTAATAGTGTATATAATTAAATCATTTGGAAAAAGTGAAACTCTTGTCCGGTCACTAAGTGGCCGGATCAACAAAATAAAAATTATTACATCCGGTCATTGAGTGACCGGATAAGAGAAAAAAATGAAAAAAGAAAATACATCCGGACAGTTAGTATCCAGATAGGGTATCCGGTCATCCAATTACCGGATGAACTACTCCATAAGGACCTCTTAAAATTTGTGGAGTACCATGTGGACTTCACAAACATATGCATGATAATTTCACCCATAGTGGCGTTTTTTGGTCCATAAGATGTGGTGTATCACAAAGATGTGGATGATTTTCTTGTCCATAGGATTTTACCTAAGCATACAGGTTCTGCTCCTTTTTTCCTAGCACTCTTATTTAAATTAAACATGGCATAATCTCATCAACATTCGGATGACATGAATCATTCACTCAATGATGCATTTGTTCATCATTCTGAGGAGATTAGGCAAGTTATTCAACACCCAAACCATGATATTGAACAACAAGTTGAAGTCTGGAAGAAACCGATCATTGGTAAAGTCTTAACTGAGAAGAGAATGTATCCTTATCAAGCAGAGGATGCTGCTCATCTTATTTAGCCTGATCTTATGTAAAAAAATTATTTGAGATGTCCTGCTCCTAATATTTTTGTTATCAAATTTGATGAATGAGATGATCTGAACTTTGTTTTAGTCGGTACTCCTTGGTCTCTAGATGGCAAGCTTTTTTATCATTCATAATTGGAACCCAACTATAAACTATAAAGAATTAGATTTTCAAAACCAAAATTTTTGGATTGCACTTACAAATCGTCCTTTAGAATTTATGAATTCAGTGGTTCCACGTCAAATGGGTGCTCTTATTGGAAATGTGTTAAAAGCTGTGTTGCAATGATACGGATACAAGATACCAATACGCTACTATGGTACACCAACAGAAAAATGAAAATACGGCGATACAACATACTCAATATCAATCAGTAGTAAATATATTATATATAAATCAGAGAAAAACAAGAGAAAGTCATAGATAATAAGTAGAGAAGAAGGTAAATCAGAGAAAGTTAGAGATATCAGATAAGTATTGAGTGGAGGAGGTAAAGACAGTTGTTGCTAAGAGAATATTTGATAAAATATCTCACTTTTTATTATTAATCTATAGAATCTAGACTGTTGTTGCTTCCTTGTGAAGCTTATCTGACTTTTGGAATTTTAAATAATAAAAACGATTATCTTCTATATTTCTACAGGGATTGAGCCGTATTAGTTTTGATTATTATACCCATGGAATGGTTGGTAGCTGTCATAATATTGAGATTGAAAACCGAATTGATTACCACTATAATATGATGATTGGTCTTGTGCTCCGTACATGTTATGTCTGTAAGGAAACATGACGAATCACAAGAACAAAATAAAAAAATCTAAAAACAAAAACAAGTTAAACAAATAACAAAGAAATTAACAACCGCTCCCCGGCAGCGGCGCCAAAATTTGATGCGTGCCGTAACCACAACAAATTAATTAAGATATTTCCCACTAATTAACTGATAATATAACGGTAGTAAGAGATCGTTCCCACAGAGAGCTATGTAATTGATATGTTATTTAGTTCAGCAAAAATAATAAAAGACAAAGGGGATTGTTTGATTAAAGTAAAATAAAAGAAAACAATAAGATGAAAAGATGATTAGGAGTCATTCGCCGTTACCAAATGTTGACTTGCATAGTATACTCGTTTACCTTTCGTAAGAATCATATATCACCAACCGTAGAATAGCAGCTAGCTCAGTGCTATCCCAAAAACTCCTTATACCACGGATACGGAAGCTCTCCAATATCAGATTATATCCAGCCGAACCACCAAGTAATAGCTCACTCAAGGTGTAATCCAACTGAACGCTTTAAGCTTTGTGAATTAGGTTGATCCCAGTAGTTAAACTCTTAGCTCAAGGTTCACTTGCTGACGTTGTTTTCACTTGCAATTGCTCCGCAGAATCCCTCTGTAAGGTCTTGCGATTTCTACTTGTGTTGAGAGTTGTTTGACCATTACACTTATCACCCAACTTCTACTAGTATTAGAATGATCAATATATTAATCCAATTATACACTTGGACAATCTAGTAATCAATCATAAACCCTAGATATAGAAAAGGCAATCGATAATATGAGAAAAACTTCGAATAAACTTGTATAATAATTAAGCTTCACGCCTGGAACATAGAATTCATCATAATCAATAAAATTTAGCTTCTCATGATTACACCGTTTCCCAGTTTCCCCCTAAAGGGGTAAACCCTAGGTTTTTAATGAAGTACAAAAGTGTATTGTGAGATGTAAAGATTATATTTCTAGGTCAAGAAGTGTTTCTTTTATAGTCTTCAAATTGTAGAAGTGCCCGTGCTCGAACCCCATGCTAAATTGGTTGCCAAACTTCACCAAATTTTCAAACTAAGTCACAGCCCAGGTCTGACCGTGTACAAGAGTTTCTCTAAACAGTCCTATGGGCCTGTGTCCAAAGCTAGAAAAGTCCGGCCCATGTAAATTTCTGCTGCTTCATGGCCTGTCAGTTCTGTGAAACTGACAGCCTTTATTTTCCTTCTCTCATTACGGCCGGACTTTCCCATACGTAAGTTTCTCTGTAACTTTGATATTTTTCTTATTTTCTTCAACGGCTAGGACTTCCCATACGTAAACTCTACTGTGTCTTTTCTCAACTTCACCTTTACTTTCCAATAACAGTCCATCATCACTGCCATGCTCCATCTTCTCATAAACCGGTGGCAACTATACCATTGAAACAGCAACGACCCCATTCTTTGTTTCTTCTCCTGTGGTTGATCAAAACCCATTAATCTTCATCGAAATCCCAGCAGCGTACTCTTCCTTCCAGCTACGTACAGCTTCATCATCTCTGCGATATTCAGCAAACTGCCAAGCTCTTTCTAGCCCCATTACCTCCGTCAACTACCAATGGCAGCAACGTACTTCCAGCATCTCTCTGCATCACAGACTCCATCGCTGCAGCTCTAAACTTCATGACCATTACTGCCATTATCTCTCGACTCCAACTCACTTCAGACCATCGTCATCTTTACCTGCAAGAACCACGAACAGCAAACTGTTCTTCACAGAACTATCGAGCTCTTGGTTCCTTGTTATTCACTGCCAAAAACTACTGACACCTTCCATTGATTCCGCTGATATATAATACTACCTGAAATCTCGTTCCATCGATATCTCAGTCTTCATTATCGTGCTCAATAGCATCCTTGACAGACTCGAACTCTCCATCACACCATTTAACAACAACAGCTCAGCTTCATCATTATAAAATAGCACATCTGCCCCTTTACCGATAATCACCACCATTGCCACTTCACGTTCCATCTCCCTTACTGCCACTTCGAGCTCTCCATATAATATCCATCCCAACAGCTCCATCAATCACCGTTCTCACTTCCACCAACTACAACCACCAAACTCGAGCAAAACCATCAATGGCCATCGTCTCTGCCAACGAACCACCTTCTAGCCATGAAATCTTCTCTTCACCATGCATTCTCCGTTGCTGTCAGTCAAGCCTAATTTCCATTATCCGAGATACTCATTTACCAGCTTCATTGTTTACAGCCATGGCAGACTCGAGTTATCCCTGTACTTGTCGTGAAAATGTGTTAAATAAGATGAGGTGCCTTGAGTAAAATATCTGGTGCTTTTAGTAATTCCGAGCATTCAACACTTTGAGTCGCTTCAAATGCCCATAAAATCTTCATACGATGTCGGAATAACTCCATTCCTTCGCCGTTGGCTTCGTCTTTTCGTTCTCATCGAGATGATAGCAAGAAATTCTCGATTTGGATGAGTTCCACTTGGTCTTTGGCCTTTCTCCATTTGTAACTAGCTTCTTTTATTGCACAATAAAGTGCAAAATTCACTTCTTTTGGATAATTCACCTAGCAAAACATAAATAAGAGAAAACAAGAGTAATATACAATAATTTGCACGAAACTAAGGAATTACTAGCATGGATTCGACACTAAATATATACAGAATATGCACTTAACACATACCTCGGCGGTCTTCTGAGCAAGTTTAAGCTTCCTTGCTAAATGATTTGCTCTTCGTTGAAGTTTGTTGACGTGCCTTTGTTTGTGTTTGAACTTGTAACACCTTGAAAGTTCATGACCCTTTAAAGAACAATATGAACACGTCAAACTAGGATAAAAATCAGGCTTTTGAGATGTGCAAGCAGCTAGGCACATGGTGGAACCTGAAACATTACAAACAGAGTTTCCAAAGGATGGGTCAACTTTATCTTCCAGAATAGTTGGATTATCTTCTGAAAGAATATCAAGATTGATGTATGTATTGCTACAATTATCAAAATTAATATTTTCACCAAGAACTGCAACACTTGATTTCTCGTCTTTATTAGAATCATAGTTGTCAGACATTTCATCAAGATTTGCTGCAAGACCTTTGTTCCCAGTGTATTTTCTACGATTTGGACACTCGTTTTCAAAATGACCAAATCCCTTACACTTAAAGCACTGAGGCATATCCTCATCATCAGTTTCATCAATATCCCTATTTTTAGGAGGAACACGATTATGAGGTTTGACTGATGCCTTAGGCATATATCTGGAGAACCGTTTACTTCTCTTCAGTAGAAGATCCCTAAACTATCTTGTGATCATCGATACTTATTTGTCAAGATCTTCATCTGATGAATCTGTCTCAGAGTGATCATCTTCAGAGATATACACTTTTTTACTTTTATCAAGTAATTTAGTGTCCTTTAGTGCTTTGAACGCAATATTCTTAGATTTGGATGAATGTTCATGATCAAAGATCTTAAGCTTTCCAACCAACGTATTTCTGGAGAGATTATCAAGGTTATTTCCCTCAACGATGGCATGCTTCTTATAATCGTATCTAGATGGCAGCAATCTGAGAATTTTCATCACAATGTCCTTTTCAGGAATAATCTTACCCAATGCAAAAGATGCATTAAGAATTTCAGACACTTTGTGATTAAACTCATCAAATGTTTCTTCATCTGCCATATGAAAGTTTTCCCAATCGAAATTAAGGTTTTGAAGCCTAACTTCCTTCTCACTGGTATTACCTTCAAATACGATTTCTAAGATATCCCAAGCTTCTTTAGACTTAGTGCAATTTGACACATGGTACTGAAAACTTGGGGTAATGGCATGTATGATGACATTCAAACAGTCGGAATTTTGCTTTGCAAAAAGTATAGCGGCAAGGCTGTATTCACCAATATTCTTGGGAACGTTTACATCTCCAACTGCCACAACGGGAGGATCATAGCCATTAACAACATATACCCATGATTGAAAATCACGCGCTTGAAGAAAAGCTCGCATAAAATTTTTCCACCATAAGTAATTAGAGCCATCGAAGACTAGTGGTACGTTTATTGAGATATTACCTCTATTCATAGAGTCATATCGCTACAAACACAGACTGATAAGGTCTTTAAACGTGTTTGCTTGCTCTAATACCAATTGAAATGGAGGGGTCTAACAACCACACCCAATATTTCGAATTAGTAATCTGTATGGACAAACTCCAATATACTTTCTAGAGAATCAACTAGACAGTCAGACTCAATCAAGATAAAAGTATATCAAAGAGTTTATATCTCTCTCACTTGATTTGATCTTTACTCAAGCAAATAGAAATCTACGAGTCTTTATCAAATACAAGGAGATAACTTGGATGGTACCAAAGACCAATATCCAAGTGTCAATCAATTTAAATCAACAACCAAAAGGTTGGATATTCTAATAGATTGAACAACGCACAACCTGTATTATTTCAACTATATAACAAACACAATGCGGAAAAGAAATAACATAGACACCAGAATTTTGTTAACGAGGAAACCGCAATTACAGAAAAACCCCGGGACCTAGTCCAGATTAAACATACATTGTATTAAGTCACTACAGACACTAGCCTACTCCAAACTAACTTCGGTCTGGATCGTAGTTGAACCCCAATCAATCTCATACTGATCCAAGGTACAATTATGCTCCTACGTCTCTGATCCCAGCAGGATACTACGTACTTGATTCCCTTAGCTGATCTCACCCACAATTAAGAGTTTCTACGACCCAAAGTTGAAGACTTTTATAAATAAATCTGTATCACACAGAAAAGTCTACAGTAATAGATAAATCCATCTCCCACGAATATACCTACGCGTTTTGTTCAGTCTTTTGATAAATCAAGGTGCACAGGAACCAATTGATAAACCAGACTTATATTCCCAAAAAATAGCTCAGTATTATCAATCACCTCACAATAGTCTTAATCGACGCAGCGAAAAAAGATATTTTGGAATCAGAAACGATGAAACGAAGATATTTGTGACTACTTTTTATCTTGCCTATCGGAGATAGAAATCTCAAGCCAATTATTACAATTGTACTCGTACGATAGAAACATCAAGATCAGATCACACAACTACAATAAAAGTAGTATCGGTCTGGTTTTACAATCCCAATGAAGTCTTTAAGTCGTTAACTTGGTTTAGAAGAAGAAACCAAAGGTTAAAGGAGAATAGACTCTAGATTAGCACATCTAGTATCACACAGAATGTGTGGGGATTAGGTTTCCCAATTGCCAGAGTTTTCCCTTATATAGTCTTTCAAATTAGGGTTTGCAATCAATGTTAGCTTAGTAACAAAGCATTCAATATTCACCATTAGATGAAAACCTGATTAGATTCAAGCTAATATTTGTCAACTGTTAGGTCGAAAACATAGTCTTTCAAATTAGGGTTTGTCAATTGTTCAATCGATTAGAATATCCGACCTATTGGTTGTTGATTTAAATCGATTGACACTTGGATATTGGTCTTTGGTACCATCCAAGTTATCTCTCTTTGATTTGACTCGCGAATTATATTTTCTTGAGTAAATCAAATCGAGGGATTTAGATAATAACTCCTTGAGTATTTTCTATTGATTGAGTCTAGTTGATTCTCTAGAAAAACAACTCGGAGTTATCCATACAGATTGCTAATCCAAATATTGGGTGAGGTTGTTAGACCCCCACTTTTTCATTTGGTATCAGAGCAGGCAAACACGCTTAAGACCTTATAAGTGTGTTTGTAGCGATTTGAATCTATGGACAGAGGTGATATCTCAATAAACATACCACCAGTCTTCGATTGCACTAATTACTTATGGTGGAAAATTTCTTTGCGCGCTTTTCTTCAAGCACGTGATTTCCAATCATGGGTATATGTTGTTAATGGCTATAATGCTTACGTTGATGCAGTTGGAGATGTAAATGTGCCAAAGAATATTGTGAAATGCACTCCTGCAGAGATTCTTGCTGCAAAGCAAAACTCCGACGGTTTGAATGCAATTATACATGCCATTACTCTAAATCTTCAGCACCATGTGTCTAACTGTACTAAGTCACAAGAAGCTTGGGATATCTTAGCAACCGTATTTGAAGGAAATACAAGTGAAAAGTAAGCTAGGCTTCAAAACCTTAGTTCCGATTGGTAAAACCTTCGTATGGCAGATAAAGAAACATTTGATGAGTTTAATCACAAAGTGTCTGAAATTATTAATGCATCTTTTGCATTAGGTAAAACTATTCCTGAAAAGGATATTGTGATGAAAATTCTCAGATCACTTCCATCTAGATACGATGCTAAGAAGCATGCCATCGTTGAGGTAAATAACCTAGATAATCTCTCCAGAAACACATTGGTTGGAAAGCTTAAGATATTTGGTCATGAACATTCATCCAAATCTAAGGATATTGCATTCAAAGAACTAAAGGACACTAAATTACTTGATAAAAGTAAAAAAGTGTATATCTCTGAAGATGATCACTCTGAGACAGATTCATCAGATGAAGATCTTGAAAAATTAGTCTCGATGATCACAGGATAGTTTAGGGATCTTCTATTGAATAGAAGTAAACGGTTCTCCAGAGATAAGCCTAATGCATCAGTCAAACCTCATAATCATGTTCCTCCTAGAAACAGGGATATTGATGAGACTGATGATGAGGATATGCCTCAGTGCTTTAAGTGTGAGGGATTTGGTCATTTTTCAAATGAGTGTCCAAATCGCATAAAATACACTGGGAACAAAGGTCTTGCAGCAACTCTTGTTGAAATATCTGACAGCTACGACTCTAATGAAGACGCGAAATCAAGTATTTCACTTCTTGGTGAAAATATTGATTTTGATAATTGTAGCAATACACATATCAATTTTGTTATTCTTTCAGAAGATAATCCAACCATTCTGGAAGAAAACATTGACCCTTTTCTTGGAAACTCTGTTTATAATGTTTCAGGATCCACTATGTGCCTAGATGCTTGCACATTTCAGAAGCCTAATTACTATCCAAATGTGACGTGCTCATATTGTTCATTAAAAGGTCATGAACTCTCAAGGTGTTACAAGTTCAAACACAAGCAAAGACACGTTAACAAACTTCAACTAAGAGCAAATCATCTAGCAAGAAAGCTTAAACTTTCTCAAAAGACCACAGAGGTATGTAAGATTTTATCTTCGTCTAAGAAGTTAGTTTCCAAGGAAAATCAAGATCATTTGAGAAGAAAGTATGGTCAAACTATTTTTATAGACAGAAGCCTGTGGATTCTCCACAAGAGGAAATTGGTGGACAAATTATAGTTCACCACAACGCAACTTGATTGTGTTGTTCTTAAAATCATGTCTCATGCACCTGATCAAAAGATACAATGATTGTGTACCTCTCAGGCTTTAGGAAAAGGTTTTTTTTGTTTTATTTTCTTATAAGTATTTTTCCTTTTTGTCTATCAAACAGAAGAAAGGGTACTATCGACAATTTTTCTCTTTATAGGGATAAGAGTTGATCGTCCACGAACCTGTTTTAGGTTTCGAACCCTACATTCCTTTTCCTTATCTAAAACCTCTCTTTATCTTAAGACTACATGTTAAGCTAATTGTGAATTCCTCTCACAAACCCATATGCTTATGGACACTCCAAGAATGACATCTTCTGATGAAAAAGAAGGTAATGTGATTGTTAAGTCATAAATCATGAAGGAAAAAGGAAAATCTCCATTGCCTCCAACCTTGAAAAGAAAAAGAAGAAATATGAGGAAGCCAAGAGTTGTTCCTTCAAATTCTCAGAAGTTTTCAGATGTTCTTGATGTGTTGAAGGAGCTGTGAAAGGAGATTCAACAAATAAAGGCTTTTGTGTATAAGACTCATGAGATTTAGAATGCCCTGGTTCGACAACAGCAACCAAAAAGGTTCATCGATATAAACTTCTTCCTCAATGAACCTTATGTTCCCATGGATGTTGACGACAAGGAGTTCAGGGACGATAATTAATTCTTCAAAGGTCTTAATGTCTAGTAAATCTTCTATTGTTTCTCTTTTATTTAGAAGAATAACTAGTGTTTTGGAATAGCCATTATTGTGATTACACATAGCTATATCCAATGTTTTCATCTTCTTGTTTTTATTCTAAGTTTGTTTGGAAGATGATGGTTGCAGTATTAATCTTTACGGTTTTATATATTGTAATATTTTGATGGGATATATTGTTTACGTCCGTGAACTTGATTGTCCCATGTTTTGTCAAAAGTAAAGTTGTTCATGAATTGATATGCAAATATTGATAAAAGGATGAATAGACTTTTGACAAACACAAAAGTTAAGCCTATATTGTCAATTGTTGATGTAAGATAGGTTAAAATCTTTTGTGATTCAAGGATTATGTCTATTGTGTGTCATTGTGCAAATGGTGATGGAAACATATAATTAATCCTTGTATTATCCATGGTATAGAGCCTTATTGATCCATATTATTATGTATTACCGTGAAGGCTCCATTATGTGTCTTATGTTGAGCACGATACAACTAAGTCGATTCCTTATTGGCATGGTTGGTTGTTCCATGAGATGCTATATGTTGAGTATTAAGAACTAAATTAATCAACTTGTGTGGTTATTTAGTTTGTATTCCATAAGTTTACTTATGTTGAGTACATTTACGGTTAAGGTTGTCATATCCTATGATAATCTTAGTCGGGGTTCCATAATCTCTTATGTTGATCCCAAATGAACTAAATCAATCATCTAGTACGTTTATTTAGTTAGAACTCCATAAGCTTTCATATGTTGAGCATGATTGATTGAGTTAGTTATTTCATGATTAACTTAGTCATCGCTCCGTAAAATTTCTTATGTGAGTTTTAAATGATTGAATTGATTACTTTTGTGATTAGTTTAATTGAGTAATCCGGTTAGATTAATTATGGGTTTACTTGTGAGTAATCTAATCTATGTATGAAGTCTCCATAAGTTTTTTTGTGTTGAGAATATTTAGTCAAATTAATCTTGGTTCGCTTTGGTTAATTTGATTGAATATTTCTTGTTGGATTCCAAATTCATACTTGTATGCAATTTGTTGAGTCTAAAGAAATCCTTCTTTTGTTTTGAAATTAAGGTCGCTCTTGTTGTTCCTTAGGGGATGACATTTTATGGGGGAGAGTTCTTTTGAACTTGTGCTTAATTGCCAAATCTTTGTGGGTGTGGGGAGTGCGGATGTGGAATATTATAGGGGTTATCTTGCATCTTTATAAACTCCTTGATGAATGCATTTAGTTTCGGCTTTATGATTGCATCTAAACAAGATGATACATATTTACCTTTGGTCATGAAATGTCTCTTACAGAAATTTCATTAGGATCCCGTTCTTGTACCTTTGCCAATTTTATTGACAAAAAGGGGGACAATTAATTGTAGTTCACACTACAAATACATATGGTTTTCGGATCATTATGTAAGGGGGAGTGGTTTCCATGTGAGATGGAGTATTGACTAAGGGAGAGTGAAGTATCACCATAGTATTGTTGTTGAAGTTGTAATGCAATTGGACTTTGACGCTATGTAATAATACTATGACACTGTATAACAATGATTGAGAACCGATGCTTTTTTCATTGTTATAGCTATGGATTTTCAACAACGATTATGCTAAACTTACAACCTTTGGGATCATTGGACTACTTGGAAATGATGAAGATTTCGAGTATTGTTGAAGATTAGACATGTGGAATAGGAGCTACAAAGTTTATTGATATATTTTTTGTATTCCGTTGCCACTAAAATTGACAAAGGGGGAGATTGTTCGCATGCGTTGCTATCTCAAGCATGTTTGTCAATGTTAGTGATCAAAACTATAAAGTCTTGATTTCTAGTCTACTATAGCTAAGGTCTCGAACTAGGATAGAAAGTGTAGTTGAGCTCAAGAACTCCATGGCAATCATCATACAAGACGAAGGATTACTCAAGGAATTAGTGGATCTTCATCGACTAAAAGGTATGTGGAGACTTGAACTTATCTATCACTCAAAAGTCTATCTACTCTATATCCTATCTTGAGACAAAAGTCGTTTTACTATATAGACTAAAGATATGCACATGTGACATTTTGAGATGAGTATATCTCGCTTATCTATTTCTAGAAATGTGTGTTGGTAAAGCTTTCTCTTTAGCCAAGTTCATCTTTGCGTAGTGACGAAAGTCATGTTATGTTTCAATCGTTGTGGAAATTGCCCTGACGAAAACTAGTTCGTGAATAACAACTATATGACGTCCTATGAGAATGTTTCAATGATTGAAATGAGAGTTTAGACAATATAACCATTGGGGGATATAAACATTGTTGTGGTAACACATATATGTATTAGTCCTTAGCACTTGAACCGAAGTTTGCGAACTTTGTTGATCAAGTAAAAACCGGAACTTGAGCAGTCAACCCAGTCCGCAAACATGCGTAGTTCTCGAACCCGAGAATTTCTGCTGGAGTTTGTGAACTTCAACCGGTTATGTGAGTCCGCAAACTTGAGTGGTTATGTCTAAAAACGATGTTCGTGAACTTATTTAAATTATCTAAGGAATGCTATTGCAAACCGTGGCTTTATAGTTCATGAATCGATTCGAGTGAATCACATCATTTTTGCTTCAATTGTGTCTTGTGTAGTACATAATATCTCATAGCAATTGAACAACTCTCTAACTAGTTCATTTGAGTCATTTGGACTAGTTATGGTGAAGAAGAATATGGTTGATATGAAAGTTATCATTTGGCTAACCATTTGGTTGACTAATATTAAACCAACTATTGTACATGTTTGGGTACGGTTACACAAACCCAAAATCGTCAAGTACATGTGTGTATGTCAAGATAAGTTTTCGATCTAACGGTTAAGAGATATTAGCTTGTATCTAATCAGGTTTTCATCTAACGGTGAATATTGAATGCTTTGTTACTAAGTTAACATTGATTGCAAACCCTGATTTGAAAGACTATATAAGGGAGAACTTTAGTAATTGGTAAACCTAATCCCCACACATTCTGTGTGATACTAGTTTGCTAAGCTAGAGTCGATTCTCCTTTAACCTTTGGTTTTATTCTTCTAAAACCAGGTTAACGACTTAAAGACTTCATTGGGATTGTGAAGCCAGACCGATACTACTTTTCTTGTAGTTGTGTGATATGATCTTGTTGTTTCTATCGTACGAGTACGTACAATTGTAATAACTGGCTTGATATTTCTATCTCTGATAGGCAAGATATAAAAGTAATCACAAACATCTTCGTCTCATCGTTTGTGATTCCATAATATCTTTTTTTCGCTGCATCGATTAAGACTACTGTGAGGTGATTGATAAAACTGAGCTGTTCTTCGAGAATATAAGTCTGGTTTTATTGATTGGTTCCTGTTCACCTTGATTTATCAAAAGACGGAACAAAACTCATAGGTTTATTCATGGGAGACGAATTTATCTATCTTGTAGACTTTTCTGTGTGAGACAGATTTATTTGTTAAAGTCTTCGACTTTGGGTCGTAGCAACTCTTGGTTGTGGGTGAGATCAGCTAAGGGAATCAAGCGCAAAGATATCCTCTTTGGGATCATAGGCGTAGGAGCATAACTGTACCTTGGATCAGTGTGATATTGATTTGGGTTCAACTATAGTCCAGGACCGAAGTTAATTTGGAGTAGGCTAGTGTCTTTTAGCGGCTTAATACAGTGTATGTTTAATCTGGACTAGGTCCCGGGGTTTTTCTGCATTTGCGGTTTCCTCGTTAACAAAATTCTGGTGTCTGTGTTATTTGTTTTCCGCATTATATTTTTATATATTTTAAATAATACAGGTTATGCGTTGTTCAATCGATTAGAATATCCGACCTATTGGTTGTTGATTTAAATCGATTGACACTTGGATATTGGTCTTTGGTACCATCCAAGTTATCTCTCTTTGATTTGACTCGCGAATCATATTTGCTTGAGTAAATCAAATTGAGAGATTGAGATAATAACTCCTTGAGTATCTTCTATTGATTGAGTCTAGTTGATTCTCTAGAAAAACAACTCGGAGTTGTCTATACAGATTGCTAATTGAAATATTGGGTGAGGTTGTTAGACCCCCGCTTTTTCAATTATTCACAAACCATTTTTTGTCAGAGCAATTTTCAAAGTGATTGAAACTTAACATGACTTTCGTCACTAGGTAAAGATGAACTTGGCTAAAGTGAAAGCTTTACCAACATATATTTCGAAAAATATATAGGCGAGGTAAACACGGCTCGAAATACAAAATGTGTATAATCTTATCCTATACAGCAAAACGACTTTTGTCTCAAGATATGAGATAAATATACTTTCGAGTGATAGATAAGTTCAAGTCTCCACATACCTTTTAGTCGATGAAGATCCACCAGTTCCTTGAGTAGTCCTTCGTCTTGTATGCTGATTTCCATGGAGTTCTTGAGCTCAACTACACTTTTATCCTAGTACGAGACCTTAGCTATAGTAAACTAGAAATCAAGACTTATAATTTTGATCACTAACATTGACAAACATGCTTGAGATAGCTACGCATGCGAGTTCGACCGAGCAATGCTCTAACAATTTTAAAGATAAAGATTTACTCTATGATTAATTACCTACCAGAGGCACTTGGATATGGCAGAGTCTTCTTTAGGGCTACTAATTATAAGAAAACATTATATATGGATTGTTGGTGATAGTTGTTCTATTAATCCTTGGAAGCATAAATGGTTATCTAACTCAACTATTGAACCAGTAAATATAAGAATTGGTCATTCCACTACCACTCTAAATTAAATTATTGATAACTAGCAGTGGAACCTGGATCAGATTCAATAATTTTTCATGCAGGAGAAAATCAAGCATATTCAACAAATCAGGTTATTTCCAAACACTAATGATTTAATTAAGTGTCTCTCACCAGATTTGGACAATTCACTATAAGTTCCACATATCACCAACTAATATTGCAATAACATCAATCATAGCATTCCATTACACCATCTTGTTAGAGTACTGCTCGGCCGAACTCGCATGCATTGCTATCTCAAGCATGTTTGTCAATGTTAGTGATCAAAACTATAAGTCTTGATTTCTAGTCTACTATAGCTAAGTTTCAGACTAGGATAGAAAGTGTAGTTGAGCTCAAGAATTCCATAGAGAACATCATTCAAGACGAACAACTACTCAAGGAACTGGTGGAACTTCATCGACTAAAAGGTATGGGGAGACTTGAACTTATCTATCACTCAAAAGTCTATCTACCCTATCTACTATCTTGAGACAAAAGTCGTTTTGCTATATATACTTTGACTATACACATTTGCTATTTCGAGCCGAATTTATCTCGCCTATCTATTTCTCAAAATATGTGTTGGTAAGCTTTTGCTTTGACCAAGTTCATATTTACCTAGTGATGAAAGTCATGTTATGTTTCAATCACTTGAAAATGGCTTTGACGAAAAATGGTTTGTGAATAACAATTATATAACGTCCTCTAAGAATGTTTCAATAATTGAAATGAAAGTTTAAATTATATAACCATTGTTGGATATAAGCAATGTGTGGAAACACATACTTGTATAAGTCCTTATTTCTTGAACCAAAGTATGCGTACTTTGTTGATCAGGAAAACAGGAACAAGAGTCCGTAAACCCAGTCCGCGTACTGTTGGAGGTTCTTTTCCCAAGATTTTTTTCTGGCATTTGTAAACTTGTTACAAACTTATTCCGGGTACTTAAGTGCGCGTACCAAGTACGCGTACTTAAGTTGGTTATATCTAAAAACGATTATTCGTGAACTTATACTTATATTAACTAAGGAATGCAAGTTTGCAAACCGTGGCTATAAAGTTCATGAATCGATTCGAGTGAATCAAATCGTTTTTGCTTCGATTGTGTCTTGTATACTTCTATAAGATCTAAGCAATTAAACAACTCTCTAAATAGTTCATTTGAGTCATTTGAACTAGTTATGGTGAAGAAGATTATGGTTAATATGAAAGTGCTCATATGGCTAACCATTTGGTCAACTATTGTTGAACCAACAAATGTACATGTTTGGGTACGGTTACACAAACATAAAAACATGCATTTCATTTCTGTGTAACAAGCTAAGTTTTCGATCTAACGGTTGAAATATATTAGCTTGAATCTAATCAGGTTTTCATCTAACGGTGAATATTGAATGCTTTGTTACTAATCTAACATTCATTGCAAACCCTGATTTGAAAAACTATATAAAGGAGAACTCTAGAAACTAGGAAACCTAATCTCCATACCTCCTGTGATACTATTTGTATTATCTAGAGTCGATTCTCCTTTAACCTTTGGTTTCTACCGAGACCCTGTAGGTTAACGACTTGAAGACTTCATTGGGATTGTGAAGCCAGACGGATACTACTTTCTTGTAGTTGTATGATTTGATCTTGCTGATTCTATCGTGTTGAGTTCAATCATAACGATTGGCTTGAGTATGTCTGATATGCAAGATACAAAAGTAATCACAAACATCTTCATCTCATCGTTTGTGATTCCACAATATCTTCTTTCGACGCGTCGATTAAAATTCTTGTGAGGTGATTGATAATACTGAGCTGTTCTTCGGGAATATAAGTCTGGTTTATCAATTGGCTCCTGTGCACCTTGATTTATCAAAAGACGTAACAAAACTCGTAGGTATTTCTGTGGGAGACAGATTTATCTATTACCGTAGACTTTTCTGTGTGATACAGATTTGTTTATTAAAGTCTTCGAATTTGGGTCATAGAAACTCTTAGTTGTGGGTGAGATCATCTAAGGGAATAAAGTGTGTATTATCCTGCTGGGATCAGAGACATAAGGAGCATAACTGTACCTTGGATCAGTGTGAGAATGATTGGGTTTCAACTACAGTCCAGACCGGAGTTAGTTTGCAGTAGGCTAGTGTCTGTAGCGGCTTAATACAGTATGTGTTCAATCTGGACTAGGTCCCGGGGTTTTCTGCATTTGCGGTTTCCTCGTTAACAAAACTTTTGGTGTCTGTGTTATTTCTTTTCCACATTATATTTTGTTTTGTTATATAATTGAAATATCACAGATTGTGCGTTTGAATCAATCAATTGGGAAATCCAACCTTTAGTTATTGATTGAAATTGATTGATCCTTGAACATTGGTCTTTGGTACCGTTCAAGTGATTTCTCTTGTATTTAATTAGACTCGCATATTTCTATTTGCTTGAGTAAGAATTGAATCGAGAAATAAAGATATAACTCTTTGATATAATTTATTAAGATTGAGTCTAGTTTATTCTCTTAAAAGTATATTGGAGTTAGTCCATACAGATTGCTAATCGAAATATTGGGTGTGGTTGTTGTACCCCCGCTTTTTCACATCTATTGAAACCTTCTGGCTTAAATTATGGCATCTAAAACTACCGTATAAACTTAAGTCATAATATCCTTTCTGTAGCTACATTGTGTTCAAACATTCTTGAGATAAAAATATGCCATGTCCTCATCATCCAGTGCATTTTTGCTCGAGCGTTTTTTTTAAAGTATATTATTCATTACAAACTATCTATAAGCAATATTCAAGAGTGGTTACAATCGTGGACTAATGGGTAGATCCTATCTCATTCAAACAGTCTTCACCGGTTCATTTGATTGTGGTTACCTCCTGGCTGATATGAAAAACTCAATGTTCCTTTATCTTTCAATACATTAAACATAATCCCACTAGTACAGTTCATTGCATATATTACTTTTGCAATTCATATCATATAGACATTTCCTTAAATCATGTCGTACATACTCATAGGTCTACGTTTCAGGATATGCACTGGTCACCTCCTCCTGCAGGATGGGTTTCCATTTATGTGGATGCTTCTATGGGTAAAACTAATCATTCTTCTGGTTTGGGTATGGTTATTCCCAATGATGCAGAAGAGTTCTTAGTTGCCAAATTAGCTATCTCACTCAAAGCAAGATATATTGATCAAGCAGAAGCATTAGCATTGTTAGAAGGTATGTAATAGGCTCGACAACTAAACTTTAAAGTTATTGTACAAAACAATAATAAAGGTGTGACTGAAGATAATTCCCCATATCATAGTTGCCGAAAACAAGATCCCAATCTCTTCACCCACATTAGAGCTATGATATCTTCTTTTGCTTCCTGTGTTGTTGTTTTCGTACATAGGGTGTGTAATAAACCAGCAAATCCGCTGCCAAAATTTTCTCATAAGCATATGTATACAAGAGTGTGGTTTGTACATTCTCCTAGGGTCCGTTTAACACCAGCGGAGTTCAACTTCTAGGTAGTTCAAACAACCTAGAAATTCAATTTCCTTGGTCCAAAATATGTTGTTTGGCATCAAAATTGAATTGCTGGAAAATAATCCATCACCATCTTCTTCGGTCACCAACTGCTTTTTATTCAATTAATCAAACTGTTTCAAAAAAAATAAAAATTAATCAAACTCATCTTCTATCCAAATAATCAAAACCCTAATTTATCCAAGTCATTTTCAATATCATCGTATTCAACCATCAAATCTATTTTCCACTTGAAACCCATCTTCCATTCAGTTAATCAAAACCCTAATTCCTCAAATTCATTTTTGATATCACCAGATTCAACACCAAATCCATCTTCCACTTGAAACCCATCTTCTATTTCATTAATCAAAACCTTAATTTTTCTAATTCATCTTTTTTTTATACCAAAAAACCTTAATTTTTATTAATAAAAAGGTTGCAAAAACATTACAAAAGAACAAAAGAAAACATGGCTAAAAGGAGGACCACATGTCCAAGGCCCAAAATATGACAAAGTCTACTATTAGCCTAGATTACAAGGATATCATAGCATGTTTACTCAAATCTATGATAAGGAGTATCAGGGACCTCCATCCTCTGCATATTTGCAGGTCTTGTTAAGAAGTGCATCACTTGTTTTATTTGAAGATGGCACCCTTTCTTTGCAAAAAAATCAGCAGAGAAGTTAATTTCCATGTACACATGATTAAAATGAATCTCCTTTAAACATTTTCATACCATTTCCCATCTAGCCAGAGCAAACCAGGGCAAGGTGCTTGTTGAAAAGACTGCAATTGCATCTTTAGAATCAGCATTCACAATAACCTGCAGCATATTATGTTGAACAGCCAATTCTAAAGCACAAAGAATTCCCATTGTTTCAGCCACAAAGTTGGTAGTAATACCAAGACCTCCACTTTCTGCAGCAGTGAAATGGCCATAGTAATTTCTAATAATAAATCCATACCCAGAGTAACCAGGATTACCTCTTGAAGCTCCATCACAGCACATCAAAATGAAATTCTCCTTAGGTAAATGGAAGAAACATTCAATGATTCTAGGTTGTTTTAGTTTCCTGTACTTCAGCTCAAAGAAAAGAATAATAGAAATATCATATCTGGAGTTGTTAGTGTATCCCTTAAGCCTTACTTCACAATCTTTCACCATTATGAGTATACTTTTTTTTTGGATTTATCACATTTGGGGTCTCATTGTCAAAGCAGATTTTGTTCCTTATGAACCAAATATTAACCATAACATTGAAGGCTGCAATAAACCAAATCTCCTGAACCACTGAACTTCTTTGTTTACAGCATTCTATAATTTCTTCAAAAGATTTTGGATTCTTAAAAGCAAAAATACCACCAAGCCAATTCCAGAGAATCCGACCATATTTGCACTCCCATAATAGGTGACTCATGGAATCTTGATATTCATTACAAATAAAGCATCTTGAAACTAACTGAAAACCCCTTTTATTTAGATTTTCATTTGTGGCACAAGCACCCCTAGTGATTTTCCAAATATTGCTGCAGATTGATGGGTGAACACACTTTTTCCAAATATGTTTATACCATTTAAGTCTAGGAAAAGATTTTCTAATGAAAGAAACTGCACTGGCCACAGAAAACTTACCATTTTGAGCAACAATCCACAGTAATTTGTCTTTACCAGGCATAATGATTGGAAAGTCAGAAGTATTGAAAAATTGAATCATCTCCTCAAGGATTACCCATTTGTTATCAACAATTAAATTACTGACCTTCATATGGATATGATGTTTGATATAATCATTATCTGGGAAGAGAGTGATGATACTTTGTTCCATAATCCAATTGTCCCTCCAAACATAAATTTTCTCACCATTACCCACAATCCATCTAATATGATCAGAGAATTTTTGTAAGATCCATTTGATTCCAGGCCACACAGAAGATTGTCTATGATAAGAAATCAAGTAGTCATGTTTATCTCTATATTTTGCAAGAAAAAATCTAGCCCATTCCTCATCTGAGTTTAAAATCCTCCACAATAGTTTCATCAACAAATCTTTATTAATGTCTTCAAATTTTCTTAAACCAAGACCACCTTCTTCTACATGAGAGAAAACTTGATCCCAAGAAACTGTCACACACTTCTTTTCTTCTGCATTTCCACTCCAAAGAAAGTTGCGAATAATTCTTTCACAGGCTTCTATCACTTTCTTAGGCCACTTGTAAATAGACACTGTAAAGGGGAATGCTACTTAATACAAATCTTATAAGAGTTATTCTTGCTTGGAAAGCTAACAATTTACCAATCCATGCAGCAAGCTTTCTTTGTAGCAGTTCCACAAAAGACCACAGATGTTCAGATTTAATTCTCCCTTGAACCAGCATGACCCCTAAATATTTATCAGGAAAAACTGATAATTTCATATTCATAAATTCAGCAATTTGGTTACCTCTTAAGATAGAAGTACCTCCAATAAAGCACTTGCTTTTAGTAGCACTCACTGTTTGTCCAGAAGCTTGTTGATATTCAGTTAAAGTATGCTTTAGATATTGAAGACTTGTTTTACTACCATTACAAAAGATGAAGATATCATCTGCAAAAAACAAATGTGAAGGATGTATACCATTTCTAATTACCATTGGATTCAAGTTGCTCTCCTGAATTGATTTAAGAAGATTCTTGCTAAGAACATCAGCTGCAATCTCATATAAAATGGGAGATAGGGGATCTCCTTGTTTAAGGCCTATGCATACACCAAAATACCATACTGGACCACCATTAGGCATTATAGAAATTTTTGTAGTTTTGAGAAAAACTAGAATCCATTTACAGAACTTGGATGAAAAACCAGATTTCTTCAGAACAGCCAAGAGATAACTCCAACTCAAAGTATCATATGCTTGTGAGATATCAATCTTAAAACCATCATTCTCTCCCCTTCTTTTAGTGTTCATCTCATTAACTAGTTCAGAAGCTAGAAGTACTTGTTCATGAATATTTTTTCCCTTGACAAAAGCACATTGTTGAGGAGACACTAATTTATGCAGCAAAGTACTCAATCTTACTGTGATAATCTTTGTAATAATCTTGAAGAAAAAATTACTTAAGCCAATGGGTCTAAACTTATCAGCCCTATTAGCACCCTTTGTTTTAGGCAGAAGTACAAGAAAGTTTGAATTAACTCCAGGAGGAATCACTTGAAACTGCCAGCAATAACTTACTGCTTTGACCAAATCCTCTTGAATAATATCCCAAGAAAATCTATAGAAAACCCAAGTGAATCCATCTGGTCTAGGAGATCCATCTTGATTTAAATCAAATACTACATTTCTAATTTCATCTTTAGAAGGGATAAATTCTAAAAAAGCATTATCATCATCATTAATCACTTGAGGTATAGCATTTAAGATAGTATCAGAAATTTCCACAGCTTGCTCTTTGAATTTTTCTGAGAAGTAACTGATCAAATTAGAAGCAATCTCATTCTTATTTGTTATCAGAAACCCTGAGGAATCCTCCAGCTCAGCAATAGTATTTCTAGCTTGTCTTAATCTGATGGAAGTATGAAAATATGAAGTATTAGCTTCTCCAAATTTGATCCAATTTATCCTTGCTTTCTGACTTAACATAGTATGATAATTCTGTGCTGCCATATCTCTCACACCCCTTGCTGTAATATACTGATTTAGAAGTTCTAAATTTTGAGGATCAACATCAGATAGAATATTTGTTTCCATCACCTTCTTCTCAGCTTCACTTAAAGCAACCTGAACATTTCCAAAAACCTCACAATTCCATTTTTTTAGAATGTTTTTCAAATGTTTTAGTTTAGACATAAAAATTTATATAGGGTTACCCACAAAAAGTTCTTTCCAAGCATCAGTTAAAACTTGTGGAAAACCTGAATAAGAAATCCACATTTGTTGAAACTTAAAAGGACAGTTTAAAGGCTTCTGGATTTCTGCATTTGAGCTAATGAGAATACTATGATCTGAAATGTCCCTTGTAGTTACATGATATTTCCACCCTGGATATTTCTCTAACCATTGTGAATTAAACAAAATTCTATCCAAATTACATAGTATTCTTTTCCTTCCACATCTTCCATTAGACCAAGAAAAATGAAGTCCAGTTTTTTCAGCATGTAAGAGATCACAACTATCAATCATTAAAATCATCAACAGAAGAAGTATTTGGAACTATGACACCCTTTTTTTCATCTAAAGTAGAAATTGTATTGAAGTCACCCATAATTATCCAAGGTTTATTTGACACACTGAAAGGAACCAACTCAGTCCATAATGTTCTCCTGTTAACCCTTAAAACATCAACATGGATTCCAGTTACCAAAACACCTCCTACCTCCACTGTAATGCTTTTTCTAGAAGAATGAAGTACTATAGGAGAAGCTATTGAATTATTCCAAAATAGCCAAAGATTGTCTTTCCTATCATCTGTTTTATTATGAATTATTTTCTGACTCATATCAGGCAGGTTTATTCTGTTACTAGACTTATAATAAATTTTTGGTTCTGCTATAAAAACTAAAGAAGGATTATGTTGTAAAAATTATATTTCTTAGTTTATCTTTGGCCTTTTGTCTCTTAAGGCCTCTGATATTCCAAAAAACAAGTCTCATATTAAGAAGAGGGGTGGGGAGGTGTGGGACTCCCATCAAATGACACATGTTTCAAAAGAGATCTTCTAGTTATTCTAGTAGGTGGAGCAGCCTTAACAGTTTTTGCTGGAGGTTTCTTCTTTTCAATGATGGTGTGTTTTGTGAGAACAGAATGTTCAACAGAAGAAGAAGGCTTCAAAATAGTAATTGGTTGTGATACAGAACTGATATTAAGCAGAGTAGAAGTGTTTACCTATTTAATTTCTCCATCCTCCGAGCTTGAATACTCAATAGAATCTTCCACTTCAGCAATATGATCAAATTTATTGAATGAAATAATAGCTGTAGAGTCAGAATTAAGCTCACCAGGTTGAAAAATATTCTTAATACCACCACTATGTTTCCCACTTTCATTAGTAGATACAGGTACATCAGTAGGACTTTGAAACATATTGGGAAACTGAACCAAATTAATAATAGAAGAATTATCTGAATTTGCTGTAGAATCAGTTGCAGTTTTTTCGGGAGATGGACAGATATCAAAACCAATAGGATTTGCCTTTTTATGTTTAACTCGCCAAGCATTTCTTTTAAGAACAGGAGTAAAACCATCAACATCTACAGGATTTTTTACATGAGTATCCTTCTTCTTTGATCTACATTCCACCACTAAATGTCCCACCACCTTACAATGATCACAAAACTTAGGAATTCTAGGAATATGAACTTCCTGTTCAAAACTGCCATACTTTGTGTTGATTAAGATATGGTTTGGAATGTGTTGTGCTAAATCAACTTCAACAAGAACACTAGTATAATAACCAACCTCACGCTTCAGGGTAATTTCATCAACCTTAATAGCTCTTCCCAATCTTTCACCTAAGTCTAGAAGAATTTTTTCTTTCCAATACTCCATACCTAGACCAGGAAAACGAACCCACACAAAGGCAGTAGTGGATTAGTAATGACTTGGATTAAAATTTGGTTCCCATTCTCTAAGTTTCAGGGTTTGAGATTCTATTATCCAATAACCCTTCCAAATATAATTCATATCATTCTCATTATCAAGTTTGATGATAAAAAATCCCTTACCAATGGGAATAAGTTGAGATGTACCTGTAATTTTCCAATTCATCTTCAATATCACCGGATTCAACCATCAAATCCATCTTCCACTTGAAATCCATGAACATCAACATCATCAGATTAATCTCCTCATCGAACAATAGACTTGATGGCAACTGATCCATCTTTCTCCCTTCCATCGCAGAAACAACACCCTGATTCTTTCATGTTTTCCCATGAACTCAGTCAATTTTTTTTCAGAAACAGGAGAAAAGAATAGAAGGTGATGGGGAAAAAAAGGAAAATATTGGAAATCTTATGGAGCAGGGTGTCGACTTATTTTCCACTGATGGAAAGAAAACAAGTTGACTAGAAAACAAAATCCACACTAAAAAAAATGCGCCAAACACGATAAAATGTAATACCTTACCTCCCCCAACTCCACTCCGCCCCAAATCCATCGGTGACAAACGCACTCCTAATTTAGTCAGGGGGCAGCTTCTACTTGACGGAAGCTACCTTGTAACTGCTCGTCTGCTCTTAATGCTCTTATGAATAAAGATACAAAGTTCACAAACAAAAAAAAAATACCACCGTCAGATGATATTACCTTGAAGCCAAAGAAATCCTCCCTAGATTCTAATCGCGCCGATTCCCGACTGGATTTGAAGTAGTATGAAGATTTTGTAATATTCTGTGAAGTAGCTTTTCCAGTGCTATCTCTTGTAGTGACGCCATTTTCATCTTTTAGGGAGACTATATTGTTACGTGTTTTTCTTTTGTTTGCCTTAGCATGATGATATTTAGTATTTCTATCCATTTCTAGATAGAATTCATCTCTTGAAAGTCACTTTGGATTTGATGTGTTCAATCTCCTTTTCTACTTGAAGTATTTGCTTTGATTGGAATTTATGTTTGGAGAGTGCTGTTGAATTGTGTTGATGAAGGAGATCTATGTTGCTTTGTATATTTCCAAATTTATTTCTGTTCCATTTTGAGATATATTTTCCTCGTAAAGACTTTTTTTAGAGAGTTTATAAGCATACGAGCCATTAACTTCTTGAGACAGTTAGCAATTTCATCTTTAAGGGTATTGTCCTTCTCATAACATTGGAAGTATCTTATCATTATTTAGGAGAAGTCGTGTAAATTGATCTGATCCCAAAAATGAAGAAGTTAGAATCTGAGAAATATATAAACCAATCATTGTTAACTATAAGCCTTGACGACGTACCATGAATGTTGCTCGAAAGTGAAGGAACGTCCTGAATATCCCAAGTCATCTAATCCAAGATCATGAATAAGTTTGACAAAAGGTGAATCTCTTAAGAAGAACTCCAATTTGCGTATTATTAAGTACTTGTATGTGTAGAAACAGATCCATGAACATGTAATCTATCTTCGTTTAATACCAAATTCAAATCACCCATGACTACCCAAATCCGTAATCGTTTAGAGGGATCAGTAAACAATTGATTATCCAAGGCATGCACAATATTAAAATGAAAGCCATCCTTCCAAAGAAGGATTTAACCCCCCTAGACGCAATGAGTTTTAATTTGGGTAATTGTATTGCCTAATAAACTTTTTTCATTTTGAGTTCTCCTATTTTAGCTTCGATATAAAAATTATGAGGTCATAACTATAAATCATATCTTTGAGGTGGTCTCTAGTTTGTTTCTGCAGTAAAACCTCGACAATTCAAAAAGCGAAAACTCTCATGCTAACTTAATAATGATAAATAAAAAAAGTTACAAAAATAAAAAAGTTCACAAACAAAAAAAAAATACTCATCCATTGCTATCACTTCCATTGTTTCAAAGATTTGAATTTTTAGAGGGTATTATGATATGTTCAACTTCCCTTTTCTAACTTGCCTCGAAAGAATTCAACACATTCAAGAACCCGATTCACAACCCTATTTACAAGGGTTTATAATTTTCCCGATCTGAACTTCTTCTTCTCCTCCTCCTCTCATTTGCTAAACCCTTAATCATTTTCTTCAAAACCAATGTCTCTTCTCTGAAACCCCCTTTCAATCGGACATACTATAAATCCTTAAATCAATGTTTGCATCAAAAATCACCACTTGTGCAGCAGCTTTAACTGTTGCGGCTGCTACTGCTACATTAAATAATTCTGTTTACGCTGATGGAGCTTTCCGATTCTCTCCGTTTTTTTCATCTTCGTCGTCTTCACAGAATAATGGAACAACTGACTCAAAGGATAAAACATCGTCCGTGGATGATGAACCAAAGGGGGGTTTTGACCCTGAGTCGTTAGAGAGTGCGGCTAAAGCTCTTAGAGAGATTAATAATAATCGATACTCTAAAGAGGTTCTTAATTTAACCTATTCCCTGTTTATTTATTCAATTTGATCAAAAAGATTCTTATTGGGGTTTTTCTTGTATTGTGTTTTTAGGTTTTCAAAGTGATGAGGATGCAGGAAGCTACCCGTTTAAAAGAAACAGAAGCTGAGAAAGCTGAATTTTTGGCAAGGCAAGCTCAAAATGACATTGTAAGTGTGTTTTGCTTGCTGAGCAATTTTTTTTATTTAGGGATAATCTGTAGATATGTAATCAACATTATCAGTTCCTGTAGTGTTTTAATGCATTAGAATTTCTTTCGTATCGAATTAGTTACCAATAGCTTTGTGGCTTTCTAGTTGTATTACTTGGAGATAAGAACCTAATTAACTTCAGAAAGAGTAAGTTCCCTTGGGTACTTTATTCAAGATATTCACCAAACTGGTGGTTTTTCTGGGATTAGTTAGTTTTCTGTCTGTCAAATTATGAAATGATACCTATCTAGGTAGCGTGGTAGTTAAGCTATCTGTTATCGTCCTGCATTTATCATTCACACCCAGTAGTCAATGGGCAAATACCTGTACATCACTTGATAACCACTCTCCGGTGTAAGGATAAAATTATCCATTTGAATGGCTTTACAAGGGAAAGGAGAGCAGCTTGAACTCGAGAAATAAAGTTAGAGAATTTTGTGTTTGACTTGATACACTCTACACTTTGCATTCAAAAGTTCTTCCTTAATGAAATTTCGTTCTTTGATTTTTGAAGTCATACTTTTTTACAACTGTGAACTTGCATCTGTAGGAGCGGCAAAGGAAAATGGCTCAAGAACAATTTAACCTATTACAGCAAGATGCGCAAGCAAAAGCACAAATATTGCGCTATGAAGATGAGTTGGCAAGAAAAAGGATGCAGGTCAGAAGAATATTATTTAAGTTATTAACGTAGTCATAGAATGATAGAAAGGCCTGTTTAGGTTGTCTAACAAAAGAATGAGTCAGATGTTTTATAACTGTAGTAGAAATATTCAAACAGATCTCTTGTTTCCTAAAGTACAAATATAGAAGACCTAAAGTACAAATATAGAAGAGAGGTCACTGGTTAGATTTATTAGGCTGATCAGAGTCTGAGAGAATATATTCTTTGGAGTCGGATGATACTTTATTAGTCCTACTCATCAAGAGATCTACTGATCTTCAGCATTAACCTGTGCTTGTTTTTTGAAAAAAATTCAGACTGATCATGAGTCGGGGAGGCGTCACAATGCTGAATTGGTTAGGATGCAAGAGGAATCCGCTGCTAAACAGGAGCACCATAAACGTGCCACAGAAGAGCAAATCCAAACTCAGTTACGACGAACTGAGAAAGAGAATGCTGAAATAGAGCGTGAAACAGTAAGATTTAAAATTGAAGAGGAAGCTAAAGGTCGGGCCCTTGAGGAAAGGCTGTCTGAAGATGTTAACAGAAGAATGCTTGTAGAATCTTTGAAGGGTGAAACAGAAAATTGGCTTTCAGCAATAAATACAACTTTTGGTCACATCGAAGGTAGACAACTGGTAACTTACCTTCATTTTGCTATTCTGTTATTTGATGTTCTTTTGTTTGATCGGAGTCATCAGACTTTTAATCCGATAAATGAAACAATCTCATGCCGGACTTACATGATCATGTGAAAGGAATCAAACTGCTGAATGCAATAAACCAAGTTCAGTTGTTACGAGCCAGTGCAGGTTGTTCGAGTTATACCGGATATATGGAACTGTAGTTACTGTACTTACCTCCACACCTTCGTTCATTCTGGACAACTTGGCTTGATGAGTTGTTGACCCTTAGATCGATAGGTTGTGGAATGCCACAGCAAATTTAATTAGCATCATCTGCTCCATGCACAGCGCGGATATTCCGCATGTGCTGAGCTAATGTTCGTAGTTTGCTTATTCTGGTTGAAAGTGGAAAAGATCCTCTTGATATAATAGTCTCTCAATTTGATTGTAGGAGGTTTCAGGATTTTGTTTACCGACCGGACAAAGTTACTTATGGCTGTTGGAGGAGTTACAGCACTAGCTGCAGGAGTTTATACTACAAGGTGCACCATGCTATGCCTATCATTTTTCCTTAACGTTCTGTTTTATGTTTATTGCGCTTGTATACTCAATAACTCGTTATTAATTAAAAAAATGGATTTTGTGTACTGTATTCTGATATCGGTGATCACTTTCTCTAATACTAAATCTGTTGTAGAATGAGAATATGTATCATTTTGCCTCATCGTCCTGCTTTATGTAAATCGCATAATAACTTGTTGGATTTTATGTTATGCTTATGGCGCTTGTATACTCAACGACTCGTTATTAATTAAAAAAATGGATTTTGTGTACTGTATTCTGATATTGGTGATCACTTTCTCTAATACTAAATCTGTTGTGGAATGAGAATGGGTATCATTTTTCCTCATCGTCCTGCTTTATGTTTATCAATCGCATAATTAATAATTATTAACTTGTTGGATTTTATGTTGCTACAGTTATACTGATATTGGTGCATCTAATCCTAAATATTTTGTAGAGTGAGAAATACTAAGCATTTGTTGACCATACCTATGTGTGGCATGCTTTTGATGATTGGTCCATCAAGAACTCGTCAAATTCGAGCTAGTTGATTATCATACTTCTTATGCACCCGTTACTTTTGTAAACTACTAGCCAAAACTACTTCCTCTAACATTGACTTGTATTTCGTGTTTTTTTCTGGTTAAGAAAATGTAACCAACGCTGAATAGAAGAGTTATCACATCTTATTGTTCAGTATAAATCCTGAATTTTTATTTACAATTTCACCAGAAGTCTTACAAATGGGATAAACACACCCTAAGAGGCATTAAAATTATTTTCCTGCATTGACAGAGAAGGTGCAAGAGTAACATGGGGTTACATCAATCGGATATTGGGCCAGCCATCACTTATCCGAGAATCATCAATCGCCAAATACCCGTGGTCAGGGATGGTTACAAGTGGTGTTGGTAAGCTATTTAAGAAAAATACCACAGCTGGAGGAATGGGCTTCATGCAAAACAAAATCAATTCTGGAAGCATAGTTCTTCACCCTTCACTGCAGAGGCGAATAGAGCAACTTGCCCGGGCCACTGCAAATACCAAGACTCATCAGGCACCATTCCGAAACATGCTTTTCTATGGTCCCCCTGGGACTGGCAAAACCATGGTTGCAAAAGAGATAGCTCGGAAATCTGTAATTATCTACTTTATCCTCAATTCATGTCCTTCACATTCCTACCCTAATTTATGAAATGATATAGTTTACACATGTGCACTGAGCTAGGAAGAACAGATTATAGTATTCTCACTTCTCTTTTGGATATTTGCAGGGTCTGGATTATGCCATGATGACAGGAGGAGATGTGGCCCCACTGGGTGCTGAGGCTGTTACCAAAATCCATCATCTATTTGATTGGGCTAAAAAATCAAACAAAGGCCTCTTACTATTCATAGACGAGGCTGATGCATTCCTCTGCGAGTAAGTTACATGTCAAAATCACTGTTTAGTGTAGGTTGCTTTCCATTTCTCATAAACCTGCAAGTTTTGTTAGACTTGAATTTACCCCACTTTCCATCTGGACGAGTTTTGCTTATTATGGGGTGGCAGCTCAAATATAATAGGCAAATTCTTTGCTGTCGAACGTGAGCAGCTTGTTAGAGTATTCGCCAAAGGTTTCGATGTATAGGGTTGGTGCCTAGCAATACTCAAATTCATCAGGAAAGTGCAATGGCGCCCTATTCGCCACCGTTAGATCGAATTGGGCGCTTTGAGGAATTTTGGGGTGCCAACAGTGCGTCCAAAGCGGTATTCCCGTAAGAGATGTTCCATTTTAGTTGTATAGGCGCGCGTATACCCCCAATTGTTGGGTGGCTGGCAGATTATAACTTTGGTCAATGTCTCATGCATACCCTTTGGTTTACCCAATTCTTCAGTCAACAACTTCAATCCTATATTTTATTTTTATAAGCATTTTGTATTTGCCCCGTCTTTGACCTTTCCTTCTCTTGATGCAGGCGTAATAGTATTCATATGAGTGAAGCTCAGCGTAGTGCACTTAATGCGTTGCTCTTTCGAACTGGAGATCAGTCACGAGATATCGTTCTTGTACTCGCGACCAACAGACCAGGTGATCTTGACAGTGCTATTACAGACCGTATAGATGAAGTTATTGAATTCCCACTCCCAGGTGAGGAGGAGCGTTTCAAACTATTAAACCTCTACTTGAAAAAATACCTCGAAACTGAGGACAAAAACGAGTCAGGTTTAAAACTCCTATTGAAGAAAAAGCCTAAGCAGATTACCGTAAAGGATTTGTCAGAGGATCAGATACGGGAGGCTGCACGTAAGACTGATGGTTTTTCTGGTCGAGAAATAGCAAAACTCGTGGCTAGTATTCAAGCAGCTGTGTATGGACAGTCCGACTGCGCATTGGATTCCCACCTATTCAAGGAGATTGTCGATTATAAAGTAGCTGAACATCACAGGAGGAAAGAACTCGTTGTTTGAAGAGAGGGCTAGCTAGTGCAAAAAGTGTGTAATGTTTTCTTCCACCGAATTTAAATTTCTACCTTGCTCCCGGTGAGTAGTTTAGGGAATGAAGTCTATTTAGATGCGAATTTAGTGACTTCAGTTTGAAGTGATATGTTTGATGGAGGAAAATAGTGCAGTTTTTGTATTTGAAATATAATTCAAGTTTTGTCTAATACTGTTAAAACTAATAATTTGTGTTATGAGACTCTAACTTGAATAGTACTAGAAATTATATTATGAATCATCCATTAAAGATGTTACTCTCTCGTCTAATTTGTTTGTCACTGAATAACTCCCAAACGTGCCGAGGATCATAACATCGTGTACTCATTATAATTGATGTGGTAAGCAAGTCAAAACGGTATATTGCTGTTGTATAGTTGAATTAAAATTGGTAAAAAGTTGAGAAATCTGATTGTTTGTGTGCAACATGAGTTTGGCCGAATCAAGAATGCGTTCAAAATAACTCAGCACGAACTCCATCGACTAAATATCCTTGTGGTCCTAGACTTCAGCATGTTTCTTGAAAACAACAACACGCTGAAAAGCTCAACGGCTTTGATGTCCCATTAAATCAAAAAGCTTAGTGGGAATTCTTCGACAAGAAGTTACATCTGTGAAGTTAGACGAAAGGTAGTTAAGGAAACTTTAGAGAGACCGGTCAAGAAAATTATCTCAATGCACGAAATTGGAAGATTACCCAGTCACATCTCATTTTAACTATTCAGAGATGTCTATCTTTAGTTTGAAGAAAAAAATCAAACTCTTATTAGGTTCCATGTAGCTTGAAGCACTATGAGATGATATCTTATATCTTAAACACGTAAGGGTGAAGGACTGACTAGTAACATTGATAACACATTTTGGAAGTAAGGGTTCCTCTATCTCTCACCAACCAATCTATCTACTACATTTTCATTACAACTCTTTCTTCCTCATAACATGCTTGTTATTATGCATCCAAACTTTCAAAACTTGACGCTTAACACCCACTTCTGCACAAAATTCTTGCACTTCTTGTTCATCTTGTTTCTGAATTCTCCATCCAATCTTCTCCGCAAATTCCAACAATTTATCTTTCTGTTCTTGAGTGAATTTCGTTCTAAATCGTTTCTTTGATGAACCTGGGTGAGATGATTGGCCAATCCCGCCAAACATATTCTGTTCTTCGCTCGAGGACTCAGCACCACCGCCGCGCCCAAATGCCATCATCATTGGTTGAATTGGACCTGATGGAGGACTATTTGGCAACCCTAATTGATGAAACTTACTCTGATGTTGTTGTAGTGGTGTTGGTAGGAATGTTGTAGTTGGAGTTGTTAATGGATGATGAGAATGAGAACGTGGTGGAACTGATCTACTTCCTCTATCATTCTTGTTACTGGGATTGTAACAGTAGTAACAATTTGCACCTAATGAAGATTGCGATTCTCCATCAACTTCTTTTCTGTGGAAGTTTCTATGACAATCACAAGCTGCACATTTCAAAGCTTCCCTTGTTCCTTCCTCGCCGCTTGGCATGAATTCTCCGCATCCATCAACAACATGCCCACCGATACTCGCTGCGTGATTCTTGAGACATTCGCGGTATCGGATTGTAGGAAGAGACTGCGTTGTTGACCCATCGATAGCGATTGGTGAAGCAACTAGTGTATCAATTCCTGCAATCGAAACTGGATCTGGATCCGGCTGGTTGTCAACAGGCACTCGTTGACGATGCTGATGCTGATCTAGAACTTGATTTTGATAGAGATGATGAGCTGAAGTTGATCCATTGTTACTTCTTCTTTCTTCTCCTCGACCACTTGTTGGCGAAAGTAATGCTGTAGTAGCACTAAAAGATGGTAGTTGAACCCTAATAATTGATGGATTATTATAAGCTGATGATGATGAACTTGGCATTGATGTTTTATCTGTCCCTCTAAACTCCATCTCATCCAATTCAATTACTACCAAATTAATACTTCTCTTTTGCTCTCTCTGTACACACACTAGCTGGTTGTTCTTTTCAAACTCATCTCATTTCATCATCAGATAATTAATCAAATTTAACTAACTAAACTACTAACTCCTTTTTATGGGTTTGTGGGTGTTAAACCCATCAAACCCATATTTCTCCTCTAAACCTTTATGTATATATTTTGCAAGTAAGTTAAGTTTGAAGAGAGCAGCGAATAGAAAAGATATATAGAGAGGCAGCTTGTTACTAATCAACAAAACATTCTCAAGAATGGATAAAAATAAAATAAAATTTTTCTAAGTTAAAAAAACTAAGTACTGGGTCTTAATATAATACCTTAAACAAATAGATCCCATACGAAAAACATTTGAAACAGTAGAGCCTGAGAGAATTATTTAGAGAGTGAGAGATATGAAGAGAAGGTTAGGGTAGGTGAGTTTAGTTTTTCCCTACCAACAGTCAGAGCTTAAAAGCTTAATCTCTGTGTTTTGATTGAATGAAGATGATGAGTTAGAGATTAATCAACCGACAGAAACATGTTCTTCCACTTCAAACAGACTGCAGCATAACATGGTCCCCCCCTTCTTAAACCCTAATTATATTTGTGTATATTCTACACATAAACCACTAAAAGTGTCTACCCATCAAATCTTTATCATTTTCTGTTGCTGCTTGCTTGTAACCCATCCTGCCCAAGATCATTTTTTCTTGATCATTATCAGAATTTATGAAACCCAGGAATGAATGACTTTAAAAAGTTAACAAAGTACTATAAGTAGGAGAGAAAATATCAGAGAAGATGTTATTAAGCTCAGCTAAGCTGCCTGAGATTAGTAATGTGGGCTTGTGTGTGTGTGGTGGTGGGGGGCGAATGCAAGTAAATTGTGTGGTAGGGTGGTCCACAAAATAGAATTTGTCTCTGTTTTTGGTGTCAGTCTCTCTCTCAAGTCTAAACTCTAAAGCCTTGAAACTATTATGCACCTGCTGCACACCTCCTGCAACTCCACTGATGATCATCACTCGCAAAGAAACAGGATGATACATTGATACCTTTCTAAGCTATTAAGGCATCACTCCGTCTTTAAGTCTTTGTCCAAAATGCTTTGGTACTTGGTTTTAACTTTTAACTGTGACGTAGTAGTAGTGGTGGTAACGGTGCAGTGTATTTCGCTGTAGTCGATCAGAAGAAATTTTTTTACTGTAACGTAAGGTTGCACCAACCAATGGGAAGTTTATGCAAATGATAGGAAGAGAGGGAGAGAGAGAATGTGCGTGCAGCTTTTTCATCTCTCTTTATGTTTACAACGCAGTACACTACGATACCAATGCTTATGTACTGTATTGGGCTCACCGATCGGAGGGACCCGAATGGAGGGAGTCCCTTTTATGGTTATTGTTTCTGTAAAAATAACCTGGCTTGATTGGAGTATATCCAGATTAATTGGGATATACCCAATAAGACAAAATATGGTCATTTGGAAGTAAAATGAGCCACCCCTTAACCATATATTTTCTAAATGGCTAATATACCCTTGTTTCATTAACACTAAAAATTCTAATTAGGTTAATTAATTGAGTTTGGATTGATTAATTGAGTATATTAAAACTTATGAAATGAAATTTTGTTTTTGATTGAACTTATTTGGGAAGATTTTTGATGAAAAAAAATTGTTTTGAGAAAATCTTTTGCAACGGAAATGAAATCACACAACCCAAACACTTCTAAAAAGGGGATTGCAAAGCTGTTGTATGAAATCATACTCAAAATTAGATCAAAAATCAACACTTTCAGTTCTGAAAGTATAAAAAGTCGGCAAGGTCGACGAATGAAGATCATGCCGTCCAAAGTTCGTCGACCTTTCCGAATTTTTTTTTTTTGACACACATGAGACGACAATTTTTTTTTATTAGCCGGCAAGGTCTTCAAAAAATACCCTGCCGGCTGTTCAGAAAAATGAATTAGCCGACAAGGTTTAAAAAAAAATTCCCTGCCGGCCGTGTATTAGCCGGCATGGTCTTCATAAAATACCCTGCCGGCTGTTTAAAAATTTACAGTCGCCATGGCTATTCTGAAAAATCGGCAAGATATGCATGTTACGACCTTGCCGGCTAAAAACAAAGAAATCACAATTTTCGATTTCTAACCTAATATAACAGTCAAATCACACAACACAATGATGGGTTTGCGTTTAAACATCATTTATAGTATTCTTTTCGCCCGTAGAATCGACAATTTTTTTGGAAAATCAATGTTGAAAATTTTTATATGGCTTTGGTTGATGGAAGATGAAGATGAAGAAGAAGAAGAGAAGATTAAGAGTTGTTTAGTTTTTTAATTTTAGGGTTAATGAAATTAAGAAATGGGTTTAGTTTAAGGGTATTAAAGTAAAATAACCCTTTCTAATAATGACATACCATGTCCCCTTGAAATTGGGTATACCCCAATTAATCGGCTAGTAAGTTTAATTTAGTAGTTACCATGTTTTTCAGTTATCTACACCATTATAGTGGTTGTATCTCCTTTTTGAAGATTTATCTACGCTTTAGTAGCGGTTCTTGTTTATTAGTTTGGGTTTTAAGATCAATGAGGATGTTCTCCAACTACGAAACCTCCATCTTTGTTTTCTCCGGCGACGAAATCTTCATCATTAATTTATCTGGCGACGGAAACCCCGACAATGATTTTTTTTTACGACAGAATCTCCATCCCTAGTTACAAGAGATTTGAAGCAAATCACTTCTATTTTAGGAGCACATCTTTCAATAGAAGAAAATTTTACAAAAAAGAACCATTCTTCCTCCGATTTAATCGGATCATATTCAAATTTGTATTTATCTTACTCCTGTAATTCTTCTTTTTCTCTTGTTGGATTTCTCGGTATTGTACTCTTACGGTATGATCTCGTTTCTTTGCTCTTATTTTCGATCTTAAACTCATTGTAACCTCAAATTACCATTAATGAAAAGGTTCATTTTTTATCAAAATAAATAAATAAATATGAAAAGACGAGGGTACCCAAATATACCTCTATCTAAAACTTTTACACATATAAGTCCTTTCTCTGATAGTGATTGTCTATAGACCGAGTCGAGACAATACAACTAATCGGTTCACACTTCGTGTGATCGTCTATGGATACGAGATCGAGACAATACGATAACAAGGTAACTTGCGTGATTGACTATGGATACAAGATCGAGACAATACAACAACGAAGTATGTTTACTTGATAAATGATTCGGACTTAACTAAACACAATAAGATTACTATCAAGTAAATAGGAAATAACGTTTGTGTATTTTACTTCTAATTATAATAAACAATTATAATTGCGGAAATAAAAAAGTAAAAGACACAGCAAGATTCTGTTAACGAGGAAACTGCAAATGCATAATAACCCTAGGATATTGTCCAGAATTGAATACTCTCAGGATTAAGACGTTATACAAAATCAAACCAACTTCGTATAGTTGAGACCAAACAACTAAACCTATAGTTCACCTAGTTCCGTCTGTATCCATGCGCCTCCAACTTGTTAATAAGTCACTGCACGCACTTGGAACAATTCCTTTGGTTCGTATTCCTAACAGTAAAGGAACAACAAATCTGTTCGGTAACAACTCTTTTCAACCAAGTGATATGAGTTCAACAAACGACTCTTCGGCTTATCCCAATAAACTCATTTGTCAGGTCCTTAGATCTATCCAATAACAACTACCAAAGTAATTGTCAAGATTTTGTAATCAATACTTTGAATAAGAAAGAATTGCATTGATACCGATTATAGTTGGATCCTCTTTAACCGAAACAAGTATTGTACACACCAAAGATTATGAACCCAAAAGAAATATTCTTCGTCTTCAAATCTTCTAAGATCTTCAATAAGCACCTGCACACAATCAACTTGAATCACTTGTGGTCAATCACACACAGAGAGCGGAGTCTGTTAACAATGTATTATCACAAGACGTCTTTAGATCTACAAACATTCTAAAGATCCCCGTCGAAACTTCGATCTAGTTTGAGTGAATCTTATATCAAAAGAGAAGATTCTCAAGCATAAACAAACTAGGTGTAATCAAAGTTCAACAATTGTTAGTCAATCAAATCAATCAAAAACTAATAATAAACCGCAATTATCTAGTTTCCCACCAACGGTACTAATAGAATTTCTCAATCCCAAAGAAGTCTTTAAACTGAGCAGCCTTAAGAGATTTCGCGTAATTAGGTTACTTACCTCTCCGAATAAGCGGCTCCACCAGTAACAACACAACTAGGTAGTTTTTCTATCTCTGAGGATTAGTTTGCTCGAAATGCAAACTTAGATATTTATAGACCAAGGACATTTGGACACCAAGGAATTTCCAAAACCGAAAATATTCTCAGAATATGAAATATATTTCCAAATTCAGTTTCCATAATTCCTGGAAATGCTTTGTCCAAATATTAACTGAAATGTCTTAGAAAATTTCCAACTAGTAAATGCACATTACTAATTTTTATTTTCCAAATATAAAATTAAAAACCTTAATTAAAATATTCTCAATTTACTTTCGATCCGGGATTCTCCTTTATCTATTAAGGAATATCTTTGAACAATAAAAGATAAGCTTTACTGCACAGGTTCAAAGTATGTCGACATCTTAACTTTGTAAGTCCTCTTTCATACTTATAATCTTGGAATCGATCTGCCACACTTCCAAACGAGTTCAGAATTGGTTCGCCTGACTTCCAAGAACTATGTGATTGATTATCCTATCAAATCACCAAACATGGGTTTCACGGTTCTACCAAAACAAGTTTTCGTTCTACCTTCCATGTGGATACTAGAACTAGTCACGCTAGTTACCAAAACTTGGTTGACTAGGTACTAGGATTGGTTCCCACATTATATGGTATCTAACTTGTATTTGTTGCGCATGTCCATATGATCGGTTCCCAATATATAAAAACGTGTTGCACATGTTCATAGGATCGGTCCCCAATATCTAGAAACTTGTTGCACCTCTTACAAGGATCGATTCCCCTTTGTGATCGGTTGCACCTCTTACTAGGATCGGTTCCCCTTTGCCTAGAGTTGGTCATACCAATAACAACAAATCGATCATACAATCTCAGGTGATTACTTAAGATCGGTTTCACTAATAAAAGTCATACCAATACAAAAGTCAGGCCTTATGAATAGTTTTACCAAGAACATAAGCAAGTCATGAGCGGTTATACTAATCACACATATTGGTAGTTCAAAAGATATGCAATGAATAACAATACCAATAAGCCTAGAAATTTTTCTTTCGATTCACAAAACAAGTTCATGAATTTACTTTCTTTAAACGAATGTAAAACATTGTTTCCTAGGATGAAATCTTTACCTCATACCTATACATAATCACAATAGCATTCAAATGATTATGTCGATGTCTTATATACGAAGTTCAAAAGATAAGCATTATACTTCGTATTGTATTCCTTAATACTATGTATAACTAGAGTATAATCATTCATGGCTTCGCAGTTTTGTTTTCAATATGCACGACTTGAAAGATACGTTAGGGAATGAAACAGCTCAAGTCAAATATTACTAACCTCAACTGGAAGGATGATGTCGTCGTTGTAGCTCCTTACTTCTTCACATTGTTCAAGTCTTCACGTAATACTTGTAATGTCTCATATCCTAAAACTTTCAAGTTAACCTATACGAATTTGACTCTAGTATATAATCAACCGAATCTTTAAATCAGTTTTGATTCACTAAAATATGACAACCAAACTTGACATACCAACGCTTGGTGGGTTCAACCGAACTATGCTCAACAATCTCCCCCTTTGTCAGTTTTAGTGACAAAACTCTTACATCATATGGATAAACAAGTTACAAGAATTCATTACACATACGCTTGATTCCCAAATTCAACATCACTATAACATGTATACATTCAATCCGTAAATGCCGCTGTTGACATTATAATAACAAAGCTAATACTCCACCTAAAGGTAAGATAGGTAGATTTTTAATCCGAATGTCTTTGTTATTTCCATCATCATATGATATATTACTCCCCCTTAGTCTATTCTTTACTCTTTCGTTAGATATAACGTTTAAGCACCAATTTCCTTTCCCTTAGTGATATCAAATCAATACCAATTAATATCAATATCACTTGTTTACTCCATATATTTCTGCCACTTTTGTCACAAAATGACAAAGGTACAAGCAAATAAAAGGCAAACCGAAAGGATCTTACAAACCTCACAAAGAGACTTGCAACCTATAAGAGTTAAGCACGAGGGTTCCAAACACCAGTTTTGATAACCAATATCAAAACCGAAACTACAAAGTAATTTTGTTTTGATATGTTACCAAGGAAACAATTGCCCGAAGCAAGTTTTCTAAATAGTTTAGCAAACCAAAAATCGACTAAGCACCTTAGTTCCTTTGTTAAAACGATTGTACAAATACAATCGCTTGTTCGATAAGACCAAAATAGAGATAACTTTATTTTTCTCATCAGAGTCTAATTATCCATATAACTTATACCTTTCACTTTTAAACAAGACAAGTACTAGGTTAGTTAACTAGCATTTCTTATTAAGGCATTCGATTAGACTTGAATAACCGAAACCTCCACTTTGATAAGTCTAACTAAGATTAGAACTAACTTAGTTTTCCTTATCCGGAATCAAATTGGACTAAACAATTTATCCCGAAAACCTTTTGTTTTGTTAAGCCATAAAAAATTCATACAAACCAAATAAATCAACTTGCATAATTATTTACCTCAACCGGAAGCAATTGAAACAACATAGACATTAAAGCACCGCAATTGCACCGAATTTTTTTAAGCCTAAATGATTGATAACAAACAATAAAGAAATATAACAAATAGTTTTTCTTAACCGGAAACAATTGAATCACATACACATCCATACACAAATAATGGAATAAAACACCAATTGTACCGAAATTTTGTTAAGCAAAAGCAATTAACTCAGGCTTTTCTTAAACAGGAAAAATGATTAACTAACAAAGTTGTTACCTCAAATTTTACATCCTCTTCTCCAATAATGTTTCATCTTCTTTCCAGGGAGAATTGATACCGAAATATCATTATGTTGTCATCCTCATTCAAGACAAAAGAACAACAACAACCAACCTTTACCAGAGAAAGGTTGAAAACCGGTTTTAACTATTACAAGCAAAAGTTGAAACCTCGAAACACATATGCTTTTATCCTAAACCAAACGATTCAACATATTGTGACTTTTTCACATATCGTTTCAATCATAACCCCTCGTGATCCTTTGATAAAGCCTACCAACATGGGCTAGAACTTAATCCTGCTAAACCAAAAAGTCACCCAAACCATAAGGGTTCACACATATGAGATCGAATATTAAGGTTATGAAAACCGAAATCAAACATCCCATAAACATACATAGCAATAATATGAAGCATTCAAGCGCGGGATATGTAATCAAAAACTATCACAAGAAAAATTATAAACCAACAATTTTATTCATAATAAGATAGTTTTATTCATAATAGACCTAATACAATTATTGAAAAAATCAAAAACTGATGTCTACTATCTTTATTCAGAATCCTTCATGATCTTGAGACAATTTCCGCTTGATAGGAATGATTCTCCGAATTCCCTGAAGCGATCCTTAATTGAAGAATAACTCCTCAACCTTGTGGAAGTTAGGTTCCTCCTCGTTTACTCTTATGGAGAGTAAATCTAGTTGTTTGAGAATCTGAGCTTGAACTAGAGAAGATTTTTCTAGACTACGTTTTAGCATCAAAATTTTCAGCTTGGTTTCAGCACAAGGTCGATCCATCTTGTGGAACTCTTTTTAATAATCGATCATACACGGATTATGATTCATATCGAAGTTGGAAAGAGTTTCGTTTTCTTCGAAAATATGAAGATCGAAAGGATCACCAGCCATCTTTTCAGCATATCTTTCTGAGACCCTTGCAAAAATCTTTGTATGGTGATCAATATTGTTCATGATTCTCTGTTCCAGATAGATGGACAGAAATCTCAACGACTATCGAAACTTTAAATACCAAAAGTTTCCTAAAACTTGTTCATCGATTATGGGGAAATCAAATATTATTTCTTAATATGGAATAATCGAAATTTATCAATATTAAGATTTTAAAGAAGTGTAATCCTTGATTATTTTCGAAAAAATTACAACTTTTACACACTTGTGCAATAGACACTGGTCTAATCAAACATATGTTTTAGCACATCATGAGCCAGTATGTTTCCCAATAGATACTAAGTATCTGGTTGAGACAGATTACTCTTTACACGAGTAAGAGAGGAAATCCCCTTATATGTTCTCTTAAGAATTTTATTCTTTTTAGTGGACAATCCAAAGTTATCATAGAAATAACTATCAAGATATTTAGGAATTACCTTATGTGTTGATGATCTGGAAAGATTTTCACTCTTTTGTCTGTTTAGCTCCATTGTATTCTTTGGGATCCACTTCCAGGTGTTTCCAGTCTTCAGATCTTCTTTCTTTCTACGATGAATGGACATGGTTGAAATTTTTAAACTGAGAAGATCATCCTTATGTAGGAAGTTCCTTGAAGAAGATTTCAAATTACATCTTTGACCCAAAAAATAATGAGCTAATAGTTGACATTCCTTAATAACATGTCCCTTGATTCCACAATGATAGCATTGTCTGTGATGATATTGAGTACTCTGGTATGACCTATTTATCTTGGAATTTTCCGAGAATATCAATGCACTTATAGGAGATGAAACTTTCTTTCGAAAGTTTTAATACCATTTTTCTTCCTTTTTGAGGGAAAGATTAGATCAGAAATATTGGACTTGTCCAAGGTGGAAGTTTCTGACAGCTTTTCTGATATTAAAGAATGCATTTCATCTTAAGACACTTGACATGTTCTGTGACAGTCCTTAGCCCAGAGTCATATCAGCTTTTTAAAGCATTATCCTCATTTGAAGCTGTTTTTCGCAAGATCTCCGTCTTATTTTCTTGATCTATGCTTTTCTTTAGTTTGATTATAAGGATTGAATCCTCGAAAAAGACGTGATCTTGAGAGATTCTATCTCAGCTTTAAGGGTTGTTAGATCAAGATTGAGTTGATCATTTTTAGTTTTCATATGACATAAGTCTTCAAGGAGCTTTCCTTCCCTTTTTAGTGCAAGAGTGAGTTCTGTTGCACATGAGAGGAATTCTTTACTAAGTTCATCTAGCTGAGAAGACTTTATATTCACATAATCACTTTCTTCTTTATCCTTATGAAGTGATTCAGAGTCTGAATCATTGACTGTGATTACAGGACTTAGCTTAACTTCTTCTTGAGAATATGAGGACATATTTTCAGAAGAGTAGGTAGAACTTATAGAAGATGCTCCTTCTAAACATTTGTTGAAATTAAACCTATATAGAGTTTTACCAAATCTTGTGGTACATCAACTGAGTATTTATTTATAAGTTTAGCTTTGGTTTTCTTATATTGACTCATATCTTATAGGATGGATCGCACCAAATACAGATTGTTAGATCTTTTCGTGTTTGCCTGATCTAATACCAATTGAAAAGACGAGGGTGCCCAAATATACCTCAATCTAAAACTTTTCCACCTATAAGTCCTTTTTCCGAAAGTGATTGTCTATAGACCGAGTCGATACAATACAACTAATCGGTTCACACTTCGTGTGATCGTCTATGGATACGAGATCGAGACAATACGACAACAAGATAACTTGCGTGATTGACTATGGATATAAAATCGCGACAATACAACAATGAAGTATGTTTACTTGATAAATGGTTCAGACTTAACCAAACACAATAGGATTACTATCAAGTAAAAAGGAATTAACGTTTGTGTATTTTACTTCTAATTATAATAAACAATTATAATTGTGGAAATAGAAAAGTAAAATACATAGCAAGATTTTGTTAACGAGGAAACCACAAATGCAGAAAAACCCCGGGACCTTGTCCAGAATTGAATACTCTCAGGATTAAGCTGTTATACAAAATAAAACCAACTTCGTATAGTTGAGACCAAGCAACTAAACCTATAGTTCACCTGGTTCCGTCTGTATCCCTGCGCCTCCAACTTGTTACTAAGTCATGCACTTGGAACAATTCCTTTAGTTCGTATTCCAAACAGTAAAGGAACAACAAATCTTTTCGGTAACAACTCTTTTCAACCAAGTGATATGAGTTCGACAAAAGGCTCTTCCATTTATCCCAATAAACTCCTTTTTCAGGTCCTTAGATCTATCCAATAACAACTACCAAAGTAATTGTCAAGATTTTGCAATCAATACTTTGAATCACAAAGAATTTTATTGATGCCGATCTACTCAACTAATCAATCCAATCTATCACAAAGATAAACCGATTATAGTTGGATCCTCTTTAACTGAAACAAGTATTGTGCACACCAAAGATTATGAACCCAAATCAGAAATCTTCTTCATCTTCAAATCTTCTTAGATCTTCAATAAAAACCTGCACACAATCAACTTGAATCTCTTGTGATCAATCACACATAGAACGGTTAACAATGGATTATCACAAGACGTTTTTAGATTTACAAACAGTCTAAAGATCCCCGTCGAAACTTCGATCTAGTTTGAGTGAATCTTATATCAAAAGAGAAGATTCTCAATCATAAACAAACTAGGTGCAATCAAAGTTCAACAACCGTTAGTCAATCAAATCAATCGAAAACTAATAATAAACCGCAATTATCTAGTTTCCCACCAACGATACTAATAGAGCTTCTCAATCCCAAAGAAGTCTTTAAACTAAGCGGTCGTAAGAGATTCCGCTTAATTAGGTTACTTTCCTCTCTAAATAGGCGGCTCCACCAGTAACAACACAACTAGGTAGTTTTGCTAGCTCTGAGGATTAGCTTGCTCGAAATGCAAGCTTTGATATATATATACCAAGGAAGTTTGGACACCAAGGAATTTCCAAAACCGAAAATATTCTCATGATATGCAGTATATTTCCAAATTTAGTTTCCATAATTCCTGGAAATGCTTTGTCCAAATATTGACGGAAATCTCTTAGAAAATCTCCAACTAATAAATGCACATTACCAATTTTTATTTTCCAAATATAAAATTAAAAACCTTAATTAAAAGATCATCAATTTATTTACGATTCAGGATTCTCTTTTAGCTATTAAGGATATCGTTGAACAATAAAAGATAAGCGTTGCTGCCAATACACCAAATTCCCAAATTAGTAACATGGATTTGTAACGGATTTGTGGACGTTATAAATTTGCCGTTACAAATGGCTGTTACATAAAATTCGTAACAGGCTGAAGCCGTTATTAAATTTTAAAAAATTCGTAACAGTGATGAGACGTTACTAATTTTTTTTATAGGCATGCCACTCACACGCTTGGTCACACTTGGGTCGTAACACCTTGAGTATGTGTGTGTGCCACTCACATGCGTACCATTATATTTCCACCCACAATGAGTTATAGCAGAGGTTATTTCCTCCCCACGAGTGTGCCATTCACATGCGTGAATTCTATGGATAACCTATCAGGGGAAAGAAATCGTGGTTCAGTTTTAATTTTTAATTATTCTCTCTTCTACTCTGCATATGTTCTTTCCTCTCAGGCGAATTTTCTAGGGTTTCATCACATAGATCGTATTAGCCGAGAACATAACATAAATTGCTTGAATTTTTTCAATACCTTTCAATCATCGATCTGTGTAAGTGTTAACCTTGATTTGTTTTCGATTTTTAGGGTTTCATCTTTTTTTTAATCGATCTGTTCTTTAGGCTTCGTTTGATCTTTCTTTTCAGTTTTTCCAGTTCTTAATCCGTGAATATAAAACGATTTGTTTCATATGAGTTATGTGTTGTTAATCTTATACATATAAATTTAATTCGATTTTTTTTCTAATTTCCTGTTAGGGTTTGAAGAATTTTGAAGACTTGAAGATTGAAGAATTTTGAAGATTTAGAAGGTATAAGTATCGAAAGATTGAACTGATTTTAGGGTTTTATGTTAATTTCTAAGATTTATGTTTTTTTTCCTACTTTGTAACCTAATTTCTAAGCTAAGCTAATTTCAATAAGTTCTAGTTTATAAGCTATTAGTGTTGATTGGAATCATTAGCTTCACTTCATTTTGTGTTGTGCTTCTTGTGTAAAGATGCATACTGCTGTTAGACATGGTGTAGTTTTTTTGCCTTAGAAATATACTAAGTTGAGTAGGAAGAGTGTTGCCTGGTAAAGGTACACTGATGAATGTCCCCATTAAATTGTAATATTCATTTCTAAAGTATTATATATTATTTAAAGGTTTGATGAGAGATGGAGCACTCTCTATCTTATGCGTAAATCAATTGCTTAAAAACAAAGCAATTGCTTCGCTCATAGATAGTGAGTGCACAAGCTCATTTAGAAATCCTTCCTATTTGATAACCTAAATTCCAGTTTGTATGGGCTTAGATGACTTATATTTCTTATTGTAGTTTTGGTTGAGTTGCCGCAGCTCGGAAACGTGCTGATTATATTCATTAAGTTGCTATGTTTTACTATTATCATGATTTGAACTTTAGTTTCATGTTAAGGTAGTCTTTTAAGTTTAAATGAACTAAGTTAGGAAGTTTTGTTTTGATATTGACTGATTCTCAGTAAGCAACATGATAACAATCCTAGTAGTTATTCGCAAAAGCTACTTGTAGCTCATTTTCTCTTCTTTGAGGGGATGTTTCTGTCGCTAACTTGCAGGGCTTCATAAACCCTGTACCCCTAGGACTAAGTTATTTTATTTGGTTGATTATAATAGAAGTTGGTCTTAGCATGATTATAATAGTCTGTATGTTAAGTTCTGTATAAATAAGTCTGGTTTTATGTACTCTGTGAGCATGATAGTAACAGTCCTAGTGGAGATTTACAAAAGCTACTTGTAGCTCATTCTCTCTTCTTTGAGGGGATGTTTCTGTCGCTAACTTGCAGGGCTTCGGAAACCCTGTACCACTAGGACTAAATGATTTTTGTTTGATATTGTAAAATATCTATTTTGAAGGGTAATATGTCAAATGATGCGGACAATAAATGGATAAAGTATCCTCGTAAGTCTATAGAATACAAAAAAAGGTGTGAAGTCATTCATATAGTTTGTCAGGATTAATGGTGGTGGGAGTACTTTGTTTTCATGCCCTTGTCGATGTTTTATGAATTCTAAAGGCTTACTTATACTGGGTGAGATCTCATTTCATTTGCTGAAATATGGTGTGCAAGAGGTGTACACAATATGGCGCTATCATGGGAAAGTTTAGAAATAGCATGTAACACTACAACTGAATATGTAGTTGATAATGATGTTACACCATGTTTGAATGTGAGTATTATAGCAGATGTGGATGAAAATTTTAGGGCAAGGATGGATGAGAATGCAGAAGCAGGTGTTGATGAGAATGTTGGAACTAGTAGGTGTTATCAGAAAAAGAAATCAGCGGCTGAGCAGGCAAGAGAACCATTGTATCCTTCATGTCCTAAAGGAAAGTCAGCAATGTACGCTGCGATTATGGTGAACAACATAAAGACTCGGTTTGGAATTTCCGATAATGGTGTTACTGCAATGTTAGAATTGATGAAAGAGTTGATTCCCGAAGGTAACACCCTGCCATCCAAGTTTCCAGATATCAAGAAGATTATTAAAGATCTGGGGATGGATTATGTAACTTATGATGCTTGTGTAAATGACTGTGTACTTTATTGGAAGGATAATAGTTCATTGGTGAAGTGTTCAATATGTCAAGAACCTCGGTATGTAAGAGTTTTTAATGATGAGAGAAAACTAACACAAGTTGCGCAGAAGACGTTAAGGCATTTTCCAATAATTGCAAGGCTGAAAAGACTTGGTAGTATACCATGGATAGCAGAGGCGATGATTTGGCATTCTAGAGCACAAAAAGATGTCAATATAATGCGTCATCCGGTTAATTCTACAGCTTGGCGGTGTGCGGATAAATTTTGTCCAGAATTTGCTAAGGAAGCACAGAATGTTACTCTTGGGATATCAACTGATGGCTTCAACCCAAATGGATGTTTTGGTATCAATTACAGCTATTGGCCGGTGATTCTATGTCCGTACAACCTTCCACATCCGATGTGTATGAAGCGCAAATTCTCCATTTTATGTTTTTTGATATCGGTCCCGAGAGCACCAGGTAAATATATTGATGTGTACTTACAACCATTGATAGAGGAGTTGAAAGAGTTATGGAATGATGGTGTTAAGACATTCGACAGCTTCACAAAGACTGAATTTATGTTGAAGGAAGGGTTGTTATGGGCCATTCATGATTTTCTGTCATTAGGGACTCTGTTTGGATATGTGCCTCATGGATATTATGCATGTCCTACCCGTAGTGAAGAAACAGTTTCTGAGTGGCTGTCGTATAGTAAGAAAATATGTTATATGGGATATCAAAGATGGCTGCCATCCAAACACAAGTACAGTGATGACAAGACAAACTTCAGTGGAGGGGTAGAACATGGTAAAGCTCCATGTCCACTAACATGATTGCAAGTTCAAGAAATGGTGAAGGATATGAAAAGCAAACATGGTAAGGGTAAACCAGCAGCAAAGAAACGTAAAATAGGAGAATAAGGGGATAGTTTGTAACAGGGTGCCGATGAAGATGTTTCTGAAAACTCGTTCTTCTCTCGAGGGTCCATCCTTCATGATTTTCCAAATTGGGGATCAAACATAGTCCTTCATTGTACAGATGTTATGCATACAGAGAAGAATATAACTGAGCATATCGTTAGCACTCTCATGGGTAACAGTAAATCAAAAGATGGTGTAAATGCACGTAAAGATATGGAAACTATGGGTATTAAGAAGCAGTTATGGTTGAAAGAGGATAGTGCAAATGGTAAGACAACAATGAAGGATGGATCTTTTGCCTTAACAAAAGAGGAAAATATATATTTTTGTACAGTGTTGAAGAACATAAGGGTGCCTTCTAGCTTCTGTTCCAATCTTCGCAACTGCGTGAGCATTAGTCCACCGGAGTTGAAAAATTTCAAGTCTCGCGACTACCATGTGATGATGCAATCTTTGTTTCCATTGCTAGTTCATACTGCGACTTCATTACCTAAAGATCTGCGAGTTTCTCTTCTCCGTATTAGTATATTTTTCAACATTTTGTGCGCAAAGGTTATCAACAGAGACGAACTTGTACAAGCAGAATCTAGTCTGGTGGAAGCAATGTGTGTTATGGAAAATATTTTCCACCATTTTGTTTTTGTTATTAGTATCCACCTGATGATTCATCTGGCCGATGAAGCTTTAATCTGTGGTCCGGTAAGATTTAGGTGGATGTACCCCTTTCAGAGGTAAATACAACCCCTTATATTCTTGTTTAATTTTTAAGTTGAGAATTGGTATTACTGAACTATTAATCTTCATTGTTGATCTGTTAACTTTTATGTGTAGATTAATGAAAGGATTTAAAGGATTGGTGCGCAATAAAAGGTACATTGCGGGGTGCATTGCAAGAGGATATGCGTTTCGAGAAGCTAGCTTATACCTTATGGTGGACATATCAGATGATGGTGATGGTACTCATAAACATACTCGACAGGATTTTTTGGATGATGACTGTGATGATGCCGATGAGATGCCTCTAAGTACTGCAACCCCGATTACTCTTACTCAAGCACAATTTGAAAAATGCCGCAATTGAATCCTCTCTAAGTATGTTGGAATAGATGACTGGCAAAGGTAACTTTTACTTAACTATTTTATGTCTCATTCAATTATAAATTTTGTGTAGTATTCCTCAGTACCACTCAATACTTATGCTGAGGAAACTTTTTTGAAACATAATTGTGCAGTACCACACAATACTTATGCTGAGGAAACTTTTGTGAAACTGTCTCCATTCACTAGTCGTTATGTTATCAATATATAGCTGTATTTTTGATTTCACATGATCAAAGTATAAACTATTATCTCAATTATTCAACTGAATGGAAACCCTCTATAATTTGTCTTTCAAACTTAAATCAGTCTTTCAAATGTAAGATATTTTGCTTAAAAGGACAAGCACTGGATGACATTGGAGATTTTTTATTTTTCTAATAAAACTGCAAAATGTAGTTGTTCAACCTTGGCCAAAACTCATTTATATAATGATTATTTTAAGGACGAGCACTGTGGTTGGCCATTCTGAATTGGTTTATTATGTTTTCATCATATGATAGTCTTTGAATTGGTATTTTTCTATAGGAAGTATGATGTTTATGTTAACGGTGCCACGTCTAATGGTCAGAACTCAAAAAGTTTTCATTTATGGTTGTGCGACAAGGTGATATGATACTGTAAAGCTTTCACTAGTGGTTTGAGTACAACTTTTTATTGTTTTGGTTATGATACTGACCCTGCCATGCTCTATTACAGTTGTTAAAGGCCAAAGAAACTAATTCAATACTTTGGAGACTCCTGCAAGGACCACTCTTCAAGGCACAATCATATAAGAAATACTAAGTCAATGGGTTTACTTTTAGCAAACTCAGTTGTGGGGTGACGAATGTATCACAGAACTGCGGTGTATCAATGAAAGATGTTACAAGCTTCAAGCGAAGTCGACCGAGGAAGTAGAAATAACTTATTACGGCATAATTAAAGATATCATCAACATGAACTATACTTACTTTGAAGAAACTGTTTTTTATTGTGATTGGGTTAGTGTTGGAGATAAGAATGCTTGCAAAGTTGATGCAGTTTCAAAGGTTGTAAAGGTCAACTTGTCGAAAATGAGAAGCATAAATACAGTGGTGGATGAGCTGTTTATCCTTCCATCTGAAGCTACTCAAGTTTTCTACTTGAAGGATCTTACTGAAGAGGTATGATCTGTTGTGTTGCACTCACGACAGCGGTTAACGTCTTCAGTAGATAAATTTGAAGTTCCTACATCTTTTCAGTCAGTAAGAGTCAGTTCTTACTGACAATGAGAATTTGAAAAAGATGCTCATTACTGATTCTATAGTTTGAACTGAAACAGTTGCGATGTGTTTTACCTTACCCGTTAATATATACCATGACTGCTATCTTTTCGTGAATTGTTTGGTTTTATTTGTTTGATCACTGAGGTGTTAGGTAGCTCTCTTTTGTTAACATGGATGCTCTCTTTTAGCTCTGTTAGGTTTTCCCTATTTTTATGTTTGAATTTCACAGGGTATGGCAGCAGTAGAGGTCAATGAATATGGACAACCAGTTTCCAGGAACGCAACAACATTAGTTCACCGGAGAGGCGCCTTAGCTCGTGCACATGTGCCTATTTCATACAAAAGCTGGGATGTTGTGGCTCTAAAGTATAAGGAGGATATTTGGAAAACCCTTAAGGTACAATACTTAACCGATAGATGATTTATGTCTCCTCGTCATTTAACTTCTTTTATCATTGTTGCAAATCAGTAAGGCATTAATTTGTTCTGTCTTTCCAGGAGGAATTTGATGTACCTGAGACATCAAAGGAACATATTCTGAAGGCTGGTGCTAGTCCATGGAGGAGATTCAATTCTGAGTTACGCAGTGCCTACTATGATTTGATCCCTACTCATGAAGAAAGGATTCTAAATATTCCACCAAGTGTTAAATCAGAGGATTGGATTAAATTTTGCAAAAATGAAAGAGAAGAAAAGGCAAAGCAAAGTAGAATTAACCATAAGAGGAAAAGAGAACAATTAGAGTACACACATTGTACTGGTCACAAAACTCATGCTTTGGTGAGAGATGAACTGGTACGTATATTTGCAACTTCCTCAAACTTTGTTATATTCACAACTTACCTGTAACTCGATTATATTCACAACTTACCTCAAACTCTTATGGACAACTATATGATTCACATTGTATTTGTAAATTTAGGAGGCCATAAATACTGATGCAGTGATCACTCCTGAGGATGTGTAGGTTAGAGCTCATACACAAGAAGGTGGTTCTAATTTACTTAGTGTGGTGCCATTCGTTGTAAGTCAGCTTACTTTACAGTTATTTCAACTCTTTTAAAACTATGTACTAGGTAGTTAGGATATTAGAATTTACTCGGTTGTTATGCTCAACACTACATGATAAGTTCAAGAAGGCCCAAGATGAGATCAAAGAAAAACAGGATGCAGGTCTTTCAGTAGAAGAACCTTGTGCAATGACTAAAGCTTTTGGGCGAGATTCTAGAGGACGGGTTCGTTTGTTGGCCCTATATCTCATATGCAAATCAATATTTCTGCTCCAGCGCGTCACAAGGTAAATGAACTGAAAGCGAAGGATGATGTTCTTGGTGTGATGGTGGAAGAAATAGGTGGCAAGGTGGGTGTTCTAATTGATGGCTTTGTGAAATTATGCCACGTGGATAGAATTAAATCTGCATTTACAGTATCAGTTGGCTAGAACATACCCATAACCTCAAGAGATGTAGCCTCGCATCCTCAATGCAGTGTTTCTGCTTCACCCCAAACAGGTTCACATGTTGCGACAAGTTCACCTGTTGGGAATACTGTATGACCAGCTTCATCAAGAGCACCTGTTGGGAATAATGCATCACCAGATTCATCAAGAGCACCTGGTGGACCACTTTGTTCGTTACTGAACTTCGAGAATGAAGTAATTACAACTGGTGAGCTCTATACTGGTGCTTTAGCAGATAAGTTTCACGGATATCCAATACTTATACATCTTGCCAAGGTATGTATCGATGATATTCTCATACTAGATGAAATCACTTCGAAAGCTAAAAAGTATGCAACAACCTTTAGAGAAGTTGAAATTGGAGGATATGTGCTTCATCCAAAGATGTACCTCTCAAACAAAGACTCGCCTCGCCATCTCTTAATTTTTGAGCTAATAGATCTCATCCTTTTTGAGCATCACGTAATATCTGCCTTGACTTATACAGATCATTTTGTTATACTTGTGCAGTTCAAACTTTTGTACATATGCTAATTGATGCACATCCTCTTATGCAGTTGTGCATAAAACGTATTTAGGATCTTTTTTAATTTTTTTGGTAGTTCACACTTTTGTACGTATGTTGACTGATGTGCATACTCTTATATAGCTGTGCATAAAAAGTATTTAGGATTTCTTTTGATCTTTTTTGCCGATTCACACTTTTGTGTGTGGTGACTGATATGGATACTTTTATGTAGTTGTGCATAAGAAGAGCTTTACCTGAAGAAACTTTTTTGGTCCAATGTAACTTTTTTCTATATATGTGAACACAAACCGGCCTATGAATGGATATTTTCGTTCAGTTCATGATTTTTTTTGTATACATATGTAGCTGGTTTTTGTTATGTTATATGTGAATGCAAAGGGACTTCACACAAGGTCAGTTGAAGCAGTAATATCCAGCCGGGGAAATATCAATCCCTGGTAAGTACTTCACTTGGTTATACTTGTATTATTAAGTTTAAATTTGTGGATTTGACACTCAATTTATACTTGCGAGGTATTACGTTGGTGGGAAGTGAACTGCAGTGGGGTTGGCATCAACTTGTATACCTTCTAGATTACCTGGTAAGTACTTAAATGTATTTTTAGCACTAATTGTGTTCATTTTATTTGATTCATGGAGACACTTATCATGTAGTTCTGTGGATTTACTATAGGGTATGAAAAACTGCAGCGGTAGGATGATGCTCTCAAGGCGTGCACTGTCAAAGTAACTCACTAAGTCTGCAATTGCAGGTGGCACCTAAATGTTTTATAAAATTTGTTTTCTTTCTGTGCATCTACTTTTGGTCCTGAGAATTGACTTTGTATGCAATTGGTAGCTTTTTGTTTTTGAGTGTCTTCCTAATGTTTTGTTTCCTAAAGATGGAGGGACGGATTATTCTAAGTTACTATCAGCCTTCTGAGTATTTAGTTGTAATGTGGTATAATTCAGTTGTTATCGATGTATGAAGGACTGTGTTTGTTTCAGCTGTAGGAACATATATGTTCCAAGATTTTGTTCCTTGTGTTCATGAAATTCAAGCTAAACGATAATATTAGATGCCTATTGTATCTAGTTGGGTTTGGTTCGATGAATTTATGTGTCCTTGGAGTGTCTTTTGCTAAGTGTAGGTTAGCTTATCCTGTCTACCAAATCATTCATGGTGGGTCTAGTCACTTTTTTGTATTTTCTTCTAAATATTGAAACTTGAACAACTGGTTTTGGCTTGATGTGCCGTAGTATTCCACTTGATACAGTCAAGGTTTGAGAGGTTATTTTCTTATTAAATGTAGGTTAGCTTCTATGATAACAAATATGAAACAAAAAAAATAAATGAAGCCAGTCTTTGTTATTTTCATCCTTTTATAATTGATTAACTGTAGATGTCTCTGAGGATTTTCTCTAAGAATTACTAGTAAAAGAAAGTAGATAAATATTGTCTGGTGGCTGACTTAACTGACCTCATATATTCAACTTTAAACTATGCAGGTTTGGATTCTTCTCTTTCTCACTGACCCAAGCTTTTAACAAAGGCAAGCCTGCAAAGGATATAAAGCTTAGCTCCAAGGGTGGATAACAAAACAGCTTCAAGATTTGTAAGTTGCGGTTATTCAAGGTTTTTTTTGTAGGCAGTTAGTAAGTTTTTGTGTTCCCTTAGAAGTTTGAAACCCTTCCATGTATTTCCATAGAAATTTTGATACTTAACATAAAAAAACAAAGTTTGGTACTTGGAGAAATTTCAAAAAGTTTGGTACTTAGAAAAATTTCAGTTCTTTTGTAATATAAATATGATATGAGTTGAATGAATAGATTGAAAAAATTGTTGTTGAGTGTGGATAATGAATGTTTGCAGGTATTGAATTTAGAATTCCAGTTAATTTCTGGCAGAAAATGAACTGCCAGACATGCTTGACCTGGTCAAAATTAGTCACTATTGACCAATTTTGACCAGGTCAAGGTTGACTGGCAGTAATTTTTTTGCTTTTACGAAAAAATTCGTAACGACTAGAAACTGTTTCAATTCGCCACGTAGTAACGACTCTGGCATGTTACTAACCTGCCACGTAGTAACGGCTCTAAGATGTTACGATGTGCTTGTTACGAAAAAATTCGTAACGGCCCTGAGATGTTACCACATGGCGATTCTTAACGGCCCTCACCTGTTACTAAGGGCCGTTACAACCAAATTCGTAACTGCTCCATTGTCGTTACAAAAAAAAATATAACGCCCCCGTTTTGTAACAGGCCAGAGCCGTTACAACCCGTTTTAGTAACGGCTCAGTTCTGTTACTAATCCAGGAATTTGGTGTAGTGTGCACATGTTCAAAGTATGTCGACATCTTTACTTTGGAAGTCCTCTTTTATACTTACAATCTTGGAATCGATTTGCCACACTTCCAAACGAGTTTAGAATTGGTTCTTCTGACTTCCAAGAACTATGTGATTGATTATCCTATCAAATCACCAAACATGGGTTTCACGGTTCTACCTTCCATGTGGGTACTAGAATTAATCACGCTAGTTACCTAAACTTGATTGACTAGTTACTAGGATCGGTTCCCACATGTATATAGTATCTAACTTTTATTTGTTGCGCATGTCCATAGGATCAGTTCCCAATATCTAAAAATGTGTTGCACATGTTCATAGGATCGGTCCCCAATATCTAGAAACTTGTTGCACCTCTTACAAGGATCGATTCCCTTTTGTGATCGGTTGCACCTCTTACTAGGATTGGTTCCCCTTTGCCTAGAGTTGGTCATACCAATAATGACAAATCGATCATACCATCTAAGGTGATTACTTAAGATCGGTTTCACTAATAAAAGTCATACCAATACAAAAGTCAGGCCTCGTGAATAGTTTTACCAAGGACATAAGCAAGTCATGAGCGGTTATACCAATCATACATATTGGTAGTTCAAAAGATATGCAATGAATAACAATACCAATAAGCCTAGCGATTTCCCTTTCGATTCACAAAACAAGTTCATGAATTTACTTCCTTTAAACGAATGTAAAACATTGTTTCCTAGGATGAAATCTTCACCTCATACCCATACATAATCACAGTAGCATTCAAACGATTATGTCGATGTCTTATATACGAAGTTCAAAAGATAAGCATTATACTTAGTATCGTATTCCTTAATACGATGTATAACTAGAGTATAATCATTCATGGCTTCGCAGTTTTGTTTTCAATATGCACGACTTGAAAGATACATAAGAGAATGAAACAGTTCAAGTCAAATATTACTAACCTCAACTGGAAGGATGATGTCGTCGTTGTAGCTCCTTACTTCTTCACATTCTTCAAGTCTTCACGTAATACTTGTAATGTCTCATATCCTAAAACTTTCAATCTAACCTATACGAAGTTGACTCTAGTATATAATCAAGCGAATCTTAAATGAGTTTTGATTCACTAAAATATGACAACTAAACTTGACATACCAATGCTTGATGGGTTCAACCGAGCTATGTTGTAACAAAAAATATAAAAAGATTGGAAATGGTTACTATAAAAAAACCAAAAATGCCCCTCCCTTTTAGTCTAATTACTATAACTCCTTGTGTATCCTATTTTTCCAGGGGTATAATTGGCAAGCAAACTAGAATATAACCTATCTAAAAATTCGTGCCTTGGAATTTTACAAATTTTGTCTCGTTGAAAATATTTTTAAGAGATCTAATAATGAGCACAAACAACAATATCAAATTTAGAGTTTTTACGAAAAATTCGGAGGTATTTATCCTTTTAGGCACAATTTTCAAAAATTGAATGCATAACTATTATACAAACCACCACAAAGGATGCATAATACATAATGCAACCATATTTTGGTTTACGCATCAACTAATTTTACGTTGCCACTAATAAAACGATGTACTCCCCCCGTTTCATGAAAAGTGATACTTTCACTTTAGGCACAATTTTCGAAAATTGAATGCATAGTCATTTTTCAAACCACCACAAAGGATGCATAACATATTATGCAGCCATATTTTGGTTTATGCATCAACTAATTTTCCGTTTCAGGAAAAGTGATACTTTCACTATGTTTCAGGAAAAGTGATATTTTCACTATTTCAATTTGGCCTATTTTTAGGCAAAAATGAAACTGTGAAAGTATGACTTTTCCTGAAACAGAGGTAGTATATTCCTAAAAATATCATTCAAAAAAAAAAAAAAAAAACACGAAACACCGCTGATTGCTAAAATCAGGAAAAGTGATACTTTCACATAAAAAGACTACACCGCAGATGTATAAAGTGTTATGCAATTAACGGTGCTTCGTTTTTCTTTGGTCGGCCCTTCCCACCGCGGTAGTGGTGTTCTAGTTATACTTGGAATTGCAAAGATTACTTGAGGATTACTTGAGGGAGTGTCATATAAGATTCCCCCCCCCAAACAACTAGGGTTTAAAGGACCCCAAAATACTAAAATAGACAAAACCTAACAACTAACTACGCCTGTACAATTTACCCCTTTTTATCTTCTTTTATAATTTCACAAAACTCAGGAGTGAATTCTTTAATGCCCACATCAATCCATTTAATAGGAGGATGCTACCCAGATTAGAGATCTATAGCTCGATTTGTCTCTTTGTAAATAAGAGAGATCTCAAAACTCTCAAAGAAAGATTTTAATTTGTTCACCCTTCTCCAAATCTTAATTTGTTCACCCATCTCCAAATATAAAAACTATGTGTAAATTAGGGGGTTATTTCCCTTAGCAAGCAGAGTATAAATCATCACAGAATCAATAGCCAGATGAATCCGTTTGATAACCAAATTCTTAGAAAGACTTAAACCCTACTCCACACCTTGTAACTCATGCGCATTGACATAAATAGGAGGACCACCACCCTTTGCTGCAGAAACCACATCACCTTAGTTGCAGCAACCCCAACCATCAGAACCCTCATTATTTGAGCCGTTAGTATTCACTGTGAGAGAATTGCTCAGTCGAACTCGCAAGCGTTGCTATCTCAAGCTTGTTTGTCAAGTTAAGTTTCCAAAACTATAAGTATTGATTTCTAGTCTGCTTATAGATAAGTCTCGGATTAGGATAGTAAGTGTAGTTGAGCTTTAGACTTCACGCCGTTCATCGAATGAAGACGAAGAACTACTCAAGGGAACTTGTGGAACTTCATCAACAAAAGATACATGGAGACTTGAACTCATCTATCACTCAAAAGTATATCTAGTCTACCTCCTATTTGAGACAAAAAGTCGTATTGCTATATAGACTTCAATTATACACATTTGGTATTTCGAGCCGAGTTTATCTCCGCCCAGGATACGATGTGGTCGGGCCACATACATTTTGTATGTGATCCCTCTTTATTTTTTGACACATATCTAACTAAAATACCTGCCCCCTCCAAATCCCCTCAACTGCTCTACTTTTTGAGAAAAAGTAGGAAGTTAAAAAATAAAAAACACAAAACACAAAACAGTTATATAATAAAATTGGTTTTCAAACTTTTTACTACTTTGTATGACGTGTCAGCATTTAAAGAAGGGCCACATCATTAAAATATGTGGCCCGACCACATCGTAGCTGCACCGGTTTATCTCGCTTATCTATTTATAGAAATATGTGTTGGTAAGCTTTCGTTTTAACCAAGTTCATCCTTTATTCTTGACGAAAGTTAAAAGATGATCATGTTAAAATATCCTTGTAACATATTACATGAGTTGTGTGAGACATTCATTTTATTTAGACTCGGAATATTTCGTATTGATCATTCAATCACTTGAAATTTGATTTGAAGCAAATAGTTTATGTGAGACAGCTATTGTCTTCCAAGAATGTTTCAATGATAGAAATGAGGATTTAGAACATGTAACCATGATTGGATATAAACATAATGTGTAATCACATTTGTGTAAATTCCAAAACCGGCAACCATGGTATGCATACCCGTACGCGTACAGGTTGGTTGTTGAAATTCCGAGAACTAAGTATGCGTACCCGTACCCGTACGCATACTGGCTGAAGTCCAAGTCTCGTGAATTTCAGCTGGAGTTTGGAAGTGTAAGTGGTATGTGTACCCATATGCGTACTAGCGTAACCAAACTCAGTACGGATACTAAGGTATGCGTACTTGTTTGCATACTTAAGTAGGTTATGTTCTAAAATCGGTTTGTTCATGAACTAATACATTTTATATAATAAGGAGTGCAATCTTATTCAAACTGTGGTTATAATGTTCATGAAATTATTCGAGTGAATCAAAATTGATTTTGCTTCAATTGTGTCTTGTATACTTCTATGAGAATATAAACAATTGAATAACTCTCTAACTAGTTTAATTTGAGTCATTTGAACTAGTTATGATAAAGATGAATAATTTTGATATGAAAGTGCTCATATGGCTAATCATTGGTTAACTATTGTTGAACCAACTAAGTGAACACGTTTAGGTATGGTTACCTTTATCTAAATGATGGTACATTTTATTTGTGTATAAAAAGCTAAGTTCGATATAACAGTTGAAACATATTAGCTTGAATCTAATCAGGTTTTCATCCAACGGTGAATATTGAATGCTTTGTTGTTACCAAGGTAACTTAGATTGCAAACACTGATTTGAAGACTATATAAAGGAGAACTCTAGCAACTGGGAAACCTAAGCCCCACACCTCATGTGTGATACTAGTGGCGACTATAGTCGATTCTCTTTTAACCATAGGTTTTTCACGAAACCCTGTAGGTTAACGACTTGAAGACTTCATTGGGATTGTGAAGCTAGACCCAGCTATTTTCTCTTTAGTTGCATGTTCTAATCTTGCTATTTTCTATCGTGATGGAGTACTATCTTCTTTAAGATTTTCTTGAGATTTATTCTCCGATAGGAAAGATTGAAAAGTAGTCACAAACATCTTCGTCTCATCGTTTGTGATTCCACAATATCTTGTTTCGTTAATCGATTAATATTATTGTGAGGTGATGGATAATACTACGCTGTTCTTTTGGAATATAAGTCTGGTTTATAAATTGGTTTATATTCATCTTGATTTTTCAAAAGACGGAACAAAACTCATAGGTTTATCTGTGGGAGACAAATTTATCTATACAATACACTTTTCTGTGTTAGACATATTTGTTTATCAAGTCTTTGACTTTGTGTCGTAGCAACTCTTAGTTGTAGGTGAGATCAACTAAGGGAATCAAGTGCATAAAATCCTGCTGGGGTTCAGAGACGTAAGGAGCGCAATCATACCTTGATCAGTGTGAGATTGATTAGGGATCAACTACATTCCAGTTTAAAGTTATCTTGGTAGTAGGATAGTGTCTGTAGCGGCTTAATACAATGTGGTGTTCAAATCTGGACTAGGTCCCAGGGTTTTTCTACATTTGCGGTTTCCTCGTTTATCCGTGTTATTTCTTTTCCACATTATATTTTGTAATATAATAGAAATATCACAGGTTGTGCGTAGTTCAATAAATTAGTAAATCCAACCTTTGGTTGTTGATTATATTGATTGACACCTGAACATTGGTCTTTAGTACCGTTCAAGTTGTTTCACATAATAATCAGTCTTGCGGATTTCTATTTGATTGATTTGCTGATTATATTGTGAAACAGAGATACAACCCTTGGATATAATTTTCTTGAGATTGATCCTGGCTGTCTAGTTAATTCTCTCGAAAGTATATTGGAGTTTGTCCATACAGATTGCTAAGCGAAATATTGGGTGTGTTTGTTAGACCCGCTCTTTTTAAATTGGTATCAGAGCAGGAAAACATGTTCAAGACCTCATAAGTTTGTATTTGTAGCAATCTAACTCTATGGACAAAGGTGTTATCTCTATAAACGTACTGCCAGTCTTCGATGAATCAAATTACTTGTGGTGGAAAATTTCTCTGCGTGCCTTTCTTCAAGGGCATGATTTTCAATCATAGGTTTATGTTGTTAATGGATATAATCCTCCAATGGTTACAGTATACGGCGTCTTTATTGCAAAGAATATTGGTGATTATGATGCAGTCGAGATTCTTAATGCAAAGCAAAATTCGAACGAATATAATGAAATCATCCATGCCATTACCCCAGATCTTCAGCACCATGTGACTACGTGCACTTAGTCTAAAGATCCTTGGGATATCTTAGAAATCGTATTTGAAGGGAATACCTATGAAAAAGAAGCTAGGCTTCAAAACCTAAATTCTGATTGGGAAAACCTTCGTATGGATGATAAAGATTATTTTTGATGAGTTTAATCACAAAGTGTCTAAAATTGTTAATACATCTTTTGCATTGGGTAAGACTGTTCCTGAAAAGGACATTATAACGAAAATTCTCAGATCATTGCCAGCCAAATATGATTCTAAGAAACATGCCATCGTTGAATGAAATAACCTTAATACTTTATCCAGAAATACTCTGGTCGGGAAGTTAAAGATCTTTGATTATGAGCATACATCCAAATCCGGGAAGGATGTTGCTTTCAAAGCACAAAATAACACTAAATTACTTACTAAAAGTAAGAGTGTTGGCATCTCTGAAGTTGATCTTTCTGTGACTGATTTATCAGATGAAGATCTTGACAAGTCAGTCTCTGTGATCACAAGACAATTTAGAGATCTTATTTTGAAGAGAATTAAATGGTTCACTAGAGACAAACCTGAGTCATCGGTTAAATCCCATAATCGTGTTCCTCCTAAAAGCAGGGATAATGACGATATTGATGATGAGGATATCCCACAGTGCTTCAAGTGTAAAGGTTTTGGCCATTTTTCAAATGAGTGGCCAAACCGTAGAAAATACACTGGAAACAAAGGTCTTGCTGCAACTCTTGATGAAATGTATGATCACTATGATTCTAATGAAGACGAAAAATTAAGTATTGCACTCCTTTGTGAAAATATCGACCTTGATAATTGTAGCAATACGTACATCAATCTCGATATTCTTCCATGAGAAACTTCGACCACCAAGGAGGATAAAATGAATTTCTCATTGTTCACTGGAAATTATATGTCTGATTTTTAAGGTTCTACCTTTTTCCTAACAGCATGCACAACTATAACGTCTGAACCATCCTCCATATTGACATGTTCTTTTTGTACTCTCAAGGGTCATGAACTCTCCAAATATTTCAAGTACAAACATAAGATAAGATATGTCAACAAACTTCAGCGGAGAGTAAATCGATTAGAAAACAAGCTCAAACTTGTCCATAAGTCGTCTGAGTTATGTAATCTCATCTCTTCTCCGAATAAGTTGATTTGCAAAGAAAAATTAGACCACTGGATAAAAGAATGAGGTATAGACAGTCTATGAAACATGGTTCTAAGAGTTCCATGCATGAAGGTTATGGTGGACATATTATCGTTCACCCCAGCACAACTTAATTGTGTTGGTTGTGTATATTTTCTCATGTGCCTGGTTCAAAAATAGACAAGGGTTTGCACACTTCAGGCTTAAGAAAAAGAAATAAAAAAACAGTTTTTTTTTTTTTTTTGGGGTCGAATTTTCACCGTTTTTAGAATTCTTCCATCTTTTCGTATCTAATTGATATTGAAAAGTCTTTACTCTGCTTGAGCAATAAAAGAGGGTTAAAATCGACAATTCTTCCTTTTTTAGGGTTGAGATTTGTGCGTACGTGAATTCTTTAGTTTATAAAGGTTCCATAACCCTACATTCCTTTTCCCTTCTCTGAAAACTCTTTTATCACAAGATTGCTTGTTGAGTCTGATATGTGAATTCCTCTCACAATTTATGTAGTAGCAGGAAATCCCACACTACACCCCTCACAAGAATTCATAATAATCAACACATCTTTTAAAGATTAAGAATAACACGTTTATCAATTGATTCACATAAATGTTACAAGAAATGGAAGAAAACAAGAATACAATCGCTCTTTAAACTCTCTCTCTCCTAATGACTTGCTCAATACTCGAAAAAGATCTCTCCTTCCTTACACTTATTCGACTCTTTATATATGGATTTACATAGTGGATGACAGCTAATCTGTCCTTTATTTTAGGATATGACTTGCGATATTCTCACAAGCTTGTTAGTGATACTTCATCGCAAACCTCTTTCGTTCGCAAGATTATCACACTTTCTTCATGTTTATACTACCGTCATTTATTACGTCACTTTCCTAATCATTCTGCGACATTTGTAACGAGTTGTTGAAATTTCACAAGAGTGTTGTTGTTAATCTTCGCAAGACTGTTGCTCCTGCGATATTCTGATCCTATATCTTGCCTCTTCTCATATCTTCTCTGCGAAGGGGAGAAGATCATGAGAATATTATTTTCTTCAGTATGCCGCAACCTCCCATCTTTCCATATTCTTCTATTCTGACATGATTTGCCAAATTTTCTACACGTATCCCTTCTTCCATACAGCTTCTGACACGTCCTTTTCAACCACTGTATTTCAACCGTTCATGTATAATCTTCGAATTAAATGCATTTATCTTCTTGAGTATTTTTCTCTCTATATATACTCTTTTCATTTTTCTCTACTCTTCTTTTTTTACTTTCTTTCTTATTTTCTCTGCAACTTTCTTCACTGTTCTTCCGCGAATTCCGCTCCTGATACTGTAATTCTTCTTTTAATTTTTACCTTCTTCTTCATTCCCATACTAAAATGCTTCCCGCTGGTCGTAAAAATGAAATTGCTTTTGAAGAAGTTCGAAAGAAACTTCAAACCAGAGGTTTTAATTTATCTCCCATCCCTAGAAAAAACCCTAAATCTGAGCTTTGCATTAATCTATTTTCTGATCATCCTTGCAATCATGAGGAGGTCATAGTCTCGCTAGGTCAACTTCTCGTTGGCCTTCCTATTCCCCTTTATGGTACATGTGTATGATCTATTTAGCCAATTTAACATCAAACTTAGATCATGTCATAGTTAAATCATCGATATCATGTCATAGTCAAAAATCCAATATCAGTATAAGGGAAACATAGATCAGGCCACACAATCTAAAAATATTGTAGATACATGGTACAAGTGTATGATCTATTTAGCCATTTTAACATCAAACTTAGATCATGTCATAGTTAAAGCATCGATTTGGACCAATTGGTTAAGGTCATCAGACTCCATAAACATGACCACAAAACTGAAACTAGGCGTGGAAATAGAAACAAGTATACCTATGTTTAATCCCAAACACACCCATACAAATCTTGTGTTCATGTAACATTCAAAAGTTTTTCATATAACAATTGAGATGCATTACTCACAGTGACATAAAAGCTTAACTCTTCTGCAGACTTTGCATGTGGTTTAGAGCCAGTGGTATGGTGAAAGTTTTGTTTCTCCCTGTTTTGTTTGTTCACATTGCATATTTCCTAGACCAATTACATATAATATTATAGTGTTAGGACTTCTTAATATTAGTAAACATATATCGAATTGACACTTTTACTTAACAAAATCTATTCATTTTTCTTGAATAGAAACCATCTGCAACAACAAAAGCAAAACACAAAACAAAAATAGAAGAGAAAAAAATAATATTGACACCTACTTGTTTCTTCACATCAGTTTCCCAAACCTCAACGAGTATCCTCCACTGGCTCTCAACAACATTATCTGGTGGATGTGCAAGACGTTCTTCCACAGAATTCCATTTTTCATACGCAACCTTTTTAACATGGAATTTGTGATCCCTCCACCTATCATTCACCTTGGTAAGAACCCAATTCTCCAACATTTCTGGGTACACAAATATTTTCTGACAACCACATAATATTAAAAACATTGCACAAAAGATTAAGTAACATTTCAGAATTTGAGAAAATCAATATAGTCAATATGGATTCAGTAATGTACCTTTATTTCAAGTATCACATTCTGAATTAACACTGACGACATGCATTCCCAGTCTGCTACTGTCAACGGTAGTTTTTTCCATCTTTCGCTAGATGACTGATATATTTGGTTAGGTAAGTTCCATTTTCTCCCATCGGACACAAGTGCTCCATATCCCATTCAACTTGAATTCTCTGAACTGGTTGTAGGTTTTGGAAGAACTTCATTTTCTCCGGACCTCGACCCATCCTACAATCAAAGTTACGATGATGTTAGTAAAGATATATTGAATTGACATTTACACTGATAACTAGAGATTTATTGCTAAAAAGTAGGCAAAACATGAAAAGAGACAATTTCAAAACCCAACTATTCAACTATTATATTAAGATGAATACATCAAAAGTAGAAGCTAATAAGGAATGCAATTATATACATATGTTTAACAATCATCATCTGATCCATTATTAAACTCAAGATCAGGACCATCATTATCATCTTCTGAAAACCCATCCACATATTCCTCTTCTTCTGACTCTACTTCTTTGTCGGCGTCTTCTTCTTCTACTTCTTCTTCCTCTTCTTCTTCTTCTTCCTCTTCTTCAACACATATTTGTCGACTACAAGTTCTTGTAGGAGCATCAACAACCACCCCATTATCATCATTTGTAAGACCAATACTGTCATCCTCTTCATTGTTCACTACATTTCCTACTGGAAAATTATCTAGTAGCTGATCAGGAATATCATCACCCATGTCAAAAATATCCCTAGGTTTAGTCCTAAGCACAACGTCCCATTCAGGTTCTACATGGTCTTTAGCATAAAAAACTTGTTTGCATTGAGAGGCCAACACATAAGGCTCCTCCCGTTGTGTCCCCAAGAGATGGTTAAAGTTCACAAGCACAAACCCTAAGTTATCAGTCTTCAAACCCGAAGTCCTTTTTCTGCCTGAATTATTCACCACGTTTGCCCAATTGCACTCGAACAGTACATATGAGCGACCTTGTCTATATGTTAGCTCAATTATATTTGTAAGTATTCCATAATATGTGCGCTCCGTATCATTGCTTGTGTTCTGAGCTTCTCCATTCCTAAAGGAAGGCGTTGTTGAATCGACTACCACACCACTGTTCTGCGTCTTTGCTCTATTTTCTTTACTTACAACTTTGAAATTGTATCCCTGTGTTGTATAACCGGTAAATTGTCTTGCTGTTGAAAATGGACCTTCAGCAACCAAATCCAATCCTTCGGCAATTCTCACTTCAGATCGAGTAAGCAACCTAATGTGATTTTTAAACCAATCAGTAAACTCAAGTTTGTGCTTTCGCAGCCGCTCAAGATCACTCATTCTTGGGTGCAACATAGCCAGTGTAGTTTTGTGTTGCCTAAAAAAATATAATCAAGAAGAACAAATTAAATTATGTCGCCGAAAAAGTGTACATAAATTTAAATGAATTAACATATCACAAAGGGTAAATAGAATATTTCTTACGCTATGTACGGAGCTACATCATCATCATTAGACAAGATATAGTCATGCATTTTCTTTCGTTGTTCGCCAGTTAAAGGAAATCTCTTCGCTTTACTAATGGGTGTATCATCTACATATCTAGGTGGTCTATTGGTTCTTGACTCGATATCTTTGAGGTACCTCGATAAAAATATAACACATTCATCAGCCAAATACCCCTCAGCAATAGATCCCTCTTGCTGATCTTTATTCCTTACATATTTCTTCAAAGTGTACAAATACCTGCAAAAAAAAATTATGTAAACATCAGGAAGAACAAGGAATAAAGCTATAGTTAACCCCAACAAATGTTAAAATTCACAAGTAAGTGGATATAGGCAAGTAAGTATGTAATTAAAAACATCGTAATCATAAAAATGTATACCGTTCAATAGGGTACATCCATCGATACTGCACAGGTCCTCCTAAACGTGCTTCTGTCTCCATATGGATAGGCAAGTGAACCATAATGTCGAAGAAGGCATGTGGAAAAATTCGTTCCAACTCGCATACAATGATTACGATGCGTTTCTCTAACTCTGCAAAATCTTCAGGGCGTGTCACCTTCGAGCATAGTTCACGGAAAAAAGAACTCAACTCCATTAGCACTTTACTGACCTTAGACGAAAGCGTCTTTCGGAATGCCAAAGGGAGCAGCTGCTGCATGAGCACATGTGAATCATGACTTTTTAGTCCAAATTTTTTACGCTGCTGGACATTTACACATCTTGCAATGTATGCTGAGTAACCATCAGGAGTCTTCAAATTCTTCAAGACATTAAGGAACATCGTCTTTCTTGCGTTATCCATGAAATAACATGCCCCTGGTAAGAAGTATTTCCCATTTTATATAAGCCGAGGATGAAGTTCAAGTCTAATCTTCAGGAGTTGCAGATCAAATCTCTCTTTAAGTTCGTCCTTAGTTTTTCCAGGAATATCCATTATTGTACCCAGAACACTATCGCAGACATTATTTTCTGTATGCATCACATCTATGTTGTGTTTGAGAATATTATTTTCCCAATAAGGCAGTTCATAAAAAATACTCAACTTCTTCCAATTGCTAGGCATGTTACTTGAAGCTCTACTTGACCCTCGTGCTTTTCTTTTCCGCGAACGATCTCCCCCCAAAATCTCCTCAAACTGTTTTCCAAATGTGTGTGGAATGTCTTTCAACAAGCTCAAGATATCTGGCCCTAACAATGGGTTTGGAGGTGGGCTATGTTCTACTTTCCCATCAAAATCTTTCTTATGTGTGGTACGGAACCTATGATAACAAACAGACAATCAACTGTCAATTACATATGGATAGTTACACATATATTTGAAAGTGTACTGTGACTAACGTGTAAAGGTATTTAAGAAATATAAATATTATTACCTATGACTCATCGGGAAGAATCTTCGGTGGCCCATGTAGTCTGTTTTTCTTCCATTCTTCAACCACTGGTGCTGAGTTTCTTCAAGACACGTTGAGCATGCCAATTTCCCTTTATTACTCCATCCTGAGAGCATCGCAAGACCAGGATAATCACTTATAGTCCATAGTAATCCCGCACACAGATTGAACATTTCGTTTGTTAAGGAATCATATGTATCTAACCCTTCCTCCCATAACTCCTTGAGCTTATCTATTAGAGGTCTCAAATATACATCTATGTCATTACCTATAAGACAAATAAGATAATGAGTTTGAATACTTGGTAACTTACTGATGCAGAACATGCAACAAATTTAAATGTACCATAACTAGACAAAAGCAAAAAAAACGGTAATTATGGAACTCAATACAACTCAAATAACAGCAATGAGATCCAATGCAATTGCAAGCCTATTAAGGTAGAATTAGGAAGCATATTTTGAAATTCTGAGCTTAACATATCAACACCAAGGAGAGATCATACATAACAAAATAATGACAATGTAACTTTCGAAATTCTGAATTAAACAGAATAATGACAATGTAACTTTGAACAGAATAAATATCATTAAGCATATTTCGAAATTCTGAGCTAAACAGAATAATGACAATGTAACTTTGAATAGAATAAATATCATTAATTCTATTTCGAAATTATGAGCTAAACAGAATAATGACAATGTAACTTTGAACAAAATAAATATCATTAAGCATATTTCGAAGTTCTGAGCTAAACAGAATAATGACAATGTAACTTTGAATAGAATAAATATCATTAATTCTATTTCGAAATTCTGAGCTAAACAGAATAATGACAATGTAACTTTGAACGGAATAAATATCATTAAGCATATTTCGAAATTCTGAGCTAAACGGAATAATGACAATGTAACTTTGAACAGAATAAATATCATTACCTGGACTATGTGGGCCTGGTATAAGCAGAGACAATATCATGTTAGGTTGTTTCATGCATAACCATGGTGGTAAGTTATATGGCAAAAGAACTACATGCCATGTTCTATGTGGATTTCTCATCGAGCTATATGGAATGAAGCCATCAGTAGATAAGCCTAATATGATATTCCTTGGATCTGCCGAAAAACTTGGATTCATCTCATCAAAAGTGACAAAGTATCTTGGCCGGCGTTTTCAATCTTCTATCTTTGTAACGAGAAGCTTTACACACAGTACAAGCTTCAAGATCAGCCGTTTCCTTGTAGTACAACATACAATTATTTGGACAAGCATCAATTTTGTTGTAGGACAATTCCAATTGTGATAGTATCTTCTTACATTGTGTGAAGTTTTCCGGCAAAGTGCACCCTTCTGGAAATGACTCTCTCATAAGTTAAAGCATCTCTTTGAATGACTTGTCAGATATTCCACCAACACATTTATAGTTCCAAAATATTATAAGAAATGACATCATTGACATTTTATCGCAGCCTGGGTATAACGGTTTCTTTGAATCTTCTAAAAACTTATAGAACTGTGAAGCTGAACTATCACTTGGCATGCCGCTCATTTCTGCATCCAGCATATCACTCATATCCTCATCAGCACATATTAGTAATCCATATGCATCTCGTAACATCCCTGTAATGTCATCTCCAACGTCCTCACCGTTGTTTTCTAAAATTACTTGATCCACATTTGTATTTTCTGCCCCCAAATCACTTAGAAATGTCGTTCTGAAATTTTCACCATGATGATACCATACTGTATAGCTCCTTAACATGCCATAAGTGACTACATCATCATAAATATGATCTCTGGTCTTGTAACCTACATTGGCGCACTCTTTGCATGGACACTTCACTTTGTGATCTTCGGTAACGAACCCATTTTCAAATGCGTAGTTTAAGAACAAACACAACCCTTCATGAAACTCCTTACTCGATCGTTGATGATGAACCCAACTCTTATCCATTTTTCAGTCACAATACCTTGGAACTAAGATAATCAGTAAAGCCTTTGTAAAAGCATGGACAAAAATTACCTGAAATCATAGAAAGGTTTCTTAGAAACTTAGTTGCAGACATACAACAGATATTGAGCACAAATGACTCCACCAATAGTCCCCTGTAACTCAACCCCTTTACCAAATTTAACCTAAACTCCCACTAGCTCAGTTCACTCCTGCGAGTTCACTCTTTCATGAATACTTCAAGCACCATCAGCAGATTCATGACGACGGTACCGTCAATTTACATCAAAATACAACAGTTATAAGAATAAGCCAAAGCTTCTGTTCTTACAATTTGCAAAACACCAACTAACAGCCTTTTTTTATGGTAGTGACAAGAAGAAATGAGTATGACTCATAAACGAAGATGAGAAAAACGAGATTGTAAGAGAAATGTGCATTTCTAGTTCATAATTGAGAAGCGAGCATCAGTCGTCAAAGCAAGCATAAATTAAATGGGTACAACTTAGAAAATAAAGTTAAGCAACTCGATGATCAAACTGCAGCAGCAATGGAATCCCATTACAGTCATTCAAGAAATGATTTCAAAATACAACAGTGAGAACTAAACTACACCAACCCGGGACAACAAGAAGGAAAACTGTTAGACTCAAGCTTATTAATGAACTTACTACAACATCAACTTCAATAAATATCAACAGCAACACGACATCAACAAGAATCAGTGAGAAAATGAATAAACAGTGGAGAAATTGATGCTGCTCGTAAAGATAGGTACAAATTCAACTATTAAAGAAACTAAAAATTAAAGGATAGCAGCAAGATATAAACTCAGCAAAGCACAGCAGCAATACAAACACATACAATTATTGACTCCACTAATGGTCCCCTGTAATTCAACCCCTTCACCAAATTAAGCCTAAACTCCCACTAGCCAGGGCCGGTCCTGCATTTTTTGTGACCTAAAGCAAAATTTATTTTGTGGCCTCCTATCAATTAAAATAAACTATACAAACCAAAAATTACATTAACATCACTAACCCAAATGACACGAGAATTACATATAACACAAAGTAACATACATAACATTCGCCCGATTCATAGGTCATGATACAAATTCGATGCAGACATGGTCATGAGAGTCAAGAATATCACAAACACATACATTTTTCCATCCATTGATCCATCATAGTTAACTAGATTCATTTCAATAAATTAAATGGAAAAACAAGTACTCAAAACAACACCAACATATATTACTTCCATTACATATCTAGCACACTCACTTACTATACCTTTAAAATTATCATCGCAGCTTTGATCAGCATTTGCTGCAGAATGCACTAGATAATATCACTAGTAATGCAAAAGCTAAGACATAAATCCTAACTGCTGCCATCTCTCACCCTCTCTCTTTTAGATTTCTAATATAGCTTTATAATATAGGTTTCTTATATGTTGTGAATGAGAAAAATGTTATACCCTATTATATATCGGAAAGTCATGAAAATTATGATATCAAAAAAGAATTTCTGAAAATAGATATATCACGATATGCATCTAAGGAGGAAATCACCTGATTCAAGAACACTTATAACCAAAAACCTATTTTGGGATGAACTTCCCTAATTGATTGATTATAAAAACTGAAATTAAACCAAATACATCATCCAAACTTCAATTGAAAGCAAACCCATAACTAATTGATCAATCTATAAACCAATGCTTCAAAAAAAAAAAAATCTATAAACCAATTTCACACAAAAACATGATTAATTATAGAAACCCTAAATCTAACGTACCTTTCTGTTGAGTTTGAATCAACACACCAATTGACAACATAACCATCAACTATCTCCATCAAAAACTCTCCCCCTCAACACATCATTATTAGTTTTCAAGGAATCCCTCTTTTGAAATTGAAAATTACAGAGAAGGGGAAACGAGGAACAGAAGAGAAAGGATAAATTGAAAACAAAAGAAGAAAGTAAATTAATTTCTTTCCAATAAAAATCTTCACCTTAAAAAACTCCTGCAGGACCTTAAAGCTTCTTCATTTATGCTGCATTAAAAAAAAAACAAGAAATTAAAAGTAACAAAAACCCTAGAAATTAAAAAAACAAAATCTTCTTTTAAGATTCGATTTTCAACTTAATAGCTCAAAGTTTCCTCTTTAGTTCCTGCAAAAAGAGAAACAAGTAACTAAAATTAAGATTTATCAAAATAAAAAGGAAAAAAAACATTAAGGAAAACAGATGAATGAGGTGATAACACAGAGAAGAGATGAGATGGTAATAGAGAAGAGGGGGAGCAAACCTACCTCTCAGTTCTTCAGCAGAGAAAAAATGGCGGAGAAAAAAATGGAAGTGAATAAACCAGATCTATTTCAACAGATAAGGCTGAGAAAAAGAATAAGAAAAAGAAAAGGAAAAAATTTAGTAAAATATGGTGTAGTTACATGCGGGAGAAGCTGAAATATGGAGCCAATTCTCAAAACAATTTTGATGGCTGAGAAACCGTAGCTAATAGTCTGCCGGAAAAAATATATATATATTGTCGGAAACACGAAACCGACCAAATAAAAACTACCCTTTGACTATCCATAGTATTTCCTACGGTTGGTCAAAAACCCTCACAAATAGAAACTATTTGTGAGGGTTAAAAAAAAACCCCTCACTAATAGGACCTATTTTTGTAGTGTCATGCGAAGTTCTCGCGAGCTATATATCAATTAAGTGGAGATTGCATTCGTCTTATGCTTGAGTTCGCCAACCGTGGTGCTAGCAAGGGATCTCTTTATCCTGATGAAGCTAAAAATCCTAGGTTCGCTGACGTTGCGATTGTTCCTGTGAACTATACCGTGGAAAATTTCTTTGCGAATTATGAGATAATTCCTATGAAGAAAGACAGTACTTGCTGGGGTGTTCTCTTAAAGAAGAAGGATGATGTTTCTGATGACAAGATACTCATGCAAGACATTGACTGGCATCCTGGAAAAATCATATCTCCACGTTACTCCAGCGATGATAAATGGTGTATCTTCCCTTTAATTTTAAAGGGTCCGTACCTCTCTGGATCTCATGTTTTTCCTGCGAATCTCGCAGCATATGAACCATGGGTATTCACTTGGCCTGAGAGAGAAACTGAGGTATATTTCCACACTTTGTTTGAGTTGTTATTCTTTTCACTATCATATATAATTTTGCTGACCACTCTAATGTTTTCACCTGCGAAATTGTCAGATTGAAAGGTTGAAGGCAAGTTATATTAAGACTGGGAAAATCTGTACTTTATCAATTCTTCTATCATTCACAGATGAAGTAAGAAATATTCTCTTATGATTCTTCACAATATATTGTTGCCTCTATTTCTTATCTTTATCTGTGTGTGTAGGTCATCGCTGTAGTGGAAAAGCCTTCCAAAGTTGCGAAATCTAGGGGTAAAGGCAAGAGTATTTTTCGCAAAGATAAATCTGCTGCCCCTCCTTCAAAAAACAAAAAGTCCAATTTAGCAAAAGCTCTAGTAAGCAAACCTCTCAACCTGATAACGATAATGATGATGCTTCTTCTGTAGAGGAAACTTCTCAACCTGATTCTTCTATGGCTCAATTGTCCAATATTTTTTCTAATACTATGCAAGTACTTGGTGATACACCTCTGACTAATTCATCCAAGTCCATAGCTGCGATATGTGATGCCCCACTCCTAGAGAATAATGAATCTCTTCGCGGGATCTCAAGATCTATTTCTCCAAATTTCTTGCATTCACTCAATAGTTTGGTAAATTTTTATACTTATACTTTTCTTCCTTTTATTTTTATTTGGAATTCACAACTTATTCTGAAAATTCGCTGAAACATTTCGCAGGCTGGGAAAGCTTCTTATGCGGTTACTACAGATTTAGAGAAAAGGCGTGCAGCTTTCGCAAAGAAAAATCTTGAACTTCGCAAGAAAAATGAAGAGTTGGAAACTAAAGTTGTTGGTATTTGCGAAAAAGTAAGCAAAATAAAAAATTAGAGACTGAAGCTACTGATCTTCGCGAGAAGATCAAACAATTGGAATCAGATAATTCTATTCAGGCGAACAAAATATCTAGTCTTCAAAATGCCAATAAGCAACTCTATGGTATGGGATTCTACTTCTTTTCCCTTTATTTTATTATCTGAAAATTTTCTCCTTATAGAGTTCACCATTTCGCAGACGTCTATGGCCTTACTGATGAATCTATTCTTCTTCATACATTTCCTAATCTCATGGATGATGATACCCTTCTTGAAAATATAAATACTTCTCTAAATAGATTTTCAAATAATAGGATTGACTCTCTTCTTATAGATGAACTTAGATCCAAACTTCGCTTCTTAGAAGTTGACCATAGATCCGCCTTGACTATGGCTAACAAGTTTAAACATTTCTTCCATAACTCCAAAGAAGAAATTAATAATTTAAGAGCCAAATATAGTGATCTTATAGATGAAAAAGATCGTATTTCTCTCCAAGGTGCTCAAACTTTAGCGAAATTCCAAGAAACTCTTCTTGAAGTCCAAATTGAAAGAGATGATCTCAAACGTAAAAAATTTGTACTCTGCGAAAGAGAAAACCAAATTCGCTCCCGTCTTCTCATAAATGATGATGATGAATTTTCTTGGGCTACGAAAGTTCTAGATAATGCCAGGAATAATTTAGGTGTAGATATTAGTCTTCAAGTTGAGAAAACGGATTTGATTAGAGATATGATTTCTAACAGAGAAGGTTGTTAACTTTTCTTCCTTATTTAATTATTTATTTTTCTCAACTTTCTATCAAATTGTTGATTTATTGTTGTATTTTCGCAGAAGCTGAAGAGAGATATCGCAATAGAATTGAAGAACTTGAAAATGAAAAGGCGAAGCTCGCAAAGGATCTATCCTCTCGCAATGATAAGTGTTCAAGATTGAAGTCTCAGATGAAGATCACTATTACAAATTTTGGGAATGATGTAATTTCTTTCCACAATGACACCATCAAAGGGATTTGTGATGACAAAAAGATTCATCACTCCAAGTATCCTTGTATCCTAGACAAAGTTCCAAAGAATATTCCTAATTTGGTCATATCTGATAGTGAAGCTGATGAAGAGACGGAGTCTGAAGGAAATGAAGAGGAGAAATCTGATGAAGAATCTGATGGAGAAGAAAATTCTGATGAAGACCTTGATGATGATAATGAAGAATCAAGCAAAAAATAATTTTTGCTTCCTTATGCTTTCTCATTCAATTTTTTGCAAAAATTGTATATCTGCTCTTGATCTTTCATTCTTATATACTTGTTATCTACCACTGCGAATTTCTCCAGTCTTCTATACAAACTCTATTTCTTTTGTTCTTTCCTACGTGTATTAGAAAATTTTTCTCTCTTGCAATATGACTATCCAAAATACAATTAACTTTTTATGCGTAAATCTATCATGTGAAAACAAATAACATTTAACTTATTCTATGCATTCCCATACTTGCCTCTGTTATTTGTATTCAGATGAGTGATTGAGCAAGCTGCCTCTGTTTAATAAAATAATTTGCGACAAAATCACAATTCTCTCTGCATAATCTCGCAATCATAAATTGTTAGAAAATTATAATTATCTCTGTATAATCTCGCAATTATAAATTGTAAAATTGCATTCTTTCTTATATTCTGATGTGGTCTTATTTTGCCTTCCTAAGTAAAGGTCTTATTTTGCCATCTTTTTTCTTTTATGACAAAATCGCAGGACATCTCTACACTTTCATGTACAAACCCATTGATCTTGCCTTAACTTTTTGTTCTTTTGTATTTTTGATGCGACAATATGACAGGTCTAAATTATCTCTTGCGATATTGAAGCCCCATGACATTTCCGTCTTGCGACGAAATCGCAGGACATCTCTACACTTGCATGTAATGACCCCTTGATCTCGTCTTATCTTCTCTTTTGTATTATTTCCTCTTCAGGAATATTGCACAAATATGACAAGTCTTAATACTCCCGTGAGTAAAAAGTCTCATGATATTTGCGTCTTAAGACACTTATCAGCTCCCTAATGGAGGGTGCCGCCCTTATCTTCCCCCTGGTTTCCCTTTCAAGGAGACGTACATCGGCCATACAAGACTAGCCCCTCCCATCCAGTCTTAACAACAACCAGTTGTGTTCGCAGCCTCTTATTCCGTCTTCCTATATGGCTTATGGTTACGATACTGCACCCTAAGTGGGGTTTTCTTCGGGCCGAGTGCATCATAGCCAAGACTTGCCAAGAATGGACAGGGTAGTTTTATACGCCCCGGGCACCCTTGGATCAACCGTGTACCTCGGCGCCTTGGTCATACTCTGCACCCCTTAGGAGAGTCATTCTTACCTTAGTGTCCCAACTCAAGTCATATGCTTAAGTTGAGAATCCAAGGTGCCTCTCCTGGATGGGCTTTCATTGACCCCAAATATCCATGGCTTAGGTTCCAACAGTGGTGTAACCTTACCGCTGAGCCATGCAATAGATACCCCCTTTTATGACGTACTTTAGGTCTTACATTTGCCTGTTGCGAAATTTTATTTGCGAACTAGGGTGTACGCCATAAAGGTTCGTCCCATTCTGGATCTTAAATGATCATTTCTTGCGAAATTTTCGATCATTTTCATTTCATTTAAATCATTAAGGAATATATATATATATTGTTTTTTGAAATTTTCGCAACAAACCGATTATACATCTTTTTTCTTTTCCTCACTATTTATTTCATTTCACAGTTTGAAATTTTTACCTTTACTGTTCTCTGCCTCTGCGAGATTGTTAGTTACTTTCTGTCCTTCTGCGAGATTTTCTCCGCCTGTTGTTTTCAGCAAGTTATGATTTCGCAACTTTCCTTCTTTTCTTTGTTCTATTTAATAGACCATCAATCTCTCACTTCTTTGCCTTTCTTTGATGTTATACTTCCAATTCCCCTTCTTCGCAGCTCTTTCTTCGCAAGATTCTACATCAATTTCATAACACTTTTTTCCTTCAACCCAATCTCCCCTTATTACTCCAATGCCACTAGGATGTGAAAACTTAATGCACTAGTGGAAAGTTGATGCCACACCTAAAATCCCATGTAGCCAAGGTCGACCAATTAAGGCATTGTAGGGCGACTCCACATCGACAATACATAATAGAATCTTGGAAGATATCCTCTTTAATGGAATTCGCATTGTGATCCCCCCTTTAGGTTTATTGGCAGTGCCATTAAAACCATTAATTTTATAGGTTGAAGGTATTATATCCTCATATCTTCCTCCAATTATCTTGTAAGTATGATAAATCATGATATCTACAGAACTCCCAGTATCAATTAAAACTCTATTAATTTCCCATGAATCTTCGGCCTCCTCTTCTTCATCATCTTCTGCTTCATCTTCTCTTTGTTTTGGGTTTATCTCTAGTTTCACCACCAATGGATTGTCATGCATTTAGCCAGGTTTAGGTAGTTCTTGTGCAGCGAAAGAAATAGTCTGCTTTTGCCTCTCTTCTAATGGCGAAGCTTTTGCAATATTCATTATTTCTCTCCCATCAACATCTCTTGCGAAAACTCTGCTTAGGACATTGTCATGGAAATCTTCGATTGTTTTGTATGAATGTACAATAGAGTTACAAAATAATTTTTTTGCCTTCGCCCCAACTTCTATGACAAATGTTTATCCTCCTTTTGGCGCATTAACTCTGCGAATTTCTGGTGGTGGTGGCAAGAGTTGAGATTGAGGGTTCCCTATTAGAAAATAATTTAGCTTTCCCTGGTCTATCATTCTGAGAATGATTCTCTTTATGTTTCTTCAGTTATTTGTAAAATGTCCATGAAAGTGGTGATAAGAGCAAAATTCATGGTTCCTGTTATTTGAAAGTGGTTCTTTTCCCTTGTTCCAAGGTGTTGGTATATTCTCCATTAAAATTATTGCTTCCCAAATTTTTTCCACACTAGATTTCAAAGGCGGCATCTTGATCTCCTCACATGTCATTCTTTGACTTCCTGATCCTCTCTGATAGTTTTTTCTTTGTCCTCCATAGGTATCTTGTGGTTGATCAAGTCTTTGAATTTTATTATTCCCTCCTCGACTATAAATTTTTTTTCTCTTTCGAATTCTTCTTGATCCCTGCTTCCCATAGCTACCAACTTTTGTTGATTGTCATTCTTATTTTCTTGTTGGACCTGCGAAGTGATCTCAACTATGTTTATCAATTTTGGTAGCAAACTCGCATTCGCTGCTGATGAGCTTGAATTCGCAACAGGATATGATTCCATTTCATTCTGTTTTTCTTCAAGAGCAATGTACTCCTCTTGTAGCTCCCGTAGTTCAGTCATTGTGATTGTATTTTTGATTCTAAAAATTTGAATGTATAGCAGATTGGTTGTGAACATTGCATTGATGAGGGATAAAATGAGATATCTCTCATCCACACGTCCAAGCATCTCACTGCACATTGTCTTCCATCTTATGGTTAGATACTTTAAACTTTCTCCAATTCTCTGCTTTAATCCAAATGCATCTTCTATTCCTGGTCGTGAGGAGTTGTTAGTTATATATGCCCCTAAAAATGTAGTCTGTAAATGGTTGAAAGATGTTATAGTATTCATGGGTAGACCCTCGAACCATTTTAGCGCCTCTCCTGTTAGACTTGATGCAAAATACTTGCACAACACAGCATCATGATTCTCCCATTGTAACATACATCTCACATAAGCTTTAATGTGTTGAATCGCACAAGTTTTCCCATCAAAGATGCTGGTTAACGCAGGCAAACTGCATTTTGGCGGTATTCCTCCTAGTTGTACTTCTTGTGAGAACGGAGTTTTCGCATCTTCTTCTATAGCTTCATCCAATTGTCTCCTACCTCATTCCCTCCTATTATTCAACATTCCTCTCATTTTTTCCAGTTCTCTTAAGATTTGTTCATTTACCCCGGATGCTGGTTCCATTGGTCTCTTCAATTCTGCTTCTCTTTTCCAGCGCTCTTGCCTGTCTTGTCTTTCTCTGCGATCTTCTCTTTCATTTCTTTCATGAATTCGCACACCATTATATCTCTCATTTCCTCCTCTGCGATTTTGCTCACTCCTTATCAATTATCTTTGTTGCCTTTCGATTCTCCTTTGTATTATATCATATTCTTCATTGATATTACCATTGTTGCGGTTTTTCTCGCGTCTTCTTTCTCGATTATCATGGTTGTTCTGACGTATTGCTTCTTAGAATTCTCTTTCCTCTACTTCTGCTCTCAATCTCTCTCTCTCGTAGGCTAAACGTGCTTGTTCAGCATAATGTCTCTCAATTTCTTCTTAGATTATCTGCTCATTTCCGCGATTTTCTCTCCCATGTAATATTCTTCTTCCTTCTTCTTGGCTTTCTTCATCACTTTGGTTGTTTCGTTCCTAACGCTGTCTGTTTTGTGGAATTTCGCAATGTGGAATGTATCGATCTTCAATTATTTCTCTATTTTCGCGACGTTCTTCATCTAAATTTTGCACCTCCTGCCGAATATTTCCATCAACATTTTTTACAAGTGAGTTTCGTCTTTCTTCCCTTCTGATTGATCTTGAACTTGATCTTGTAGTACTTCGTGACCTTCTATTTTGTAATCTCATATTCTCCATTCTCAATTCATGATTTTGTCTTGTCAAATTAGCACGTTCTTCTGCTTCTACTCTCTTTTCTTCGTGTATTCTTTGTCTCAATTCCTCCAATGCTTCTACTTCTCCATTTCCATGAATTATTCCTCCAACTACTTCTTGATCTTCCTCTATTCGCCTATCTCTTCTTAATTATTGATCCTCTTCCGCTTCACCTGTTGAATCTGACTGCCATGTTTGTATACTCACTCTATCATAATCCATAGTTCTATTTTCCGCTGGTGTACGCTGAATTGGTTGTTGAATTTGATTTTCTCCATCATTTCTTGTATTTATTATTGATGGTTCTCCAGTTTCGTTTCTTCTTTCTCCAGCAAGTCTCTTACTCCTCCTCACAGTTGTTGGTTGTCTTGAAGCATTTCTTCTTCTAGCCATCTCTTCAACCTCAATGAATTGTTAAAAATTATATGAAATCTATCACAAATTGCTCCAAATTCTTTCAAATCACAATATTAATTTTCACACTACCGACAAGGACAAGTCTCTATTTCTAGCGCCAATATGTAGTAGCATGAAATCTCACACTACACCCCTCACAAGAATTTATAATAATCAACACATCTTTTAAAGATTAAGAACAACACTTTTATCAATTGATTCACAGAAATGTTACAATAAATGGAAGAAAACAAGAATATAATCGCTCTTTAAAATTTCTCTCTCCTAATGACTTGCTCAATACTCGAAAAATATCTCTCCTTCCTTACTCTTATTCAACTCTTTATATATGGATTTACATAGTGGATGACAGCTAATATGTCCTTTATTTTAGGATCTGACTTGCGATATTCTCGGAAGCTTGTTAGTGATACTTCCTCGCAAACCTCTTTCCTTCGCAAGATTATCACACTTTATTCATGTTTATACTACCATCATCTATTACGTCACTTTCCTAATCATTCTGCGACATTTGTAACGAGTTGTTGAAATTTCGTTAGAGTGTTGTTGTTAATATTCGCAAGACTGTTGCTCCTGCGATATTCTGATCCTACAATTTCATACTGGTATGGAGAATCCAAGCATTATATCTTCTGATAGAAAAGATATTAATATGATTGTTAAGCCATCAATCATGAAGGAAAAAGATAAATCTCCTGTACCTTAAACTTTGAAAGTAAAAAGGAGGAATGTGAGAAAACCAAGAGTTATTCCTTCTAATTAACAGAAGTTTTCTGGGGTTCTTGAAGAGTTGAAGGAAATAAGAAAGGAGATGTAACAAATAAATGCTTTTGTGTTTAGGACTCTTGAAATTCAGAAGGCCCTGGTTCAGCATCAGTCAAGAAGGTTTGTTGAAATTGACTCCTATCTCCATGAACCTCATGTTCCAATGACTGTTGAATACAAGGAGTTCGGTGACGATAAAGAATTTTTCAAAGGTCTTAATGTCTAGGAACTTCTTATGAGAATTTATTCTTGTGTTTTAAGAGGGATAACTAGAGTTTGGAATAACCATTATTGTGAGTACACATAGCTATTTCCAACGATTTTCATCTTGCAATGTTTTTATATTTTTTCATTTAAATTCTAAAGTTCATTTGGAAGATGATTTTGCAGTATTAATCTTTATGGTTTCATATATTGCAACTTGTTATGGGATATGTGTGTTTGTGTCTGTGAACTATGATTGTCCCATACGAGCTCAAAAGTTAAGTTTTCCACATGTCATTATGCAAATATTGATAAAAGATTGAATGAACTTTTAACAAACAAAAGTTAAGCATATTGTGTCATTATGCAAATATTGATGGAAGATAGGATGAACTTTTGTTTACAAAGATTAAGTCTATTATATGTCTCTATGCAAATATTGATGAAAAATAGAATGAATCTTTGAATATTCCGCAGTATTGATCTTTCCCTGATCCATATTCTTATGAATATACTGCGTGGCTCCGTAAGTTTTTCTTATGTTGAGCATTTCCGATTAAATTAATCATGGGTTATCTTGTGGTTAATTTAATTGAGTATTTTGGATACAAATTCATGTTTCATGTGATTTGTTAATGTCCAAATAAATCCTTATTTTCTTGTGAAAGTAAGGTGGATCTTTTTATTCTTTCGGGAATAAAATTTTATGGGAGAGAGTTCTTATTTGAACTTGTGCTTAATTTCCATATCTTTGTGGGGAGTGCGGCTGTGGAATATTATAGGGGTTATCTTGTATCTTTATAAACTCCTTGATGAATGCATTTAGTTTCGACTATATGAATGCATCTAAACAAAGTTGATATGTTATCTTATGGTCATGAAGTATCTCTATGGAAATTTCATTAGGATCCCACTAGTTTTCGTACCTTTTCCAATTTATATTGCCAAAAAAAGGGAGAATTAATGTGTAGTTCACACTACAAATACATATAGTTTACGGATCATTATGTAAGGGGAGTGGTTTTCATGTGAGATGAAGTATTGACTAAGGGGGAGTGATATATATCACCATAGTATTGTTGTCAAAGTTGTGATACAATTGAACTTTGATGTTGTGTAATAAAACTATGACATTGTATAACAATGATTGAGAGAAACTGTTTTCTCATTTTTATATCTACGGATCTTCAACAACGATAATGCTGAGTTGAACACATTTAGAATCACTGGAGTACTTGGAAGTGACGAAGATTTCGAGTAATGTTGAAGAACCAAGGAGATCAATCATTTGGATGAGAAGCTACAATGTTTATTTATTTTTTAATCCATATGTATTGATAGTTTTGTCACAAAATTTACAAAGGGGGGGATTATTAGACTCAGAATGTTTCGTATTGATCATTCGATCACTTGAAAATTGCTTTGAAGCTAATAGTTTGTGTGAGACAGCTATTGTCATCTTCCAAGAATGTTTCAATGATTGAAATGAGGGTTTAGAACATGTAACCATGATTGGATATAAACATAGCGTGTAATCACATTTGTGTAAAGTCCAAAACCGGGAACCATGGTATGCGTACCCGTACGCGTACTGGTTGGTTGTTGAAAGTCCGGGAACTAAGTATGCGTACCCGTACGCATACTGGCAGAAGTCCAAGTCCCGTGAATTTTTGCTGGAGTTTGGAAATGTAAGTGGTATGCGTACCCGTTTGCATACTTAAGTAGGTTATTTTCTAAATTTGGATTGTTCATGAACTGATACAATTATATAATAAGGAACGCAATCTTTTGAAAACAGTGGCTATAATGTTCATGAAATGATTCGAGTGAATCAAAATCGATTTTTCTTCAATTATGTTTATACTTCTATGAGAATATAAACAATTGAACAACTCTCTCACTAGTTTCATTTGAGTCATTTGAACTAGTTATGATAAAGATGAATAAGGTTGATATGAAAGTGTTCATATGGATAACCATTGGTTAATTAACTATTGTTGAACCAACTAAGTGAACATGTTTTGGTATAGTTACCTTTATCTAAATGATAGTACATTTCATTTGTGTAAAACAAGCTAAGTTCGATCTAACGGTTGAAAGATATTTGCTTGAATCTAATAAGGTTTTCATCTAACGGTGAATATTGAATGCTTTGTTACCAAGGTAACTTAGATTGCAAACCTTGATTTGAAGACTATATAAAGGAGAACTCTAGCAACTAGGAAACCTAATCCCCACACCTCATGTGTGATACTAGTTACGACTAGAGTCGATTCTCCTTTAACCTTAGGTTTTTCACGAAACCCTATAGGTTAACGACTTGAAGACTTCATTGGGATTGTGAAGCCAGACCCAACTATTTTCTCTGTAGTTGCGTGTTCTGATCTTGTTGTTTTTTATCGTGATTAAGCACTATCTTCTTTAGGATTTGCTCGGATTTATTCTCCGATATGCAAGACTGTTTCACCTTGATTCCACAATATCTCGTGATTGAGTACTATCTTCATCGTTTGTGATTCCACAATATCTTGTTTCATTAATCGATAAAGATTATTATGAGGTGATTGATAATACTAGGATGTTCTTCGGGAATATAAGTCTGGTTTATCAATTGGTTCATGTTCACCTTGATTTATCAAAAGACGGAACAAAACTCATAGGTTTATCTATGGGAGACATATTTATCTATACAATACACTTTTCTGTGTGAGACAGGTTTGTTTATCAAGTCTTCGACTTTGGGTCGTAGCAACTCTTAGTTGTGGGTGAGATCCGCCAAGGGAATCAAGTGTATATAATCTTGATGGTGTTCATAGATGTAATGAGAACAACTGTACCTTGATTAGTATGAGATTGATTAGGGCTCAACTACATTCCAGTCCGAAGTTAGCTTGGTAGTAGACTAGTGTCTGTAGCGGCTTAATACAATGTGATGTACAAAACTGGACTAGGTCCCGGGGGTTTTCTGCATTTGCGGTTTCCTCGTTAACAAAATTTCTGGTGTCTGTGTTATTTCTTTTCCACATTATATTTTGTTATATAATATAAATATCATTGGTTGTGCGTAGTTCAATCAATTAGTAAATCCAACCTTTGATTATATTGATTGACACTTGAACATTGGTCTTTGGTACCGTTCAAGTTGTTTCACATAATAATAAGGCTCACGGATTTCTATCTGTTTGATTTGCTGATTACATTGTGAAACAAAGATACAACTCTTGGATATACTTTTCTTGAGATTGAGTCTGACTGTCTAGATGATTCTCTCGAAAGTATATTGGAGTTTGTCCATACAGATTGCTATGCAAAATATTGGGTGTGTTTGTTAGACCCCCGCTTTTTCATTCACCATAATAGTGTCTTGAGTTGGCACTAACCAATAACAGAACATACAAGGAGAGACTACAAATAATATTCAGTCCCTCAATAAAGGCCCTAGTTTCAGAATTATCTTCATCTTTCAAGGTAATATACATAACCAAGGTTTTTAAACTCGTACGAGTCACGATTTGACTCGTACGATTCGCTTCAAATATTCTCAACTCGATTCGAATCGAGTCTCTGAATCGTTAACTCTAAGGAATCGTACTTTGACCGACGTTGACTTACGATTCAGACTCTATTGACCAAGTTAAACTATGAAAACTATGAAAAAATAAGAGGAAGAAAGGATTCGAACCTGGGACATCAGGTTTATGAGACTATCCAATTTACCACTGTGCCAACTCGTCTGTTGGTGATTAGATTTAACGATATATACTACTTATCCAATCATAAGTTATGATTATCATCAAATATTTTCCATAAATCTATATTATATGTAACCAAAATACGATTCAAAAATAGACCAAGAATCTACGATTCACGATTCAACATATGATTCGATTCGTGAAAACAGAAAACGATTCACGTTTCGATTCACGATTTAAAAACCTTGTACATAACCCTCAATCTAACATCCTCAAATATAGAGAAAACCACCAAATCTGCTAGAATTTTTTTTGTCATTTCTTTCACGCCAAATATGGTAAACAAAATAATTGAGAATAATCTTATTATCTATGGAAATGAAGGAATGACCAGAAAAGGCATGAACACACCAACGAATATCCTCCAACCAGCTGTGACAAAGGCTCTTTGATAACCCATCTTAATTAGCATACCCTTCCAAATGCCAGCTGAAAAAGGGACAACTAAGAAACAAGTGGTCCTCAGACTCAAAACCTCCTTCACATAAAATACAATCATCTACTTAAGCTCAGTGGCGGAGCCAGTTGGAAGCTAGGGTGTGCAGTTCAACTGGTTTCCAAACCTTTTTTTTATAGGTTTTGGGCTTTCAAGCCCATTTTTTGTTTTTGCACCCCCTAGTTGAATTTTTCCTCCTCTTAGTGAGGTTCTGGATACGCCCATGCTTGATCTAGCCCTCATTACACCATCTTCTCATTAATCACATCTCTATCCACCCAATCAGTGAGCCTTCCATTAGGGTTTCAAACATCAGATAAGAAATTAGTTTATTTCGTTCCCATTCCCCATAACATGAAACAAAAGATATTTAGAAATATGCCTCTATTCCAAAATCCTCCTACACCACCAAGAAGCACCTTGGGGAATACTAATAGTCCAAAATTCCCTATTTTCGATAAGATTCTTATGAACCCAAACAGTCCAAATATTAGTTTTCCCACCAACCAGATCCCAAAGATGTTTAAGATTAGCATGTAATTTAGTGTTTTCAATATTCCTAACTCCAAGTCCCACTTATTTATAAGTTTTACACACCACACCACATCCCATCTAATATGATGGTACTTCTTACCCATGTCCACACCAGACCAAAGAAACCTCTTACAAATGGAATTGAGTTCCTTGATAGCTCTTTTTGGTAAGATGAAATAATAATAAAAAAAATATCATGCCAATAAGAACCACTTTCATAAGCAATAATATACCAGAATAGGACAAATATTTAAAATTCCAGAACTTGACCCTTTTAAGGACCTTGGAAATAAGAGGATTGTTGGTGGTGGTTTTCAGTATAGGGCTAAAATTGTGAAACCATGTTTTTAATGTGATGTCATCCTGCAAAGGAACAGAGCCATTTAAAAAAGTAATGAGTGTCCAGGCCTCTTTACTTACATATGTACTGAGCAATTCAACATATTTATGAAATTTATCCAGAATGGTGCATGAAGTAACAATCCCAGATATTCAGTAAATTTTAACCTACTGCATTATTCACTAATTCATTGACCTGCCTAGTATTTTCCTATGAAATGTTCCCAGCCGAACTCTCAATATTGGCATGATATGACGATTAATGTTCACTCGCAGCGGAGTAGCATGAATCTCCCGAAGTGTCAGTATTGAGACATGCATGAAAACACTCGCAGCGTTCCTAAACATTTCCGTTTAGGAACGCGGATTTTATGTCCATTTGAAATAGCTTAACCTTAAGAAAACAAGCATGAGATAATAATAACCGAATGGACTCAAGGCGTTCCAAAGGACAAGTCTAGCTTTATTTCTGACAATGGTGCCAAATTTATCAGACTTGTTCTTGAATATCCATTTAGTACCAACAATATTGATATTGGAGGGACAAGGTATGAGCTCCCATCATCTTGTCTTTGAAATTGATTTAAATCTTCATGCATTGCATTCACCCAAAATGGATCGCTAAGAGCTTCAAAAATATTTATATGTTCTACTTGTGATAGGTAACAACCAAAATTGCAAATATTTTGAAGTTGTCCTCTTGTCTTAGCAGTAGAATCTCTTCCTCCAATAATACTGTTAGGATCATGATTCCTTTGAACCCAGAGGTATCGTGGAGGAATACGTTCTTGTTCAATAGGAGTAGCCTGATCAGTGCTCTTCTCCTCGTCACTAGAAATATCAGGATCAGTAACCTTTGGGATGACTTCAACTGATTCTGGGATTTCCTTGACTTTCTCAATTGTCTCGGTTGGAGGCAATTCAGTGGGAGGATTATCATGGTGAAAATTGCTCAGATCATCAATGATGACATTAGCATATTCAATCATAACTTGGGTTCTGAGATTAAACACTCGAAAACCATGACTATCAGAAGCATAGCCAAGAAAGATACCTTCATCGTTTTTAATGTCAAATTTCTCTCTTTGTTCTCAATCTTTCAGAATGTAGCCCTTACTTCCGAATACTCTGAGATAATGTAAATTGGGCTTCCTACTGTACCACAACTCATAAGGAGTGTTTAGGGTTTTAGACCGTAGGTAGACATTATTGATCAAATAACATGTTGTGAAAATAGCTTCTCCCCAAAACCTTAATGGTAAGTTTTTGTTATGGAGCATAACTCTGGCCATTTCCTCAATGTTCCTATTCTTACTTTCTACAAATTCATTAGCTTGAGGAGTAATGGGTGGTGAGTATTGTTGAATAATTCCTAGTTTTTCACAAAATTCAAATACCTTAGTGTCCTTGAATTCAGTTCCACTACCGCTTCTAATTTTCTTTAGTTTGCAACCTTGTTTATTCTGGATTTTATTAACAATAATCTTGAATTCATCAAGGGTTTTATTCTTATGAGCTAAAAATGCCACCCAAGTGAATCTGGTGTAATCATCTACCATAACTAAAACATACTTCTTGCCAACAACCGTAGGCTGCTGAATAGGGATGAAGAGATCCATATGAATTACATCAAGTGGAGCTTTAGTGAGAATGTCTCGAGATGATTTATGGTGAAACTTCTTTTGTTTACCCTTTTGACAGGCACCATAGACACCATCAATCTTTGCATTGATTTTGGGAACGCCTCTAACAAGTTCTTTGTTAATGATCTTAGTTAGAAGGCGGTAATTAATGTGACCCAAACGCTCATGCTAAAGATGTGTAGATTCCACCTTAGTCAAATTACAATAATTACTAAACTAAGTATCAAGAAGATAACAGTTATTTTTACCACGAGTTCCCTGAAAAATTACTTTTCTAGTTTTTTCTACAATGTCACATCCATTTGCATTGAAGACAACTTTATGGAGTTTGTCACAAATTTGACTAATAGAAAGAAGATTTGCAGTCATACCTTTAATGTATACTACATCATGGATTTCGGAACGCTATGAAGTTTGATCGTCCCCTTCTTGCTTATGTAGCAACAACTCCCATCTATGAAAGTTATAGGACCTCCTTCAAAGTATCTTGAAGTTACAAACCACGAGAGATCACCAGTCATATGTCGGCTACCTCCACTGTCAAGAAACCATTGAAAGGGCGATATTGATTTTAGAGCAAAAGCTCCCATACTAACACTACCTTCCTATTTGGGATTTCTTGTTAGATTTGTACACCCTTTTAGGGAAGTAAACAATTGTTCATCTTTCTTACGAAGATTACTCGTAACTTTTAAACTTCTCCCGAAATATGTACATGTATGTTGAAAATGATTGTGAGAATTACAAAACATACATGAACCACCATCTTTAATCTTATTTGAGTAGTTTTAAGTCCCATCAGGTTTCACAAAGCCTAAACCTTTCTTATCTCCTGACTTGAGACAATTCTTCAGAGAAGAATTAAAAGAGTTATTAAAATCCATTAAAGAAACTTTGACAGACTTCAAATCCTTATACTTTGCAATTTCTGCAATAAGATCAGAACTAATCTGGATTTGTTCATCCAATTTTTTCTGGAGAATAACAACCTCTTCAGGGCATTCTCTAAGATCAGAGTTAAACCCTGGTGAAGCGTTTATTGAAACTTTACTGTCCATAGAGTCAGATTGCTATAAACACATACTTATGAGGTCTTAAACGTGTTTGCCTGCTCTGATACCAATTGAAAAAGCGAATGTCTAATAACCACATCCAATATTTCGCTTAGAAATCTATATGGACTAATTCCACTATACTTTCAAGAGAATCAATTAGACAGTCAGACTCAAACTTAAGAAAAGTATATCAAAGAGTTGTATCTCAATTTTTCAATTCAATCCGCAATAAAACAAATAGGAAATTGTGAGCCCGATTGTATATAAGAAATAACTTGAACGGTACCAAAGACCAATGTTCAAGTGTCAATCAATTTATATCAACAACCAAAGGTTGGATTATCTAATTGATTGATCTTACGCACAACCCGTGATATTTTAATTATATAAACAAATATAATGCGGAAATAAATAACACAGACACCAGAAATTTTGTTAACAAGGAAACCGCAAATGCGGAAAAACCCCGTGACCTAGTCCAGATTTGAACACCACACTGTATTAATCCGTTATAGACACTAGCCTATTCCAAGTTAACTTCAGACTGGAATGTAGTTGAGCCCTAACCAATCTCACACTGATCAAGGTACAGTCGCGTTCCATACGCCTTTAGAATCACATCGGATTAGGCCCACTTGATTCCCTTAGCTGATCTCACCCACAACTAAGAGTTTCTACGACCCAAAGTCGAAGACTTAATAAACCAATCTGTCTCACATAGAAAAGTCTATTGTATAGATAAATCTGTCTCCCACAGATAAACCTATGAGTTTTGTTCCATCTTTTGATAAGTCAAGGTGAACAGGAACCAATTAATATATCGTACTTATATTTCCGAAGAAAAGCCTAGAAATACCAATCACCTCACAATAATCTTAATCGTATGGTAGCAAAACAAGATATTGTGGAATCACAAACGATGAAACGAAGATATTTGTGACTATTTTTTATCTTGCCTATCGGAGATTAAATCTCGAGAAAATCTTAGAGAAGATATATCTCAATCAGGATAGAAAACAGCAAGATCAGAACATGTAACTACATAAAAATAGTTGGGTCTGGCTTCACAATCCAAATGAAGTCTTCAAGTCGTTAACCTACAAGGTTCATGAAAAACCTAAGGTTAAAGGAGAATCGACTCTAGTCGCAACTGATATCACATAGGAGGTGTGGGGATTAGGTTTCCCAGTTGCTAGAGTTCTCCTTTATATAGTTTTCAAATCAGGGTTTGATAGCTTTGAAACAGAGCAATCAATATTCACCGTTAGATGAAACCTGATCTAAGAGCCAATCTAAATTTGCTTGAAACCAAAGAAATATATCTCCATCATTAGATGGTCTTAGCTTGTTACACACAAATGAAATGTACCTTCATTTAGATATGAGTAACCGTACCTAAACGTGTACATTTTGTTGGCTCAACAATGGTTAATCAAAGTTAACCATATGAACACTTTCTTATCAACCATATTCATCTTATCAACAACTAGTTAAAATGACTCAAATGAAACTAGTTATAGAGTTGTTCACTTGTTTATATTCTCATAGAAGTATACAAGACAAAATTGAAGAAAAATCAATTTTGATTCACTCGAATCAAGTCATGAACATTATATCCACGGTTTGCAAAAGATTGCATTCCTCATTATATAAATATATTATTTATGAACAAACCGATTCTAGAACTTAACCCACTCAAGTATGCAAACGGGTACGCATACTTAAGTAGTCAGACTTGGATTGTGTCCGCCAGTATGCGAACGTGTACACATACTATCACACATCCAAAACAATAGTTGAATTAGTACGCGTAGGGTACACATACAAAAGTTCATGAACTTCAACTGAGTTCGCCAGTATGCGTACGAGTATACATACCAAGGCTCCCGGACTTTACCTGACCTTCCCAGTACGCATATGGGTATGCATACTATACCGGTCTTGGATCAACATATATACAAGTACGCATACTATGTCTATAATCCAATTATCGTTAAGTGTGCTAAACTCTATTTCAATCATTGAAACATTCTTAGAGGATGACAATAGTTGTTTTCACTAACTATTAGCATCAAAGCGATTTTCAAGTTATTGAAATAATTAATACGAAACATTCCGACTCTACGTCAAATGGCTGTATCACACAAATCATGTAAGATGTACTTGGCGATTTTCACATGATCATCTTTTGAATTGCGTCAAGCATATAAGATGAACTTGGTTGAAACAAAATCTTACCAACACATATTTCGATAAATATGTAAGCGAGTTAAACTCAACTCGAAATATCAAATGTGTATAATCGAATACTATATAGTAATACGACTTTTGTCCCAAGAAGGAGATAGAGTAGAAATATACTTTCTGAGTGATAGATGAGTTTCAATCTCTACATACCTTTTGTCGATGAAGTTCCACAAGCTCTCCTTAGTAGTTCTTCATCTTCAATTGATGAACGTCGTGAAGTCTAAAGATCAACTACACAATCTATCCTAGTCCGAGACATTACTATAAGTAGACTAGAATTGAAGACTTATAGTTTTGATCACTAAACTTGACAAACAAGATTGAGATAACAACGCTTGCGAGTTCGACCGAGTAGTGCTCTAACAAAATGCGTAAGATTTAATTCTACTAATAGCTATTACTCTCTTTGATTCAAAACGGTAAGTTTGAATTCTAGGTTTTAAATATTCGATTTTGATTCAAAATTGGGTTTCTGGTTTTGATTTTGTATTTTATTTTCAGTTCGACCTATTCTTTGATTCAATATACTTATAAGATTCGTTACCATATTATGATGTGATTCATCGTTTCATGTTATTTCCTTTTTGTTCAATCCCATATTATGATATGGTATGTGTTTTGTTCATAATTTTCTGAATCTAGGGTCGTCTTCGCTTCCAAACATTTAATTTTTCTTTTGTTTTAGATTAACTTTGTTTCAACTGTACTACATATGCAGTGATAATCTTATTTTTCAATTTGTTCATTTTTTTTTTAACAAAATTTTCTCAATTCTTCATGTTTGTAAGTTATTGTTATTCAGATGGATTTCGAGCGTTACCCAGAATCAACTTAAAGAAGGAAATTTTTTTCGACTTTATGTATAAGTTGGGATGTGGTTTTAGCACAAATTCAACTAAATTGTGCTGCTGTTTTGATTGAATTTGTATAGTTGTTCACAAGTGTCTGAGCATGTGAAACTGGTTGCAGCCTGTGATGGAAGTGTGTTTCGAGCCTGGAGTCTGAATTTGATAGCAAAGTGGATGAGTATGGGTGAGTTTTAGTTGGTATATCAGTAAAGAAACAAGTGTTGCTGCATTTTTTGTGTAGGTGTTTGCTACCATTAGTTTAATGATCAATGGAGAATATTTAAGTGCAATTGGAGTTCAATTTGGAGTGTGGAAGAATGGGTTTGTATTAGATTATGTATTGCAAGAAAGGAGAGCCAATAAGAAAGAGAACAAGTACAACACAATTCTCTTCATTTCAAGTTTTCGAGTTGTTATTGTTGTCATAAAATGTGTGGACTCTGTGCAGGAAAACAAGAAGGGTTGCTGATGTAGTTTCCATGGCTACAATAAGGCAGTTTTATGGGTTCCTTCTGTAGTTTCCATACTTACTCCTCAATGGAATCAAGATGCACCCAAATTTATATGAGTTTAATGCAACATGAAAACCTAGCTGACTTAAGCAAGCGACTCTAGATGCACTCAGGTGCATCTGACTTTATTGCAACATGGAAGCCTAACTTAAAAAATGACTCAACATGGAAAACCGAAGAAGTAAGTTTTTTTTTTTTTTTTTTTGAAGCATTAAATAACTCAAGAACCAAATATTTTTCTACTTTTTCAGAATGGTTTTAGAATAGTAAACTGTTGGACATGATTAAACTAATCTTTGGCATTCTAGAAAGAATCGTGCGCCTCTTACAAGTACCAAAAGCTTCAAATTTTAATGTCTAGTTGCTCGATGTCTTACCTCTTCCCTACAAACAAAACCAATACTGTAATCCGTCAATTTGTCCAACTTGTTAAGATTTAAGCTACAATCAGTTTGATGCTTCAAGCAACAGATTTTATCGAGCTCTAAACCTAGCTAATATTAGTCCATATACATGCATCTTAGTCTTGGAAAATGATTAAACACTAGTTCTGCCAGTTCTGCTTTTCATTTCGAACTAATTTAATGATCGTGTTTAAATCAAACATACTATACTTGTTTAGGTTATTAATCATTATAGTCCCCACGACAATTCAACCCCATTTTAATATCGGAAAATGAGTTATTTGTCCAAATATTTTTAAAATATGGTTCAAATTGACGAGTAAAAAAATTTATGGGTGAAATGGACAAATTTTTTTTAGCAAGGATGAAACTGGATTCATCCCGACTTAAACTTAAAAAATAGCGAGGATGAAACTGGATGCATCCTGATATAAACTAAAAATAAGAAAAAATATTTGAAAATTGATAGGATGAAACTGGTTACATCCTGACTATTTTTATATTTTTGTCAATTTAAACAGTATCAGAATCTAAATGTCCTTTTCACCAAGGAATTATTAATTTTGGTCTTTTTAACTAAAAAAAAGAAATTAATCTTAGCAATATAACCAAACACGAGTTATTACATAGCAGTCAAGCGAGCAACAAGCTGCGCCGCAAGCCCTTTTTGAATAGCAAACCCTATCCTCTTAAACACAAACTCTCTCGAATCGGGAGTCATGACATTACTGTGCATGACTCTTTGAACTCTCGCTAGGAGTCCAACTGCCTCTGGTGCTAAATACCCAAAAGTGTCAAAGGCAAAAGGAATAAAAGCATGTCCATTATCAATACATGTCTTTTCATGCTTCGTTATCTTACCCGAAGCAGCTTTCAAAGCTGCCTGTCTAATTATGAAAGAGCCTTGCCCGATGCCTACTAATGAAGAAACCCTAGTAAGATCAACACACATATATTTTCCGTTGGTCCACCCAAAAATAAGAAAAAAATAATAACCGGTCGGCATCAAATTGCAAACTTGACTATAACCAACAAATTAATATAAAATTTGTTAATACATGTGGATCAGATCTAGGTAACGTAACCCTCATTTAAACAAACCTTTAAACAATTGAACATATCGTCTTCATTTGTGACGTAAAGATACTAAACAATACAATTTGTCGTTTTGTCAAATTTAGAAATAAAACCGTTTTCTATAATGTGGTCCAATGATTTAACGCATATGAGGTAAACCCACTAATCTTAATTAGGTATCAGTAGTAATTATTACTGTGTCCAAAGGTGTCGTGCACTGACCTACCTAAATCAACATATTCCCTCCATTTCAAAACACTGTCCTCTATTTAATTTTGTTCTGTTTTAAAACATGACTTGATTGGGGTATACTCAAATTAATTGGGGTATACCCAATTTTAAAGGGACTATTTTTGAGGGTTTTAGAGCGACCACAGTCACGACTAAATTTGGGGACTATATCCAAATTTGGTCCAAAAGTGAAGCGCACTGGAAAGGACCATAGTTATATTTAGTCTGGAAAACTTGGGTTTGAGACTAAATGTAGTCGTCAACCTAGACCAAATCAAAATATAGTGAGGCGTAGGTATTACGAGCGTGTGACGTTAGGCGTGAGTATAAAGAACGTCTGGGATTAGGCGCTAGTATAGTGAGTGTCTGAGTGTGGAGCGTTAATAGAATTAACGTTTGAATGGGGCGCGCTTAAAAACACCGCCAGGAAAAACGGTTGATATATGTGCGCCCCATGCCAGGCGAGAGTAATACATGCGCCCCAATTATATAATACTTTATGAAAATAGAAACAGTAATGCTTTACATAATTAACCCATGCCAGGAGAGAGTAATACGTGCGCCCCAATTAGGCGAGAGTAATACATGCGCCCCAATTAGGCGAGAGTAATACATGTGCCCCACGCCAGGCGAGAGTAATACTTGCGCTGCGCCTCATTCCATACACACCTTATACACCCGCTTAACTTCATTCGTTGTTATATCGTCCTCCAGACCAAATTTTAATCTTTCACCATTGCGCTTCACCTCCACTAAAACCAATTTTTTTTAGCTTTTAGTCTGGTTTTTAGTATTTAGTCCCGTCCATGACTGTGGTTGCTCTTAGGGGGAGCCCTAATGGGTAAGTTACAAAACTACCCTTACCCTTTAAAAACCTATTGCCCTAAATCAATTTTTTTTTTTTTCATTTCATCTTCTTCTCTTCTTCTCCTCCACAACCCTACCGGCTCCATCACCCCCACCACCACCACCAAAACTCGTCGATCAATTCGTTAACATCGTCGATTCGAAAACTCCAATTAATCTTCATCAATGAATCTGCCACCACTTAGGGCTAGTAAGATGAAACAAACAAATAGAAAACCCAACGAATACAACCCTGGAATTGGAAGTTTGTTTGCTAAGAAAGTGAAGAAAAAATCCGTCGAAGAAGGAGAATTTGAACCCGCTAAAACACGCGAAATGGTGCGCTTAAGAAAGTAAGGGCTTGTTTAAACTCACTCTAGTACTTCGATTTCATGTAGGTCTGTCTATGGAAGAATATCCGTCGGATATTTAGAAATATGATATCTGATAGGTTAAGCACTACCGGATATCTGATAATATCCTATATGATATCAAAATCAGATATCGATTCCGCTAGGCTAAGTTGTAGGATATCCGATAAATATCCGATAATATCCGGTTATACCAAAAAAACTTTAAAACCCTTGTAAAACATTTTCATAATTGACACTTATCGGATATTTATCCGACAATATCCGATACTATACTCGAAATTAGGATAAATTACAAATAAGTTCCTATACTATCGGATATCGGATATTAACATTTCGGATGGGGTCTAATCCATTTCTGATATGTTAAGGAAAAAATATCCGATATCCGATAAAACGGATAAAATCCTATAAGATCTCGAATATTCGGAAACGGATTCCGGATATCGGACAAATATTGACAAGCCTAATTTCATGTTTGCATGTCAAATTAGGTCAGAAAATTCGAAATTTTGAATTGGCAGTTGAGACGCCGGCAATGTTTTTTTTATCGACCTTTCCGGGGTTTCATAGTTAGGGTTTGGCCGGGAAGGTATAAGGTTGAAGAACTTGTCGGCTGTGTAGTTTCTGTAACTGCTACTAGCAGGGCCAGCAGGTTATTCATCTGTATACCCTTCTAGTGTCTGTTTTTTCTTTAATGAAGTCGGCGTCTTATTATTTTTTACCCTTCCGGCTACTTGTATAAAATGTTTCCTGATGCCTAGAATTTTTGCGTTCGGAAGGGTATTTATGTAAAACCATTCCGGCTGTTTGGTGATAGGTGTTGTAAAACACCTAATTTTATATCTAGTATTTATGCTTTCTTTGCTATTTATTTTGTAAAATATGTATCTTATGATTGCTTTTGAGTTATTAGGAGCAATGGAGTCCTTGGGAGCAAAAGAAGGAAAAAATGCCCATTTGGAGCAGAAAAGATTAAAAGGGAATTCACAAGCAATATTTGGAGCAGGCTAGGATGCGCAACAAAAGAAGGAGAAATCATTCATTTGGAGCATAAAAGGCAAAAGCAGCATTTCATGTGCAACTATTATTGAGAGCGACGCTGAGCCAAGACAATAATAGGAGACCACCATTACAAGTTAGTCTAGAGAAGCAAGGGATCCGAACAACCATGATGTCCCTTATCTAATGAGTGATGCCTAGAATCACCTTGGTTACCCCTTATCTGCCTTACCTGGGTGGTTGTATCCCCTCTTATTACCAATCCCTAAAAACAAGAAGAAATGTATTTTCTTCTCATTACATTTTCCTGAAAGTTAGAGAGTACACAGAAAGAAAGATAGGTGCGGCTTTTCTTTAAACTAAAAAGGTACAAAAGAGGAAGCAAAGATGGAGGTGATTACGGAGTCTGTGGTTGGTAATGAAAGCAGGAGATGTTTGTTTTCTGAAATTAGAAGGTGGTGCTACTGATTCGATAAGATGGGTTTAACTTGAAGTTGAAGTTCCAGCAGATTCAGAGAAGATTAATGAAGAATTAGGGTTTTAAAAAAGGACTTTTGTTCTGTGATTGAAGCTGCTGTTAGAGAAGAAGAATCTGAGTTGCTGTTGATAAGTGGGTTGATGAAGGTTTGGTGGTTGCTGTGATGGTGAATTTGAAATGGGTTTCTGTGGTGTTTAAAGAATCAGGAAGAGTGGGTTTGTCTCCTAGATTCAAATTGTGAGAGAAATCTGGCTATGTGTGCTGCCATGGATGTTCAAAAAGGGTTTGTGTTCGTTAGTTGAGAGATTTGGATGATGTTGATTCATAGGAAATGGCTATTGATATAGCCTACAGGGAATGGAGAATTGAAGCTATGAAAGAGCAAAGAAGAAATGGTGGATCTGGAAGGGAAGAATTGATGTTGGATTGGATGGAGATGATGCTAAAAAGGTTCAAGGGAAGGAGCTATTCAGGTGTTGGTTCGATGAAGAGAATGGTTTGTGTTGGCTTGGGTTGTAAGCTACATGAGTTGGTGATAATGAAACTGTGATGGATGTAATGAGTTACAGGAGTATAACTCAGGGCTATGAATGGTGCAAGCTGGTTGTGCTGCAGTGGTGGAATGGAGCAGTGTTGCTGATGATTTTTATGTTCTGCAATGGCTATGGTGCTGTGTGGTATATGTTGCTTGGTGTTGGTACTAATTGGAAGAATTGAGAAATGGGTTTGTCAAGATGCTGCTGTGAATTATGAATCAAGGAAATGGAGGCTTGAATCTGATGTTGCTGCTGTTATTGGCTAGATGGTAGTTGAGTTGAATTATGAATGATAGCAGGATGTGTGTGTGCTGGCTGTGACCTAGATGGATTTGGGTTTTGTGACGGGCTATAGTTAATGCTGCTAGTAAGCTCAAGTGGTGTTGCTGTGTTGGTAGGAAGCTGTAGCAGCTGGAATTGAATTCAGAGGATGATATGAGGTTGTTTCTGTGGGTGGCTACTTATACAGCTGCAACAAGAGATATAGAAGAGCAACAAAATTAGTAGAGGTGCTGGTGTATGAGGTTTCGACAAAAGTTATACAATGAGGTTGTGAAGCTTTTGTGATGGACTAGCTAGTGATATGCAAGTGGAGAAGAAGAAGATGACCTGGTGGTGATCTTAGATGTTAGTGCAGGCATGAATTACATGGTTGAGAAGCAGCTACAGTATTCAGGGAAGCAGTGAAGTAATTTGAACTGAACTGGAGTTCAGGGTTGCAGAGTTGTTGAGTTATGAGGGATTGAACTACAAGAAAGATTTATGATGTTCAGATGGGAGCTATTCTTGCTGGAATGTTTGAAATTGCAGGTGAAAATACAGTCTGCCGTGCTGTGTTACATGGAATAAATATGGCTGTCTCAATGAGAATTGCAGCTGAAGTGGCAGCAAGGTGGCTTGGGGAAGAACTGAGATATTTCTGCTGAATTGAGTGAAGCAGAGAATGAGTTATTCTCAGGCAGAGTTGGTTACAGGAAATGTGGAGATGATGGAAGAGCATGATGCTGTCAGGAAATAGGTAGTAGCATTGCATATGGTGATAACACTACAGGTTTACAGGGCAAGGAGTTGTGGCAGGTGCTAGAACTGAGAATGGCTCTGTATGTGTTAGAATGAGCCTGGAGATCAGCAAAGAAGAAGAGATGGAGTCATTGGTATTGCAGGAGGTAATAGCTGGGATTGAGCAAAGTTTGTGTTGGAGTTGTAGTGAACTGTGTTGGAGTTGGACAACAGTTCTATGAAGCTGAAGAATGAATTGATGCATCAGCAGTATGAGTTGATGCTGGTAAACAGTTTTGTTGTTTCTCGTTGTTAAGAGTTGATGTTTAGGGTGCAGGGCAGTTCAGACAAGGTTTGCTGCTGGTTGGTCGTGGCTAGATTTCAGCACGAGAAAGTTAGATGGAGGTTCTTGATGCGTAATGGAGCTTGATTCTGTGGTGGTACTGAAATGGATGGAAGTTTATGGTTCAGAGAAAACATTGCAGGTTATGCTCTGGAGTTGACAATTTACTGGTGGTTGAAGAGCAGCTGAAGTTGGTGTTGTTACAGGCCAAATAAACTGGAATTACAGGGGAGAATTATTGGTGGTTTTGCAGTGGTGGTTATATTGTTGTGAGGTATTGGAGCTTTGAGTTACAAAAGGGTTGAAGCTAAGCTACAGATGGTGCATGAATTGCACTGGCAGGGCCATCATGGCTATGAAACACATTCAGTGTGCAACAGCTTAGGCCTGTGCAATGGGTTATGTTAAGAAAACTTAAATTCAAATTAGCTAAGTCAATTGACTGACTACCTTTTGATTCAAGGGCTTTGACCTAGTTGACTCAGGTGGCCAGGTGGACTTTGCCGGTCACCGGAGATACTTTTCCAGCGCCGGATTCCAGCCAACTTCCGGCCAAAACACAGTTTCCGGCGAGCTAATTTTGACAGAATTTTCACATGGGTTTGTCACACACGTGAGCTTGATGGACTTCTTGTTATTGGGATTTGGGATTTTGAGACTTGACCTAATTTTGGAAAGTGGAAAAGCTATAAAAGGGAAGAGTTTCTATTCTTTTAGAGGAGCATGTATCTCTCTACTGGAGTTTTGGAGGAGAGCGATTCTACTAGGGTTTGCTTTCGTTTATTTTTCATGTTCTTCATTTTATTTTTGATAATAATTATGTTGAATCCAAAAACTATGAGTAACTAAATACCTTTTATTGGCTATGGGATATAAAGTGGATTTGACAAATAAGATTTGAATCAATGAATTAGTTTTGTCTCAATAAATTACTGTTTATGATTCATGGTTCATATTGTTTATGATTTGATTGTTTATTTGGCTGAGTCCGGAATCAATCCGATTTGCATTCATATCTAGAGCTATATTAGGGTTTTCAATACGAAAACGTTGTTTATCCCTGATTTTAAGTAGCATAAATGTGGGTAGTGCTTGTAGTGATATATCCTACTAGTCACATATGAATCATAACTTGAGTTAAATCGATTTAGTGCTTTTACACATTTTGATTGCCTTGATTAGTCTTATTCCAGAGAATTTATTGCTTTTAGGGAGTTAAATCTTATTGTGCTTTTACACTTTAGGTTGCTTTCTAGGAAGAAGTCACATATGCATCTTTTAATGTGGTTGTGATGAAATCAGGGAATTAGCGGGATACTCTTGCGATCAAGGTATCCTAGGACTTTTAGTAAATGAGAGATTAAAATTATCAATTCTAGTCATTGTTGAGAATTCGAGTTTGTGAATGAAACTATCCCGTGACCAATACTTTCTCGTTATTGATTATTTTTATTATTACTTTTCTTTCAATTCATTTTTATTGCTTTGATAAATCAAACCCCCCCTGGTTACTAAGAAACTAAAAAAAATTATAACAACAAAAGCCTCTCTGTGGGTACGGACTCTTTCTTATCGCATACTATTTTTATTTTAGGAAGTAAGAAAGTGAAATTATATTTGACTGGCTGAAAACAGACCATTTGGCAGCCGACGATGTATGGGAAATGGATCCTTCTAATTAGTTTAATGAAAAATCCTATATTTTTTTGTGCGTCGGAAGGCTATTTTTATGGTACACTGCTGGCTTTTGCTTAGCCGGTACTCATTTTTTGGTCGACCTTTCCGGCCATTTGTCCGCCAGATATGTTGTATATGTCTACACTGCCGGCCTTTGATATTTTTTTTCTGAATTATTCTTGTTCAGATTGAAAAAGGTAAAGAAGAAAGCTGCGAAAGCTATTAGTCCTCCTTTAAGACATTCTCGTATTAGAGGAAAACTCTTGACTTCACAACATTGGGGGGTATTAGTTGAGCCAGGAACGACAAAGATCAGTGTACCGAATGATTCTCAACCACCATCTGAACCTAGTGATTCAGACGAGACTCTAGATGAAGAACAATCAATTCCATCTGGTAGAAGAGGTGATGATGATGATGTTGTTGAAAGAACTACGACTGTTGGAGGAGGAAACAATGATGATGATGATGATGGTGATCAAGACATGCCACTTGTTGGAGGAGGTAATGATGATGATGATGGTAATAAAGATAAAGGTAAGAAAACCGTCGAAGATGAAATTGTTGAAGAGGAAGAGGAACAAGAAGAAGAAGAAGAAGGAGATGGAGAACAAATTGTTGAACCCACCGAAGCTTCGGGTTCAACTTCAACCGGAGCGAGGAAGAGGGTGATCACTAAACCATCTAATTATCACATACCTCCCAAACACTTCATGGTTACACTGAAAAAAGATGAGGACCCAAGGGGGACCCCAAAAGATGGTGTAAAAGTTCTTTTTGAATACAAAGACTCATGGGCATGTGCGATCCATAATACTATCATAAGTAATCTTAATCCGTCTTTGTTCTTTATTCAAGTGTGTAACTATCTTAATTTAATTTGCGTCAAGTGTTTGTATTTCTTTTCATTTTGTTTTTTTTAGTATTTAGGATCACAAGTATGCCATCCGTCTCATGAGGCTCCAAGCTTCGTGTTCAATGACTCATACTTGGGGATCTTGACAAGGAATGTGAGGATGTGAAAGTGATTGTGAGGAACTTCGGGTTGTTGCATGCAGTGGAGAGTTCGAATATTAATCTTGATAAAGTTACCGTCTCTGCATTCTATGAGAGGTTCTACAGAGAGACTGATACTATGTTATTCCCATTCGGTGAGATGGCGATAACTCCCGATGATGCTCAACAAATTCTAGGCCTCGAGGTTGATGGAAAAGCAGTCATTGAGGGATTCGATAATGTGATTTCTTTCGAAAAGATTTACGATTTGAGCAAGAAATTGTTCGGTAGGAATCAGGTTCAGACAGAGGCTGTTCTTGACATGAAGGATGGTCGTCTAACCAAGAAATTTAAAGTGAAGAGTTTGAGGCACACATTATGGGATACACAGTCAATCCTTGATAGGGAAGGTATGGTGAACCAGGTGCTAATCAATGCTACCGCGGCCGGTTATTTGCTATACGTCCTGGGCAAATGTATCTTCCCCGACAGTTCCGGAAACCAAGTAGAGGCCAGTTACTTGCAACTATTGGATCCCTTACATAAGATGCGTGAGTATTCTTGGGGTACTGCGGTGGTCTCCTTCTTGAACAATGAGTTGACAAAATGTTCTAGGGCACTTACTAAGCAAGTTAACGGAAACACATGTCTCTTCCAGGTAATTTTATTGTATAAAACATTTATATTACCGAATATTCTCGTAAGATAAGGTTCTTACTAATTTTTTTTTTGCATAGGTTTGGATATATGAGCACTTCCCTTTCTTGTTCAAAGACAGCTCCTACATCAAAGTGGATGAGAGTGTTGCGGTTCATAGGCCAAGAGCGCAAAGGTATAGTTTTAAGGGTACTCAGGATAAGGAAATGCCACAATAGCTTATGAAACTCCGGAGCGCCATCGACAAATTGACTGTGGAGGAGGTGATATTTGATCCGTATCGGGATGCTAGAAATCAAGGTTTAATCCATCCTAGAAATGAAGTTGTTGCATTATACTATGGACCCTTGATGACTGTGTTTGAAGGATTTTCAATGTACGATCCACATCGGATTATGCGACAATTGGGTTACGTCCAAGAAAAACCTCATTTCGATGAATATAAGCCTTTCTTTACTGTGAACCGGGCTGACTGCACCACGTCCCAAAAAAGTATCAACGTCGCTTACGATCCAGCGCTAACTCAAGAACATTGGGACGATAGACGTCGCCGTAAAATCGATGTGACTCTTTTGGACGACGTGACCACCGGTCATGAAGCTACTGAGAAATACATGGCGTGGTACTTGGATTGGGATCTTCCTAAATGACTGCTGAAGAACTGGCTCTAAGGAAGAAGTTGGAAGCAAAAGACCCAACAACATTGCTTAAGTTCTTTGTAAGTATATTTAGAGTTTCTCTTACTATTTTAAGATTGATTATATTACTGAATCATTCTATTCATTTTTTGTTGTTTAATTGAAAATAGAAGGAGCATTTGAAGACCTTTGCGAAGGTGTTGTTGTGCGCGAGAAAAAGGAGAGCCTTTGTCGATGGAAGAGCAAAGCAAGCACATTGACTATGTTAACAATGTTGGCAATGAGTATGCCCATGAAATGTTCAAGAAACTTAAGGCTCAAGTAAAGGCTGAACAAAAACCTAGGAGACAAGCACAAGCCAAGATGAAGGCTGATAAAAAGAGGACTCGTAGCAGTAGTGTTGGTGGTGGTGAAGGTAGCAGAAGTGGTCGTGGTGGTGAAGGTAATTCTCCAAAACGGGGTCGTGCTCGTCGTGGACGTGGTCTTGGTCAATGAATGCTTTCGTAGTTTATTTCTTTATGTTGTGGTGGACAAATGTTTAAGTTAATAGTGTGGACAAATATTTTTTTAAGGTTTATGGGACGTGTTTTCATTTTGGACAAAAAGTATTGGATTTCTAGTTGTTGAATGAATGGTTTGTTTAGCTATGTAAAGTTTTAATGCATAAGCCGGAATGCTTCCTTAAAATTACAATGCCGGCTGTCCCAGGGCCATCAAGGTTGTGAATTGTCAGAGTGCCAGCCCTGACAAAGGAAATTATGTAGTTATCAGGGACGGCATGGTATAAAAATGATAACCTTCCGGCTTATTCGTGGCCGGAAATGTATTGACCCAATATAGTTCCGGCGGTTTTTTTGCAAAAAAACATTTCTCATGATGCCTAAAACATTCCTCGCCGACACGGTAACAAATTTGAGACCCTTTCGGTTGAATTGTAGCCGGCAGTGTAGTGAACCAATACAATTCCGGCGGTTTTGTGGCAAAAAACCTTCTCTTGATGCCTAAAATATTACACGACCGGCATGGTAACAAATTTAGGACCCTGCCGGTCTGATTGCGTCGGTATCTTGGAGAAAACATACCTCGCCGGCGTATTCAAAATTCAAATTTTTTACGAGTACATTTTCATTGATTGACTTGTACTTGGTCACTATAATGGCCAAATTTGGCCACCATCCTATAAATACACTATTTCTCTCTAGAAAACAACATACAAATAGTTCCATATACTCTCCAAAGCTCATATCATCATACACTCCATCTAACTCACTCAATAGCTCTCTACAAACAACAATGGCATCGTTTGATTCAAATGAAGATTTGGCAATCACCAAAGCATGGTATGCGGAAAATCGACTTAGACGTCAATCCTCCGAAAGGGAGGATTCCACAACCTTTTGGGCTAGGGTACACAACAAATTTATCAACGAGTTTGGGAATCCTAATGCAAGAAGTATTCAAAAAGTCCACGCTAGGCACCTAGTAATCGAAAATGCGATACTCGCTTTTTTATCTCTCCAACCCCGTATTTTCAATGCTCGCCCCTTCAACTTGTCCATTGAACAATTTGTAAGTGTTTTTGTGGTTCATTTTACGTAACCCATGTTGTTTTATCTTCCAATGAAACAAAACTAACAAATGTAAGTTTGGTTTTGTACCATGAAGTCGTGAAAGCGCGCTACTTGGAGGAAAAGGGGGAAGCATTCTCTTTCGATGCAAGCTATCACTTCTTGGCAGAAAGAATCCCGGAGGATAACCCGGAATACTTGGATATTGTATCGTCTTCGTCGGAGGAAGATTGATGGTTTTAGAAGTTTTAGTGTAGGTTTTGTGGGTATACCTCTATGTAAGCCCTCACGAGACTATAACTCGTCCACTAGGGTCGCCTAGGGGTTTAAAGGCTTGATGCACATGCTAAGTGCATTCGTTTTTATGTTTCCATCAATATAGTAACCAAAATTGCATGAATAAAGTGAATTACATCTTCCATATTTTTTGTTTTCTGTTTTGTATAAGTACAAGTCGACAAGATTATAAATCCTTAACATGCCAGCTACAGGACAACCGGCAGTGATAAAAACTATTTTCTTTCCGACGTTATGACCGTCGGCATTGTAGGAAAATTTTCCATGCTGACCATAAAATTCTGTTCCAAGATAGTCGGTGTGTTCTTCAACCGAGACAATGCCGACGGTCATAAGGTCGGAAGCTTACTTAAAGTGGTCCTTGCCGGTTGAAAATTGGTCGGCAGGTTATTCAAAGTGGACCTTGCCGGCCAGAGAATGGACGACACCTTATTCAAACCATGACCTTGCCGGCCTTGTGCATTTTCAAAACCATTTTTTTAATCGAAATCGAAATCATAAGACAGATGAAAGGTTTAATTTATTGAATTCATAATTTCAAAAATTTAATCTAAACTCAATTAATTAACCTAATCAGAATTTTTAGTGTTAATTAACCAAGGGCATATTATCCATTTAGAAAATACAAGGTTAAGGGGTAGATTGGTTTTACTTCATAATGACCCTATTTCGTCTTATTGGGTATACCCCAATTAGTTTGAGTATACCCCAATCAAGCCAGGTTTTAAAATTATGTCTAATTTCTGTTAATAGTCATATTTTCTCTAGCATACCCATATAATTTTTAATTTTATCAATTTATTTTTAGTGGGACCCGATCAAAAATATTTTAAAAAAAAGGGATTTTGCGTTTCCCTCTCAAAAAAGATACTTATTTTGCATTACCCCCTTTTAAATGAACGCGCTATTGCGGGATACTTATATTAATTGGGGTATATGAATTACTAACCCCATCCAATAGTGTCAGTTAGGGGTGTTTTTTGGGGGAAAAAATACTAATATACCCTTCCATCTAAATTAAAATTTAAAACTAAAAATCAAAATCAAAATCAAATCCTAATAAGTTCTTAAAGATATGTTAAATTGAATTTTTGTTGAGGAAGAAGAAGAAGAAGAAGAAGAAGAAGAAGAAGAAGAAGAAGAAGAAGAAGAAGAAGAAATTGCTTCATTGAGAAGGTACATGATACCCAATCATATTTAAAGTGTTGTTGTTTTAAAACTTCGTAGGGTTAGAATCATATACTGAAAATTTTCAGTTTCAGTTTCAATCCACTCCTAACTTGTGTTCATGATGAATACCTTACTTTTTTTTTTGTGCCGGCATGGTTTTTAGGATGAATACCATGCCGATATCTGGTGCCGGCATGGTTTTTCTGGATGAATACCATGCCGATACTCGTGACGGTATGGTATTTAGGATGAATACCACGCCGATATCTGGTGCCGGCATGGTTTTAGGATGAATAGGATGAATACCATGTCGATACTTTCTATTTCAGACAGATTTTCTGTATGTTTTTGTCCTCAAATCAGCACGATACACTTGGAAATCGACCATAACGGCACTACTACCAGCATGCTCGATAATGAACTTTTTCTACCGGCAATGTATTATAATTTCAAAATCGGGAGATATTGTGTATCGGCATGGTGAAAGTATGAATACCATGCCGATTTGGTCCATGCAGGCATGGTATTCATACTTTTACCATGCCAGCACTGAGTTTTTCAGGCGTAACAATGGCGGATTCGATGAAAAAAAAAATCAAATTTCAATACATTAATACCTATATATGACTAATTGGAGCACTTGTATATTCAGCTTGTTTACTTTCCTGGGTTGGTTCTTCACGGGAACCTTCATGATCATAAATATCTTGATTTAATGTTGTTGCATCAACAAATTCAATGATAATGATTTATTTTAATGATTATCAAACCAATCTATTAACTTGCCTAATTATATTTAACCACGAAACATGATTAGTGAGGGGTACATTAGGAATTAGTTAAAATACATGGATAAGGGGTGACTCTGATTTACTATTTATATCTCATTTTTGTCTTTTTCCTCTATCCCCAAATTCTTTATATAAAAATAGAGTTTTTTCGAGCGACGTGATTAATCGGAGCTTCTGGTTGATTCTGGCCCCACCAAACTTTTTAAAGGAAATTTATTTGACATGGACGATTAGAAATCGCCGGAAATATTTTATAGCCCCACTAGAGATTTTTAATGGAAAGCTAATATCTTTGTACCTAAAACAATTATCTTGAAGAATATAATGTTGACAAAAATACATTAAATCAAAAATCAATCGCACATTCACGAAGTCATAAAAATAAAAAAATTAAATCAATCATGCATCAATCACAGAATCAATCGCATAATTTATGAATAAAACATATATATATATATATATAAAGTCCAATGTCCGGTTACAGTTCTGAGATCGTTTTTTTCCTAATTACAACTTCATTCTTTCAATTAAAATTAAAGAGTAAGATTAAACTTCCGATGAAAATTCGAAAATATAAAATTAATAAAATTGATCATGGGTACTAACCTTTGAATCCTTGTGTCTTTCTCACAAACAATTTTATTAGTGATCCTGTCAAAAAGTGAAAAATTACAGAACTGTTAAAATCTGAAACAAAAAATTGAAACTAGAATTAAAATGTAAAGCAAGCCAATACAAAAATGGGCATCCAAGAATTCAAACAATAAGAAAATAATAAACCTCATTTTCATATTACTTTTCTTAATTTTATTTATACCATAATAAAAAATAAAATAAGTTTAAAATAATTTTTTATTAATGAAAGATAAATTCTAATTTTGTTATACCTTGATATGTAATATATTTTTTATACCAAAAAAATAAATTAATAGAATAACAATAGAAATAAATTAAGAATATATATTCCAAAAATCCACAAAATCTTTTCCTTCGAAGTATTATATTCCAAGATTTCCAATTTTTTTTTTTTTTTTTTTTTTTTTTGGAAATTTCTAACTTGGTTCCCTATATAAAGCACTCATGCCAACCCGAGACCCAAAGTTTGGGTGTTCTTCTTTTTTTTCCCTGGGGTTTTATTGTTTTATGTTTCTTTCGTTTTTAGGGTTTTTTCTTTCTGGGGTTTTGTTGTTTTATGTTTCTTTCGTTTTTAGGCTTTTGTTTTCTAACAAAATTGATTTTTTTGTTGCATGAAGCTCTCATCACGTGAACAATGGCCGCGACGTGTTTATTTTTTCATGGAGCTCCTAAGGGTGATCAATGGTTGCGATAGTCTGAGCTGAAATATTTGATATCGGCTATTTTTTAGCAAACTCATTCAAGGTACATAATTATGATTTTTTTATATTTTACAGTAATCTTGGTATTTTCTTTTTTACTATTGATGATAGTCCTCCATCATTCAAGGTACATAATTATGATTTTTTATATTTTACAGTAATCTTGGTTTGTTCGCTTTTTTTACTATTGATGATAGTCCTCCACAGTGAAGAATCGGGGTTCAAGATTTATGTGAAACTAGAGTATATATTTGATGGATTTCGGTTAACCAATCCCAGCCATTGAATAACATGGATCGCAAGGGACTTCCTCACCGACTACATCCAAGATTCTGGTATTAATTCGTTTGATTGTCTTTATATGTTTCAGATTGATTATCTTTATGTGTTTCAGATATGTCATGGAAATATGGGATCTAGAGTAAGCATGACTATGTCTCTAAAAGATCGTAAAACAAGTGTTTCTATTCATATCATGGTTTTCTTTCTTAGATACCTGTAATGGACGCCATATATATTAAGGATGTAATAATGACAATGATTTTTTCCTTATTCTTGGAGACTATCACTGATTTTGTCCTTTCGTTGCAACAATCATTTCTTTTTATTTGTGTACTGAAGTTTGTGAATGTATATTATGTTAGGTTTCTTCTTATTTTTTATGTAGAAATGGATACAAATAAATCTAAGTAAATCATTGACTTGGCGAGTGTTTCACGGTTAGATAAACTACCAATAGACCGATCTAAATCCTACAGTGTGCGTACATTCCTGATTTCATAGACCATCATATAGTTATGTACGAATTCTATCTTCAGTGGTGTATGGTATTCACACATCTCAGCGAAATGGCAATATCCTACCACCGCTAGTGGTTGGTATTGTTACCGTTATTACCATAAACACTTCCAATATTAATGTCAACCACCTTAGTCCCACCATTTATTTTACAGTAATGTAGCACGTCTAACTTCAAGTGCGATTTACGTATTCAGTTTGCATCAGATTCTGTCCTCTTTTAGTTTTTGGGCTATTTTTTGGAAAAACTTCCCTCCATTTCTAATGAACGAGCTATCTCACATGCCTTCTGAGATATGCCTTTTACTTAGGGGAAAACACAAATCCTAATTGGACCGAGTTTGTGTTGACTACCCAATTAAAGCTAGAAAAGAAGAAAACTATTTGCCTTTTTGCTCAAATAGTCGCAACTATGTCTCCCTATACTTGTGCATTTATTGCATTTATTATCCGTTATCCAAAGGCTTGGTTGACAATGCGATTCTTGATTATTATATTTTATTTTGTATCTTGGAAGTTAAATCTTCAAATTTTGTTTAAAGAGAGCGCATTTTACAATCCCAACTTCCAACTTTCAGGGAGTTTTCATCTGATCATCTGCTTTGACATCATATGGGGTTTCCTTGGAAGCCAGTATCAACTACGTCCAATTACGGCTGCTAGTAAATCAGAAACGGCTTATCCTTTGATAGCTCTCGGTGATGTGCACGTTATGCTAGCTCCGACATTAGGAGAATCCACTTGGCCGTCCTTCCCATCAAGACCGGATTTCAAAGGAAAAACTTCGCAGGGTCGGATTTAGATATGAGTACTACCTTGTTGGACAACAGGTAATGTCTGAACTTCTGAATGGAATGAATTAGGGCTAGTCACGCCTTCTCCGCTTTGGGATATCTGAGCTCAGCATCTCTTAGTGCTCGACTGAAATAGTATATAGGATGTTCGACTCCTTCATTATCCTCATGTGCGAGTAAAGCTCCTACAGAAATATCATTGAAGGCTGTGTAGAGACACAGTGGTTTCCCTTGGACAGGGGACTTCATGATCACTGGAGACGACAACATCCGTTGAATCTTCTGAAACGCTTCCTGTTGTAGTGTGGTCCAGATAAAGCTTGCTTTCTTCTTCAGCAAGGGAGTGAATGAAGCAACGAGCTAGGCCAAGCCTGGTATGAAACGTCGAATATAGTTCACCTTGCCCATGAAGCTTTGGAGTTCCTTCACAGTTCGTGGAGGCGCATCTTGAGGATAGCTTGAGTCTTGGATGGGTCTACCTCGATTCCCTTAGCGGTTACCTGGAATCCCAGAAATTTGCCTGAAGAAACACCGAAAGCACATTTCAATGGATTCATCTTCAATTTGTACTCATGGCACCTTTCGAACACTTGCCGTAGGACTCCTGTGTGATCCGACCGAGCGCTCGATTTGACTATTATATCATCCACTTCTTCAACTTGCTTGTGCATCATGTCGTGGAATATTGCAGTCATAGCGTGTTGATAGGTCGCACCGGCATTCCTCAAACCAAATGGCATTACTGTATAATAAAAATTTCCGAGAGGAGTTTGAAAAGCTGTCTTACTTGCATTATGCTCGTACATTCTTATCTGATTGTACCCGCTGTATCTATCCATGAAGGAGAGCATGCCGTGCCCGCTGGTTACATCCACTAACATGTCGATATTAGGTAGAGGAAAATCATCTTTGGGGAAACATTTGTTCAAGTATCTGAAATCCTCGCAGCATCTGATCTGCCCATTTTTCGTTTTTACTGGAACCACATTAGCCAACCAGGTTGGGTGATGAATGGTTTTAATGAAGCCAGCGGTTAGCAGATTTTGTATCTCAGTCTTGATCTGCTCTTCCACTTCATGCCTAAATTGTCTCAGATACTGCTTGACCGGCTTGGATCCTGGTATGACAAGCAGGTGATGGGTGACCAATTTTTCATCTAAACTGGGCATTTTTTCATACGTTCAAGCGAATATGTCTTGGTATTCCATGAGAAGTTGCACAAGTTTCGTGCGTTCATCTGTGGACAGGGTTGAGATGATGGAGATAGGCCTGGGGAATTCTTCACTCCCAATATTAACAATTTTGAGTTCGTCGGTCGTGGAGTTGGTGCCGTCCTGCAGCTGTCGTGGAGCATCCAAAACCTCTTCATGTGTCTCTTCGTTGTTGTATCATTCCATTGGGCGGAGAGGATGGACAGTAGCCTCCCCTGCTAATTTCTAATAGCGGCGTCAATATACGGTCTTTACCTTCTGATCACGGCTTGCCACAAAATTTCGCTCTCTTTTAGTGTGAACATGAGTTGTAGCTTCACCAGACGAAGAAGGATGTTTTGACATATCATCTGGCTTAGCCTTCAACGCTGCAAGTCGGTCTTCATCCTGGATTTATGCCCACATAGGGAGTGCCATGCAATGAACTTTCCTTGATCCTTCCCGCGGAGTTTCCTTCGGCTCAAACAATTATACACCACAGATTGGCGCATAAGGAGAGTACGATGCAGGAATACGAACGACTTCTTCATTCAACATAGTCTTCAAGCACTGGTGATATGTTGAAGGAACAATTCTATTGTCATGGAGCCATGGTCTCCCCAATATCATGTGGTAGTCCGGCTCCTTTTCTATGACTTCGAATTTCACTTTAGACTGGACGGTCCCTATAGACAAATTCAGATTGACATTCCCGTATGTATTGGTTTGGTTTCCCTCAAAGTCTGTCATCGTGGTAGGCTACCGTAAGATCTTTCTTGGGAGAACCTTGGCCATCCTAAGTGTCTTGAGGGTAATCACATCCGAAGACGCTCATGTGTCGGTGAGGGATCTCTTGAATTCTGAATCCTTGATGCGTGCAGTAACGTGCATGGCCTGGTTGTGACCTTCTTCCGCAATCATGTCTTCTTCTATAAATATAACATTATTCACAGACATATCCGGCGTTTCAGAGGCTTTTGGGCGTAAATGACTTAACTGTACGTCCAAGGCTATCTGGTTGATTGCAGCAAACGTCTCCGCCCGATGTTTCTTCGAGAGGTATAAAAGTTCGCACAAACATTCCACTAGAGAAGCGACTTCTTGGTCCACTAGCCTATGGTTCATGGTGAAACTGTTGATTTGAGGAGGATCGTTGCAAGGATCAGTCCCCGGCGCAGAAATCTCCGTGACAGGAGAACCGCTCATATCTGATGACATATTGATGAGGAGATCGAGTATACCGTTTATTATCTCCTTGATAAGGTCCATGTTCCTTGCGTGAATCTCCTGTACTCGTGTCAACTCGATCAATGTTGGTATTCTTCCAGCCACGCCGTCAGACATACCGTTGGAAGGAGGAGCATCTTCGTTGGAAGAACTTCGACCGGAATTCGAATTTTTTTGTTGAGTCCTAAGACCAACCATTTTGAAATCAACCAATGGGATTGAGTATTGAAGAAATTGACTTTACAACCGAGATATTAATCTCCCACTGTGGTCGCCAATTGTTTATGGGTAAAAACTATTTTAGCTGGTTTTGGTAATTTTGGTGTGTGGATGAGAAATGAATCTAAACCTTAAACAAATGCACTGCACGGGAGTGCTTTTGATTCAAGAGATCAATCTATACAATTCTGGCCCAAACCAAGAAATGGCCATTCCAGACTTGTTTCGGTCACAAAGTGAAGGAGATGGGGTTGATCTTAGGGAGGGAAGTGAAGAAGGTGTTGAGATTGTGAAGGTGTAGGCTTGTTTATTACTTGTAACAGAAAGGTGAGTAGGCTTACAATTAACGCAAGAAGGCTCTGGGTGTTTGAATACGTTTTTGTATTAACACTTGGTTTCTGTGTTGTGTTCTGTATTGGAAATAGGGAGGAAAACCTATTTATACAAGTTATTTGAGCCTCATTCACGTCTCTCGTAGGAAGTGGAGTGATGGAGTAGTGGAGTTGTGTGTTAGTGTCACACGATTAGTCTTGCCCACTTCTCCCATCATCACTAACCGTCCATGTCTTCTTGACACGTTCTTGTGATGGCACGCTGCACGCCATAAACCGCCAGACCAATACCCCAGTATGTATCCCCCAGTTTGTGACATGATTGATGTCTCGAGGATCGTGGGACCCACATAAGGTAGCATGTGATGCTAGGTTAAATAACTAAGTTATTTATAAAGTCGATACTTGTGAAGTATCGAGTGTAATCTATGCAAGTTATGCATCGAATGTATTCAGCATGTATGAAGCATCGCGGTTGAGCATCATGCCCTGCCTACTTTGAGTGACCATTTGGAGGCTGCATAGGCGAGCCATGCCATAGCCGATCAAATTATGTGGAAGAGTGGCAGACAGTGATCACAGTGATATCTCACTTGTAGCCTAACTCCCATATAGGCTATCCGTCCAAGCTAGCGAAGTTGGACGGATGAGATGGCTTGCGACCCTAATATGTGACCGTTGGATTAGAGTTTGGGAGGTACGCAAGCTGCCACTTTCAGCTCGAACGAATTCAAGCTTAGGGAGCGTTTATGGAGGGACCGATTGGTCTTGCAATGAGGTGGCACGCTGGTGTTTACGCCCATGCTTGCTTGACTCGCAAAGGTCCAATCTAGACCACTCAATTTGGCCGACAAAGACGAGTGGTCGAGATTAGATTTCAACAAAAATCCTATATCGTAAAGGATTTGTTAAGGCAACGTGATACACCACTTTCGTGCGCGCGAACCGAGGTGCCTGACCAAGTCCGGCTTTGGCCGATCAGTCGGACATGAAGCCGGGCCCACGGTGGTCATGCTAGCATGTTCGGCCTCCCCTGAAGTTTCATCTTTTCCTTACATTAAAGCATGCGAAGATGAACGCTTGAGATGATTTTGCAACACATGGATGATGCCGCAAACCCCAATTAGGGTTTTTCCGGACGTGTATCACGTCTTGTTTGGGCGCATGAATTGTGAAGACCAAACATAGTTGGTCTTGACCGATCGGTCAGGTATGTAGGCGGGCCCACGGTGTTTGTGTTGACATGCTCTGGGCCCTTTGAATCTACATCTACACCCTCCATCTATGCCTGCGGAGATGGACTTTTGCGATCAATTTTCGACACATGTAATGTGCCGTAACCCTAGTTATAGGGTTTCACGTCCATGTTGCTATGGCTGGACGAACTGGTAAGCTATGTTTCCCTCTTGGGGAGGCCGACCATGCAGGGCCCACATTAGGTCGGTGGTGAATACTCCAATACCTGCTTGAGGGTTATGGATTCGATATGGGCCATCCAATCATGCTGGTGAAGTTTGATGGTTGTGATCGTTTCTGAGACTGATATGGTCAGTCCAGATACTCAATCGGGCTAGTATAACACTCTGAGAGATGATTCTCTTTGTTAGAGAATGGTTTAGCCTGTACGGGTATTTCGTGCATGCCTCATTGCTTGTACTTGGATACTCATGCTGCTCTGCTGAGAGTAACAATCAGTCATCATGCCGCACTAACAATAAGAGTTCTGCTAAGAACAACACAGGAAATACAAGACGTTTCATGCATTAATAAATAATGCTAAAATTCACAGAATACTTGGGTATTGTTGCTACATGCTCCATTCTAGGTGTATTAATAAAGCGGAGAAGTATTCATCGCTTATCAAACGGCCTTATCCTCTGCAGGATGGCTGCACAAAAATTCGGATTTACAACTTTAGCCCTGAACTAAAATCCACCATCAACAATAGTCACCAGTAAAACTTTGAAGATACGCGATGCTACGACATAGTTCAGTGCCCTGTAGTTCAAAGTAAGCCTTCTAAAACTGTCAAATAAAAATAGGATTATAATCACCTAAGGTTAATTTTGGCGTTTCATGTAGCTCCTTTAACATTTTACCATTTACAAGAATTGGGTAATGATACGTGATGTTAATAAAATCACTGTAATCAACAAACTCACGCAGTAAGCCGTTCCACAACTTGACTAATAGAAACGGTGAAGAAAAAATACTTGTACTTGGTCCCGGGACTGCAGTATTAGTTGGAGCTTTAAACATATTGTTCCAATAATAATAATATAGTTGATATATATATTTGAGGTTCTTCATCATAAGTATGCACCAAACAAATATATAACCCTTTCCTTTGCAGTAATAATAAATGGTGAATTTCACTTTTCTTACGTACATGAGAAAAACATGTGTTACTTCCTTTCAAAATAATTTATTGTGCATCCACAGTAAATGCCATGGTCAATATCTTAATAAGTACTTCATAACCACAAAGAGGAAGAAAGTAACTGTTTAAGGAAAAAGTATAATCTTGTAGAGACAACTGCACCTTAGTAGAAGGACCAGGAGGGTGTACCTTTCTCTCATTTTCTACAACAACATTCACATATTCTGAATTAGCATCAATCAACTCGGATTTCCTTGCGACTCGGGGAGAAAGGATATTTCCAGTGGAGCCAGAGTCCACTAGCATTGTTAATGGATGATTATAGACACTTCCAGAGAATGATATATCTCCATATAGTTGGTTTTCCAAGATTGTATTTATCGAAACTTCTTTTGAAGATCGAATATTATCAGACTCTTTTTCGGTTGTTGTAATAGAAGATTCAACGTTTTTATCCCTCTCTAACATTATTGGTGTAGGCTGCTGCGGTGGTGGATAATTTGGTTGTACTTGTGGATAACATAGTGGAATCTGTGGTGGGTTAATAGATTCCTTTGGTGGTGGATAAGATGACATTTGTGGCAGGTAAAAACAAGGGTGTTGTTGGATTTGATGTTGTGTATACGTAGGTTGTTGTTGTGGATGGAAATATTGCAATTGCAATGGTGGGTAGGGTGGTGATTGGAGTTGTGAAGGGGGTACAGGTGGTGATGAGGGTTGTGGATGGAGGTACGGTGGTTGATATGGTACATTTGTTGGTTGTTGTGGTGGATAAAGCAGAAGTTGTGGTGATGGATTAATTGGTTTTGGTGGTGGTGGGTAGACAGATAGTTGTTCTGGAGAGTAAAACTGGAGTTTCAGTGGTTGGTAAGGTGGTGGTTGTGGCTGTGGTGGGGAAAGTAACTTATCTAATTTTCTGTGTATAGACCTTACAACCGCTTCAAGAGAAGCTAGAGAAGATATAGTATCTTCTTTTTCACCATCTTGCTTCACAGAACCAGATTTCAAAGAATTCATGATGCCAGGAAAGTGCTCTGATACCAAATGCTAGGATCTTGCTTGTTAATCCTAAACTAAACTACCATGAAACTACAATCTAAATAATTAACGTTATATTTTTTCATTAGTTTCATTACAGTGAAGGATACCTTAATATATAGGTTCCCATTTACAACCATTCAACCTAATTTCTTGAAGAGATTTCAAATACAAACAACTGACAATAACTGATCACATAATACACACATATAAAACACACGTACAACTGTATTAGGTTTGTAACAACCAAATAGCAAGCACGGTTCGTTCCATTGGTTGGGTGTTCTTTCCCTTGAAGATTCAAAACCCTAATCTTATTTCCCCGTTTCTTAGGTGTTCCATTGCTTTGTTATCTTCAGATTTTGATTTTATAGTTGTTTTCATAATTTCTACTGCATGTTTTTTCTTTCTTTTGTCAAGCATGGTTCATATCATTGCTTTGTTATATTTTGATTTTACAGTTTTGCTTTGTGGGAGATGAGTGCTGAAGATACAAAACCCTAACCTTCTTTCCTTGTTTTTTAGGTCTTCTTTCTAATATATGAACAAGTAAGCACTTTATGTTCTCTTAAACTAACCCAAATAACAATAGCTTTTCATTAATTTAATGAACAGTCAATCGAGAGAATTTTAGTGTTCACTTTTTGTGTGAGCATCTTTTCCATTCTGGGTTGTTGGTAATCGTAAAAACTGGATCTAATTAATTAAGAATTTCTGAACTTATTCCAATTGAATGTATGTATAGAGTTTTGGCAAAGATGATCTCTGAGAGCGTTCCTGTTTCTGATCCATGGACTTCAATTTCAATTCACTAAGAAGAGCTACAAGGTCTCAAATATCGATCTTATATCAAAATAAGTCTGTTATTTTATTTGTTATTCATTTGGTCTATCACTTACGTTTTTTTTTTTTTTTTTTGCCAATCATTATGACCTCCATTTTCTTAATTGTTCGAATATGTCATGCCAATCACGGCCACAATGATCCAAACTACATTTTCTTCAAACACTTGACAAGCAAGGTTTATATATTTAAATTCCATATCAATAGACTGGTAAAACAGAACTACTGACATACTTAGGGTATCCAAAATGACGCATTTCATGTTTTTGATTTTAGATTTCGGATATGGTTTAATTTTTTGGTGTTCTTGGTATTGTAGGCAGGGTTTAGTTTTATTGTGCTTCTCATGGGTTCTATTAAAGGCTGAGTAGAATCAATGAAGATGGTCATGATCAACAATATTTCTCTCATATATGTCATTCTTCCATATTATTATTATTGTCCATAGTTTGTGAATGAGTGTTTCTAACTTTATGTAGTTTGAGTGCTAGCGAATATCCGTTGTGTTTTTTTTTTCATAATCAAAGGCCTGAGAACAGGCTAAAGGTCAGCTGGAGCCGCTGGAGCTAGCCAAGCAGGAGGCATAAACCAGAACATAGATGTTTTTTTTCTGTTTTTCCCAAAGAGCTAACTCATGGGCAACAAAATTACAAATTCTAGGTTGAAAAGTAAAAATACAAGCAATTAAACTAGAAGCAAAATGTTAAATGTCTTTAAAGATAACATTTATCCTAGCATCTCCCTCAAAAATACCTAAGGAGAATTGTTCCACCAAGTTTTTTGCATCAGTTTCAACAATGATATGAGTAATTTTCTATTCCACTGCTTTCTTGAGTACTCCCTAGATAGCTCTAGCTTCAGTTTCTTCAGCTGACCGGACTTCAAAGACCAAGGCAGCACAGAGGAAAGCTTTACTAGACTGATCTCTCATCACATAAACTGCACCATTGTCTCCAGAAATGTCATCATAGGTTCCATCAGTGTTACATTTGAACCATCCAACCATAGGGGGCATCCATTTGTGATTCAGACCAACAGGACTAGAAGGAAAGGTAACAACAGAATTTTTTCTAGTAAGAAGCATAACTTTAGCTCTTTCTAAGACAAAATTATGAGTTTCAGACAAGTTTTGGAAAACCAATTTATTCCTACTAGTCCAGATAGACCATAAAATAGCAACAAAGAGTTGTTGATACTCATCAGGCAATCTGGAGTTTTTGTCCAGCAACCAGAAAACAAGCCACTGCTGAAAGTTTTTTTGGGCAAACAAAGTAGTATTTATACAAAACTTAGACAGAAACCAGACTTTAGAGGAGAAAGGACACAACCAAAGCATGCATAATAGTTTCATGAGGATCCTTACACCTGGTACAATCAACAGAATGCATATGCATTCTAGTATGGAGAACAGTTCTAGCTGGTAAAGCATTTTTAGCAGCTTTCCAAAGGAAAAGTTGAATTTTGTAAGGAACTCTAATTTTCCAGATGTGTAACCAAAGAGTCTTATAGGGAGAGGGGTAAGAACCTCTGAGTCCCAGATAAGCAGATTTAGAAAGATAGATTTTTTATTTGTCAAAGCATACTCTAACAGTGGTTCCAGGATAACAATTAATTAAGATGTTGACGTTGAGGATTTAACAGTGAATCAATGCCTCAGTTATAATTTATTTTCCTACGTTCTATTTAGATATTTTCTTTGTTAATCAACCCAAGTATCATTTTTAGATTATGTGTGTTAATCTTGCAAGTACTGAAGGCAGCAAAAGACGATAACATGGTGTGTGTGGCCCTTGCCTTATAAACTTAACTACTCAATAAGCAAAAAAGATAAAATCGAGGCACTACCTACGTTCATCATATTCAAGGATGATTCTGGTGAGGTGACGTACTATGTCTGTGTTACATTCTTGATGTTGAAACTGAAACCAACTTCATATACTTTATTCAAAACAGTAGGACCTTCCAAATTGGTGGCTCTCAGCAGTTAACTCTATACAATAATTAATTACCCTGATTCCGCTACTCAGATTCTATTACCCTGATTCTGCTACTGTGGTTCTATTACCAAGATTCTGCTACTTTGATTCTATTTCCGTGATTCGGCTACTTGGATTCTGCTACTATTTTTGATTCTACTAATGTGCTACTGTTCTTTTACCTAGTTTCGTGTTGTGTTTCTTGTTGGTTGAGCTCACCATTTCAGCTGCAACTTATTTTCTTCTTCCATGTGCTAATTGCGGAACAGGGTTTGTGGGTTTCTGTCTCAACGGTGCAACAGGCAGGGAAGTGTGAAAGTTTCAAGTGGTTTTGTTGCTTCCTATTTTCGCTCTCATTCTGTTTGTAGAAAGTCCTAAACCACCGTGGGGGTTTCTCAGGTTTAAATAAGCTTCACAAGTCTCTCCTTTCACTGCTACGTCCTCTCAAGCTTCAGTTTTAAATAAGCTTCAGTTTTTTTCTCAGGAGACCAATTACTTTCTTCAACTTTTAAAGTTTCATCTGTGATGTGTATCATTGCTTGGAACTGTCAGGGAATCCATAACCCTTTGACAGTTCAGCGATTAAGAGATCTCATTCGCAAGCACAAACCTTAAATCTTGTTCCTATCTGAAACCATTGCCTCTTCTACCTTCATGACACAATTAGCCTCTTCTCTTCAGTTTCCAAACTCTTTTACCTTACCTCCTGTTGGACATAGAGGAGGTCTCGCTCTTTTTTGGACGAATCAAGTTAGTATCCGAATCATTTGGGCCAATCAATCAATCATTCATTCTACTGTTTCTTCGGCTACTGGGGTTCCTTGGTTTCTCTCTACCATCTATGGACCTCCACATCCGGAAGCTCGTGAGGATCTTTGGAATGCTCTACCTGCAATTCTCAACCTGGATCACGATGCTCCTCATCTAATGCTGGGGGATTTCAATGATATCATATCCCAAGATGAAAAAAAGGGGGGAAGGACAGTGTCTCAGAACCAAATGTTGAAATTTCAAAAGTTCTTAGATAATTGCTATTTGCTTGATCTTGGATTTGTAGGAACAATCTTCACCTGGTCGAATAGACAACAAGGAAGACACCTCATTCAAGAGAGACTTGACAGAGCGTGTGCATCCCCTTCTTGGAGAACATGCTTTCCTCATGCTGTTGTGTTCAATCAAATTCGATATGCTTCTGATCATGGGCCAATTGTATTGCATCTCAAAGCCTCTTGTTTCACCCCTAATAAACCTTACAGGTTTGAACACATGTGGCTACTTCACCCAGATTGTCTTCCAACTATTAAAGTGGCCTGGAGCAAGCCGGCAAATGGATCTACAACATTTATCCTGCAGCAAAAACTAATCAATACCAGGAAAGAGCTGGGTCGGTGGAGTAGAGAGATTTTTGGAAGGTTGGATGAGCAAATCAAGTTTTCTGAAATAAATCTAGAGTATGCACAAGCCAATTGTGCCACTGTTTCGACACGATACTTCCATACAGCTAATGAAGAAGCTGAGAGAGTGCTCCAACATCACCTCTTCTTACTCAATTGCAAGAATGAGTACTGGAAAGCAAGATCGAGAGTACAATGGCTGAAATATGGAGATCGGAACACGGTTTTTTTTTTCACACAACAGCTACAATTCATAGAAGCCATAACTTAATCCATCAAATTAAAAACAACCACAACTTATGGACAGATGAGAAAGCAGAGATTGCACACGTTTTTATTGCTTATTTTAAGGAGCTATATTCCAAACCTGCTACTGTCATCGATGAAGATCTGTTAGCTAATGTGCATTCTCGTCTCACATCTGCACAACAGATGCATCTTGAAATCCCGGTGACGCAGGAGGAGATAAAGCAGGCAATGTTCTCCATCAGCAAAGACAGTGCACCTGGGCCGGATGGTTATTCGAGCAAATTTTACATTGAAGCATGGGATATTGTTGGTCCAACAATTTCAAACTTGGTAACTGATTTCTTCTCAACTGGCTCCTTCTCTTCTCAAATAAACCACACCCATCTCACCTTAATCCCCAAAAATAAAAATCCAGAAAACCTATCACAATTTCGACCAATTTCTCTGTGCAATGTAAGTTATAAAGTCATTTCCAAAATCATTGTGGCTAGGCTTCGACCGATTCTTCCAATGCTCATAAACCCTCATCAAAGCGCTTTTATACCTAAAAGATCAATTCATGACAACATTTCGCTGGCAATGGAAAATTTTCATAACATCAGAACTTCTAAACCAGGAAAGCAGCCTAAATTTTCCATGAAGATATACACAAGGCTTATAACAAGCTGGATTGGAAATTCATAGAAAGAGCAATGACATCTTTGGGGCTACCAAATTGGATTGTGTCGAGAATCATGTTCTGCATCAAGAGTGTTACTTTGGCGGTCAAGATAAATGGTGCTCCGCGTGGTTTTATCCAACCGAAGTGCGGAATTCGACAGGGTGACCCACTATCTTCATATATCTTCATAATGTGTGCTGAAATACTCTCCACCAACCTCATTCTTCTGGAACAACAAGATCAAATTAAAGGTATCAAAATCTCTCACAATTCAGCACCCATTTCCCACCTCATGTATGCCTATGATCTTCTTATCACATGTCATGCCAACACAACGCAATGCTACAACCTAATAAACATCATAAACAGTTACAGTAGCTCTGCAGGACAACAAATCAGTGCCTCAAAATCCTGCATCATCCATCACCCTCACTTACCTATACAACAGATCAACACCCTCCAATCCATATTCCACTTCACTACAACATCAATACCTCCCACCTATCTTGGTGCACCAATCCCACATGGAAGAACTTCCAAAGATCGATACAGCCATCTCATACAAAGGATTATGAATAGGCTACAAGGATGGATGATAAAAATGCTAAACCAGGCGGGAAGACTTTTACTTATCAACACATCTCTCGCTCCAACTGCTAACCATGTTATGCACACTGCAATTCTGCCTCAGCATGTCCATCACAAGATAGATCAATTGAAAAGAAATTTTTTTTGGGGACACTTGGGAAACACAAGGAAACTCCATCCAATAAATTGGAAAAGAGCTTGCAACAACAAATCAACGGGAGGACTAGGAATCAGAACTAGCGAGACAATGAACAAGGCTCTGTTTCTCAAAAGAATTTGGACAATTCATGAGAAACCAAACTCCTTATGGGAATCCACCAGCACAGGTAAGTATTTCTCAAACCCATCTCTTCTTCATCCTGTTACTATCTCTGTCTCTAACCCTAGTCCTCTGTGGAGAGATGCCAATAAACTTCTGCATTTTTTCAACATGGGATTGTTTCACCAAATAAACTCCGGTGAGCAGACAAACATTTGGTCTCAACAATGGATCCCAGGTGTATTCTCTTTACCCAACAATACCAACCAAAACCTGCAAAATGTATCCCAACTAATCAACCAAGCAACATATACTTGGAACATCCAGCTCATCCAAACCATCACTACTCCAGAAACCACACTAAAAATCATGGCCATCCCACTACAATCAAATACAACTCCTGATAAACTCATATGGTACCCAACCAAAAATGGAACATACTCGGCTAAATCGGCTTATAGGCTGTTTCATCAACACATAAATCCAACTCTAAATACCAACTCACATCAGTTCATATGGTCTCTGCCTTGCCCTCCAAAAATCAAAATTTTCATTTGGAAATCCCTAAACAATGGGTTACCTACTAGGGAATTGCTTCACCATAGACAAATCATAAATACCCCAATTTGTCCCTGCTGCAATGATTCTAATGAAACTCTATCCCACTTGTTATTCTTATGCCCTCAAGCTATTTTAGTGTGGGAACAAGTGAGGCATTTTCTGCACCATAAATTTCCCAACAACCAGATCACCATTACTCCTCACACCAATGTTCAGAACCTTTTACAACCAGTTCAAGCACATCACAACCGTCCACCGGATGTCATTACTCATCTATGTTATACTTTATGGCACATTTGGAATCGAAGAAACGTACTGTGCTTCCAACACATCAATGAATCAACAGACACCACAATGTTATTAATTTCTAAAGGAGCTACGGAATTCCAATGGGCACAACACCATCACCCACCTCTAGCACCGGGGCTTCAACCAGCCAATCACCACAAAACAAGCAGAAACAGACAATGTTATGCTTCAGTAGGTTGGCACCACCCACCTGCAGGTACCGCGAAGTTGAACTGTGACGGAGCATCAAGAGGTAACCCGGGCTTGGCTGGAGCAGGAGCGGTGCTTCGAAATGAAGACAACAATATCATTTGCGCGATTGCTGAACCGCTTGGTTTCACCACAGCTATTATGGCTGAGACGAGAGGTATGGTAATTGGGATAGAACAAGCTTGCATTAGGAATACCACATCTCTAATCATTGAATCGGACTCGATGAATCTTGTATGCTACCTCACCACAGACACTTCTCCTCCTTGGGACATCCAGCCACTGATCCACAAAATCAAGTCTTTACTGCTTCAAATACCGCACTGGGAGATATTCCATGTTTACAGAGAAGCCAACCAAGTTGCCGATGCTTTGGCGAACTTCGCAGCTGATAAGATTAATTCTGCCGGACACGCAGCAAAAACACACATGTGAAATGATATGCATCCTCCTTTTCTTAACAAATTTGTAATTCAGGATCAAATTGGAATGACTTTCCGACGTGTACTCTCTGTGGCTTAGTTTAAAAAAAAAAAAAAAAAAAAAAAACTCAATAAGTTCATGTATCCGTGTACTTTTAATTACTCATTACGTACGTCTTGGTGCACTGGCTCTTGCACACAACCTATTTTATTTCAACTGAAGAACAGTGCATCACATCATTGACGGGTGCCCAAGAATAAATTTGTTGTATGAGTTTTAGAACATGATTCCATAGATCGTAATTATGAGGATTATGTTCTTTTTGGCAGAGATGGTAGCAATATGGACAGGCCAAGAGCGTCTTTCCTACAATGGGTTTGGAGATGCAGTGGTTATGCTTATCAAGTGATACTCCCTCCGTCCCATTATTAAATAACCTACTTGGTTCAAATTTTTTTCCCACTATTAGTTGACTTATCTCATTACACACATATTTCTAAAACTATCATTTTGATTGATTATCGTTAATATAAGAAATATGTATAATTTGGTATCCATGTTTATATTCGTTACGTACGTGTTTTAAAATGCATTTAAATGATATAAAGTTTACGAAAATCTAGGGTATCGTTTGTGAGATAAATCATTTCTAAATTTGACAAGTTATTATCCATAAGGTCATCATTGTACAAATTACCCAAAAATACTCCTTGCCATTGGTTTCCTTAAGAATTATGCAAACTTGAACTAAGTCATCTAATAGTGGGACGGAGAGAGTATTTTTCGGCTGACTCCTTCGCCAAAAAGGTTTATATTTTGGGTACCAGTTTTTAGGAAGGCCACGTTTACCGACCGTATTTGTGGTGGTCAGCCATGTGTTTTCGCCTTCCTATTGTTTGTAACATTGTTTTCATTTTTTGGCCCGTGTCATGCTATATAAATAGGCAAGAATTGTGCAAAACAGAAAATATAATTAAGAACAATGTTAAAACTCTTCCGCTATTGGCTATCGAGTAATTCTATTGTAAATGAGTTATCTCATTAGTTCAAAGAAAAGAGGAGAGCTGTTGCAGGTGAAATTTTCTGATGCCAATAACACCCGTATAAATTTTGTTCAACTCAAAAAGCATGTGGTGGCATTATGGTTCATTATAAATCTCATACTTGGGATTATATGTTCAGAAAATGTTAATTTGCGTCATGTGTACCAACTTTTTCCGCAAAACATCTTGGCCCATGCAATGCACGGGCGCATCAACTAGTATAAGTATCAAAGTTCTAGAAGTGCCCGCGTGCCAAATCCCAGTCTGCAAAACTCGCCATTATGCCATAAAACTCTCACGTCCAAGTCTGTCTCGGCAATCCCTGTGAGAAATGGGAAAATTAGGCGCATGCTAAAGAAAAACAATATTCTCATTCCCATAATTCATTTTAGGTACCGTGACACCCATAATTATTTCTGTGACACCCATAATTATAAGAAATTATTAAAAATGTTTGCATGACGGATTATGCATCCGCATGACAGATTATGCATCAGGTGTATAATTGGCAACGCAACTTGGATATAACATATCTAAAAATCGACGCCTTGGAATTTTACAAATTTTATATCGTTGGAAATCTTTTTAAGAGAGCTACGCAACGAGTACAAACAACAATATCAAATTTTTGTTTTTCACGAAAAAATTGGAGGTGATCATCATTTTAGGCAAAATTTCGAAAACTTGATACATAACCATTATGCAGCCACCAAAAAAGATGCATAACACAATCTGCAGACGCATAACGAATTATGCAACCATTTTCTCCACTGCATAATAAATTATGCATTTCGATAACAAAGTTATGCATCTATAACAAGTTATGAAACCATTGTTTTGGTTGATTTTAGTGCGTACATAAAAAAATTGATGCATAATGCAGTACACATCCATATTTACGGATGCATATCAGGTTATGCGTCTATTTTCTCGATGCATAAAATATTGTGGAACAATTTTCTCGATGCATAATGCATTATGCAGTCATATTTTCGGATGCATAACAGTTTATGCATCCATTTTAACGACTGCATAACATGTTATGTAGATATTATTGTAGGTGCATGACAAGTTATGCAGCCTTATTTTTTGTTGGTTTCAATACTAAGAAAAAGTAGCTACCGTTTTCTGGACTGCATAAAAAGTTATGCAAAAAACAAAAACAAAAAGCTGCAGAAGGTGTTATGCAACCAATTTCGAGAATGCATAACAAGTTATGCAACAAATTTTGTAGATGCATAACCTGTTAAGAATCACTATTCACACGTCCATTTTCTTTTAAATGCACGTCACACGCACACCAAACTCATTTGCACTTTCATCTCCCTTACCTCGCCACTGCAGCATCCTTTTAGCTCCATTTTCTTTTAAATGCATAACCCATTGAAACCAACATCAACACCACCATTCCTAACTCACTTCACTGATCCATTCATCAATCCATTTGTTCATAGCTCAGTCATTGTTCTGAAGAACACCAACATCAATATGACCAATACATGCATTTTTAATTAAATTGATGAAATTATTGCCTATTTTTCTTCTCTAATTGCCCTTAGTCTTTTGTCCCTTCCTTCAAAAATCAAGACGACCCCCAAAATTATTGCTTTAAAAACTTAAATGTAATGTAGGACTTGAAGCCAGTCTGTATTCCGGTACTAACCTGCCGGACTTGTATCGGACTCCACAAGCATTACACAACGTTTTGGGTCCCAAAAGACCAGTCCTCCACTGTGGTGTTGCACAATGTGGACATTTCCGACCATCTCCAACTACATTTCCAACTGATGACCTATTAGAAAACTCCCACTTTCTTGATAGTACCACCTTCATAGTCTTGTTACTGGTGGTGGTGTTAGACAACACGTCATATTCCGATGATGATGTTGTTGAAGATAAAACGAGTAATCGTGATGACTAGTTGTTTGGAGCTGCACGTGAACGTTTGGAACGAGCTTTTTCGGGGAAGGTAACTCTTGGTTGAAAATTGGGTTGTTAATGTTGCTGATGTTGGGTTTTGTTTCTTGTTGGTATTCTTCAGTTCGGATTTCAGATGCATCATCGGGACGGGTTTGAATTCCTGAAATTATTTGCAGTTTTCGTAAATCTTCACTTGAAAATGTTTCTTCCCCGAATGTTGATGGCCATTTTAACTCTGCTAAGTCATCATACTACGAAACCAAAATTCGGTTAAATGTATCCTTCCCCATTCCTACATATTCCATAAAAAAACATATAAAAAACCTAACAGATCTTAGCTGACATACCTTTTAAACTGAATTGATCAAATTATTGTTGCCCAGATGCAATTGCCAGAAATTGAATAAGAAGAAGAAGAAGTAGAATGGAGATGATTGATTTAGATCTCTTTATCATCATTGTTCGGAACTCTCAATCACATCTCAAAAAGAGTTAACAAAAAAAAAATCTGATGTCAATCGCCGAAACATAACGATTCAAAAAATAACAACATGTAAATGCACAAAATACCCACCGATGGAAATCAGAAATCTTCGTGAAATCAGTGAAAAACGACCTTCGTTGAACACAAACTGTCGGCGATTTTAGTCTCCAGGGATTTCCTAGGGATTTCCGAAGTGAAAAGTAGCAGAAGAGGAAAATGAAAACGCAATTCAAGAAAATGTGGGCGCGGGAGGAATTTTCACCGAGAAAATGGGTGCGAGCGTGAATTTTTGTGACAATGGGTTTGATAGTGTAAAAAATCTCAAAAATGGGTGTGGTGGTAGTTTTCACTTAAGAAATCTTAGTACTGGGCCTCACTAAGCTGGATAATCCATCCCGTTTCCTTATGTGTCTGTCAGTTATAGAAGACTGACAATATAATTCTTTCTCTCGGCCATATTTCCTATGTGTTTGCTTACGGTTCTCTTCCTAGTTCCCTGTAATTTCCATATTCCCTCATCCCTTGCATCCAACCACAAACAAAACCATCAGCAGTAGTAGCTCATCAACATCGTGCTCGATAACATCACTCTCGCCATCTCTCTCGCATCATCATCAGCCATATTCAATCACTAGATGCATTTCGAGTTCTTCTTCCTGCTCGACAGTTAACTCAACACCTCATTCTCTTATCATCCATCAAACATCAGTCACAAGACTCACAACTTAATTCCTACACATACATCTACCCATACAGCTCAATCATTCACTCAATTATGCCATTACTCATTCCAATGCATCACTTCCTTGTAACTCCAATTCCACCACTGCCTTGGCTTACAAGACTACGACTCCAGTTTTTTGACCTCAGCTCTCAGTTCCATTGCGCAAATTCAGTCACCACCACCAACAACTTGAAGCAACACCATAATTCGGGCACTCCTATTTCCACCAGTTTACAGCTTCATTACCATCCAAAACTCACATTCCCTGGCAAGACATTCATATCACCAGCACAACCTCAGTTTTTGCAGCAATGCAATGCAGATCAAAACTCCAACTTCTGCTTTAATACCACCACCTAAACCATCTTAACAGCAGCTGCAACCATCTTCTCAGTCACCTCAAGCACACCATCTCTAGACTGCAACTGCGACATCATCATCTGAAGCAGCACATTTTAACTAATAACAACATCACACAACACTTCATTCCCATTCTCTATCTAGTTCCCGCTCCTAAGCACTCAGTCACCTATTGCGCTCATTTACTCGCAGCTCCATTCAAACACAGACCAACACTCATCCAACCCTCTTTGCATTTCATTTCATCTCAAAGCACAGTACCACTATCAACTGCAACTCAACTATCTGCAATCAGCCTCTACAACACAAGCCACCTGCAATCATACACGTACATATATCAGCTTCTCGGCTCGACCGCACTGTCATAGCAAACTTAAGCTCCCTGCAACAGCTGCAACTCAGCCATACATAGTAGCAACTTCACTCTTATTCTCAAATAACAACCACCACTGCCTGCATTCATCCCTTTTTTCTAGCCACAACAACTCCTTTATTTCAAGAACCCACTGCAATAACAGCAGAGAGACCTCCATTTCCTTGTAAGTTTCACTCATTAAAATCCATCTCAGTCACTCTGTTAGATATTCGGGTTGGATCCGAATATGGTCGCCCATATTGTATGTGGCAAGCCCGGTAGGGTTCCATATACCTTGGGGTTTGGAACCTATATAAACATCTCTAGCATATGTGTAAATGGTTATGTGATTCCACCAATATCACACATAAGTTTACCATAAGAAAAATGGCAACTCTAACCCTAAAGAGAGTTACCATCAGGAGAAAAATATTTTAAGTTCTTAGCCTGTAAATCAAGTTTGTGCTCATCTTTGGAGATTGTAGTACCTGCTGATCATCGTGGTGAAACGTTATTATTTCTGTTGCTGCTAATTCTTCTTGCTAATCAGTGCTCAATTTCATGGTATGAATCGATACCCGCTTCCGCTTAATCGTATAATCTTTGATATCGGTATCGTGAGCTATTGGTTTGCTGCGTTTTCGTGCTTGATATAAATTTCTTTGGTTGCTTGAAAGTTGTTGATAACATGATAGTATCATGATTAGGGTTCTTGTTTTTTTTCGGGTTAAAAACCATTAATGGATGTATAAATATTTTGGACCTTGATAAGGGTGTTTTAGTTTGAAATATTTAATTGGGTATGTTCATTATTGATTAAAATGATCTCCTGGAAAGTTTTGTATCGTTTGAACGTGTGGTTTGAGAGATATAGCAAAACCCTAGTTTTATACCATGTTTGTGAGCAGTGGTTTGATGATTGTTTTGATGTATATATGTCGATCCATATTAATTAAAATTAATATAGATAGATAGTACTCTCTGAGAGATTTCTTTTGACATATTATTTGCTTGAATCAGAGCTTGTATGAGTGAGATATCGTCTCCCAAAGTTGGTCATGCGCGTCTGTACGCTGCTGGAATTTTAGAGAAGACGATGAACAGTAACCGAGTCAAATCGGCGAGTTAACACTGTTCAAAACCGGCGAGTTAACACTGTTCAAAATCGGCGAGTTAACTTGGTTCAGGATCGGCAGTTCTGCCCAAGGTTCGGACCGGTGGGTCGACTCGCGGTTCGGGCCAGTGGGTCGGCTCGCGGTCCAGACCGACGGTTTGGCCCTAGTCATTTGTTTTTCACTTTTTCTCTATCTTGTGGTTGTCGGATCAACTCCAATTTTGGTACCTTAAGGTTTTTCGACGCTCTGAATTCAATAAAACTATTTTCAGAACCTAATTAGATTCACATGATAGAGTTTCTTTGAAATTATATGGTTAATCGCTTTATCCATGATAACATGTGAATGGTTTATGTTGTGATTGTCTAACTTCTTTAATATACAACATGTATCGTGCTGGATTGAATTCATATCTTACTGAATTGTATGTCTAGATCACATGTTGATTGATTAGATAATCATCTTGGTTTGATAACATGTTTGATTGAATTTTTATTTTATTTTGATTGAATAACATGTTAAAACAATTGAGTGGGAGTGTAGATGGGGAAAAACGATTTGCTAGTTTTTACGGAATCGAGGAGACGACCGTGCGGAGGAGACTCCTTGAACCAAGCAAAATGTTCAACCTCACACAGATGCACCGCTGCAAAGGGGGTGCTTTGAATTCGAGAGATCAATCTGTAGTACTCCGGCCTAAACCAAGACAATGGCCGTTCCAGAGTAAATTCGGTCACAAGAGAGGATGGGTCGATCTGTAGAAGGGAAGCTGAGGAATGTGTGGAATCAATGGTAATCAAAGATTGTAGGTGTGTTGTGAATTCTGAATATGATAAGTTCTGAATGATTGAAATTGCTCAGTTGAGAGTAATTGCTCAATTGATGAGTTGTTGATCTCGTGTTGTCTGTGAGATGTGAGATCGTTGTTCTTGTCGTTTTTTGTTCTTGTTATTTCAATCATGATTCAGAGACTTATTTATATTGCTGGAATTGTAGACACCATGATCCCATGAAGTGTGACAGTTGATGGAATCAAAGAGCAGAGACATGGAAATAGTGTTTGAAACCAGTTGCTCATTGTGCAGATACTTTGTTGATTTTCCACCCACTACTTTGTTAACTCCTTCAACTGATTGCACGACTTGCTCACATTCCATCGTGTGTTTGAACACATGTGTCGTAGACCGCCAGACCAAAACCCTAGTTGATATCCCCCCAAGTGACACGATTGACGTCTCGTGGTTAGTTTAGTCAGTTGCTGACTTCGTGATATCATGGGACGATGAGTCCATGTATTTACTGAGTTGAACATGATTTTATAAAATGTTCTGAAACTCATGGATAGAACGTGGGCATGATTTTCACATTGATAGTTGAGGCGAGCAAGTATCGCTCATTCGATGATTTGCTGAATATTGATAGTTGAACCAATATTCACTGATTTAAGCAAGTATTGCTTATCTGAGCAAGTGTTGCTCATCTGATGAATTATTGGCAGCGTGACCAAAATAAAATATTAATTAAAATACTGGTAGTTGAACTAAGCATAATTGATAAGAATATTGGTCATGAGATCGTCATAAATTATTTATTAGTGTTTGAATCTGGAATTATGATCCTTGGACTCAGAAACCCTAATTTGATCAATTGATGACCACTTCATGGTTTATTAGGAATTGAACCATGGAACAAAGGAAGGATTGGTTTCATGAGACCGTGGGTCAATCATGTAACACCCATATGCTCACGTGAGCAAATACCAAGACCTCTTGAAGAGTTGGTGACTTGTTGATGAAAGAATGATTAAATGCTGGTTTAATCATTTTTTCGAAAAATGCTCGTCTGAGCCTTAGGTGATAAAACCTAACTAATTATGAAGAGATGAGGAACTGACCAAGGGGTCATGAAACCGGCCCTGGGTGGTCACGGGATCAAATATTGATCATTTGAGCAATCCCCAGATTGGTTGAAACCCTAATTAGCGCCCTTTAGTAGAATCAATGTAGAATTCTCATACAAACTCGGATTTTGATGGTCCGCCCCTCCATTCTATACAGAAAAGAATTTCCTATCTCCCTACGCTGGAATATTTAGGTTTTAAGTTAGTTCGGGAGGTGAAAACAACCCGAGAGTAAAACTCAGGAAGAATTCAAGGGGCCGGTCCCAAGGTATTTTTCCTAATTTTATTATGTTTTCATGATTTTAGGGAAATATGATAAAACCAAGGAGTTTTGTTAAAATTAAAGAGTTTTGTTGAAATCAAGGAGTTTCCATGAGATGAGGAAAACATAAAAAATAATAATAATAAAATAAGGGACGTGTGGGATGTGTGGGACCGACTTGGAGCATGGTTGGCCGGCTAGGGCCCGGTCCCGTGCGTTTTCCCTAATTTTATGTATTATTTCATGATTTGAAGGATTTTTCATAATTTGAAGGAAATATCATGAAATCAAGGAATTTCATGGGATTATGAAAACATGAAAAATATAATAATAATAATATGGGACGTGTGGGGCCACCTAGGGCTTGGTCGGCGGGCTAGGGCCCGGTCACACGGGTTTCCCTAATTTTATATTATTTTTCATGGGACCAAGAAAATATCATGAGATTAAGGAGTTTTCATTAAATTAGGGAAATAATAATAAAATAATGAGAAACCATGAGGTGTGGGGCCGGCTGGGACCAAGGCATGGCCGGTTGGCCAATGGTCACGCCCCACAATGTTTTTCCCTAATTTTATATTATTTCCTCCGTGCGAAGGAAGCACCATGGAATTGAGGAGTTTCCTCAAAACGAAGGATATTTGTTCAAATGAAAGGATTTTCATCAGATCAAGGAAAATAATAAAAATGTAATAAAATATAAAACTGGCGTGGGATTGGCCATGGAACGGTCGGCCAGTCAGTGGGCCCATGCCCCCAGCACCTTGGTCAATATTTTGATTATTTTTTATTTTTTCCCTATTTTGCATAGGTTCATCATTTCGTCGTATTTTGAAATACTCGTTCGTGCGGTGATTGTTAATGCATCATCGTTGAATACACTTGCACCTTTTGAGACATGGCTTACTCAGAGGTAGCTCAGATGCCCGTGTGTTGAATATTTATTACTAACCCATGGAATTCTGCTGGGAAGAACCATGGTTTGCTGTAATGAAATACTGCGAAAATATTTGAATATTTTCGGAAATTCAGTGGATGAATCCAAGAATTTAGGAATAATTAACTTATGGCTCTATACTAGCAGAGCAAGCTGTCTAGGAGCATTAATTATCCCGATATGAGCTTGCTGGAGCTTCATATCCTTTATATAGTCAGGGTAAACTCGTTGTTTGTATCCTGAAGACGTTATCGCTCTATACTAGCAGAGCAAGCTGTCTAGGAGCCGTCCATCTTGTGATACTATATAGAAATAATTACTGAAGTGTTCAGTATTCACGAGATATGCTTTTCCTAGCCATGAGACTAGATATCTACATGTACTCTGAGATAAAGTATTCTCAGTCAGAGCATTCGATGAGAGATAGGTTCAATAGCCGGTATTCCTGTGATCGGTTCAATAGGTGTTTTCTTTTACGGTTCATATTCCGTGTCTTAATACAGATATGTCGTTATCCAGCCGAGAGACTACATATCTGCATGTACTTTGAGAGACAGTATTCTCAGTTAGAGGTTCGATGAGAGACCCGTGTCTCAATACTCGCATATGATTGCTGGATCAGAAGTTCATATAATTATGGGTTTACGATTTTAGCCTTTGTCGAAAATCCATCATCTACAGGGAGGTTGTTTGGTTGAATTTGTTTAATTACCAAAAACCAATAACTTGCGCATATATTAAATATATGTAGAAAATATTACTTGTGGCGCGAGAGATGATTAAGAGTTTAACGATTTTTCGATCTTGCGACTTGTTATGTTGTTTTGCTATTTATTTAGATTAATGTTGCACAGTTTTTTTTTTTAATATGTGTGTAGTGCCATAAGTTTAATATCCTTTTATTTTTCGCATGCTATGTTAGATTAAATAGCTTCCAAGAACATCATTGCTTATTTGAACAAGGGTGAAAAACTTGATGGCGACAACTATAACATCTGGCGCCAAAAGATCGTTTTTCTCTTGAATGATGATGGGATGCAGGAAATAACTGAGCATGTGATGGCTCAGCCTGAGGAGGGTACGAAGGTCCAACACCGTCGCAACCTCGAGGCTTACCAAAAATGGATTAAGAAGGATCGTAGTGCTCGTTATATGATCCTGAGCTCAATGCACAATGATCTCATTAGAGAGTTTGAGAACCACCAGTTTTCTCATGAAATGCTAGAGGCAGTCAGGCAGAAATTTGGAGTTACCTCTGTGGCTAAGTTGCGCGCTTTAACTATGAAGTTTGACACTTGTCAAAAGAAGCCAAATGTTACAATGAAGCAACATTTGAGGATAACATCGTCAATGATACGCGAACTTGAGGCTGCAGGTCATCACTTGACAGATGAACAACAAGTACAAGTTGCAATTCGTTCGTTACCTAATTATTGGGAGAAGCTGAAGCAAAACATGACACATAATGATAATGTTTGCACTTTTGCGGATATTTCTCGTCTTGTGGAACTAGAAGTCGATCACTTGGAAGCTGCTAAGACTGACAGTTATGTTTTCGCTGCTGAATCTGCTTCGCATAAGACCAATGGGTCTAACCGCAAGAGGGGTAAGGGTTCTTCTGCTAAAAATCCTCGTGATAGATTTGGGCCATCCACTACCAACGCTCCTAAGCGCAAAAGAGGCAAGCGTGATGGTAAGAAAGACAAAGCAGAGATAAAATGCTTTAACTGTGATAAGAAATGACACTTTGCTCATGAATGCACTGAGCCAAAGAAGGTAATTTATGAACCTATTCCTCGCTATGAATTTTTTATTTCTAGTCAAGCATTAGTTGCCCATTATCCTCATTTGTGGGTTGTAGATTCGGGAGCAACGGACCATGTAGCGAGGGACCGAGATGGGTTCCTAGATTATCGTTGAATTCCTGCTGGGAGCATGAGAGTTTATATGGGGAACACAACTAGCATAAAAGTACTTGGCATCGGTACCTATATGCTAAATTTGCGACAAGGGCGCACGATAATCCTCCATGATGTACTTTATGCTCCAGATATTCGACGAAATTTAGTTTCAGTTAATAATATGTTACGTCTGGGCTTTAGTTTTCTTTTTGAGGGTAATTCTATTAAGATTTGCTTGGCAACTGAGTTTTATGGTTTTGGTTTTATGTCAGATGATTTTATGGTTTTGGATATTGACGATTCTAATTCTTATGATGCTAATAAATCTATTTTATTAGTTGCGTCTTCCTCAGATATTAATAATGATTATGTGATTTGGCATGCTAGATTAGGTCATATAGGGCAAGAAAGGATGACTAGGTTAGCTAGAGAAGGTCTTTTAGGCCGCATCGCTAAAGTTTCTTTGCCTACTTGCGAACATTGTCTTGCAGGTAAAGCCATTAGAAAACCGTTTGGGACAGCCAAAAGGGCCTATGAGCCTTTGCAATTAATTCAATCTGATATATGTAGCCCAATGAATGTTAAGGAAACACATGGATCCTCTTATTTCATCACTTTCATAGATGACTTTACGCGATATGGTCATATTTACTTGCTATCCCACAAGTCAGAAGCATTGGAATGCTTTAGACGTTATGTATGCGAAGTGGAAAATCAACTAAATAAGAGCATTAATGCTCTCAGAACTGACCGTGGCCGCGAGTATCTATCTGACCTATTCAAAGGGTATTGTGAGGTAAAAGGGATTCTAAGACAATTGACTATTCATGGTACTCCTCAACAAAATAGTGTAGTAGAGAGAAGGAATCGTACTTTGTTAGACATGGTTAGGTCAATGATGGTGCAAGCTCATCTTCCTATTTATTTTTGGGGATATGTGTTACTGACTGCTGCCTATGTCCTTAATTTCGTGCCTTCGAATTCAGTTCCTTCCACCCCATATGAATTATGGACCGTAAAAAAACCTGAATTGGGTAATTTGCGACCATGGGGGTCAGCTACTTATGTAAACAATAGTTCTCATCGATATGTGAAGCTGGGCCCTCGAGCGAAAAAGTGTATCTTTATTAGATATTCTGATAACTCAAAAGGCCATGTGTTTATTGGTGAGCATCCTGATGGAAGTGTAACTGAGATTGAGTCACGTGATGCGTATTTCCTAGAACAGTATTTTCCTAGAAAGAATGAGGTAGGGGGAGATCTTAGCCTCTTTGAGGTGGAAGAGTCAATGGAAGTCACACCAATTCTTCTAGTTGAGAATAACAAAGAAATTTCTCATTCTGCTAGGTAAAGTGGGAGTGTTCCACATGATAATGGATTGGATCCATCTAATCAGGATCCCCAATCTTGGAGAAGTGAACGTGGAAAATTCCCCCGTCTTCGTTTTCAGATTGAGGGGGAAAGTTTCATGGTTTGTTCACATGATGACGCAGAGTCTAAGAATTTCAAAGAGGCTATGTTATATCCTAAAAGGTAAAAATGGATTATTGCACAGGAAGAAGAGATAGAATCAATGAGGATAAATGGTGTGTGGCAATACGTTGAGCTCCCAGAAGGGCGCAAGGCAATTGGAAACAAATGGGTTTTCAAAGTCAAACGCAATGCGGATGGTTTAGATGAAAGATATAGGGATCACCTTGTGGAGAAAGGTTACACCGAACATGAGGGTGTTGACTACGAGGAAACTTTCTCCCCTGTGGTGAGATTTGCCTCGATACGCCTTATGCTATCTATCATCGCACATATGGATTTGGAACTTCATCAAATGGATGTTAAACCTGCATTTCTCAATGGATAACTAGATGAGGAAATTTACATGGAGCAACCAGAGGGATTTGTGATTAAAGGTCAAGAGCGCAAAGTTTGCAAGATCCAAAAATCTATTTATGGCCTAAGACAATCATCTAGACGATGGTATTTAAAATTTGACCGAGCCATTGTTTCCAATGGGTTTACGATGATAGAGGAAGACCATTGTGTGTACGTTAAACGGTCCGATAAAGGTTTCCTTATCTTGTCCTTATATGTTGATGATATCCTCATAGATGGATGTAACATGGAAATTATTATCGCCACAATAGAGTGGTTGTCCTCAACTTTTGAGATGAAAGACATGGGAGAAGCAAGCTATGTGTTTGGGATTAAGATCCTTAGAGATCGTTCAAAGAGATTTTTGGGTATGTCACAAGAGACATACATTAAAAGGGTTCTTGAGCGATTTCACATGAAAGATTGCAACCCCATAGACACTCCAGTTGCTAAAGGTCAGAACTTAAGCCTTAAGATGTGCCCTAATACCCCTGAAGAGAGAGACATGATGTCGCGCGTAGCATATTCCAATGCTATTGGGAGCCTGATGTATACTATGATGTGTACTCGGCCTGACATATGCTATGCTATTGGGGATTAGGTGGCCGGCACCAGTCGAATCCTGGTTTTGAGCACTGGAAAGCGGTCAAGAGGATACTAAGGTATCTCAAAGGGACTAGCGACCTCATGCTATTCTACAAGGGTCCATATCTATGTCTCAGTGGTTATTGTAATGCTAACTGGAATGGTTAAATGGGAGAGCAAAAATGCACATCATGGTTTGCTTTCTTTCTAAATGGCGGGGCCATCACATGGAGTAGTAAGAAACAGTCAATTGTTGCTATGTCTTCAATGGAATATGAGTTTGTAGCTTGTCAAGCTGCAGTACAAGAATCTAATTGGTTAAGGAGGTTCTTTAAGAGTTTTGAATTTGTCACTCACGCTACTGATGCGGTGAAAATTCACACTGATAACACATCAATGATTGCTTATGCAAAATACCTAAAGTACCATGGAAAGACTAAGCACATTGATAGGAGATGTTGTTTTATTAGAGCTGCTCTTGCGAAGAAATAAATAGTTTTGGAGTACATGCCTAGAGAATTGATGGTAGTTTATCCCCTTACTAAACCTATACCAAGAGATGTTTTCATGTTTCATGTTAGGGCGTTAGGTTTACGTAAGTGGTAATGGATGTCTCTTTATTTATTTTTCTAAGACATGATGATCGTAGATGCATATGATTTATGGATATTTATTAATAACCAATACAATTTTTATGGATATTTATTAATAATCAATACAATTTGATAATGGTTCATTGTTATAATTGATTATTTACTTATGGGCATGGATATACACGCTTCCATTGGTGCATAGAGAATGCATTATGCCAAAACTTGATTTATATGTCACCTGGTATGGACTGACTTACTCACATAAGCAGTCACCTTTTGGCGATAAGGAGAGCGAGCAAAGATGAGATGATGCATCGCCTTTGCAATACCAAGATGAGATATATATAGTGAATATCGATGATGAATGTACTTACTATTCATCATACCTTAAAGCATAGCCAAATAAGAAATCTCTTTCACGGCGCTTGTTGAAAGCGAGCAGTTAGAAATTTCGGATTAGGCGCAAGAGTTGCGACTAAGTCAAGATTTGTAGAGTGTAAGAGTTTGTGACATATACTTGTTTAGTCAAGTAAAACTCCACTCTAGCACATTTTCATATTATGCGTGCTTGTGACCACTACGGAGGTGCGAAAATCGTTCCCTGCTTTTCTCACCATGTGAGTCCGTATGATAATTAGATTATACACAGGTAACCTGAAGACTTTTGACTTTGTTATTAAGTAAAGATTCGATGATTGCTACTTTAGTATGTGTCCTGTGGCCATGGATGATTCGGCTTAAATGGTACATATCTAGGAAAGCAGTTGATTCTGGAACTTCATGGAAATAAGGAGAAAGAAAGGTCATCAAACTCATGAATGTTTTATATTCACAGTCGACGACTTGGGTTGCCTTGCTAGTGTTGCAACACAAGTGTGAATGCAATTAAAATAAGCTAGCATGAGGGTTAGACTAGCTCTACGAGGGATCAGAGTAGTCTAGACCAATGAGATTTTGATGGACCTAGGATACTACGAGATACAAACATTTTGTTTAAAGGGTTGATGTCTTTATACTGACTCATATTGAGATGCTAGTATGGAGCTCCAAAAATGCAGGTACTTCGATGGTCGCACGGGCTATTTACTAATATGAACTTTGTCTTTCTTCTGGTACAATCCACATACACTATGTGCGAGTGGGAGATGTTAGATATTCACGTTGGATCCGAATATGGTCGCCCATATTGTTTGTGGCAATACCGGTAGGGTTCCATATTCCTTAGGGTTTGGAACCTATATAAACATCTCTAGCATATGTGTAAAGGGTTACGTGATTCCACTAATATCACACATAAGTTTACCATAAGAAAAGTGGTAACTCTAACCCTAAAGAGAGTTACCATTAGGAGAAAAAGATTTTAAGTTCTTAGCATGTGAATCAAGTTTGTGCTCATCTTTGGAGATTGTAGTACCTGCTGATCGTCGTGTTGAAACGTTGTTGTTGTTGTTGCTGCTACTTTTTCTTGCTAATCGGAGCTCAAGTTCAAGGTACGAACCGATACCCACTTCCGCTTAATCGTACAATCTTTGATACACTCGAATCAGCACCAGATCTCCTTCCTTGACTGTATCTTTGGTCCAATTCCTTCTTCCACTCGTTTTTTCATTTCTAACCACAGAACCCTTCTATCACCTCAACCACAGACAAACATCTCTTTATTCAGAAATATTGAATCCTCATTCTGTTCCATACAGCCACAATCAAACCCATACTGTATTTACTTCTTTTAGATCTCAAACACCATTGACCTTTCTCTGCCAATTTCAGCTTCAAACCACATCTTCTTAAATTTCACAGATATGCAACTACACCACCACTACCTCCTGTAGTTTCTAATTATTCTTTATCATCAACCAACAACTAATTTTACATCGACCTACTCTTTAATTCGCCATCAAGTCTTCGATCACAACCAGCAAAACCCAAATCTTCTTCTCTGAATTCGAATCAATCCCCATCAAAACATCTTCTGAGATTTAAGTATTGGCAGCAATAACAATCAAAATCAAATTCCCATATATTTGTGTTGTTCAATTAAACACCAGCATAACTAACTTCTCTCAATCTCCATGAAAATCCGCAGCCACTTCTCTCTCTCTGGATTTCAGACGAATGATTAAGAGAATTCATCCCTCTCAATTTTACGGTTGATGTAATAGAAAATGGAAATGATTGATGGTACCCATTGAAGTAGATAAGGGGCACTAAAATAACTATAGGCACACACTAATAGATATGGTCCACCTAAAATCTTTCCTCCATGGAAGTCCTGCTCATTTGTGTGTCTTTCTTTAACAATCATGTGTGTACTTTTAGCTGGTTGCCCATCACTTTGGCTTGGCTCCAAATAACAGCTGCACATGAAATGGATGATTTCTCCTTCTTTCGGTCTTAGTGACTCCATTGCACCTAATAAACTCAAAACAAACGTAAAATAAATATTTCACAAGAAAAACAACAAAGAAAGCATAACCAATAGATAGCTCGAATGGGTAGAATCCGATAGTTGAGCACTTCCGTGTCTGGTGAAATACTAGATCGCAGAATATTTGAGCGTACTAAATATTCTAGGGTTATTAGTAATTGGTGGTTGCAGAAACATAGCTATATCAATAAGATTCACGTTTCGTGACTGAGAAAAAGTCCTTGATCATTCTCACCCTCATCGTTTGCATTTATTTGTTTTGCATTAATTTCATTCAAAAATTTGAATTGACAACTTAAGCTCAACTCTCCCTTAGGAACAAACCTGCTTATCCGTATACTACTAGTTAGTTAGGGAATTTATTTTTTTCGAGTTCGATACCTCGTCAAAATTGGGGCCGCTGCTGGGGAGCAGTCGGTAGTTTGAGTTGTTATTTAATTTTATGTTTTTGTATTTAGTTTTCGTTATAAGCTTTTATTAATTTGTTTTTAGAATCTTATTTGCAGAAGCAATAAATCACTCATTTTGTGTGTGAACAATTGGTAACAAGAGGTAAGTTTTTAAACGAGTTGTGTGCGTAATATTTCAAGATGTTTCCTTTTGGAAACTACATATCCATGCATATTATGGTAATAATTTTGATTTTCAATCTCGCTCTTATAATAACTTCCAACCATATGTGGGATACAATCAAAACCAATCTTTTGGCTATGATGACTATTCTACAAGACCTTGTGATTATTCTCATACATCGCAGCAACCTTACGGTAGTTATATAAGAGGAAAGTCACAAGGATGGGGGGATAGTTATACTTCTCATACGTTCTAAACTAGTTTCATGCATATGTTTGAAGAATTCAAGAACTTTCGATGTACATAGAACCATATTAACTCAAATCCCAGCGTGTAGAGTTTCGTACCAAGTGCAACCTATGATAGTGTATTTAGACCTATTCCGGATCGAACTTATGATCTTTCACCCATTCAACGGGAAGAGACGTGGTCTATGGAACCTATTGTGAGTATTAGCGAAAAACGTGTTAACATAAAGAAACTCTTTAAACAATATGAGAAGTTGGAAGAAGAGAGAGCAACAGAAGAGACTCTTCAAGCAATTTCTAGGGCCATACATATGGAGGTTAACCTCCTTATGGATAATGGAGAAGAGCCCCAAGAAGAAGATTTCGAGGATGATGAACCTTTGGAAAATATTGTTAATGATGGTTCTACTAGCTCAACTCATGATTTTAATGATCATTATCCTATTCAAAAGAAAGAAGTCGAGTCTAGAAACACTACAGTTACTAATGGTAATACTTATGTTGTGTATGAGAGCGATGATAATTATGACTTCTTTGTACACCGTACCCCAAATCCAAAGATAGTCAATACTGTAATAAAGGGCATAATTGTCATTTAACATAAGGGTTATTTAGGTAATTTTAGATATTTCCATAATGGCTAACTTATTATTGCCATGAAATGTGACGACACGTAGTTCATTTCCATTGCAAATGATTAAGTAGGTTACCTTAGCTTAATTAGGCATGTTTAACATAAAAAAATGATATTTAACTTTTAATTACCCAAGAATTAATGGTTAACTATATTAGGAAGATGGCTAGGTTCATCACTACATCATTTTCAATCAGCATCCGTGTTTGTGTGTGTCGACAAATTCATGGGAAAATTACTCATTTGTTTTAGGAGCATCTCTTATCGAATAAGACCACAATCTGATTAAATGGTCGGAAATCATTTCCAGATATACCATCATCTTTCCCTTATACATAAGAAGTAATTGGATATCTTTGCAGTTTATTACTCTTTCTCATCGCGATCTACTTGTAATTGATGTCCTTATTTGTATTAGGGTCTTGATTATATTGTATTTTGATGTTTTTGTTTTTGAATATCAATTTTTCGTGGAGCACGTGTCACGGTTTTAGTATCCGCATACATGATAACTATGTACCCCACGTTATACACAGGAGTCTGAGGAGCAACATATCCCTTCTCAAATCTACTTTATCCCATCTCAAGGAAGCATACCTCGACGGCTAAGATGGTAAAGTAAAACCTAATTTAGAGAGAAGAAGCTGGCGAAGGGACAAAGGTATGTGACATATCCAATAAGCATTTAATGCGGTAATCCCTTATGTACATGCTTGACCAAGGAACGTGGAGAGAGATGAGATGGTAGAGTCTGACTGGCGAAGGCTAGCGGTGAATGAAGGTACAATCTGTATCGAGGATGGGTAGTTCCCGAAGGAGCGTGGGTCATCTGAGGTGGCAGAGCCCGACTGGAGAAAGCACGCGGTGAATGAAGTACAGAAGATATATCAGGATACAATGGACCCAAAGACAGTAAAGATATATCTGGAGGAGAAGGGGCTATAAATACAAATCTTCACCAAAAATTGGCCAACTCTGATAAATAAAGTGTTCTCACCATAAGGGAAGTTCCGGATCAAGTATTCGGTGAGAACATCGGGACCATGAACAAAGGAGATTTAAAATTTATGCAGGCAGAAAGACTTGGGGATCTCAGTTAAAGACAAATGAGTGTAGCTATCTTTGTGATGTATCTCAAACCTTTGGATCTCATAATGGGGTGGAGGGGGAGGAATATCCTCAACATCAACCCCATATACCTCAGGTTTCTCAGCCATCCCAGTTCCCTCAGGTATCTCAGTATCCTCAGAGGGTGGAGAGGGCACATCATCAGGATGATCCATGCGCGAAAGTGGCTCAGTGGACGATCTATGCCTTGGATATTTGCGCTAGGTTTCTTCGGAAGCCACATGATTCCTAACATCAATAGAAAGAACAGTCCTTCAACAATGTCGGACCAAAATTGCAGTTTGCTCAAAAACGTATTTGGGGCAAAAATAAGCATACTTTGGGCATGGGTTTAACTAAACCAACCAAAAAAAATAATTTAATCCCTCCATAAGATAAAAGGGAGGATGATTAATCACCATGATCAAAACTGTAGGCGAACTACAATCATGGAATAATCATGGTAAAATCACGAAATGAGAAGTAACCCATGTTTTTAAATATCATGAAGAAGCATGGGAAGACTAAAATCAATACATGCATGGTAGCAGCAACATCAAATAACCAAAGAAGAAAAAAGTCGATCCAAGCATGAAAAATACGAAAAGTTACAGTAAAATCGAAGATCAACATGTGCTAATCTGATTAATGAAGAATGAGCAAGAGATTTTGGGAGTCGAAGAGAAGACCAGTGGATGGAAGAAAAGGAGATGAAAAAATACATATGAAAGATACAGAGAGCAACAATTTGTGGAGAATAAAGAAAGTTAACAAATATCCCTCTTCTATTCTATTCTTATAGGCGGCTGGAGAATCCAAAAATTTAGATGTCCCGAAATTCAAGGGGAAGTTATTGCATGAAAGGACACATGGGGACCACCCAACCCGTACGTGCAAAAATAGCGGTGTTATGGAAGTTTTTTCTTCCAATCCTACCAAACGGTAGAATATGAAAGAAAAGGGGAAAATTTTGAATATAAATATTCTGTGGAGAACGTGTCACGGTTTTAGTGGCCGCATACAAGATAAGTATGTAGCCTCCGCTATGCACATGAGTCTGGGGAGCAGCAGATCCCTTCTCAAATCTACTTTATCCAATCTCGAGGAAGCATACCTTGACGACTAAGATGGTAAAGTAAAACCTAGTCTAGAGAGAGGAAGCTGTCGAAGGGATAAAGGTAGATGACATACCAATTCATCATTTAATGCGGTAATTCCTTATCAACACACTTGACCAAGGCATGTGGAGAGATATGAGATGGAAGAGTCTGACTGACGAAGGCTAGCGGTGAACGAAGGTACAATCTATACTGAGGCTGGGTAGTTCCCGAAGGAATGTGGGTCAGCTGAGGTGGCATAGCCCGACTGGAAAAAAACACTCGGTGAAAGAAGGTACCATTTGTATAGAAGATATATCAGGATACGATGGACCCAAATATAACAAAGATATCCAAGCTTCACCAACAAAGAAGGGCATTCAAGACCCAGGAGAAGAAGATCTAGTCTTAAGCTTATATCTCTTTAATGTTTAGAAATTAAGTATTTACTTAAACTTGAGTTCTCTCTATTAGTTTGGGAAGCATTTAAGATCTTTGTAACCACCACAAATTAATAAAAACAATCACTCATTACCCCGTGGACGTAGACAAAAATCGAACCACTTAATCTCCTGTGTCTCATGATAACTTAGTAGCATTTACCTTACATTTGTGTTCTTCGTTATTATTGTGATCTTGAGTACCTTGTATTACTTAGCATTACCAGTTCAACTGAGATATCAATACTAGTTAGTATCAAATTCTCTGAGCTGTATACATTACGTAGACTATGGGAAAATTAGTAGTCACAATTTGGCGCTAGAAGGATTTGCTGACAGCTTGAGTTTTTATATTCCGTTATTTCGTATTTACTTACATATCTTCTTTGACGGAGAGATATGAGAATAACAAGGTTGGATCTCGCTTTCTAGTGATTCGTTCATTTTTTTTTAAGTAAGTTCTTTGAGTTCATAGCCTCTAAAGACTTGCAACATCATAGATCCACAAAGCTTTTTGCAAAAACATGTTCAAAAAACGTTAAAACTTTGTTTTATACTAAACAAACTTTTCCGACAGAGTATTCTTTGGATATGAGTACCTCTGAGCACTAAGGAATCTCAGCGAGAATTTAAGGAGAATAGATCTTACAAATTTAATAACCCTTTTTCTTGAAAGACTGACACCGTTTTTCTATTGTTTTCAACATTTAAGGTTGTTTTTTCCAAGGGTGTCATAAGCAATTAAATACCCATCTTTTCAGATGTCATTTTCGTACTTTTTCTGAAAAAGCTACTTAGTGATCTTCTGTGTCAGAGCATTAATTGCTACTCTAACGAAGGCATCCAAGTAGCAATTTTTTTTATTTTTTCTGTGACCTCAGGATAACAAAACACCGAAGGCATGCAGAAACCATCTCAAGTGAATCAAATGAATGAAGCAGAGGACGGGCAAAGTGAAATAGAAAGAAGAACGGTTGCTAACAAACCACCTAACCTTGTTGAAGGAATAGGGAAAACATCGGGAGAACAACCACTTTACAGAATGCTGTTACCAGAGCTTTCCATGTTATGCAACCACTTGCGGCTAACAAAGGGTTTTCTAGAGCCTTAGCTCCTATGGGACGATGGCTGGGAACCCTAACTCCAATACAGATAGATACTGATACTCCGGTAATATAAGGAGTGAATAACTTTGAGGATCCGGATGATAGCACTCCTCAGGGTAGTGGAATCCACAATGAAGAACAAATGGCAGCGCAGGTAGCAGCTCTACTACTTCGTAACAAGGAGCACAAAGATACAATGAACGTGATGGCTCATGAAAACTAGAACCCGAAGGATATGCTGAATGTGCATATCGAAGATTCCCAAACTCACCCTCATTTGAAGAGGCGTGAGCAGGGAGCTATCTCAGGATGACGAAGGGGATCTTAACCCACCAAAGGATAACCCAACAGGGGGAGCCAGGAGAACACGCCACGATCCAAATGAGGTGGATCCAACTTACAAGCCGTCTCAGTCTTATTATGACGAGGCATTTTCCAGAGATGATCACAATGTGAAAATGGTCATGGAGAAAATGGAGAAGACGTGGAAAAAAAATACAAGGATTGAAAACTGGCCACGCAGGCGCAAGGCTTGAGGAGGTGCTCCAGGAAGCAACAACATCTTCGCTGTCCTCTCGCATTTTGAGGGATCCTATCCCTGCGAAATGGCCGGTACCTATGTTTCAGGCATACAATGGTACCTCAGATCCCGCAGCCTACCTACGGTTTTACACTCGTGTCCTTACCCATTTGGAAAGAGATGAGGTGGTACTTTGCAGGTACTTTCCTGCAAGCTTGACAGGATTAACCTTGGCATGGTATGATAACCTACCAGCAAACTCAATTGACTCTTTTGAGAAATTATCTACGGTGTTCTTGGAGACATACATGTACAACAAATCTATGAAGGCATGGTTAGATAGGATATTTTCTTTAGATATCGGACCCCGGGAAACATTGATGCAATACACAAATAAGTGGCAAAAAACATGCCAAGTAATTGGGAAAGTTAGTCCAGAAATTAACATTAATTTCTATAAGTATGGACTTGATAGAACCTCATCTATCTTCGTGGAGCTTCACAAATGAGCCCTTGATTCCAAAGGAGAGCTTCGGGTTCTCTAGGATCGCTATATCAGACATGAAAAAATCCAGAAGGATAACCCCAAAGCGTAAACCAATGCAACCGCAGCTCTGCAGTGAACCAACTCTTTGAAACCAATTCCAGAGATACCTAAGAGACAAAATGAAGCCAGGGGCAGAATCATCTCCCGGGATAAAATATCAAAATATGGAGATAGCAAGGGAATAGGAAAAGGAAGGGAGGACTTTGTAGATAAAGTCTACACAAAGCTAAACACAACCTTCTCCCATATTATAAGCAAGGAAGGAGTGAAGCTAGGCTTTCCCTACCCTAACACTAGGGGAAAGCAGCCGAATAAAACAAAGGATGCTAAGGAGTACAGTGAATACCACCAGTACTACAGGCATACAAATGACACATGCTACCACCCGAGGAACACAATTCAAAGATTCAAATTCATGGAGTATGTGAAAATACAACCTTCTGCCACTAAAGTAACCCCAAATAAAAGGGTGGAGTTACCACAAGATGGCAAATACATTAACAAGATCACATTCTCAAATGGAGTCCAGGAGGAGCTACATGAAGATATACTCGAGCTAGCTCAAAACAGAAGAAATCTAGAAGCCCACGAGGTATTCAAGCTAGGTGGACCACCAACTAACACTTGGGAATGGATAGCTACGCCATTGACATTATTAACAAGAGGCGTAAACCAGGAAGTCGAGATTCACAATGATCCACTTGTGATCGCCCTTCAAATCCACAGATGGAATGTTATGAAGGTCCTCATTGACAGGGGAATCTCATTCAATGTGTTATTCTACGAACCCTACCTACGTATGGGTTTAACATATGAGAAAATGGATTCGTCCACTTGCATAATCTATGGTTTCAATGGAGCAGTCTTTATACCAAAAGGAGAAATTATCTTTTAGGTGCGTGCATGACCCTTGGTTACCAATACAAGGTTATGTGTTGTGGAAGCACCTTCGCCTTACATTGTCATTATGGGAATACTTTGGGTCCATTGCTTAAGAGGAATGACTTCGACATACCATAAGTACCTTCAATTCCCAACACCTATGGGTGAAATGAAAATCAAAATGGACCAACAAGATGCAAGGCTATGCAACTTGGTGAAAATCAGACTGAACGAAGAAAGAGTTGTTGCACAGTAACATGAAATAAAAAGACGAAGGGAGAATGCCAACGAAGTAAAGAACGGAGACTTAGAAGTCCCCGAATCCCCCTTGGCACAGGAAGAAAGCACCTCCGCTACTCCGATAGCGGACACTTCTGCTAACTAATAATTACATAAATACACTCCTCTTCAACCTAAAAAGCCGACCTTCTCACCAGTGGAGCGCAAAAATAAAATCAACATTGGCACGGAAAAGGAACCAAAGATGATCACCATCAAAACTTTAATAGAAGAGGACGAGGAGGTGCAATTACAAACGCTACTAATAGAATACACAGATATATTAGCTTGGTGAATGGAAGACATGCCTGGAATTGATCCGAACTTGGTCTCCCACTACCTTCGGATCAAAACAGAAAATACATCGTTCAAATAACGTATTCACAAGGTTGTTGATATCTAGCAGGTGGCGGTAGAAAAGGAGTTGCAAAAACTCTTAATAGCGGGATTCATACTAGAAGTCAAATATCCCACATGGATATTTAACATGGTGATTGTACCAAATAAGAACGGAGGTGTGCGCATATGCATCGACTTTAGCAATCTCAATAAAGCATGCCCCAAGGATAGCTATCCGCTACCCAATATTAACCAAATGGTCAATACACCAGAAGGTCACCAGATATTGTCCTTCATGGATGGTTACTCCGGTTACAACCAAATCGCACTTGCAGAGGAATATCAGGAGCATACTGCGTTCTTTACCCCACGAGAATCGTATTACTATACAAGGATGCATTTTGGACTAAAGAATGCGGGGCCAACATACCAGCAATTGGTAGACAAAATATTTAAGCCATGGATATGCAAGATACTAGAAGTCTACGTGGACGACATGATTTTCAAAAGCAAAGAAGCAAAAAATCACCTATCATACCTAAAGGAGATATTCGAAGCCATGAGAAGCTTTCACATGAAAGTAAATCCGTAAAAATGCACCTTCGGAGTAACCTCAGAAAAATTCCTCGGATACTTAGTAATTAAGCGAGGAATAGAAGTAAACCCCGAAAGGGTCAGAGAAATAATGGAGATTCTATCACCAAAGACGCTGAAAGGAGTACAAAAACTAAAGGAATCTTAGCCTCCATGGGGAAATTCATAGAAAGATCGTTGGATAAATTCAAAGCATTCTTCGATACATTAAGGAAAGGAATCAGGTTTATGTGGACCACGGAATGCGAACAAGCTTTTCAAAAAGTCAAGAAGTACTTAGCCTCTGTACCCATCTTACAGAAACCATAGCCAGGTGAATTAACTTTAGACAGAAATATAGTTGAGCCCTAAAAGGTATCCCATCGATTAAGGTACAGTCGCGCTCTTTACGCCTCTTGAATCCCAGAAGGACTCCACGTAATTGATTCCCTTAGATGATGTCACACCAACTAAGAGTTGTTTCAACCCAATTGAAGACTTTAAACCAAATATGTCTTCCACAGATTAAGCCTAAAAAATTGATTTCCTGATTACGATCAAACGTATGATAAAAATCAAACGAATGATCAAGGTGATGGAAATCGATACAATTTGATATAGGTCTAGCTATCCTCAAAATACGGACTTATGAAACCCGAAGTGCAGCCTATATTATTATTTACCTCACAAGTATAAAACCTATGGAATCAACAAAGTCTGAGACAAATAGAACTTTGATGATCACTATCTATCTTGATCATTGGATTAACTCAGCAAATAATCAAGATCAGGATACTCGAGTTATCAAGGAAAGATAATTGGATCTGGGTTCACGAATCCCAATGAAATCTTTATAGTCGCAAAACCCTAAAAAGGTTTCTGGAGAGGACGAATCAAGATACAACTAGGACACACCAAAAAGTAGTGTCAGGATTCAAAGATCCCAGTTGCTTGGAGTTCCCCTTTTATAGACATTCAAAGCATAAGTTTCTTTAGGTTTAAGCTAAGATATATTTGGAACCAAGCAATCAATATTCATCGTTAGATGAAACTTTGAATATGATTTACATAAATAAGATACAAACTCTGGTTAGGTGAGAGTGTAACCGAACCGTGTACAAAAACTATGTTCAACATGGTTAGCCGAGACTAGCCGGTATGAACTTAAAAGCTTAATATTCATTTTCATGAATACACAAGACATTAACTCCGAGTCACAAACATGTGATCATTTAAGTTAATGTTTATACAAAATTAATCAAATGTTAATTATCTCGAAGAAATAATTTAAATGCACTTGAAAGTATAATCGACATGATTAGTAGATGTACGAATACAAATACGTAGTATTTCGTGAGTCGGTTCAGTCACAGTTCACAAACCGGTTTGGAAACTTTATACCAAAACCGACTTCCAGAGTTCACATAACTTTTTAGGTTTGCGTACCAGTTTGCAAAATTTCCACCAAACCTAAGTTTCAGAGTTCACAAAACTGGATCAGTTTGCGTACCGGTTTGGAAACGCTACTGAGTTTTAGAACATATAATTGTTTAAGCTTGCGTACCGGTTTTGGATACTCACTCCCGGTTCATAACCACAGTTTAAGAATGGTTTGCATAGGAGTATGCACAACTATCTGGTTTCACGAGTGTTTGTGGGAGAAAACTACTTCTGCCGGTTTGGGTAATTTTGGGTGTGTGTGGATGAGAAGTGAGTTTAAACCTTCAACAAATGTGCTGCACGATGAGCACTTTGATTCGAGAGATAATCTATACAATTCTGGTCTAAACCGAAGACATGGCCGTTCCAGATTTTTTTCGGTCACAGGTGAAGGATGTGAGGTTGATCTTAGGGAGGGAAGCGAAGAAGGTGTTGAGAGTATGAAGGTGAAGGCTATTTGATGACTTGTTAACAGAAGGTTGAGCAGGCTAGAAAATGTTGCAAGCAGGCTCTGGGTGTTGAATATGATTAACACTTGGTTTTCTGTGTTGTTCGAACTTCTGTTTTTGGAAATAGGGAGGAGAACCTATTTATACAAGTCATTAAGCCTTCTTCACGTCTCTCGTGGGAAGTGGAGGAAGTGAAGTGAGGGAAGAGTGGAGTTGTGTGTGAGTGTCACACGATCAGAACTTCCCACTTCTCCCATCTTGACTTAACCGCCCATGTCTTCCTAACACGTTCTTGTGATGGCGCGTTGCACGCTGTAAACCGCCAGACCAATACCCCAGTTTGTATCCCCCAGTTGTGACGTGATTAATGTCTCGAGTGTGTGGATCGTGGGACCCACATAAAATAGTACAGGGTGAACCATGAACTTGGTATAACATCGCATGCAGCCATCTTCAGGTAACCGTTTGGAAGCTGTATAGACATGCCATGCCTTGGTCGGTTACCTTGTGAAGAAGAGTGACAGATGGTGGTCATAGTGATACCTTGTTTGCTGGTTGATTCGCACCCTAAGCCATTCGTCCAAGCTTGCAAAGCTGGACGGACGAGATGACTCGTAGCCTTGCTTGCGACCGTTGGATGGGAGGCGCGCATGTTGCCTCTTTCGGCCCAAATGTTTGCATGCTTAGAGAGTTCCAATGGAGGAACCGATCAGCCCTGCATAGAGGTAGTACAATGTTGTTCATGCCCATGCCTGCTTGACTCGTAAAGATTTAATCTAAGCCACTCGACTCAGGCGGCAAAAACGAGTGGTCGAGATTAGAATTTATGGAGGGGACGTGACATGTCACCTTTGGGCACGTGTACCGGGGAGCTTAACCACCGCCGGTCTTGGCCGATCAGCTAGACGTGAATCCGGGCCCACGGTGGTTATGCTAGCATGCTCGGTTCCTTCTAAGTCTCCATCTTGGCCTTCCGTCCAAGCCTGCGAAGATGGACGCTCGAGATGTTTCTGCGCCGCAAACCCTAATTAGGGCTTTAGACCGGCCACTTTGAGCGATCGGTTTTGGGTTGCGCGCGCCTCTTTTGGGGAGACCGACCATGTATGCAACATCTTGGGTCGACGGTGAGCATGTACATGCTTGCTCTATGACCCTGGGCGCAATCTAAGCCATCCAACTATGCCGGCGAAGTCGGATGGTCGTGATCGTTTTGGATCTTCTCAACCTGCATAAGGCGTTAAACTAGACTTGTTTAGGCAATCGTTTCTTGCACCATGGCTTGCCTATGAGGGAGTCGGTCATGTAGGTAGAAAGTGGGCCCGCCAATGGTGTACCATCACTTCACTACTTGTTTTAGGGTATAATCTAATCCGTCCAACTATGCCAGCGAAGTTGGACGCTCACGATTAAAAGAAACCCTAGCCGTGCGTCATGCTCACTTTGAGCACACGTTTTGGAAGGACCAACCGTGGTTGGTCTTGACCGTTCGGTCATGTGTGAAGGTGGGTCCGAGGTGATCATGGTAGCATGCTCAGGACCCCCTGAATCTATATCTACACCCTCCATCTATGCCTGCAAAGTTGGACGGATGAGATATATTTTTGGGTTTGTTTTCAGCAAGTGAGACTAACATGGGTAGTCTTGCATGCGTTCAACGGGGCTAGTATAACCTGCCGTCAGGTAGCCTACGGGTGTTTGCACGTCGAACACAAGGCTTTAATTAAAGCATTAATAGTAATGTTGTATACCTACAGAAAACCGGGATGGTTGCCACATGCTCCGTCGGGATGGTTGCCACATGCTCCGTTCTGGGTATGTTTTAATTCTTAGGGATGGTTGCACATGCTCCAATGAATTAATATGGCGAGAAGTATTCATCGCCTGAAGGCTTTATCCTTTGCAGGTCGTCAGCTTACAAAATTTTTATTTTTACAATTTTAGCCTTTAAATAGAAATCCACCATCAACATTAAGTCCCCTGCCTAGCATGCAATGGTTACACTATTGTAGGGTAGGCATGAGATGGTGACAAATATACGTAAAAGAAATAAAGGTAACTAACCTTGGAAGGCAGCCGCTAGTGATTGTCCATGTGGATGTACCGTCGCAAGCATGAAATCTTGGGTGGGCCGGTTTCCCTTCTTGGTTTTTTGGAAGCAGAAAGGAATCCTTTTCTAATCAATATTCTTCAATTTTTGCCTATAAATGGGAGAACCCTTTTCCGTTTTTTCTTCACGAATTTTTTTTTTCTTCTCGAGTGGACGTCCAGCTCTCGCTTCGTCTTCGCCTCATCGCCGAATTCTTCTTAGGAGTTGCTTGCCGGCGCCGTTAATCAGGTACGTGTAATTTTTTTTTTTTTTTTTTTTTTGCAAACCCTAATTATTTAGTTAGAGTTTCTTTTGCATTTTGAGAGGATTGTAGGTGCAGCAAAACATACCATAATTAATTCCTTTACCGCCTGTTAGGGTTGCATAGTAAAAGAAATCATAAACATGTCGTTTGTTCCCTTTATCCTTGCATGTAAAAACTCAGGTTGTATCTTGGTAGAACCGCTGTCTTGAACTTGTAGACATGATAACCAACTGTAGAAAAATATGTTGACATGTTGGCTTAGCTTTAGGGACGCGCATGCAAACTTTAGTGCCCGCCTGCGTGATTTTGAGGTACCCTTGCGCGTGCGTTTACTGAAATTGCTGTAGAATCTTCATACAAACTCGGATTTCGACGTTCCGCATACGTAACTTCAAGCCCAGAAAATTTCCAAGCTTAAGCAAAGAAGCTTTTCGTATTTTGAGCGTGTTTAGGGGATAAAAACCTCTAAATAGTAAACTTCCAGGAGGTTTTCAGAATTTTTTCAGGTTGCGTGTCTTCTGATGTTTTGGCCACCCATTCTTTCTCTTTTATCCGATTGTCGTGAAATTTTGATATGTTGTAGGTAACTTCCATATGAAGAGAATGGAACATAACATAACACTAGATTCCATACCCATTGCTTCCAGCTCATAATCTAACACAGGGTATTGTAAATTTCCCTCAACTGAGTTTGTTTGAAAGACGCTTGAACCATCCCAATCCCATGTAATCTCCGTATTAGGTGCCTAAAAACGAAGTTGGGAATCACAAGAATCTTTTATTGCTGAATGACTCCTTGGAAACTGCTAACACTTCCAATCTTATTGCAGTTGCTCAATGATGAACGCGGAGGATAATGTTGTGAAGGGAGGTGTCGACTCTTTCAGAGATGTGCCAAACATAAATGATGGAATGCTTACCAAGTCTTTTCCAATCGTTAGGAGGCACCCCAGACATAATATAATCCTTATTACCGGTTCAGAAAGTGAAGAGAGTCTACCATCAACTTTAGCAGGCGTGATGAGGCTTTGTATCCAGAAGAAAGAATATCCACCTTCCCCTATTGACTTCAGAATTTTCCAGAATCCACTAGACTCATACAAAGGATGGATGTGGTGCATGTTGGATAATGAAGAGATTAGAGGAAACTTAGCCAGGGCGCGAATTCTTGATGCTGTTAAGGCATCTGCAATTCTTCATGTCAAGAAGGATATCCCAGGTTTGGTCACTTTTGCTGCTCGATGGCGTCCTTCTACGAGCACGTGGGGTGAGATGACTATCACTCTTGAGAGCGTATCTGCATTAATGAGCCTTCCTGTCGCTGGAAGTCTTAATTTCAAGCTATCTGAAGGCGAAGACACCATCTATCAGGCTATAATTCAGAAGGTGAACGAATACGATCAGTTGGAGAAGAAGCCGAAATTTTTCTACACTTGGTGGGTAGGTGAATGGTCTTCCATGCAAGGTAATGATGATCTTATCACAGCTTCATTCTTGTCCTTGTGGTTGTCCAGAGATATCCTTGATGACGGCTCCGGCACGAAAACCATCAGAAAGAAAATCATCGTATTCGCCATTAAGCTGGGCAAAGGTATAACTCTCCCTTTGGCTTCATTATTCCTAGGCTCACTGTATGGTCACCTGAATTCTTTAGTGTAGGACATGTATATTTCCAACGGGTACATGAAGGTGGAAACATATGTGCACGTCGCCTTTCTTCAGGCATTTTTGTGGGAACACTTTAAGTATTACGCTCCCACTCCTACAACCTTAGTCCCCAGCTTGTATGGTGATTCAAGAATACTCCATTGGCAGAATAAACATCCAAAATCTGGGGTGAGGCTTGTAGATTTGCTCGATAATGTGAGTGCCATAGAATTTCGCCCTTGGGGGCCGGTTCATCCTTCTGCCATCGTCCCTGTCATTGAGCTGCCGCCTGAGGGGAGAGATATGAGCCCTGAAGAAGTCGTTTTCCTGCGGAGCTGTATACCAAGGTATGTTCCTTCTTTTTTTGATGACAGGCTAAGCATTATTCCATATAATATTGATAGAGCCGATTGCCAAATGGGTTTTGATCAAGGTGTCCCATTTCGTCGCCCTGCAACGCCTTCAGAAGAACTTAAGTCATCATGCCTCGATGTTGATGTTTTCTCGCCGGAGCTGAAACTTACTTTTCCTTCTCCGGGGAGAAAGCCGGTAGCTACTTCAGGTTACAAAGATTTTTGGAGGGGGAAATTACTGCTCTTTAAATCATTTGCTAGCGAAGCTGTAGTTGACCTTCTAGGTAAACCTCTTGATGACGTCTTGGCTGGTCATAGGCGATTGAAACCCCTTCCAGGGAAGCGAGGCAGGGTTAACGCCACCGACTGCGATCTTAAGTCCAATAAAAAGAAGCAAGCATATAGTCCAGTAATTCTCAACTCTTACAATATGCAGTTATTCTGAATTCCTTACGCTTAATTTTCAGTTTCAACTTCCATGAACAGCTTTTACTAATCCTTGTTGGTGATCAGGGGATTCCTGAAGAAAATGCCTTTGCCGCACTGGCCCGAGTTTACAATGAGGAGCGTGGAGGTAACGGGAAGTCTGGAAATCTTCATGCTGAGAAGCCTGGCAATAATTACCTTCATGTAGAACAGTCTGGGAACACTGATCCTCATGCGGAGAAGTCTGGCAACATCGATCTTCATGTAGACGAGTCTGGTAACACTGATCCTATCATATACAACGATGAAGATGGTGCAAGCTCGATTAAAGAGAATGCCTTTAAGAGCGGTAATTTTAATAATCTTGTAGATGAGGCCGTGTCAGCAATCCAGACCAGCACTTCGAGGAGTTTGGAAGGGACATCTGCTGCGATGGTTCCTTCTAAAGAGATGTTGTCGCCAGCAGTCGTTCCTGGTGGTATGTTCGACCTTCCCTTTGATAATCCACGTCCTGATCATGTGTTGGTTGGAGGGTTCAGCGTGTCGGCCAAGTTTGAGGAGTTGTACACCATAATATGGAAGAAATATGGCCACATTGCTACCACCATGAAGCTGAAGAGTGGTGTTGCTTTGGTAAATCGCGTTCAGGAGGCCTTACCCTCCATTCGGGAGATGAGTGTCGCAATCGGTCGTGATGTTTCTGAAGACGTGATGGAAGACTGGAAGTGACACTTGGATGTGTTTGCGCAGTATGACTTCAATGCTCCTTGGTTCTTCAAAGGGTTTCATGAGATTCAGAAGAAGCAAGGTACGGTGTTTACCACTGAATGCGTCGTCCGTCAGAAACAAAAGGTTGGTAGTTTGGCCGAGGAGTTGAAATCTCAGCAAGCCGTTCTCCGGAAGATGGAAGCTGCTCTTGCTCAGAAGGATGAGGTGTTGCTGAAAGGTTTTCCCTGAAGTATTCATGCCGTCTACTTGTGTTTTCTCTTTAGATGCTTCTCGAGTGATTGTGAGGATTTCCTTTCATACAGTTTGGTTTTAGGTTTTGAATTGATAGGTGATTGAATCTTGGACTGGTTTATTTACGACATGCCCTTATGAATGTTTGAATTTCGGAAAAGATTATTCTAAAATAGGATCTGAATATTATATTATGAGTGATCATACATGTCATGTGAAATTGAAAATGCAGTGTGAAAGGGAAAGGTGAGGGGTGGTAAGCATGTATGGCGCTTTCTCATTGAGTATCCTGTTCATATATGTAAGATGCCAAGTCCCCAGTAGGATATATAATTATCTTACAGTAACGTTTGCTGTGACTTACTTGTCTTTCGAAATCCGTGTATGAGAATGAGCATTCCCGAATACCCTCTCCCCAAAGAGCGCGTGCTAATTTTTTGAGGGGAAATATTGCTTCTCTGAATTTATCTTATCGTGGACAATGCGTTTCAATGCGTGGCACATGCTGGTGGGGTGATGGAGAAATCGATGGTAATGACAATACCTCGGGTTGGCTGTCTCTCGATCGGTGGGTGGACGCCGCGCCGGCGGCAGTTGTACCTCTCCATCACGTACCCATATCTCCAACAACTCCACAATCTTATTTACGAGAAGCGGGAATCGTGGATCTTTTGAGACTAAAATTTCCTGCGTCGGCGTGTGTCGTGGCTCTTCCCTTAGGTTTCGGTGTGAAGCACGCTTTGGAGACGGAATTGAGGCGTTGTCTCGTGTCACTGCATCCGTAGCCCTCTTGGTCGGGAGATTCTGCTGAAACATGGGGGATGTTGCGCTGGCGATGGCATTGTCGTTGAGCTGGTGATTTGAAGGCTGCAAGCTCCTACGTTCATATGCTCTCTGATCGATTTCGCCTTCCTCCAGCGTTTCTTCCCCTGGATGAAGGGTCAGCACGGGTTGGGCATTATTCTGAGTTCTGGCAAGAGTCTTGAGGTATAAATCATCTAACAAGGCTTCGTATGCAGTACTGTCTCTACCATCAATATAGAGGCCACTCCACCAATAATTGCCGAGAAGTTAAGGACATCGTCCAACACCTTGTTCGAGATGGATACCTGAGGAAATTTGTCCGACACCCAGCTCAGCCGATGGTGACACCTGATGCGCCGGTTCATCAAGTCCGTATCGATAGGTCAACTCAGTTTGTGAATACTATTTCACATTCTACTATGCAAGACTACACCCTCGGACCAATAATCACTTCAAGGATCCATAAGAGGGATCGCAATGGCAAAGAAATATTTAGCGTGGCCAAGACCTTACCTATGGAATCTTGGATGATACATCTTATTTCGTTCTCGGCCAAGGATGTCCTAGAAAACAGGCAAGCACATAGCGATCACCTGGTCATCACGTTACTAATTGAGAGATGGGGAGTAAGAAGGATTCTCATCGATATCGGAATCTCAGTTGAAGTATTGTTCTATGACACGTTTAAAAGAATGGAGCTGTCGGACGACGTTCTCGTCCCCTCGACGTATCGCATCTACGGTTTTAACGGAACAATAACTATCCCTAAGAGCGAGGTAACACTGAGGGTATCGGACGGAGGGGGCTACCTCGACACACTAACCACCTTCTGTGTGGTCGATGTCGCCTTGCCTTATGAAACAATTATCGGGCGACCTTGGATCGCTGGGATTAAAGGGGTGGCATTAGCATATCATCAGAGATTAAGGTTCCCGATTTACAAGGGAATAACTGAAGTTGTGGGCGACTCTCAGGCGGTGTGACAATGCATGCAGACTGATGCAGAAGTCAATGAAGATCGGCGAGCTCGACTGAGACGAGAGAAGAAGGAAGCCAAAGAGGTTAAGGCTTCCGAAGAATTGGAAGAGACTATTTCACAAGTGGTCATGGCATACGAGACCCAAGAGCAATACCCTTTATAGCAGTCAAAGGAAGCGGCTCTATTCCGGGAAGCCAAATCAAATTTCTCGACGGTCGAGCCGACTCGGGAAGTGAATTTGGGAACGATTGAGGAGCCAAGGTTGGTAAGGATTGGTACTTTACTATCGGACGAATAAGAAAGTCAACTCACGACGGTTTTAAGGGAAAACTTAGATGCGCTCGCATGGGAGGTGCACGATTTGGAGGGCATTGACCCGGAGGTCTGCTGTCACCACTTAAAGATTGACCCGAGGTTCAAACCAGTCAGGCAAAAAATGAGGCGCATCACACCAGAATTACAGGCAGCACTTGAGGCCGAGCTAAAAAAGTTGCAGGAATCTGGGATAATCAGGAAATCTCATTACCCACAATGGATATCTAACATGGTCGTGGTACCAAAAAAGAAAGGAGGAGTCAGGATATGTATTGATTTCAGCGACTTGAACAAGGCCTTCCCGAAGGACAGCTTTCCTCTCCCAAGCATAGACCAACTAGTAGAGTCCATAGTCGGGAACGAGGCGATGACATTGATGGACGGTTACATGGGATACAACCAAATACCATTAGCGCTCGAGGACCAAGAGCATACCTCCTTTTTCACACCAAGAGGGTTGTATTGCTACACAAAAATGCCATTTGGACTTAAGAACGCTGGTGCTACTTACCAGAGACTAATGGGAGACATGTTCGAAAACAAGATCCACGGCACCATAGAATTTTACGTGGATGATATGTTATTTAAGAGTCGCCGAGCTAAGGATCATGTCCGAGACCTTCGGGACATTTTTCAGACAATGAGGAAACACAAGATGAAAATCAACCCTGCTAAGTGTGACTTCTGGGTTACATCGGGAAAGTTCCTGGGATATATCATCACCTCCAGAGGAATCGAGGCAGACCCTGAAAAGGTTAGGGCGGTCTTAGAAATTCCTTCTCCCGTGACAGTAAAATATGTGCAAAAGCTAAATGGATGCATAGCAGCGTTGGGGCGATTCGTGTCACGATCGTCGGATAAATGTAAAGCCTTTTATGACATCTTGAAGAAGGTAAAGTAGTTTCAATGGACGGACGCAAGCGAAGAGGATTTTCAAAACATCAAGTTATATTTAGCCAGTCTCCCGGTTTTGCAGAGGCCCGAGCCGACGGAAATCCTCACCCTATATTTAGGGGAGACACCATACGCCATTAGTGAAGTATTGTTTAAGACGAAGGGGAACACCGAGAATCCATTATATTTCACTAGCAAAACACTAAGCCCGGCTGAGAAAAACTATACCAGAATGGAGCAGATGGTGTTGTCCCTAGCTTTTGCCGCTTTAAAACTCCGGACTTATTTTCAAACTCATCGTATATGGGTGCTCACCAAGTCGCCGATCGAGGAAGTTTTGGATAATGCAGGGCGATCAGGCAGAATCTCTAAATGGGGGGCGTTGATCAAACAATATGATGTTGTATATGAGACAAGGACGGCGATTAAAGGACAGGTAGTGGCCGACTTCTTAGCAGATTTCCCACTTAGCGACGAAGACAAGGTGGAAGATATACCAGGGATGATAGAAGAGCAGGAAGAACCTACTGACCTTTTAGAAGCAAGCAGTCCTACGCGATGGGAAGTTTTCGTCGATGGAGCATCAAACAAAGAGGGATCGGGCCTCATGCTAGTGTTCACCACGCCAAAGGGGAGGAAGATGGTACATTCATTCAGACTAGAATTCAAGGCAACAAACAACGTCACCGAGTATGAGGCAGTAATCCATGCTTTGCGAATAATCGTGGATATGGGACTGCAAGAGGTTCGCTTGACTAGTGACTCACAATTGGTGATCCGAAAAATTACAGGCCAATATGCTACGCACGATCCCGTGATGCAAAAGTATTGGGAGCTCGCCCAATTTTACATAAATCAAATACCGAACATTAAATTCCGCTACATTAGTCGAAAAGATAACAGGCACTCGGACGCTCTATCATACATCGCCTCTCAGATAGTAGACCCCAACATTGAAGGAATCCGTGTTAGGAGGCTTCTTACCCCTTCTATCCCTGAAACACCCGAAGAGCGAATCAATGTTGTTGTCAACACAGCCGAGCGAAACAAAGAAGGCGATTGGAGAAAGCCGATACATCAATACCTGGAGACGGGCGAGCTACCCAGGGGTCGGCCAGAGATAAATAAAATCAAAAGTAAATCGGGCGTCTACGAGCTGAGGGAAGGGATCTTATATAGAAAATCTTACCTAGGGCCACTTTTGCGATGTCTAAGTAGAGAAGAAGGCCACATAATCTTGCATGAATTACACTACGGAGCCACCGGAAACCACAGCTCGGGGAAAAGCTTATCGTCCAAGGAAAAAACAATGGGCTACTTTTGGATGTACATGAACAAAGACGCCAAGAAAATGGCGAAAGCTTGTGAAGAATGTCAACGGTACGACAAGAAAATCCAGGCGACATGAGCACCTTTGAACTCTATTATAAGCCCATGGCCCTTTGCCAAATAGGGAATAGACATTGTCGAACCATTACACGTAGGAACGGGGCAGTGGAAATACTTGATCGTGGCCACCGATTACTTTACCAAATGGGTAGAGGCTGCACCGCTAAGGCACATCCGAGACAAAGACGTCTTCAAATTTATTTCGGAACATATCATTTGCCAATTGGGGTCCCGGCAGCTATCGTCTCCGATAATGGTAAACAACTCCAAGGGGAAAACATCGATCTTTTGTTCAACACATACAACATCAGGAAGAGAAAAGCTACCCCCATTTACCCCCAGAGTAATGGGCAAGCCGAGATCACTAACAAGCCAATCGCCGACAACATGAAAAAGAAATTAGATGGATCGTACGGTGATTGGTTCGAGGAGCTGTACAACGTGTTGTGGGCGTACAGAACCACGCGGAGGAAAGCCACATGGTTCTCGCCATTTATGCTTGCTTACGGAACAGAGGCGATTCTACCAACGGAAGGAATGATCCCTACAACTAGAACGAAGGCATGGAGGAGAAACGTCTCGTCTGATCTAATTTTGGCAAAGCTCGACGATTTGGAAGAAACGAGGGAGATGGCGTTACAAAAGATGGAAAACTATCAAAGGAGTCTACAACGAGAATATAGAAAACGCGTTCGCCCAATGGAATTTCAACCAGGACAGCAAGTGTTGAAATTTTTGGCCGAATGGGATCGAGACAAAAAGGGCGGAAAATTAGCACCAAAGTGGGGTAGGCCGTATATAATTGCGTCTAAAGCGGGCGAGGGATCATATCGATTATTGAGACTCGATGGAACAAAATAGCTGAAGCCTTGGAATGTCAAATATCTGAAACTCTACCACCCCTGAAGGGCGACATGACGAAAAGGTAAGCAAACATGGCTTCTATCTCTTTGAAACCGTGAGGGGTATGAGATAGGGCATGAGCGACTAATGGTCATTCGTACTCGGGGAAAAGCCAGTGTGGAAGTGCCGAGGTGACTTACACTCGAATGGTCATTCGTACTCGGGGCAAAGCCAGTGTGGAAGTGCCGAGGTGACTTACACTCGAATGGGCATTCGTACTCGGGGCAAAGCCAGTGTGGAAGTGACGAGGTGACTTACACTCGAATGGGCATTCGTACTCGGGGAAACGCCAGTGTGGAAGTGCCGAGGTGCCTTACAGTCGCCTGGATATTCGTACTCGGGGCAGTGGCAGTGTGCAAGTGCCGAGGTAGCCTAAGGGTTCTGGTGGTTGGAAACCAGTTCCAAAGGTTGTTGAGATGCGAGGTATCCTCAGCTAGGTGGCCTACTAACATCTGAAAGGCCTCCCCCATCGCAGGTGGCTGTGACCACTTTCCCGAGATTGGTTGGTCGATAACCGCTCGGGGAAATCGAGCCTAAAATTAGGTTTACTGGTACCCTTCCAATGAATCCAAGAGATAGTGATGAGATACCCCAATCAGGACATGGCATTGGGCCCGATGACCCTCCTTGTTGGGTGTGTTCGATAGAAAAGGTTAAAATACTAACATACGTAATCAACAATTGCAGGGACAACATAAGGAACAAAAGATAAATCGATAGCGTCGTGCGTCAATGAACAATTGCCGGAATAACATAAGGAACAAAATCTGAATCGATAGCGTCGTGCGTCAATCAAAAACTGCCGGAATAACATACGGAAAAAAAGCTAAATCTATAACGTCGTGCGTCAATCAACAACTGCCAGAATAACATAAGGAACAAAAGCTAAATCGATAGCGTCGTGCGTCAATCAATGATTGCCGGAATAACATAAGAAATAGAAGTTAAATCGATAGCACCATGCGTTCAATAATAAAGCGCGGAAAGTATCAAGCGACCATACGAAACGGAAAGTGTAGCGAAAGTAAAGCGGACAACATCGGCGACGCAGCACCCCACATAAAAAACAAGCAGAATATCAGAAATAAGAAGCGGAAGAGGTGTTCAAAGCGATTTACAACTCAGAACAAAGGGCGAATTAGTGACGCAGCACTACAATAAGAGGAATCAAGCCTTGGGAGGAATCGCGCCAGCCCTCTTTTGCGCGACCTCACGCCGTTTATTCTCGACCCACTCCTCGATACCCGTCCGAACCTTCTCGTCTACCTCCTCTGCATGAGCGACGCGTTCCTCCTCGAGCTGCTGGGTAAGATGAGAAATGGTTTCCTCGGCATCAGTCAGCTTGGAACCCAAATCGACCTCGACCTGCTTCAATCGGCGGACCTCCAGATCCAGCTCCTGAGAACGTTTTTGCTCGGCTACAAGATCACAAAGACAGAACATTATTCATCGAACACGGTTTAACAATTTTTCAAGAATAAGACGTAACCTAAATCTAAGGAACGACCTCAACACATCGTCTAAGAGACCTGAAAGGGCTGGTAACACTGACTGAAGCGACTCTACCGACTTGGAAAACTCATCCTTGGCCTTGGAAAACTTCATGGTTAACTCGTTATAGTGCTGCTCGTTGAATTCGTTATTGGGGAAATACTTCTTGTGTTCACTCCACTCATCCATCAAGGGATTGCGTGACGACTGAAGCACTGTAAGCTGCGACCTACTCGACTCCAGTTCTCCCACAACTTTGTCAAATTCGCCCACTCGCCCCAGCATATCCCGATTGGCTCGCTCCACCAAATCTTTATCCCTCAGTATTCGTCGGCGATCTTCATGAAGGTATCGATTCCGCAATTGTAAAGCGTCTACCCGTTGCTTTAGGTTCGTGGCCAGAGTAGTTTGTTCAGCAGCAAGGCGTTGGTAAGAGCCCAAGTGAGCTCGTAAATTGTCTATCTCTGCAGGGTCGTACTCAAACTGTCGATACCGTTCTAGTTCATCCTCGAGTTCTTCGATTTTTCCGGCTTGGCGATCTATTTTTTCATCTTTGTTTGCCATTCGCCGACGGAGATTATCCACTAAATCCTTTTCAATATCCCATTTCCTATTCAAGATCCTAAACTCTGAAAAAGCGTCTAAGCCTACACTAGTTACCTCGGCTAGCAGAAGGATATCCGACTCAGAATGTTGGCACGATAAACTCAATCAACATAAGTTAAGGTTCGCAGAATTGTAACATACCTTGGGCATCGGCGAGTTTAATTTCTAGCTCGCGGGCGCGGCTCCTCTCGTTCTATAACTGGATTTGGAGAGATTATAACAATTGCTTTTCTCTGTGACGATTGGCGGCATCCAAACGAACCCTGTTCAGGATCTAACACAAGTAAACAAAATTTAATTGTAAGCGGCGATGAGAACGGATATAAGAAATGGGGCATCACCATACTAAGACGAGTCGCTCACCACCGTGTCGAGAGTCTGGGCAATATCGCCGTAAAGGGGCACCGCAGCAAGCATTTGCTCCTCTGTATACGCACTAAAATCAGGGGAAGTCAGCGCTCCAAGAGAATTCATGATGGGACCCGAGACAGTAAAAGAGGTCTCGATACCGGACGAGGACCCTCCAGTAATCTAGGGCAGACGATGAAGCACCTCCGACCCAGCATAAACAGTTCTTCCTAGATCGGGCGCCCTCAAGGGTTCTTGTTTGTCGGCCGATTCAGAATTAACAACCACCTCAGGATTGACGTTCTCGCACATCTCCTTCCCATCGCCCTTGCCACCTTCATCGCCCTTTGAACCCGATAAATCCTCTCCGAATAGGTCATCCTCATCGGGGATATCGTAGATCGGTTTCTGCCTTGGATGTGGCTTAGCAACGACATACTCCCCCCTGTGAGGGTTACGTATCAAAGGTTGAGGATCAACCTCCTCCACATCGGCCTCATCATCATCGCATCTGGGAAACTTCTGCACAAGGCTTCTCGTCAGAACATGTGAAGGCAAAAAATAGGGGCAAGTACATGTACTTATAATAAAATCACTATGTTTGTTACCTTCCCCTGGTCTTCCTCAACCCTTGTGCTAGAACCTCTTTTCCTCGACGATCCGGCAGCCTTGGTAGAATCGCCCTGAGGTGTCAATAACAACAAAAAGCCAATTGGCGTCAAAGCTAACAAAGTAGAAATCGAGAAAAGAAGAAGGAAATACATACCTTATCAGCCTTATCATCATTAACAACCCAGAAAGGATGAGGCTCGACGGGAAAAGAAGGCGGCGGGAAACTACCATGTAGAATGGGACCTCAGACAAGAAGCGGAACTCAGGGATAAATCGGGTCACTAGAATGATGGGGTCGCCTGTTAGAACCCTAGCCGATGGGATCCGCATCCATCATCATCCTTTCAACACCCTTGGGCATAGATCGGTGACGATGAGGACTAGCAGCAAAACCGGCAAGGTCACCCAAGGTGGAAGTACCATCTCGGTAGTTGGCAAGGAAGTTGGAAACATTATATGCGGGAGCGTCCTCGGGCTTGTAGGTCGACCACTCGGCATCGGAACCATGACCATCTCGGCGAGCTCTCCAATCATCCATAATGCGAAAAGTGTTGCCAGTCCATTGAGCCAAAGTGCGATAAGGCTTGAGATGGAAGAGGACCTCATAGTAGAAAGGTCTATCAGGGTCATATAAGGGAAGACGAAGGCCTAGCTCCAGTTGGCCCTGAGTGATAACCACGCAGTTAGCTGATGCTCGTGCTTCTCCATATCGGACTTCTTCAAGAGGTTGTTCCGGCCTGGGACAAGGGTGACTTCGTAATTTTGAAGATCGTACTTCTCCTTCAGCTGCTCAATAAATTCTTCGTCAGAAAGATCTTTCCCCTTTTTCTCGGACCTGCACGAAACAGAAGGAGAATCATCAGGAAAGATAGATTTCATGGCACGATCATCATACTTGGAGGGACTCTCGTATGAAAACAGAGAAGAAAGGTAAAAAGCATCAATCTCGGAAAAAACATCATCAACAGACCTTTTCTCAGTCATAGAGGGAGAAGAATCCATCAGCGGAAACAATGCGGAACTCGAAAATCGACGAAGAGAGTTGGGACGACGAAAACGTAACCACAACTACTATAGAAATCGGAGAGGAAGAGATGAGGGAAGAAAATCATGAAAACAAGGGTTTTTGAAGGAAGAAAGTGATGAAGAAATTCTGAAGACAAGGTTGCAGCGGCGGGGACCTGAAAAAGAAATGGCAAAGAAGAAGAAAGAGGAAGGGAATAGGGATATTTAAAGTGGAGAGTTGTAACCGACGCCGACGGTTACAAGTAATAAAGTGGATTAATGGGGGACTGCATGGCAGAATTCGTGGCATGGACGAGGACGTGGGCAGTTGGGACGACTTTCTTCCACTCGTGTCTGCCGCACGAGCGAAAGAAGGGGAATAAATGTAGGTGTAAATCATCCACAGGGCTAGGTAGCAACATCTTAAGCTCTGATGCACCCAAAAACGAAGGGTCGCGAAGCATATAAGGAAGAACTGGAAGGCGCGAGATTCAAGAAGCCACGTGTATCGGGCATGATCGCTCTACAGCTGTCGGAAAAGACTCGACCCCAGGCCCCTGACAAAGCTGACAAGATAAGACATAGTGAGTCAAACGAGAAGCGGTAGTCAAACGGATAAGAAGATATGTGTCACATCGGCCAACTATAAGAGCGAAATACGAGATGGGCGACATCGTACCATGAGAACACCCGAAAGGATTGGCTCAGACGAGAGACAGACGGAGGAGTCAAAACACATCGGCTACATAAAATGAAGAAGGGACGACATAAGTAGGCCCGACCGCAGAACTTCATATTAGATGTAGTGTGACTAACACCATAGTTTGGTTGTATGTAATCTTTCCTATAAATAGAGGAACTTATATCCAAGAGAGGTAGGTGGTAATTTTGGAGAGAGACTTGACATTTCAGCAAGAGTAAGAAAGTGAGAAGGGAGTGGATCGTGTAAGGGATTTTGGTGAAGAGTAACACTTTTGTAACACTTGGAAGTAATAAGATTCACCCTTTCACCCCATGGACGTAGGTAATCATACCGAACCACGTATATCTTGTGTTCGTTGTTGAGTCTTTACCTTCATTTGTATGAGTAGTAGGTTTCTATCCTTTGGATGTATTTTGTAGTAAAATGCATCTACACAGTCAATGGAACAATATCTTACAAAACGATCCCAAAAATATTTTGCTTTATTTTTGCGGATACAAAGCATGTACCACGGCCTTTGCATTTTTGTAGAAACTCAATATTGCAAATGAGATCTTCAATTCATATCATATCTAGAGAAATGATTACTAATTACAAAGCTTACAGTCAAAGGGATAGTATCTGATCCAAAACATATTTTGCCTCATTTTTTCAAATACAAAGCTTGTACCACCACCTTTGCATTTTGTGAGAAACTAGGTTTAGATAATGAGACCTTCAAATCAAGTCAGAACTAGAGAAATGATGGCTTGTTACAAAGATTACCGTAAATGGAACAATATCTTACAAAATGATCCAAAAAAAAATTTCCTCATTTTTGCGGATAAAAGCGTATACCGCCGCCTTTGCATTTTGTGAAAATTAGCTTTTAATAATGATACCTTAATTTCAAGTCAGAACTAGAGAAATGATGGGTTGTTACAAAGATTATAATCAATGGAACAATATCTTACAAAATTATCAAAAATGACGGGTTGTTACAAAGCTTACAGTCAATGGAACAATATCTTACAAAATGATCCAAAAATTATTTTGCCTCATTTTTGCGGATACAAGCGTGTACATCCGCCTTTGTGTTTTGTGAAAACTAGCTTTTAATAATGAAACCTTCAATTTAAGTCAGAACTAGAGAAATGATGGGTTGTTACAAAGATTACCATCAATGGAACAATATCTTACAAAATGATCCAAAAATATTTTGCCTCATTTTTGCGGATATAAGTGCGTACCGCCGCCTTTGTGTTTTTTGAAAACTAGTTTTTAATAATGAGACCTTAAATTCAAGTCATAACTAGATAAATGATGGGTTGTTACTAAGCTTACATTCAATGGAACAGTATCTAACAAAATGATCCAAAAAATATAGTGCCTTATTCTTGCGGATACAAAGCGTGTACCGCGGCTTTTGCATTTTTGTAGAAACTCACTTTTGGGAATGAGATCTTCAATTCAGGCTAGCACTAGAGAAATGATGGCTAATTACAAAGCTTACAGTCCAAGGTACAATATCTTATAAAATGAACCAAAAAATATTTTGCCTCATTTTTGCAAATACAAAGCTTGTACCACCACCTTTGCATTTTTGTGAAAAACTAGCTTTTAAAAATGAGACCTTCAATTCAAGTCAGATTTAGAGAAATGATGGGTTGTTACAAAGCCTACAGTCCATGGAACAATATCTTACAAAATGATCCAAAAAATAGTTTGCCTCATTTTCGCGGATACAAGCGTGTACCGCCGCCTTTGCATTTTGTGAAAACTAGGTTTTAATAATGAGACCTCCAATTTAGGTCAGAACTAAAGAAATGATGGATTGTTACAAAGCTTACAGTCAATGGAACATTATCTTATAAAATTATCCAAATAATATTTTGCCTTCTTTTTGCGGATACAAAGTGTGTACCGCGGCCTTTGCATTTTTATAGAAACTCAATTTTACAAATGAGATCTTCAATTCAGGTCAGATCTAGAGAAATGATTACTAATTACAAAGCTTACAGTCAAAAGAACAGTATCTTATAAAATGATCAAAAAATATTTTGCCTCATTTTTGCAAATACAAAGCTTGTACCACCACCTTTACATTCTGTAAAAAACTATTTTTAGATAATGAGACCTTCAAATCAAGTCAGAACTAGAGAAATGATGGCTTGTTACAAAGATTACAGTTAATGGAACAATATCTTACAAAATGATCTAAAGAATATTTTGCCTAATTTTTGCGGATACAAGCGTGTACCGCCGCCTTTGCGTTTTATGAAAACTAGCTTTTAATAATCAGACCTTCAATTCAAGTCAGAACTATAGAAATGATGGGTCTTTACAAAGCTTTTAGTCAATGGAACAATATCTTACAAAATGATCCAAACAATATTTTGCCTTATTTTTGCGGATACAAAGCATGTACCGCGACCTTTGCATTTTTATAGAAATTTAATTTTGCAAATGAGATTTTCAATTCAGGTCAGATCTATAGAAATGATTACTAATTACAAAGCTTACAGTCAAAGGAACAATATCTTATAAAATGATTCAAAACATATTTTGCCTCATTTTTGCAAATACAAGCTTGTGCCATCACCTTTGCATTTCTTGAAAAACTAGCTTTAGATGATGAGACCTTCAAATCAAGTCGGAACTAGAGAAACGATGGCTTGTTACAAATCTTACAGTCAATGAAAAAATATCTTGCAAAATGATCCAAAGAATATTTTTCCTCATTTTTGCGGACCCAAGCCGCTTCCTATGCGTTTTGTGAAAACTAGCTTTTAATAAAAATACCGTTAATTCAATTCTGACTTAGAGAAATTATGGGTTGTTACAAAACTTACAGTCATTGGAACAATATCTTACAAAATGATCCAAAGAATATTTTGCCTCATTTTCGCGGATACAAGCGTGTACCGTCGCCTTTGCGTTTTGTGAAAAATAGCTTTTAATAAAAATACCTTCAATTCAATTCAGACTTAGAGAAATGATGGGTTGCTACAAAGCTTACAATCAATGGAACAATATCTTACAAAATGATCCAAAAAAATATTTTTCCTCATTTTTGCGGATACAAGTGCAAATTAACTTTTAATAATGAGACCTTCAATTCAACTCAGAACTAGTGAAACGATGGGTTGTTTAAAAACTTATAATCAATGGAACAATATCTTGCAAAATGATCCAAAAAATATTTTGCCTCATTTTTGCAAATACAAAGCTTGTACCACCACCTTTGCATTTTTGTGAAAAACTAGCTTTTAATAATGAGACCTTCAATTCAAGTTAGAACTAGAGAACTGATAGGTTGTTAGAAAGCTTACAGTCAATGGAACAATATCTTACAAAATGATCCAAAAAATATTTTGCCTCATTTTCACGGATACAAGCGTGTACGCCTTTGCATTTTGTTAAAACTAACTTTTAATAATTATACATTCAATTCAAGTCAGAATTATAGAAATGATGGGTTTTTACAAAGCTTACAGTCAATGGAAAAATATCTTACAAAATGATCCAAAATATATTTTTCCTTATTTTTGCGGATACAAAGCGTGTACCGCGGCCTTTGCATTTTTATAGAAACTTAATTTTGCAAATGAGATCTTCAATTCAGGTCAGATCTAGAGAAATGATTATTAATTACAAAGCTTATAGTCAAAGGAACAATATCTTATAAAATGATCCAAAAAATATTTTGCCTCATTTTTGCAAATACAAAGTTTGTACCACCACCTTTGCATTTCGTGAAAAACTAGCTTTAGATGATGAGACCTTCAAATCAAGTCAAAAATAGAGAAATGATGGCTTGTTACAAAGCTTACAGTCAATGGAACAATATGTTACAAAATGATCCAAAGAATATTTTGCCTCATTTTTGCGGATCCAAGCATGTACTGCCGCCTTTGCGTTTTGTGAAAACTAGATTTTAATAATGAGACCTTCATTTCTAGTCAGAACTAGAGAAATGATGGGTTGTTACAAAACTTACAGTCAATGGAACAGTATCTTACAAAATGATCCAAAAAATATTTTGCTTCATTTTCACGGATACAAGCATGTACCGCTGCCTTTGCGTTTTGTGAAAACTAGCTTTTAATAAAAATACCTTCAATTCAATTCATACTTAGAGAAATGATGGGTTGTTACAAAGCTTACAGTCAATAGGACAATATCTTACAAAATGATCCAAAAAATATTTTGCCTCATTTTTGCGGATACAAGTGTGTACCGCCTTTGCATTTTCTTAAAACTAACTTTTGGCAATACACAGATATTCAAAACCCTCCTAAATTTTGCTTTGCTTACAACATTATTGGGTATGTGGATGATGAATGCAAGAAGAAGTGTAACAAAAATACTGCTGGTAAGGAAGTCACTCAAAAGAATGTTTCTACCGGAAATAAAGTTTCAAAACAAGTCTGGCGGGTTGCTAAACATAATATGGGTACTGTGGGAGAATCTGCAAATGTTTTGGCTTGTGATAAAACTATGTAGGAGTCTGGACAATAAATTACGGATGGTAACACTCTTTTTAACGGTAATATTTTGAGTTTTGCTGGTGCATCTAGTTCTACACAGGCTGATGAGGCACAAAAAGGTGCGTTGAATGGTACTAAACAACAGCAAACTATGAAATCTAATGCTGGTTCTATGAAGGATAACAATGCTGTGGCTCCAGTTCAAGATGCTGATGATAAAAAATTGGAGGAAGAGCTTAATAACTCTGTAATTGAATTACGTGAAGCACAATTCAAATTGCTTAGATGCAAGAATGCAATTGCAGCCAAGGAGGCCATTGATGTACATAAAAATTTGGCTAATGAAGAACATGCAGGTAACCAGTCTGTGAAGAATCAAATTGAGAAAACTCAGTACATGCAGAATTCGAAAGCTATGTTCAACCAAAATCCCGTGAAGAGTCAGAATGTTCAGAATTTGGAAGCCGTGACCAAACAAAATTCTGTGTCCAAGAAAAATATGGTATCTCAGTCTTTGGCTCACTAGGGGTGAGCATTTGGCCCGTAATCCGCGGATTTATCCGGGACCAACCGTTCATTTACGGATGGGTGTCCGGACCGTTCGTCAATGGATTGGATGCGGATGGAATTTTTGAAATCCAACGGATAACGGATCGGGCCCGGATGCAACCTTGAAAATCCGTTGGACATCCATATCCGTTAAATTAAGGGTATTTATGTAGTTCTAGAAAATACTATGGATCATTTAGGAATTTTTAAGATATTTGCTTGGGGTGTTGTATATGACATTTTTATATTTGTATAAATATATAAGATATATAGGTTTTATAAGAGCTTCTCCAACGGTGGTTGTGTGTATTTCCTATGTGGCAACACAAACAAGACATCCTCATTCCAATTTTTCCTTAAGTTTAGGGAGGAAAAATAGTTCATCTCCAACGGTGTTGTTTGTGATGTTTTATGAATTAAATGTAAATTTTATTTTTAGTAATTTTTAAATTTTATTAGAGGTAAAAATGGTTATTTAATATATTAAAATTAATTTAGGTAAGCAAAAGCTTACTAGGATAGCTTGACATTGTTTAGGTGAATGTCTAAGAGCTTCTCCAATGGAATGTATGTAAAAATAAATGTTTAAGTTCACATAGGATAGACATTAATTTTCCCTAAAATTCTTCTCCAACCCCAACTTCTTAAATCAATGTGAAGATGACATGGCTTCATTTTTGTTAGACAATGTCAAGGTGAATGTCAAGTTTTAGACATTCATGTTGACAATGTCAAGCTATCCTAGTAAGCTTTTTCTTACCAAAATTAATTTTAATATATTAAATAACAATTTTTAGCTCTAATAAAATCTAAAAACTAATAAAGATAAATTTTACATTTAATCCATCAAAAATCACAAACAACACCATTGGAGATGAATTATGTTTTCTCCCTAAACTTAAGGAGAAATTGGAATGAGGATGTCTAGTTTATGTTGCCACCTAGGAAACACACACAACCACCATTGGAGAAGCTCTAAAACTTGACATTCACCTTGACAATGTCTAACAAAAATTAAGCCACGTCATCTTCACATTGATTTAAGAAGTTGGGGTTGGAGAAGAATTTTAGGAAAAATGAATGTCTAACCTATGTGGACTTAGACATTTATCTTCGCATACATTCCATTGTAGAAGCTATACGGAGTAATTTAAGTTAGCTTTATTTTCTTTACTATAAATTTTAACCAAAACAAATCCATTGGATTATCCGCATCCAATCCGTCCATCCGTGCATGCAAATCCGTTGGATATGGATTGAATGCGGATGCTAAATTTGAAATCCTTAGTGCAATGGATTGGATGTGGATGAGGCGAAAACCGGTCCATACCGGCCCATGCTCACCCCTCAGTCCGTGTGGAAGGATACTAATATTCAGTTAGGGTCCAAGCAGGATATTCATATTTAGTCCATATCCAAAAAGTCTGGGCCAATGTGGAAACTGTGCGATCAAAACAAGGTACTCAGTCCGAACTGGATGATGTTCAGATATCCGTGATTCAGCCAAGTGTTTCTAAAGATGGTTGGACTCGTGTGAAGGGTAAGAACTCACCTACTAAGGGCACTCCTTTTACTTTTACTTCTACTTCTTTTACCCCTTTTGTGGATGAGTTAGAAAGAACTGAAGTCATGGTGAATAACAAGTATGATGTACAATCTACCGAGTTAGGCCTTACTAATGATACTAGTGTGGCTTTTGAGGAGGAACAAGTGGACTCAAGTGACTCGGATATTAGTATGGGCTCTAAAGATTGGGGTGAAGTTGATGCATGTATTTTAGAAAGGAAAAAAGTTAGGAAAGTTGCCAAACAGGCTGATAAAATCATGGCAAAGCGTTCTTTGCAATCTGATTCAAGTTTGGAATCTTCTCCCAGCAAGTCTAATGAGGAATCTCCAAGCCGTGACACTAACATGGAAATTCAAGCCGGGTTGGTTGATACTATTTTTTATATGAATAATATTTTGTATAAGGAAGAATTAGAGGTGGCAAGCAATATTCAGCTTGATGAAGTGCGTGCTAAGTTTATTAGAAGTCCAGCTTTTAGACAAGATTATTTCAAAGAAAAAAAAAAGGAGCAAATGGAAAGATTGGCCCCAAAAAAAATTAATCCCCTAGTAAGTTTTCTCATATTAAGCTTGTTCCTGGTAACTTTTCTACTGAGGATGAAGATGGAGAGTTTTATGAGGATGAATAGGAAGATATCTATGGTAATTATGCTTTTGATATAGATATCATGACTGAAATTTGTTCCAAAAGCAAATCGTATAGAGTTGGTAGTAGCAGAAGTTAATTGAAAGGCGTTGGCTATAGATATAGGCAGATTCTTTTAATTTGCTTGTAAGAGGTTATTTTTTAGCTATTTCTTAGTTGTTATCTAAACCCCTTTGGTTTATGGGGGTAGGGAGCTTCGTGCTCCAAATTTGTAACTCTTGTAATTACGTTTTTTTGTTATAATAAACTTTGGACTTAACAAAAAAAAATTAAAACTAACTTTTAATAATTAGTCTTCAATTCAAGTCAGAACTATAGAAATTATGGGTTTTTACAAAGCTTACAGTCAATGGAACAATATCTTACAAAATGATCCAAAAAATATTTTTCCTTATTTTTGCGGATACAAAACGTGTACCACGGCCTTTGCATTTTTTTAGAAACTCAATTTTGCAAATGAGATCTTCAATTCAGGTCAGATATAGAGAAATGGTTACTAATTACAAAGCTTACAGTCAAGAACAATATCTTATAAAATGATCCAAAAAAATATTTTTCCTTATTTTTGTAAATACAAAGCTTGTACCACAACCTTTGCATTTCGTGAAAAACTATCTTTAGATAATGAGACCTTCAAATCAAGTCATAACTAGAGAAATGATGGCTTGTTACAAAGCTTACAATCCATGGAACAATATCTTACAAAATGATCCAAAGAATATTTTGCCTCATTTTTGCGGATACAAGCGTGTACCGCCGCCAATGCATTTTTCGAAAATTAGCTTTTAATAATGATACATTCAATTTAAGTTAGAACTAGAGAAATAATGGGTTGTTACAAAGCTTACAATCAATGAAACAATATCTTACAAAATGATCCAAAAAATATTTTGCCTCATTTTTGCGGATACAAGCGTGTATCGCCGCTTTTGCGTTTTGTGAAAACTATCTTTCAATAATGAGACCTTCAATTCAAGTCATAACTAGAGAAATGATGGGTTGTTACAAGACTTACAGTCAATGGAATAATATCTTACAAAATGATCAAAAAATTATTTTGCCCCATTTTTGCGGATACAAGTGAGTACCGCTGCCTTTGCATTTTGTGAAAACTAACTTTTAATAATGATACCTTCAATTCAAGTCAGAACTAAAGAAATGATGAATTGTTACAAAGCTTACAGTCAATGGAACATTATCTTACAAAATGATCCAAATAATATTTTGACTTATTTTTCCAGATACAAAGCGTGTACTGCGGCCTTTGCATTTTTGTAAAAACTTACTTTTGCGAATGAGACCTTCAATTCAATTCATAACTAGGGAAATGATGGGTTGTTTCAAAACTTATAATCAATGGAACAATATCTTTCAAAATGATCCAAAAAATATTTTGCCTCATTTTTGCAAATACAAAGCTTGTACCACCACCTTTGCATTTTTGTGAAAAACTAGATTTTAATAATGAGACTTTCAATTCAAGTCATAACTAGAGAAATGATGGGTTGTTACAAAGCTTATAGTCAATGGAACAATATCTGAAAATATGATCCAAAGAATATTTTGCCCCATTTTTGCGGATACAAGTGTGTACCGCTGCCTTTGCATTTTCTTAAAACTAACTTTTAATAATTAGACCTTCAATTAAAGTCAGAACTATAGAAATGATGGGTTTTAACAAAGCTTACAATCAATGGAACAATATCTTACACAATGATCCAAAATATTTTTCCTTATTTTTGCGGATACAAAACGTGTACCGAGGCCTTTGCATTTTTATAGAAACTCAATTTTGCAAATGAGATCTTCAATTATGGTCAGATCTAGAGAAATGATTACTAATTACTAAGCTTACAACCAAGAACAGTATCTTTTAAAATGGTGCAAAAAATATTTTGCCTTATTTTTGCAAATACAAAGCTTGTACCATAACCTTTGCATTTTGTGAAAACTAACTTTTAATAATGAGACCTTCAATTCATAACTAGAGTAATCATGGGTTATTTTAAAACATATAATCAATGGAAAAATATCTTGCAAAATGATCCAAAAATAGTTTGCCTCATTTTTGCAAATACAAAGCTTGTATCACCACCTGTGCATTTTTCTGAAAAACTAGCTTTTAATAATGAGACCTTCAATTCAAGTCAGAACTAGAGAAATGGTGGGTTGTTACAAAGCTTACAGTCAATAGAACAATATCTGAAAATATTATCCAAAAAATATTTTGCCTAATTTTTGCAGATACAATTTTGTATCTTCGCCTATGCATTTTTTGAAAACTAACTTTTAATAATGATGTAGGATCAGAATATCGCAACAACAACACTCCTGCGAGATTTACAGCGACAGTTTTGCGAGTTCTTCAACAACACTTTGTGAGTGTCACAAGATAAATTAAAGAGTGACGTAATAGATGACGAATGAAGAAACACGAGAATAGCATGATTGCCATGCGATGGGATCGACGCTTACGAGAATGGATATTATAACTACTGCGATAATATCGCGGGTCAGATCCGAAATTAAAGGACAACTTAGCTGTCATCCACTATGTAACTATCCTATATAAAGAGACCCAGTAGATTCAGAGAGGAATGATGTATTTTTGAGTGTTGAGAAAGTCTTGAGGAGATAGAAAATTCAAGAGGGCGGTTGTATTCTTGATTTCTTCCATTTCTTGTAAACATTTCTGAGAATCAAATAATAAAGTGTTGTTTTTAATCTTCAAATATGTCTTAATTACAGTATATTCTTATCAAGGGTGTAGCGTAGGATTTCCTGCAACTATATTTTGGCACCCGAAACAGGAATTGAATTAACAAAAATCATAGAAAAAGCAAGGTAGAAGATGAGAGTTATTCAGGATTAAGAAGATAATTGAACAAATCAGTGAAATAGTTGAAGGAAGAATGATTAGATCCAAAGAGAATTGTAGGAAATTGGAGTGTGGTATGGTAACAAGAACAATAATCGACAAATTCCATGAAAACATTAAGGGGAAGATACATAAACGAGATTTTGAAGGAAAGAAAATTATGATGGTAGAGAAAATATCATCATTGAAGGATTGGAAAAAGCAGAAAATTACATTTACAGCAGCAGAAATACCAGAAGAAAATTTAAATCACACATCTCCTTTGGTAATCACGGTATCCATTGTACCAATGGAAAGGGGAAAATCAATAAAATCTGCGGAAGAATGGGCTGTGAATAGAACTTTGGTGGACGAAGGAAGTTCTGTGGACATAATATTTTATCTTTCATTTAAGAAAATGGAATACAAAGATGAAGAAATGTCTTGTTCAACATATCATATTCATGGCTTTGGAAAATCTTTAACAAAACCTAAAGGCGAAATAGTGGTACGAATTCCGCTAGGAAAGATAGAAACACAGGTAACATTATGTGTGGTAGACGTGGAATCGCCATATAACATGATACTATGAAGACCATGGATACATGAAATCAAGGCTGTAGCATCAACGTTGCATCAATGCATCAAATTTCCTATGCCTGATGGAATTGGATAAATTAGAGGAGATACTGATCTTGCGAAGCTGTGTTATCAAACTGAAGTGAGAAATTATGAAGAGCGCCCAAAGCTGCGAAAAGCTCGTAGAAAAATGGAAAAGGAGACAAAGAAAGAAGAAGAATTTAAAATTTACATGATAAGAGCAAAAGAAGGAAAAGGAATACCCAGTGAAATCTCGCAAGAAGGAAATGAACTCGCGAGAGTTGTGAAAACCTCAACACCAATGGGAGAGCCTGAAGCCAGCTGCACCGCAGCAGAGCCAACAAAAGAAGTAAATATTGGAAGTAAAGAAGAACCTAAGATGCTAAAAATCGGAACGAAGATGGATGCAGATGAAGAAGAGCAAACCGTAAATCTCTTGCGAGAGTATAAAGACATCTTCTCATGGAATATGGATGAGATGCCTGGGATAGACCCATCAGTTGCTGTAGGACCAGAATATCGCTACATCTATTTTCTGCGAGATTAACAACACTTCATGGCGAGCATCACCGCAAGATTTTATATCAACATTTCATGAGTGTCACAAAAGCCTTCTAAAGAGAGACGTAATATCTGACGACTGAAGAAAACTTGAGAGAAGCATGTTAGTTCTGCGATGGCTATAAAACTTGCGAGATTTAACATTGTAACTATCGCGGTACAATCGCAAAATCAACCCTAAATAAGAGGAAAACTTACCTGTCATCCACTATGTAGTTCCCTATAAATATAGACCCAGTGTGTCCAGAAAAGGATGAGGTATTTTTGTGAGTTAAGAAAATCTTGAGGAGAGAGAAACTTCAAGAGAATAGTTGTAATCTTGAATTTTTCCATTTCTGTAAACATTTCTGAAACCAAAATAATAAAGTGTCATTCTTCATCTTCAATTATGAGTTGATTTTAACAAAATCTTGACAAGGGTGTAGTGTGGGAAATCCTGCAACTACATTTTGGCGCCCGAAATAGGGAGAATCAAGTTAAGAAATCTCTAATTACAATTTGAAGATTTGAGGAAATCATTAGAGTTGAAGAAATGGCTAGAAGAAGAAGAAATACATCAGAACCACCAACAACTGTGAGGAGGAGTAAAAGACTTGCAGGAGAAGAAACAAATGAATTAGGAGATTCTTCAAGGATAAGAACAAGAAGAAATAGAACAAGGATTGAAGGAGAAGATCAAATCCCGCAACCTAATCAACAAACACCGATCCAAAATAGAAATATGGATTATGATAGAGTGAGTGTGCATACTTGGAGATAGGACTCGATGGAAGATGTAGAAGATCAACAATTAAGAGATGGAAGAAGATAAGAAAGAAATCAAGGAATGGTTGAAGGATTAATTCATGGAGGAGATGAAAATGAAACAGCAAATGATCCAAGACAAAGAATACAAGAGGAAAGAATATTATAGGCGGAAGAGCGTACAAATTTAACAAGACAAAATCACGAGTTAAGAATGGATAATTTGAGATTACAAAATAGAAGATCAAGAAGTACTGTTAGATCGAATTCAAGATCAGTAAGGGAATAATTAAGGACAAATTCCCCAGTAAGAAATACTAGAGGAAATATCCAAGAAAAAATACAAAATCTAAATGAAGAGCAACGTCATAGAGAAGAAGAGGTAGTAGAAAATCGCCATGATCCGCGTGGTGAAAATTTGGATAATAGACTTAACAACAGAAATCAAGAAGGAAGAGACAACCAAAATGATGAAGATAATCCAGAAGAAGGTAGGAGGATATTACATGGGCGAGAGATCCAGAGAAATCGAAGAATAATTGAAGAATAAATTGAGAGACATTATCCTGAACAAGCATGACTAGCTCGCGAGAGAGAAAGATTGAGGGCAGAAGTAGAAGAACAAGAATTTCAAGAGGCATTACGACAAAATAACCATGAAAATCGAGAAAGGAGACGGACGCAAAATCTCCATAATAATAATATTCAGGAAGAATATGATAGAATACAAAGGAGAATAGAAAGACGGCGAAGAGAAATGATGAGAAATGAAGAAATTCGCAGAGAAGAAAATAGACAGTATAATCAGTTGCGATGGCAAGAAGAAGCTGAAGCAGAGGATCGCAGAAGAAGAAATATGGATGTAGATGAAGATGGACAAAATCTCGTAGGACAAGAAGTACATGAACGCAGAAGAAGGTAGTCAGCATTGAAAAGACCAATGGAACAAAATCCAGCTGCGAGTGAGCAAATTTTAAGAGAGTTAGCAGAGATGAGGGGAATAATAAACAACAGAAAAGAAGGAGGTAGAAGGCAACTTGATGAATCTATTGAAGAAGCTGCGAGAACTCCATTTACTCAAGAAGTACAGTTAAGAGGAATATCTCCTAAGTGCAACTTACCAGCATTAACCAGCATTTTTGATGGAACTACTTGTGTTGTACAACATGTTAAAGCTTATGTTAGGTGTATGTTGTAGTGGGAGAATCATGATGCTGTATTGTGTAAATATTTTGCATCAAGCTTAACTGGCGATTCGCTAAAATGGTTTGAGGGATTTCCAAAAAATACTATAACTTCTTTTGATCATTTACAAGCTACATTTATTGGAGCATATATAAGCAACAATTCATCACGACCAGGTATTGAAGATGTGTTTGGGTTAAAACAGAGGGTTGGCGAGAGTCTGAAACATTTAACCAAAATATGGAAGACAATGTGTAGTGAGATGGCAGGGAGAGTTGACGAGAGATATCTTATCTTGTCTTTTATCAATGCAATGTTCGCGACCAATCTACTGTACATACAAATTTTCAGAGTCAAGAATACAATCACTATGACTGAATTACGAGAACTACAAGAAGAATACATTGCTTTGGAGGAGAAACAAAATGAGATGGAATCATATCCTATCGCGAACACTAATTCAGTAGCAACAAATGGAAGTTTACTTCCTAAAATGATTAACAATGTGGCGAGCAGCTCGCAAGCACAACAAGAGAAAGTGGAGACTGATAACCAGCAGAAATTGGTAGCAATGGGAAGTCGAGATCAAGAAGAGTAGGAAAGCGAGAAGAATTATTACAATCGTTGTGGGAATAATAAGATCCAAAGGCTTGACCAGCCGCAAGAAACTTATGGTGTACAGAGGCAAAACAATTTCAGAAGCCAAGGAAATCAGAGGATAATATGGGAAGAGATTAAGATGCCTCCTCTAAATGCTAGTATACAAAAAATCTGGGAAGCTATCATTTTGATGGAAAATATACCCTCTCCATGGAATATGGGAAAATAACCACATCCTAATAATTGTAGTCAAGAATTTTGTCCTTACCATCACTTTCATGGTCACATAGTAAATGATTGCAGAAATGTAAAGAGAATAATTTTAAGGATTATTGACCAAGGAAAGCTAAACCACTTTTTTAGTAGGACATCCACAATCTCAGCGATTGCCTCCATCACCAGAAATTCGCAGGGTAAATACTGTAAAAGGAGCAGAATCATTCGTAATAGAAGTTGGGGCTAAAGCAAAGAATTTGTTTTGTAATTCCATTGTACATTCACATAGAACTATAGAGGATTTCCATGACAATTTTCTAAGCAGGGTCTTCGCGAGAGATACAGATGGAAGAGAGATATTGAATATCGCGAGAGCCTCGCCGTTAAAAGAATGGCAGAAGCAAACTATATCTTTCACTACACAAGAAGTACCAGAGCCTGGTGAGCAGCATGATAACCTATTGGTAGTAAGGTTAGAGATAAACCCCAAGCAAGTAGTATAGGAAGAGGAAGAAAATGATAACGAAAATGAAGATTCTTGGGCTATCAATAGAGTTCTAATAGACACAGGGAGCTCAGTTGATATATTATTTTATCATACCTATAAGACCATGGGTGGAAGAGACGAAGATCTAATTCCATCAACATATAAAATCTATGGTTTTAACGGTACTGCCAATAAACCCAAAGGGGAAATTGAAATGCGGATTCCATTGAAAGGGATAACTTCCAAGATCTTGTTTTGTGTTGTCGACATTGAATCACCGTACAATGCCCTGATTGGTCGAACTTGTCTACATGGGATGTAGTTGCAGGAATTCCTACACTACACCCTTATTAAGATTCTATAGAAATCTATTGGAAATCAATTAAACTTCAAAGATTTAAACGACACTTTACTATTCAAATTTCAGAAATGTTTACAGAATTGGAAGAAATCAAGATTACGAAAATTCTCTTGAAGTTTCTCTCTCCTCAAGACTCTTTCAACTCTCAAAAATACATCATCATTTTCTGGATCTATCGAGCCCTTTATATAGGGATTTACATAATGGATGACAGCTAAGTTTTCCTCCTATTTCGGATCTATTCTGCGATCTCATCGCGATCGCTAGAATATTCTCTATCACAAGAATGATGACCATCGCAGGATCAACATATTCTTCTTTTATTTCTTCCATTGTCAGTTTCTTTTGGGTATTCTGTGACGCTCGTGAAACGTTGTTAAAGAATTGGCAGTGATGCTCGCAGAAACGTTGTTAATATCGCAGGAATAGCGTTGTAGCGATATTCCGGTCCTACATCTTGCCTCTTCTCATGTCTTTTCTGCGAAGAAGAGAAGATCATGAGAACTTTTTAAAATGCCATAACTGCTTATCTTTTCAGACTTCTCCGTTCTGACACGTTTCTATGTCCTTCGCAAACTGTTTTCACGAATTCTTTCTTTCAATAAATTTTTGACACGTCTCCTCTAACCGCTGCGATATGACCAACCACGTCTTTTCTTTGCATTAATTTCCCTCATCTTCTTCGAGAAATTTCTTCTTCTATAAATACTCTTCTCATTCCTTTCCTTTTTCTCTTTTACTTTCTTCTTCTTTCTCTCCATACCCTCTCTGCAAATTTTACTGTCCTTCCGCGAATTGCGCTGTTGTTACTGCTGTGATTTCTTTCTTCTTTTCAACCTTTTCTTTCATTCCCATACTCAAAAATGGTTGTTGCTGGTACTAAAAACTTGAAGGCCTTTAATGAGATGCACGAGAAACTCAAAATTAAAGGTTTTAACTTGTCTTTAATTCCAGATCAGGATTCTAGATCTGAACTTTCTCTTAAATTATTTACTGATGATCAATGTTCTCGCGAAAAAATCATAGTATCGCTAGGCCAACTTGAAGTTGGTCTTCCCCTTCCTATCTATGACCCAGAACTCCCATTATTCTACCAAATAATATCTGACGAGAGGTTCTCGCGGGCAATATATCAATTAGGTGGAGATTGCATTAGATTGTTACTTGAATATGCTTCTCGTGGTGCTGGTAAAGGATCGTGCTATTCTGAAGATGCTCAAAATCCTCTTTACAAACATATTCCAATTAACCCTACAGATTATACTGTAGAAAACTTTTTCAAAAATTACAAGATACTCCCTATGAAGAGGGATAACACCTGCTGGGGTGTTCGTCTGAAGAAACTCGCTGTCGAAGAAGCTCTCATGCTAGATATTGACCTTCATACGAAAACCAATCACGGCCCTCTCCATTCTAGCGATGACAAGTGGTTTATTTTTCCGTTGTGTCTCGAAGGTCCTTATATTTCTGGTTCTCGCGAACTTCCCGCGAATCTTGCAGAATATCAACCTTGGGTATTTAATTGGCCTGAACAAGCTAAAGAGGTATAATCTCTCTGATATTTTGTATAATTATGATCCTTTATTCTCCTTCCATTTTCACATTCTTGCTATCGCTAAATGATTTCTATCTTTTCCAGATTGACAGGATGAAACTCAGTTATAACTTTTTTAGGAAGCCCAGCACTTTCTTAGCTCTTAAATCCTTCACGGATGAAGTAAGAAATATCTTCTCGTAAGTTTTAACAATATATCGTTTCCCTTATTTATTATCTTCATCTGTGCTCGCAGGAAATCGAAGAACTAGAGCCAATAAAAACTGTGAGAACTAAAGAGAAATCTTTAAAGGACAAATCAGTTGTTCCTCCCAAAGGGAAGTCTTCTGCCCCTCGCGGTGGAGGATCTGGCGATCAAGATAAGTCTATTGTTCATCCCGAAGGGAAACTTTCTTCTCCTCGTGGTGAAGAATCCGGCGATCCTCCTTTGAAGAAAAGGAAAACCCATCCCTCTTCTTCTTCAACTCCTCAACCCATTCCAAAAAATCCGAGTGTTGAATTTGATAAAGGATAATGATGATGAAGATTTTAACAATAATTATTCTGGATTCCCTTCTATAAAGAACTCTTCTTCATCTGATTCTTCAATGACCCATTTATCTAGAATTTTTGGCGATATTTCCCACAACATAACTTGTAATGATGAGGATGAAGTTATTAACAAGACATCCCAAGCTCTCGCTAAAGTTTGTGATGCCCCTATTCTGGCGGATAATGATTCTCTCCAAGGAATCTCAAGATCACTGACTCCCAGTCTCTTGAATTATCTTGGTACCCTGGTATGTTTTACTTCTTCAATTTGTTTATGTATTTACTCCATTGCTAGATTATTAATTTATATTATTCTCTCGCAGATTGGAAGAGCTTCCTTTGTTGTTGCTTCTGATTTAGATAAGAGACGCGCCAACTATGAAAAGAAGGCTGCTAAATTTCGCCAGGATAAAGAAAAATTAGAATCTGAAGTTGCTGAGCTCCATAAAAAGAATAAACAATTAGAGACTGAAGCTTCAGTTGATAAGCAAAAGATCTCTGATCTTGATAGATCTAACCAACAACTCTATGGTATGACTGATTTCCTTTCTCTCTTAATTCTTTTTACTCTATCGCATCTTATTCAAGCGACCACTTTTAACTTTCAGAAACTGTTCAGTATCTAAAATCGATGAAATCAAACCTAGTAGTGGGAAACCTGAGGCTATCCTTATTGCAGGCAATTAATTCGAGTATATCTCCTAACATATCTAGAATAGTGTATCATGTCTATGAAGGTGATCAATACTACCAATGGCAGTGCTTTTCTGGCAAATCCATCAAGGATTGCCAGTCTTTTATTGAGTCATTAAGTCCATACCATGTACTATATACCAAGAACCTGTAATGTACTTGCTCTGTACTTATGATGGCCCTTTCCGCCAGAGTACTTTTTTGCTAGTTTACCCTCTTGAGTGTTATACAATGATATAAATGTATATAAGTTTTTGTTGGCCAAAAATAACATGGCTTGATTGGGGTATACCCAGATTAACTGGGGTATATCAAATGAGACAAAATAAGGTCATTTTGAAGTAAAATAGGTCACCCCTTAACCAAATATTTTTAAAATGGAAAAAATGTCCCCACAATGATTAACACTAATTTAATTGAAATGATTAGATTAGTTTAATTTGTTAGATTAGTTATTTGATTTATAAGTTGGGTTTTAGAAATAATTTAGAGAGAGGAGTAGAATGAAGTAGTAGAGGAGGTTTGGGGTGGGGGGGGGGGGGAGTTAGGGTATTTGTGAAATTTGTGATATGAGTAAGATGAGTGATTCTAATCCTGATTTTGAAGTGGGGGAGTCTTCTAACTTTCATCCTACAGATGAGTACTTGTATGATGATTTACCAGACCATGATCGAATGGATTATTTGCATGATCCTCACTTTTATTTTTCTCAAACTCAAGATGGGTATGGAAGTGATGAATGTCTTGAGCCAAAAGTAAAATCTAATGATCAAGAGGAAGAAAAGGGAGTTGCAAGTAATCAGGTAGACAAATTACGTGGTGAAAATTGTGATATTTCCATGCAAATGATCGATTTAGCCTCTCCTTTTTTTTACTTCTGCTGAACAGGGTTGGCAAGGTCGATGATTGTCGATCTTGCTGACCTTAAAAGCCGGCGTGGTATATATTACCCAATGCTCCGACATTTCATGAGAAGTATTATGGTCGGCAATGTCGAAAAATATCAACCATGCCGACCGTATTTTTTTTTGCAACACATGAGATGTGATTTGAAACATGTTAAAGCCGGAATTGTAGTGGTACGTATACCCTTCCAACTATAGTCTAGTCGACACTCTTTTATTTGACTACCAAGCCGGTTGTATATTTTCCTGTGTGGTTGTATATATAGACCATGCCGACTATAAGATTTTTTGTAGCACATGAAACTATTTTGAAACATGGTTAAGTCGGCAATGTTCTGGTTCGTAAACCATGCCTACCGTGTTTTGGTCGGCCCTGTTGTTTTATTAGACAAATACGGCGGTTGTTTAGCCGGAATTTTTTTATATATCGACCATGCCTATGTGTGTAATACATATCAACTAACTTTTATTGATTTGTATATTGCATTGGTACCGATGACGGATCAGCCTCAAGCTCACAATATTTGATACTTCCGAACATTATGCTAATGATTTGGAATGGGAGGATAAAAACGACGCGGTTAAGTGGGTTATTAAGAAAGCAAAAGAGAAGATGTGTGTTATAGTTAAAAACACCCAACAAAAAGATTCGCGATTTGAAATGGTATGCGAGTGTAGCGGGTCGTCGGACGTAAGTCACAAGAGAAAGGGTTATGTGTATGATAAGAAGATGACGAGGGTGTACAAGACGAAGTCAAAGAAGTGTGGATGCCCATTCAAGATTATTTTTGGGAGGAACAAAGAAACCGATAACAAGTGGAGAATGAGTACAGTTGATGTTGTTGGCATAACCATAAAGATCCGCAAAGTCTTGTTGGGTGTGGAAGTGATGAATGTCTTGAGCCAAAAGTAAAATCTAATGATCAAGAGGAAGAAAAGGGAGTTGCAAGTAATCAGGTAGACAAATTACATGGTGAAAATTGTGATATTTCCATGCAAATGATCGATTTAGCCTCTCCTTTTTTTTACTTCTGCTGAACAGGGTTGGCAAGGTCGATGATTGTCGATCTTGCTGACCTTAAAAGCCGGCGTGGTATATATTACCCAATGCTCCGACATTTCATGAGAAGTATTATGGTCGGCAATGTCAAAAAATATCAACCATGCCGACCGTATTTTTTTTTGCAACACATGAGACGTGATTTGAAACATGTTAAAGCCGGCATTGTAGTGGTACGTATACCCTTCCAACTATAGTCTAGTCGACACTCTTTTATTTGACTACCAAGCCGGATGTATATTTTCCTGTGTGGTTGTATATATAGACCATGCCGACTATAAGATTTTTTGTATCACATGAAACTATTTTGAAACATGGTTAAGTCGGCAATGTTCTGGTTCGTAAACCATGCCTACCGTGTTTTAGTCGGCCCTGTTGTTTTATTAGACAAATCCGGCGGTTGTTTAGCCGGAATTTTTTTATATATCGACCATGCCTATGTGTGTAATACATATCAAATAACTTTTATTGATATGTATATTGCATTGGTACCGATAACGGATCAGCCTCAAGCTCACAATATTTGATACTTCCGCACATTATGCTAATGATTTGGAATGGGAGGATAAAAACGACGCGGTTAAGTGGGTTATTAAGAAAGCAAAAGAGAAGATGTGCGTTATAGTTAAAAACACCCAACAAAAAGATTCGCGATTTGAAATGGTATGCGAGTGTAGCGGGTCGTCGGACGCAAGTCACAAGAGAAAGGGTTATGTGTATGATAAGAAGATGACGAGGGTGTACAAGAGGAAGTCAAATAAGTGTGGATGCCCATTCAAGATTATTTTTGGGAGCAACAAAGAAACCGATAACAAGTGGATAATGAGTACAGTTGATGTTGGTTGGCATAACCATAAAGATCCGCAAAGTCTTGTTGGGCATTGCCAAGTTGAAACCGCACGAGTTCGAACAAGTAAGAACAAGTTGGGGAATTAAACCAATAAAGCTCCTTAGTAAGTTCAATAGGGACGACCCGCATAACCTCTCTTCATTGTCTACAATTTATGCGGCCAAGGAAACTATGAAAATAATTGAATGGGATGGAAGAACGGTAATGGAAGAATCATAATAGTTAGCACACAAATATAACTACACGGTGAGACACCATGATTCATCAGAGGGGAAGGTGGATCGTATTTTTCTTGCGCATCCCAATATGATTCAATTGGCGTGGTGCTTTTAACAAGTTTTGCTCATGGATTGTACTTATAAGATGAATAGGTACACCATGCCTTTGCTAAACATTGTAGGAAAAACCTCGGATAAGCAATCATTCACGGTGGCATGGTGTTTTATGGATCGTGAGAAGGATGATAGCTATATTTGGGCATTGGAAACTTTAAATCTTCTCTACCAAAAAGACGAGACTACCGAGGTTGTGGTGACCGACAATGAGCAAGCAATAATAAACGCCGTGAGGATAGTCTTTCCCAAATGCATAAAATTTGCTTTTCACTTGCCATATACAATGCAATCTTAGAAAGAATTGTAGGAATCATATCCAAAATCCAAAGGCAAAAAAAGGTATTAAACGTGAAAAAGAGGAAGATGAACGTCTTAGTAAACTAACTAAAGATGAGAGAGAGGAAGAGAAGAAGAAAGAAGACGAATAATGGAAATAAGGTGAGATCAAGTTTGGGTTATTCATGAAAACGTGGGATAAGTTGGTTTGGTCGATGAGTGTGGAAAAATATGAGATAAACTTGAAGGAGTTCGAGGATGATAGGGGTAATAATTTCCCCAAAGTACTGGAATATTGCAAGAGACAATGGTTGACGCCACACAAAGAGAGGTTTGTGTATGCTTTTACATACAACTATAAACATTTCAAACTTGAGTCCACAAGTATGGTGGAGAAAGCTCATGGGAGACTAAAAGGTCTACTTTTCACGAGTCAAAATGGGATTGTGATGGTGCAATATACTATCCATGAGTACACTAATAATGATATCAACAAGATAAAAAAGCAATTCGAAGAAAGTAGGTTTCTAGAAGTTGAAGGAGTTTAAGGAGGAGGATTGGTTGCTTGTTGGTATACATAGAAACGTCTCGCATTGGGAAATACGTTTCATGATGAAACATCTCGCATTGTATAAAAAGTATGACAAGCCGGACATTCCTTGTAAGTGTAGGATAATGAAGGCTACCGGACATCCATGTCGTCATATGCTTGGTAGGTATAAAACTCCCTTTCCGATTGAAGATATCGATCCTTATTGGAAGCAACTATCTTTCAAACCGGCTCCAAGAGAAGATCTCGGTAAAGAGTTTGGCGACATGGAACTTGGGAGAATAATCCTGGACAAGTACCCCAAGTTGAATAGGTTGGACAAACAAACTACGAAGCACAAGTTGATGCCGATTGTTTACCCTTTTATGGAAGAACTTGAAAAACCGGGGAAACAAGATCCAACGCGTAGACCACCTACCACAAAGACGAGGCGGAAGAAAGGGAAAAAATTAAAGAGTATTTGAGTACAAAATTTGATCCATCCGGACATATGTATACTGAGGTGGAATACGAAGAGGAGCCGGATAAAAAGAAAATAGGGCGTCCGAGGAAAGTAACAACTACACCAACGGTTTCAAACTTGAATCCAACTAGCACTCCACCTCTTGGGATTTAAGAAAGTGTTGTAAAGAAAAAGGGTCGTCCGAGGAAAGTAACAACTACACCAATGGTTTCAAACTTGAATCCAAATGAAACTCCACCTCTTGAGAGTCAAGCAAGTGTTGTAAAGAAAAGGGGGCGGCCGAGCAAAGAAAAAACTACACCAACCGTTTCAAACTTGAATAAAAATCCACTTCTTGAGAGTCAAGCAAGTTAAGGAGATGTTGTAAAGAAAAGAGGTCATCCGAGGAAGGTAGTAAAACCGGTATTAGAAGAGTATTGCGTACAACTCCCTCAAATTATTCAAGAGTTCGTTATTGGTACCGATGACGTCCCAAAGGATGGAAATTATGGGTTTCACGTTGCATCCAAACAATTGGGACACCTAGGTGGAGCGTTTTAGGAGAATCTCACCCAATGTCAATACATAAGAAAGAAGATGGCAGCCCGACTAGAAATGGACAAGGAGTTTCATATCTCAATGATGCTAGAAGGTTCCATGGAGGACAAAGAAACGAATTTTAAAGAATTTCTTACTAGTGTTAAAGGTCCGGAGGGAAATGCACCGATCAAATGGGAGCATTGGTTGAGAATGCCGGAGTGTGGCCATCTATTCGCGGATACGTGGTCATGCGTGGTACATTTTTTTAGTATAGGACTAAGTGTAGCATTTGCACTAAAGCATGCGGTTTGTGTAGAGCAGCTCAAGCATAGAAGGATTGTTATGGCTGAAACTTTTTGGGAAAAGTTCATAGTCAACAAGAGCAGGGAATTGATGAAACTTTATGAGGACAACATACACCTTTGGAATGCGTTAGATGAGTCTAGAGATTTAAATGAACTCCCTCCGATAGATTTGAGTGATGAGTGATTATGATTAGGGAATAAGGAATCTTTTTGGAGTACTTTTGTAATCGCATTTGTGTTTTGTGTAATGTACTTTGGAATACTACAAATGAATGAATTGGATATGTATTTTTTGGTGTATACTCATTTGGTCGGCATTGTATTCGTTACACGACCTTGCCGACTTCACCAGGGTCGTCATGTTCTAAATTCGTCAGACTGCCGGAAGCACTGCATGACAACACAGAAAACAAACCCTGAGACCGTCGGCATGGTCTTGGTTTCGTTATCTTGCCGGCTTTTTTGTGGTTGGAATGGTTTATGAGGATAACAATGCTGATCAAAACATGTAAAAAAAAAGTCGTTCCTGGATATTCTCATACTTCATAGTCGGCATGTTGTATTAGGAGAACGCTGCCGACTAAATATTAGTCGGCATGCTTTATGAGGATAACCTTGCCGATCATAATAGAAAAAAACTTGTTCATGGTTGTTCTCATATATTATAGTCAGCATGTTTTATTATGAAAACCCAGCTGACATAACAATCACCGGCATGATTTTTAAAATGTTAAGTGCCGCCTTTTAAGGAGCCGACACTCTTTTAATTTAGTACAATGCCGACTGCACATCGAATACAAACCTTAAAAACTTAATTAGAGCATACAGACCTTAAATAAAGCATACAAACGTTAAAAACTTAACCCTAACACATTTGGGACATAGATAGTATCTTTTTCCGGTATACAATTTCTTAGGAGAGGTAATTAGCTTCATCTTACCATCGCAATATGGATATGTGCATGATAGAAGGTTGATTTTAGAAAATTCATCTTTATACGGAGCTAGGCGCTCATCTATCCAATAGAAAAAGCCACAACAAGTGCATTTTGAAGTATACGGCTGATATACATTTCCTACTGCAGCTTTCATGAGAAATAAGAATCCCTTTTATAATCTTCAATAGTGTATTTGCTTCATTCAAAGGGACAATCGTTTGCCAAATGACCACTTAGTGTACAAAGACCACAAATATTTGGTTGTACTGCACTTGAAACTTCCATTCTTTATGCAAGGTTGAATATGAAATTGAGAATGCTTTTATAATAACAACACACCTAATATCTTGATTTTGAAATTTAAAGCCGTTGAGCATTCAATGACTTGTACTTTGTACTTAAAAAGTAATAATTTTATACTACTAGCATTTAGGTCGGCATTGTTGAGATTTAAAACTATGCCGATTACCTATCCCCGACAGCACTGTAGCATATAACATGGTATGGTCGGCAAGGTCGAGCTTAAAAACCATGCCTACTTACTGCAATTCTAATATTGTCTAAAACTGAACAAAAACGAATAAGTTCTAAAGCAACTGAAACTGAAAATTAACATAAGTTTAACAAGTCTAAAACCACAATCTAAGAGTTCAAAACATAATGTAAGAGTTCAAACCACAAACTAAGTTTCTAAAGCAACTAAAACATAACAAAGTTTAAAAATTTCATGGATCCTTCTCATTGTTGTTATCTTCCTCCCCATCACTAGCTTTTTCATCATCACTAGCTTTTTCACCAGCATCAGCTTTTGCTTTTCCCTTATCTGGACCTATGTAGTCACCGGCCTCATTGTAATAGGGGTTCACTCCAGAAAAGTCACATGCCCTGAAAAAAGTCCTTGGATCAACATCCTCTTCTTCCTCCTCTGATGATGTGCATTCTTCATAGTTGAGGGGATTGCTAGGACTACTCATAAACCTTAGGAAATATTCAGGATCTTCCTTACCTATCAGAAGTAACTTTCTTACAGGGCAATCCTTTTCAGTTTCATCTCTAAATTGGGATAAATTGCGTCAATAAATTGGAATAACTCTTCTGCATTGTTAACAAGACAAGGTAGATCTTCTTTTTTTTTCCTATGGGAACCTAAACAATACACAAATAAGAGATATGAAAATTCTAAACATTGAGTGATGGTTCTGGTAATAAAGCCGGCATGGTATAGAATCTTAACACTGCCGACCAAACAATGGTCGGAGTGGTTCTAATTATATACCCCGCCGACTAATACAAAGTCGGTATGGTCTTATTCAATAAAGATGCTGACAATTAAGTTTCTGTGACCCAAAATCGGCATGGTACAAGGCTAAGACAATGCCAGTTAGATGTAAGTCGGCAGGGTTTGTTAATGTACCCTGTCGTCCCTGGTTATTGTCTAACAGCTCCATGGATGCTATGAAAAGTCGGAAGGTTATTCATCATGATACCATGCCGGGTCTTACAAAACAACAACCGTCGGCATGGTTTGAAATTATCGACCGTGCCAACCAAAAACCCTGAAAATCAAAATTTTCGGTTTCTAACCTAACATAACAATCATAAAACACATCAGGATAATGGGTTGAGTTTAGAAATCACTTACAATCTTCTTTTCACAGGCGAAGGTTTTTTTTTCAACATTCTCAGGGATTGGATTTTCGGGTTTGCTACTTCCAACGTTTTCCTTACTTTTCCTTCTGATTTGGATCTTCTCATGTTACCTGTTGAATCTCTCTTGCTACTGGATCGTTTAGAATCCACCATTTTTTCTAGAAAATCAAAATTGAAAATTTTGGTTGATGGAATAAGATGAAGGAAGGAGAAGAGGAGAGGGATTAGCGAAGATAGATTAGAAGAAGATTAAAAGTATTTTAGTTTTTAAGTTTAGGGTTTAATTTTAGGTTAATTAGTGCAAGGGTACTAAAGTAAATTCACTTATTTTTTACCTCTCCTTAGTAAGGGAACATGTCCATTTAAATTCGGGTATACCCCAATTAATCTGGGTATACCCCAATCTCGCCAGGAAAAATAATAATGAAAATAAAAAATAAAAAGTGGAAATTGAATTATTGTCCCTCTTTTTGATGGGCCTACACAAATATCCATAAACTTCTTTACAAATATCCCTGATGGCATAATTGAAATTATCAATAGATATATATTTTTGCAATATCCCTTATTTAACCTTTCCCTTCTTCGTTTCATTAGCACTCAGATAAAAATCAATTGATTCCAGGACGACCAACTCCATCGCTGCAATCACCACCACATTCTCTGTCGCCGCAACGACAAACCAACACCACCACAACCATCGTCTCCATCTATATCTCCATCGCCACCATTGAGATTTGAGATTAGCTCAATCCAAAATTTTAATTAATCGATTTCAAATTTAAAATTTGTGAAAACTAATTTTATGATTTCAAAAAATTTAAACTTTATGATGAAATTCATAGGATTAGTAATGGTGGAGGTTGGTGTTTTTGGTGCTGGACTGGTGGTGGTAGCTGGATCTGGGTCACATTTGGTTAATTAAATGTGATGGAAATCGGTGATAATATTGAGTGTGTATCATCAATTGAAGAAGGAGAAGATCATCTTTGTATCAATTCTAGGTACCCACTTATTCATCAGGTATGCTTCCTTTGAGGTTTCTTTTAGTGATGGATTGTTGTATTTGTTAAATTTGATTATAAGATTTGATTTTTTTTTTATATATACTTACGGTTGAATTTAGGTATAAATGGTTATGGGTTTGATTTTTTTTCTCAATTTGAAGGGCTCTCCATAGCTACAGTTTCAAGGATTCATTGAGTCATTTCATATTCATCGGTGTAATTTCATATTTTGTGGTTTTTGAAAATTTTGGTTTATGGGTGTGGTAGTGGTGTGATGTTTGGTTTGTAATAGGGGCGTTGGACTAGTGGTAGTGTGGGGATTGGTGGTTGGCTTATTGTGTTGGTGTTGGACTGATATCAGTGGTGGTTGGGGTTGTTTTGTTGTTGGTATTAGTGATGGAGCTAGTTTTTGGAGTTAGTGGTTGTGTATTTTTTGGTGTTGAACTAGTGGAGGTGCTGTTGGTGATCTAATTTCAGTTGTACAATATGGAGACTTTCAAATGGTGTTTCGATATTCTTTTCTCACGTTTAGTAAGCAAGCCATCTAGCTAGTTTCAAACATATTTCTTTTGAATGTCAGAATAAAATGTCTTTAGAACAATGAAACTTCTTTTCCTTTAGTTTCATGGGCGACATGTTGAATCATTGTTGTGATGTAAATTTTTTGCACATCATTCTATATACTTTTGTACGTATTAGTTAAGAATTTCAGAGTGTAACTAAATGTCTGCACTGGTTTCTATAGGGGGGATCATTCTTGGACTACGATAAGTCATTGAAGGGAATTGTTTTTACAACTGATCGGTCATATCATCCATGTGAGAAAGTAAGTATCAACTCCTCCTTTTACTGTTGTCTGTTAGATAATCTTTTTGGTGTTTTTAGCAATTTCATCTCTTTAGAAATGATATATTTGTGAGATTGGTATGATGCCCAGTTGTTAGTCATAGTTATACAAAATTGTTCACATATATCTCTGGACTTCGGTTTTTATAAGATCAACTACGGTTGTTGATCCCATTTATTGGATCAACATTTGTTGTTGACTTTTTTTTTTTTTTGGATCAACTACGTTTGTTGATCCATTTATTGGATCAATTCCTGTTCTTGACCCAATTTTGTATGGGATCAACTTCTGTTGTTGATCCTTTCAACTCCTATTGTTGATATTATTTTCTTTGGATAAGTATAATCATGCTTGTAGTTTAAATCATCCTTGTAGTTTAAATCATGTAATTTTCTTCCAATGTTGAACTTGTGGTGCAATGGTAGCATAACTGATTCCATGTCAGATGATGCGTGTTCGACTCACGCCAAGTTCACTCCATTTATATGGATCAACTTTCATTGTTGATCCAATTTAGGGGATCAACAACCACTGTTTATACCCTAAATTGGATCAACTCTACTGTTGATCCTTTTTTTTTGGATCAACTACCGTTGTTGATCCCCTAAATTGGATCAACTTCAATTGTTGGTTCTATTTTTATTTGGATCAACTACTGTTGTTGATCCAAAAATATCTAAACCGGTGGTGACGGTGGCGGCGACGGTAGCTGTGGAGGCGTCGGACTAGTGGTGGTGAAGGACTGTTGGTGGTGTAATGGTGGTGGTAAAGGAGTGGTGGTGGAATATTAGTGGTGGTGACGGTTGGTAGGTGGTGGTTAAATGGTAGTTGAATGTTGGTGGTTGTGGTACTAGTGGTGGTGGTGAAGTGGTAGAGGAAAAATTTGTTCCATTTTTGAAATAAAGAAAAATATTATATCGGTGAGGCTATTAATGTAATCTAATTTTAAATGGATAAGGTTATTAAAAAGTAGAGACATATTTATCCTAGCTTGATTGGGGTATACCCAGATTAATTAGGGTATACCAAATGAGACATAATATGGTCATTTTGAAGTAAAAGAGGTCACCCCTTAACCAAATATTTTCAAAATGGCAAAAATGCCCTTGTTTAATTAACACTAAAAAACTGATTAGGTTAATTAATTGAGTTTAGATTAAAATTTAGAAAATGAAAATTCAGTATGTTAAACCTTTAATCTGTCTTATGAGTTCGATTAAGATCAAAAAAATTGGTTTTCAAAAATGTGATAGGTCGGCAAGGTCGACGTTTGAATAAGGTGCCGGCATGGTATACATTTGAATAAGATGCCGACCGGGTTTAGCCGGCATGGTCCTTGGATGAAGAAAACGCTGACCATTTTTTGGCTGGCAAGGTATTTAAATGAAGAACATGCCGACTTTATTTTTTTGACACACAAGAGATAGCTATTGAAAAATATTAGTCGGCAAGGTCTACAAAAAAAAATCCGTCGGCTGCTGAAAAAAATATTAGCCGGCAAGGTATTTAAAAAATACCCTTCCGGCTGTTTTTTTGCCGGCAAGGTATTTAAAAAATATCATGCCGGCTGTATTTGGCCGGCAAGGTATTCAAAAATACTACTGTTGTTGAAATTTTTTGAAATTTACGCTACGCATGGTTGTTATGAAAAGTCGACAAGATATGCATGTTACGACCTTGCCGACCTAAAACACAGAAATCATAATTTTCGATTTCTAACCTAATATAACAATCGAATCACACAACACAATGATGGGTTTGAGTTTAAACATCATTTATAGTCTTCTTTTCGCTGGTAGAGTCAACAATTTTTTTGGAAAATCAAAGTTGAAGATTTTTATGTGGCTTTGGTTGATGGGAGATGAAGACGAAGAAGAAGAAGAAGAAGAGAAGGTTAAGAGTTGTTTAGTTTTTTAATTTTAGGGTTAATGAAATTAAGAAATGGGTTTATTTTTAAGATTTAATTAGTTAAAGGGTATTAAAGTAAAATCACTCTTTTTAATAATGACATACTATGTCCCCTTAAAATTGGGTATACCCCAATCAAGCCAAGATATTTATTGTTGTATAAGGATATATTTATTGGGTGTCAAAAAGTAGGAACATATAAATAATGTACCCAAATAAAAACAACAGTTTTGCCTTTTAAGTTTACCTGCAAAACATATGAATTGAAGCCTCGTTAGCATGTTTCGGCAGAAGTTGCTTTATTTCTGTGTCACATCAAAGTCTGGATCACTGCATTCCAACCATTGGCAGGTTGTCCATCATCCAGGCTTTGTCGAACTAACATTTCCATTTCCGCAGCAAGTTTCTTAACTGGCTTTGGCATCTCATTACAAAATAATTGCTTTGGCCTGATTTTTTGTTTGCACCTCCACCAAGGCACACTGTAGACTGTTCTTGGATAAACAGAACTCTTTCCGAACTGCCCTAGGCCAATTTCTAGAACAGCATCTGCGACCTGTGGTAGAAGGTTATCAATGTATGCACATTTACCTAATCCTCGAAGGCAGCAAACTCTTCAGCTGGACTTACCATGCAGTCTTTTTGTTAATGCAAAGAGCTTTGATTTCTCCAATTCAACATAAAACTGAACATTATAGTACTATAGATAATAACGGCCCAAAAAGATAGTTTCGAGCATAAATTTAATAACCATTAAAGTCGTCTATTAGATTCTCTCAATAAATACATTAAAATCTCAAAGCTACATGCGTAGCCATTCCTTTTTTTTCTCTCTGATACAAAGAAGGAATATTGAATCAATGAAGCTTTATGAATAATACCAATGAACTTTGATTCATGAGCAGGAGAAAGAAGAGAAATAGGAACTCTTATCAAAATTTGAGCCACCTCTTTTCTTTTTCTTTGCTGACAACTGCATTGGATGCTGAAGCCTGAGCCGCCTCTGCATCAGCCAATGCCTTGCGGGTCTCACTCAATTTCCTTGAGAAAGCTTCAAAAACAGCTTTCTCTTTACGGTTTCGATTCACCATTTCTTCCAATTTGTCAACCTGGGTTCTCAGTTCTTTTATATCATCATCATAAGCAACTAGGGATCTCCTGTCTTGCTTCTTCTCTTCCCTCAAGCTTTTGCACTGTTGGATCTTTCCTTGTGAGGCTAGCTGACCATTGATGAAACTGAAGACATCTGGTGGTGTTAACTCATCTGCAGTTTTTGCTGCACGTGCTGCAGCTGCAAATTTCTTATCACGCTTTCTCTTTCCACCTCTACTACGCTTCTTCACATGATTTTCATTACTATTTTTATTATTACCTTCTCCATTTTCACGAGATTCAAATGCATGATCAAGTGATTGCTTTGGTTTAAGGACTTTTACTGAGACAGGGTCAAGAATACCTTGGCCAGATGCACCTAATCCCATCCCTTCACGGTAACCCATGCTGGCCATCATCTTGGAAGCTATCCCTCGTGTGTGATGCTCCCAGTTAGCAAATACCGCAGTATCCGTCTGAATTCCACGTTGTAACAGGGTAGCTTCCATAAATCCTATACCTTGAGGGAATTCTTCTTCTTCTTCTTCGTTGCCACTTGAATCGTATTCCTCAGAACTCCACTGATTTTGTTCGTCCTCGTCGCTCATTTGAGCATATTTGGATAATGAAATGTCTTGAATCCCAAGATTCGCAGAACTTCCATCATTAAGAAAAACAACACGACCTATTCCAAGATCTTCATCCCACGATTCAAGCTCTGCCCTCCTCCAGATGCCAGAATTGATTTCTGAGATGGCCCATATGCTGGAACCTGCTGATGAGTTCTGCCATTTTGTTGGAACATAATGCTTCAGCGAAGATATAGGAACATCAAATCCATGAGACATGCGGCAGTTACTACCAAATCGACATCGCTGTTTTAGAAAGAACCTGCAGACCAACATGTTGTCAGATGTGGGTGTAAGGAATGTGACCTTTGCAGAACTAGACCCATCCATATCAACTATGCGCCCGTTATACCAACGCCCGTCAGTGTGTCGGAATCTACATGTTGATCCAACTAAGTAAATGTTTGCTTCCAATGGTTGCACCTCAGTGCTGCTCATGCAATTAAGAGGTTCCACCTGGGAATCCTTGCAACTGGATTGTGAAAGCATTACATCGGCTTCTTGCAACAATCGTGAGCGTTTTAAATGAAAAATTCCTTCCTCCGCATCCTTAATCGCCAGGACAAGCTCTTCGTGAACCGAAAGAAGCTCCGTATTTGTTGAATCTAAAACTAGGGCTTCATTTATAGCTGTAAGAGATCCTTTTTGTTCGTCTAACTGCAACTCCAGCTGTTTCTCGAGAGACATTTCTTCGTCGTCCGCCATCAGAAAGGATTCTGCAAAGAAGAAAAGATCAAAAGTTGTAGTAGAAAAGGTTTTCTAACAGCTATGATGTAAGAAGCAATTAGACCACTAAAAAATTCCCTTGAGCAACTTAATTGATAACCCAAGCTTCATATAACATCTCCATTGTCATATATATCAAACACCATAAGGTGTAACTATACATATATGCCTCCGATACACAAAGGATCCTTGTACATTAGTCCACGAGTGAGTTGGGGGGAGTTTAATGTATTTTAGATCTTGGGGATTTTGAGGGAGTGTTAGAGAGTACATGGAATTTGAGAGAGTTTGGTGTTTTGAGTGTAGGGAGTTTGGGAGACTCTCCCAAAATCTCTACTCTTTTGAGAGATTTGGAGTGAGGCAAAAATACACTGTAAACTCCCCAAAAAAACCCAACTCCCTAGCATTCTAGTTTTAACGACTAATAGGGAGTTTAAGAGTTTCTTTCAAACTCCCCCACGACTAACAGGGTTTTCTAGGGAGTTTGGGAGACTCTTCTAAACTCTCCCATGACTAATGGGGATTTTGAGAGACTCAACTAACGGGAAAACACCCAACTCCCCCAATTCCCTTGAGGACTAACACCCTGTAAGAATGAATCTAACTTTATTATGAAATGAAATTTCTGATCACTTTTAGTTTAAGTAATCCATTTGCAGTTGGAAGGCATTGTTTATATACTGCTTAGAAAGCGAAGACATGATCTTTCAGACATACGTTTATCTTAGTTCAAATAACATGAGCTGCAGTAACATTCCAAATCACATTGGTTTGAAGTACAAACTAAATCCAACTTAGTAATGAATAACATATGAAGGATACTTTTTAACACAAAATCAATGCGATGGAACACCATAACAATTACGAAAACTAAAATGCAAACCCTAATTTCAGATTCTCTAATCCCTTTTAAGATTATAGAAAACATAGCAAGAAAACCTAACAACACCAAACGAAACAATTCAGTAGATAATACATACCTTACCTTACCTTGGATAAACAATATCCAAAAATTCCTAATCTCGATTCGAGCTGGAATGAGTAGAGCTTCAAAACCCCTGGAGAGAGAAGAAATTTTGTTCCGCAAAAGTAACGGACGGGCGAATTATAACACTGTAAAACCTTAAACTTTGATGAATCTTGCCTTCTGCTATTGAAAAATCAAAAGCTCAAAACTAATACACAGATTTCCTTTTCCTATTTTTCAATTACTCTAATCGTTCTTAAACTTAATGAACAAATATTATACCCAATCTTAAAACTATTGTTGTTATTCATTGCCCAATTTCTCCTCAAGGTTACTAGTTTTAATTTTCTACTGTGAAGGTAAAGATGATTAAATGACGCGGATAAAAGATGAAGAAGAATTGCAGTCGCTAGCTCTTTAATTTTTCTTAGTATTTATCAAGGATTCAATATAGAACTTGGTTTTTGAAAAAAATTGATATGAATGGTAATAGGTTTGAAAATAGTGAAGCATCATGTTATCAATTTGTTTTTGGTGGTTAAGGCTAAGGTAAAATTGGATCCCAACCTGCTGATTTTTCAAAATTGTTTTTTGATTAGATATTAACGAGGTTTTGATTCCATCATAGATGTGAACAGAGGAGAGATGCACGGGGTTAAAAGAAATGTGTAAATCCTGGCCGTCCAGTTCTATGTAGGGTCTACAGAAAAGAGATAATAAAAAAAGATAATTAATAGGGGGAAAGTCATTTTTTCTAGAAGGAAAGCTTACTTCAATATAAGTTATTTGACTTTTAGTCAATATTAGGTGGATTTAAAATAAGTTTTTCTACTATAAAAAAAAAATATTTTAGAGTTTAGTTTTAAAATGATAAACCCATACATCAATGGGAAAGAAATTTACAGTTTCCCTTTCTTTCACGAATAGAGAGAAAATTGAAAACTACGTATAAGCTTTGCAATGTGTAAAGCGTTTGTATCGGGAAAATGAGGTTCCATCAATGGTTATGACCGATGCAGATAGTGGCTTAATTACTGCAGTAGAGTATGTATTTACAATGGCTTCACATCTCTTGTGTACATGGCACATCAGGAATAACGTAACATTTTAGAATTGATAGGGGTAACAGTAATGAGGAAAATGGTGAAATGAAAGATACTATAGAAACAAATGAAGCCGAAAAAAACGATGATAAGAAGAAAATCAAAGAAGCCGAGAAGGAGAAAAACATAAAGTTGTTTGATAAGTTTATGAATGACGGGAAGTCCCTTCGTTGGTCACTGACTGTTGATGAGAACGGACAGATAAGATTTCATTGAATTATGCTATATGGTCTCCTCCTGTATACAACATTTCATTGAATTATGTGATCACGACTTGGTTGGATAAGTTAAAACAGTAATCTGTTTGAGCATGTACAGATAAGATTAAACACTATAACAGAGGCTCTGAATACCAAAGGACTATAACAGAGGCCGTGAATACTGTATCTTTGGGAAGACTTTGTGTTGTCAGTAGTTGTCAAGTGGTTAAGGTTAGGATGAGAACAAAACTATATTGCAGACTGGATATCTCACGTCCATAAGCTTGATAGTTTGAGTTTAATCTGTAGAACAAAATGTGCAAAATGTGTAGTCGAACCATTAAAACAATCACTTAAAAAAATCTCATGCCATCCATGTGTTTCAAGGATGATATGGGTATCTATTATTTATTATCAAATCCACCCAATATTGACCAGAAGTCATATATCCTAGACCAAGTCATCTTTCCCTCTAATAAAAGTGGCTTTCCCCTTATTAATTATCATAAAAAAAATATGCTTAAACACTATGGGTACTAAATGGAAAAAATGCAATAGTTAGAGTTTATAGACATCTAAGTTTACACAAAGTGTGCAATTCCAATACAATATGCTGCATAGTCGAGAAAATGGTGGGTGCTTATCGTGTATACGGGTATACAGGTTAATAAAAGCCTTATTAATTTATGACCAAAAATCCGTGAAAAATTATTGGCCATCAGATTGGAAAGCTAAAGGTGAGATTTTGACACGCACTTGGAGGCATAAAGTGAAGAAGGAGCTCAGCTGATCACCAAACTAAAGAAAAAAAGGGAGAATGACGCTAGGGTTGATAAATGTGAACCCGATCGTACACGCAAAGAAGGAAAGAGTTGTTCGAGCTGATCATCAAGACTATGATGATGATGCTGTTGATCCTCTTGAAATTTATGATATCCTACTAGTACTTTATTCGTTATAGTTTTGGTACATTTTTCCCATAATTTACTGTTTGTTGAATTCCTTAATTCAAGGGCCATGTAATGGGTACAAATATCATAGTAGAGTTGGAAGCCTACTCTAGAAAGTAGTACATGGTTAGCCACAAGAAGTTAGCTCTAATTTCTTAATAGAGATCAACACCTTTTATAGTCATCTATCTCCTTGGCCTTATCTAATACCCATCATTTTAGAAGTATTTACAAGCATACTCTTTCTTCCTTTCTAAGTTTGACTTTTAGTCTTTCCTCTTGGACTTATTATCTTGACTTCCCTTAATGGGTCATTAGGACTTCTCTCCTTTGAGCCCAAATTATCTCTTAAACCTTTCTTTAAGCCCTATTATTATCACTTTTGGGTCATTTATCCCTTGACATTTTCCAAGTATCTACAATAAGTCCCCTGGTTGTTTGGGCAAGGCGTTATCCTTCTCAACAGTCTATCATTTGATTTCTCGGCTCTTCTATCGTTTCATACTTCTTCTGGCGCCTTCACCTTAAGACTTGCATATCCGTAAGTCCTCTTGTTTTCAAGATCGGATGGTTTCGACTTGCCAATTGGTAATTTCTGGCTTGTGCGCTTGCTTTTTTTTTATACTAAATAAAAAAAATTATTAATGGGAGGCATTTTGATCTCCTAAAAGGAGGTTACAGATAACTGAATCAAAATTGCTAGTCTGCACAGTTGAGACTTGAGTTTCTCTTGCTGATTTCGCTAAAGCGTCAGCAACTTGGTTATCATCCCTACTAACATAATCAAAATTACAAGAACTAAAACTAGAACATAAATGCTTAATTTCTTTTAACATGTTTCTATTTTCCCATTGGATAACTAGAGAGCTGCCATTGATGGATTGGATAACAAGCTTTGCATCTGCTTTTATCTCTATCTTTGAGAAATTCAAGCTTATTGCCCATTGTAATGCCTCACGGACATCCATGCACTCTACAGCTTCCGGGTTCAAAGCTCCACTTCCATAGGTTCTTTTAGTCCCAATGCACCTTCATGTTGAGTCACGCAATACAACACCAATTCCATACTGGTGTTGTATCAGCATCATAAGAACCATCAACGTTAAATTTAACAATGTTACCTAATGGAGGTTTCCATCTAGAAGGACCAGGACATAAAGAAACATAACTATCATGCTTATGCAAATGCGATGCAAGATGGTAATGGATTTTGTGAATAGTTGTTAAAGGGTTAATAGAGACTCCCTGAAAAACATTATCACAGCGATCCTTCCAAATAGACCAAGCACCAATCATAAGAGAATAGAGCCATCTCTCGTCAGTGTTTTGATTTGAAATAGAGAACCAACTAGTGACCCATTCAGAAACAGTGTTGCAGTTGTTTTTGACAGCATCAATGTTGATGTTTATCCCCCTCCAGACTGATCTGGCATGCCTACAATCAAACAAAATATGCTCAATTGTTTCTTCTTCTCTTTCACATATGTCACAGCTAGTCTCAACACTGCTGTCAAATAAAGCTCTTCTACATTTGGTGTTGTGAATATTTCGTATGCATTTCCATGTGAAGAGTTTTATTCTTTGTGCAGCTTTACAATTCCAGAGTTTTTTCCACACTTGTCGATTAATTGTTCTTCCATCAATTAGAACTTCTCTGACATTGTAAGTTAACATCTTATATGTGCTTTTCACAGAGAAACAACCATCTTTTGCTGGCATCCATATCATACAATCTTCTTTGCTAGTATCAATGTACATAGATTGTATCTTCAGTTCAGTATCAGCATCAAAGAGAGAAGTGATAAGTTGAGATTTCCATTGAGCAGTATCTGGTACCATTAGCTCTTCCACAAACTCATCAAATCTGAAAAAATCATTTTGGGGTATAGGTGGGTGAGATATACCAGTGATCCATCTATCTGTCCAAATTCTAGTCTTATTTCCATTGTTGACTTCCATGAAGTAATTCTGCTTAACAATCTCCAAACCTTTTGATATCCCATTCCAAGTATAAGAAAAAAATTTAATTGTAGTACTTTGATGAAGTAAATCTCCATTTTTGAAATACTTACTTGAAAGAGTTTGAGCCATCAGAGTATTAGGCTCATTACAGATTCTCCAAGCTAATTTGGTAAGAAGAGCAAGGTTGAGTTTCTCCAGATCTCTAAAAGCTAAACCTCCCATTTCTGTTGGTCTACACAAATTCATCCAAGCAGTTGGATTATGGCCTCTGTTGTTATGATGCCCCCAGAAGAAATTTCTCTCAATACTTGTGAGTTGATTAAGAAGAGTTGCTGGCAGTTTGAAAGTACCCATCTGGTAGATGGGAACAACATTAAGTACATGCTTTATCATTGTGCCTCTGCCTTCCTATGAAAGAGAAGAAGAAGACCAAGCATTGAATCTACATTCAAAATTTTCTTTTATACTTTTAAAGGCTTCCTGTTTTGAATGACCAATAATGAGAGGTGAGCCCAAATACTTTTCTTTAGAGTTCATGCTTCTGACTTCAAGAATTTGTTTGATAGAATCTGCAATTTCTGGTTTGGTTTTCTTACTGAAATAGACAGCACTTTTGTCAAAATTAATTATCTGATCTGACTGGGAACTGAATATCTGAAGCATCTCCAATAAGTTATTGACTGAAGTAACATTTGCTTGAGTAAAGATCAAGCAATCATCTGCAAAAAGTAGATGATTAATGGATGGAGATAAAGCATCCACTTTAATACTTTTGATTTTGTTGTCTTGCTGAGAAGTAGTGAGTTTCCTAGAAAGAAACTCCATAGCTAGGATGAAAAGGTATAGAGACAAAGGGTCTCCTTGCCTTATACCTCTTGTTGGGGTGAAAGATTCATAGGGAGAACCATTGAGCATGACAGAGAGTTGTGTTGTACTGATGCATTGTTGTATGAGACTACAGAAATCATCACTAAAACCAAAAGCAGTTAGAACTTTAAGCAAGAAAGGCCATTCCAACCTGTCAAAAGCTTTTGACATATCAAGCTTAAGAGCTATCCATCCATTTTCACCTCTCTTCTTCTTCATTAAGTGTATAATTTCTTGAGAAATGACAGTATTATCACTGATGAGCCTACCAGATACATATGCAGCTTGATAAGGGGAGATGAGATTTTCCATTATTGGCTTCAATATGTTGACTAAAACCTTTGACACAATCTTGTAAGAAGTATTACATAGGCCAATTGGCATATAATCAGCATCACTATTACACTTCTTCTTCTTAGGAATTAAAGAGATGTAAGTCTTGTTGATCTGTTTAAGTAAGTGTTTAGTAGCAAAGAATCTTTTGACCATATTACAGACATCATCTCCTACTGTTGTCCATTGAATTTTATAGAAGCCAGCTTGGAAACCTTCTGTTCTAGGAGAACTCCAATTTTCCATGCTCTTGAGAGTGGCAAATATTTCTTCATCACTTGGAATACTGGTGAGAACTTCATTTTGTTCTACTGTGATTATTGAAGGAAGAATATTATAAAATTTATCCTCTATCACAGGGTTACTTGTTGTTCTTATACTCTTTAAGTGTTGGGTCAGATGTTGGGCAATATCATCTCTAGACTGCAACCAGTTGTTACTATAATCTTGAATTGCATCAATATTGTTCCTTGTTCTTCTCTTGTTCATCCTAGTATGAAAGAATTTGTTGTTGGTGTCCATGTATTTAATGAAATGATCTCTAGCTTTCTGCTGATGAAAATCTGACTTGATTTTGTGCCATTTATTGAGATCATTACTCACATTAATGATATCACCTTCTGTACTTGGAGTAGGAGGAAGTTCTTGAAGATGATTGAGTTCCAACTGAAGATGGTCTACTTTTTGGTTTATGTTACCAAAATGTTCTCTGTTCCATAAAGAAAGATCTCTTCTTGTGCTAGATAATTTAGTAACCAATTGAAAGCCATGAGAACCAGAAACACTATATTTCCAAGCATTAGAAATAATAGTAGCACAATTCTCATCATTAAGCCAAGTTAGGAAAACTTGAAAGATTTCCCACAGTTAGGAGTGGTGGTATCAGTGTCTAACATGATGGGACAATGATCACTACCTAGTTGAGGTTGATGAAGAAGTCTAGAGTAAGGGAAATTTAGGTTCCAGTTAGCATTGCCAAGGGCCATGTCAATTCTAGACTTAATAGAACCAGTACCAATGTTGTTGTTACTCCAAGTGAAGTTTTTTCCAACAAACCCTAAATCTTCTAATCCACTGCTAGAAACTATATTGTTGACCCAACCATGAGTAGACCTAGAAGATCCTGAATCAGAGTCAGTTAAATGAAAGTTAAGATCTCCTAGGACAACCCAAGGATTGAAATTATTCTCACTTATCTGTTTTATATAGCTCTATTGGTCCTTTGTCTTGTTATAATTGGAGAAGCCATACATACAAGTTAAAATAAATTCAGGATTACTAGGATCAGATTGCACTATGACATTAAACATATTCAAATGAGTGTCAACTAGATCACACATAAAACCATCTTTCCAAAGTAAAGCAAGACCACCTGATAGTCCTATAGGTTCAATGTAAGACCAGTTGGGATATTAATATTGCTTTTAGAGAGGTTGACATTTGGTTTTACTAATCTTAGTTTCACATAGAAAAACAATATCTGGATTTTGAGCTCTAATAATGTCACTTAGGTGATTTCTAGTGGAAACAGTTTTAAAACCTTGAACTTTCCAAGAGAGAATTTTCATGTTGTCAAAAATGGTGAGTAACAGAAAAATATGGATAACAGTACTATTGGTAAGATTGACAACTTTATAATGGTTCTGAGTTGAGAATAAGAGTAGGATAATGATCATGCAAAAACACCCTAAAAAAGTGAACTCAAAACTTAATAAAAGATTTAAAATGTAAATAAAATACAGTTTAATTACCTGAATCTCTTTTTATGTGTTCACATTTTGATTATCTCTGGAGATGATCCTATGAGCTGTTGTGGAATCTGTGCTGTTGGATACAATGGAACTGTTGGATGTAGAAACTGTGTCAGCAATATTGGTTTCATGATTTTCTCCTCCTCTTTGTCTCTTACCAAGTCTATTTTATCCTTCCTTTGTTCTTTTAGCAGTCTTGTTAAGAAGGAAATCAAGATTGTCAGCCACTCCAGTTTTAGGAGGAACAAAAACTGCAGTCTTCACAGTAGCTTTTCCATTTTTCTTTGAATCTGGTGATTTGCTTGATGAAGTGATGGCTATATTATTCCTGACTTGGTTCACATTCCTAAAGAAATAGGGCTTTTCATGAGCTTTGTCAAGGAAAATTTTTGCATCCTTACATGCTCCTCTGCAGTGTTTGATAACATAGCATTCCTTGCAAATTCCACTTGGTTGTCTTTCATAAAAAAATTTAATCCATCTAGAAAGGCATGCATTAGTTATAGCCTTGACTCCCCTTCTCAAAGGTGTTGTGAGATCAATGTTAACACAAACCTTGACTGGATCATTACCATTTGGAATGGCATCTTTGGGTTCAATGGAAGTAACTTGACCCATTGTTTCTCCTATATTAGTAACTGCTGGAACATTCATATGCTCTAGCATCAATGCTTCAAGAACAATCCAGAATTGTTGAAATCCCCAGTGTTTTTATGTGTAGACCATTCTAGGAATATAGTCATGAACAACAAGAAGATTCTTGTTAATACTCCAGGGTTTCTCTTCAATAACTTTGTTGAGCAGATTCCAATCATTAAATTTGAAAATCATAATGTTTGGATCGGTTTCTATGATTCTCACATCTTAAGGTGACATAAATGGCCATGTAAAGCCAATATGCTTAGCAACTGTATCATCTTTCATTCTTCTTTCACATATTATCTTTCCAATTGCACTATCCTCCCACTTTATTTCTTCATCCCCTTCAGCACTTGCATCTTGAGAGCAGTCTGCTATTTCAGAAGTGTCTCCTAAATCTAAAACAGATTGTTTGAATTTTTTAACCAGATCTCCTACTTGAGTTGAGTTTTCATTTTCCATGGTGACTGTGAAAATAAAATTGGTATTGAAACTCAGAGATTGATTTAGGGTTGGAATGAGTTTGGGTAAAATACTAGGAATTTTTTGGTGGTTAATGATCCGAATGTTTAGCCTATTCTCATTTATGAATAATATGATTTTGTTTTCTCTAGTAAGGTATATAAGTATGATAACTGGCTATTGACCCGAGGAAAATCAGGCATCTAAAGATATGGAAAGTTTTCTTGAATTTGAAATTCAATTTTTTTGAATTGAGTAAGATGCGGGATTTACTGATGCAATGACTCAGAGAGTTGTTGTAGCAGCGATTCAAAATCATCCTTGTTCCATTGATTTCCACACAGATTCCATTAATCAAACGATAAGCAGCTTGCTCGGCAAACACCATGATCATAACACAAAAGAAGGCAAACGCCATTGGAGATAACTCAATCTGCAAACACATATTAGAGAAATCAGAGAAAATTAGTTACATATTTTAGACCAAAGAAAAACAACTTTTTAAAACAAATTTGAATGCAAAGAGATGAAAAAATTGAAAACCGATGATATTAACACATGATTTGATTTAGAAATGATGAAAAGAGACAGGATTTAAAGTTAAAACATATTAAAAAAAGAAGATTATAGCCTCTAAGAAAAAATTTGGAATAAGAAACAACAAACTGAGTTGACTCAGTGGAGACGCCGATCCTCAGAGAAGAAAGAGAAAAAAAAGAGGAAGGTGCCTTCTTTTTTTAAGCTTGTGTGCTTGCTACAAGTCACATAGTCTTGATTCAGAACCGCTTGGACTTGCTCAAATTTTGCAAGTCCCCTAGTGCGGTGTCTCGTAGACTCGCTCTATTCTCGGTGTCTTTTGGACTTGCACTCTTCCTACAAGTCCCCTAGTGGTGTCTCTTAGACTCGCCTTCTCCTCGGCATCCCTTGGACTTGCTCTCTTCTTGGCGTGATTTGGGCTTGCTCTCTTCCTGCAAGTCCCCTTATGTGGTGTATCTTCGACTCCTTTTTTCCTCGGCATCTCTCTTCTTGGCATCATTTGGGATTTCTCTCTTCCTGCAAGTCCCCTTGTGTGGTATATCTTCGACTCGCCCTCTTCTCGGCATCCCTTGGGTTTGCTCTCTTCTCGGCGTCTCTTGGGCTTGCTTTCTCTCTTCTTGCAAGTCCCCCTGCGTGATATATCTTCGACTCGCCCTCTTCTCGGCGTCTCTTGGACTTGCTCTCTTCCTGCAAGTCCCCTTGTGTGGTGTATCTTTGACTCCCCTTTTTCTCGACGTCTCTCTTCTTGGCGTCATTTGGGATTGCTCTATTCCTACAATTCCCCTTGTGTGGTATATCTTCGACTCTCCCTCTTCTCGGCATCCCTTGGGATTTATCTCTTCTCGGCGTCTCTTGGGCTTGCTTTCTCTCTTCCTGCAAGTCCCCTAGTGCGGCTTCTCTTCGACTTGCTATCTTCTCAGCATCCCTTGGGCTTGATCTCTTCTCAGCGTCTTTTACGTTGTTTAAAGGCTTGAGGGCGCCTTTTGGAGACGAAGGGTTTCTACCCTTTCTCTTTTTCCTTTCTTTTTGTTTAAAGGCTCGAGGGACGCGCTTTGAGAGCCACTTTTAAAGGCTTAAGAGCCGTTTCTTCTTTATTGCTTTCTTTTATCATGGGCACAAGAGATGTTTTTATCAAAGGTTTAAGAGCCGATTCTTCTCATAGCGTAAGAGCCGCTATGAAGGGCTTTAAGAGTCATTTCTTCTTTGTTTTCTTTTTATCATGGGCTTAAGAGCCGATTTTATACAAAGCTTTTGGTTGGTACCCTAGCAACAATTTTTTTTTAACAAAGGCTCGGAGCCGCTTTTAAGGGCTTTTAAGAGCTGCTTCTTCTTTCTTTCTTCCTTCCAAAGGCACAAGAGACCCCTTTGGAGTTGGAGGGTTTCTACCATCTCTTCTTTTTCGCCAAAGGCTTGAGAGCCGCTTGCATCTTCTTTATTTATTTATTTATTTATCATTATTATTATTTATTATTATATATTTTTTATCAATGGAAATGTGTTTAGGGCGCACGCGCCATTGGAGACGCCAGGGCCCTGTCTTGGCGGGAGCAAAAGATGTTCTCCCCCTTTTTCCTTTTGGATTTTTTTTTTTTTTTTTGAGAATTTTCATCAATGGAAATATGATTAGGGCGCTCGCGCCATTGGAGACGCCGGGACCTTGTCTTGGCAGGAGCAAAAGATATTATCCCCCATTTTCCTTATGGAATTTTTCGTTAGTGGAAATGTTATTGGGGCGCCCATGCCACTGGAAGCGCCAGGGACAGATTGATAATAAAAGATGAGGGTTTAGTCCTTCGTAGTCATCTTGTGGGGCGTGGTGATGAGTTTCTTAGGTACTCATGTCCCATAGAATGGGTACTTAGAGAATTTTGAGCACTCCATTTTATCAAAGATGAGGGTTTAGTCACCCCTGGCTTTTAAGAGGCGCTTCTTCTCTCTTTCTTCTTTTCAAAGGCGTTAGAGACACCTTTTGGAGTTGTGTGTGTGTGTGTGGGGGGGTAATACCCGCTCTTATTTTTCGGCAAAGGCTTGAGAGCCACTTCGGAGACGTAGGGTGTCTCAAAGAGTGAGAGCAAGAGAATTTTGGACACTCCCCTTATCGATGATGGGAGGATTTAGACACTCGAGCCTCTTGGCTGGAGGATTTATTTTTAAGTTTCTTCCACCTCTTGTCGAGGGAGACATAAAAGGCATTGCCACATCATGGTGTATCGAATTTTATGTTTCACCCATTATACCGCTAGTTGGTGAGTGCAATCCATATTAAAACATGTTTGATGAGATGCAAATATTCGTTATTGGAGTAACCTGTAGACATGCTTTATCATTTTATTTTCAAATCTTAATTCTGTACGAGAGCAAATGAATACTCGAAATTTGAAAGGCTATGTCACGGCATGATATCTCCAAGCTGACTACTCTACAAGAAAGATATGTGAACATGCTGTAGAAGTAATACATCAGCCTATATAGACAAGCAGGCGGCGTATAATGTTTAGACGACTTATACTAATTTATCGTACGGAGTGTATAGGATCCGTGTGTATGGGATATGCATTTGATGTTATACTTGTCGTATAGTTTAGAAGTAACGGGAGGATATGCTTAAAATAAGACTGGGGTAAGTGAGTAAATTATTACCGCCATGCTGCTTTAGATTCAAAGCATATATATGTCTCTCCATCAGCGGCTGCAGATATTGTTTCACGCCATGGTGAGCTCAAATATCTGGAATTGACCACGTTGGCATGCTTTTGAATGGCATCTTGTCGATGGGCGCTGTCTTTCTTTTCTCGAAGTCGAGCTGGTGGTGTTACGAGAATCAAACACGTTGGTGGTGTTGCCGATCTTGAACTTTGCGGCTTGTGAAGGTAATGTCGCCTTAGGTAATACGAAGTGACGCCTGTGCAAGCTTTCATGCGAACTTTTGCTTGACTAAATGAGAACATGAGGGGAAGGGACGGTGCTGGCGTGATGAATTGGAGAGAGTCCTCTCTGTATAATATTTAAAAAAAAACAGTTGAAGTGTAGGAAATGGTCCTCCCGGTGTGGGCTTAATTCCTTCATATAGAACATCTTTTGAGAAATTAGAGAGTCAAGAAATCTAGATTTAGATGATTTAGAGTCTCACAAAATTATGTAGACTAGTGAAAGTTTCATTCAGTATTTATATGGTTTACATGAGAAGTATTCTGAAAACCTAGTAAACTAATTGTACGATTATCTTTCGAGATAAATACATCTTGTTACAACAAATTGCTTCTTGTTATACGCCGGAAGACTTGAACTGATGCAGACTTCTTCTTCAATTTATCCGGCTTAGTCTTTGCAGCAGGCTTGGACTTCAATATGTACATGTGCTGTGACCGCACATGTTAATATGGCAAATGTATACGTCTAATACCCCCCCCTCAAGTTGGAGCAGGAGTAGAGTCAGGACGAAGGCCCAACTTGCTAGCAAGTCGTCGAAAATGATCCACACCTAGTGGTTTTGTAAAAAGGTCGACTAGTTGAGTGGTGATGAAATATGAGTGGGTTTGATGAGACCGGATAATAGTTTTTCACGGACAAAATAACAATCGATTTCGATATGCTTAGTTCGTTCGTGAAATACTGGGTTCTCAGAGATATGAATAGCGGCTTGATTGTCGCAATAAACTGTAATAGGCTTCGGAATATTGAAGCGAAGATCCTGAAAAAGATAATGTAACCATTGCAATTCAGAAGTGAGTCTGGCAAGAGCACGGTATTCTGCCTCGGCAGAAGAAAGTGATATGGTATGTTGTTTCTTTGATTTCCAAGAAATGGGACTATCACCTAGCATCGTAAAGTATCCTGTTGTGGATCGACGAGTTGTGGGACACCCTGCCCAATCCGAATCAGTATAACCAGCTAGGGACAAAGTACTAGTGGCAGAAAGAAAAATGCCAGTGCTAACAGTACCTTTGAGATAACGTACTATACGATGAGCAGCTTCCAAATGACTAGAACATGGTTGCTGCATGAATTGACTTAAGTAATTGACGAATAAGTTATATCAGGACGAGTTACTTGTAGATAAAGTAATCGACCTATGAGACGACGATAGATACTTGGATCTGGCAATGGAGTACCAGAACTTGGAAGAAGCTTAAGATTTTGTTCCATGGGAGAATGAGCAATCTTAGCACCTAGAAGGCCCGAATCTTTAACAATGTCAAGAATGTATTTACGTTGACAAAGAAAAATACCTTTTGGAGAGCGAGAGACCTCAATACCAAGGAAGTATTGTAATCGACCAAGGTTCTTAAGGGAAAATTGAGACTCCAGTTTCTCTTTGAGTGATTGAATGGCCGATGCATCATTTCTGTAATAATAATGTCATCGACGTAAACTAAAACAAATAATGAAACATTACCTGAATGATAAGTAAAAAGAGAGTAATCTGCCCGTGATTGAGCAAATCCAGCATTAAGTAAGGATGTAGAAAATTTAGCAAACCATTGGCGAGATGCTTGCTTTAGCCCATATAAAGATTTATTTAGTTTATAAACGCGAGTATCCCCTTTTTTCTTAAAACCTGGAGGAATTTTCATGTAAATATCCTCAAGTAGATCACCTTGCAAAAAAGCATTGTTAACATAAAGCTGATGCAATGGCCAATTGTGAATAGCAGCGACAGACAATAAAACACGAAGAGTGACTAGTTTAGCGACCGGAGCAAAAGTATCATGAAAATCAATGCCCTCTTGTTGAGTGTAACCTTTAGCAACGAGACGTGCTTTGTGACGTTCGATATCACCATTTGGTTTATATTTGATCTTAAAAACCCATTTGCAGCCAATGGCAGTTTTACCCGGTGGGAGGTGAGTCATAGTAAATGTGTTATTGTCTTGAAGAGTTGTATGTTCCTTTACAATTGCATCACGCCAGGCTGGAATTTTGATGGCTTCTGTAAAATTTCGTGGTTCGTCATTAGTGAGAACTGACGATAGAAATGCACGATGTTGTGCAGTAAACTGATCAAAAGAGATATAATTAGTAATAGGGTAGAGAGACTGTGAAGGACTGTGTGTAACAGAACAAATATAGTCTTTCAAGTGAAGTGGACGATGATGATCCCTAGTAGAACGACGTAACACTGTTTCTTGCGTAGTTGGTGGAGAATTAGAAATGATAACTTCACTAGGAGCAGGTGAGCTAGTGCTAGTATGCATGTAGAGAAGAAACATGCGTCAACTCTAATGCATTGTCGAATCTGAATGGACAACGTGAAATGATGGAGATGATTGGCTTTGCCCTGAATTAATAATTGTTAAAGGTGGATTAGATAAACCCCGTGAGCTGCACATGGTACATTTGGTGCTGGCAATAAGTGTGAACCAGAGATGGGAGGATCATCGTAAACAAATTGTTCATGAACAATGATTGAAATGAATCATCAAGTATGAATCTGTGCATCCTTGAATGGGAAAATATGTTCATGAAAAATGACATCCCGAGAGATAAATGTAGATTTTGTAGATAAATCCAAAACGATATAACCTTTATGATTATATGGATAGCCAAGAAAGACACCAGGTGTAGCACGAGGGTCGAATTTATTGGCAATTTTAGTATTGCGAGCATAACATAGGCAACCAAAAACACGAAGATTACGATAATCAGGTTGCTTACCTAAAAGAACTTCATATGGTGAACGTTTAGAGAGTACCGGAGTAGGCATTTTGTTGATTAGATAAGTGGCTGTGAGGATACATTCTCCCCAGTAGGTAACCGGCAAGTTAGCTTGAAAACGAAGAGCTCTAGCAACGGTCAACAAATGCCGATGTTTTCTTTCCACCACTCCATTTTGTTGTGGAGTATAAACACATCTTCGTTGGTGATGGATACCATTCTCATTAATCCAATCCTGAAACTCATTAGAGAGAAATTTTGTACCATTGTCAGATTGTATACGTTGCAATATAGGCAAGAAAGGTAAAGATGTGCCTGTAGATATAGTATTGAGTGGCATAGAGTATTGAGTGGCAACATATCGAGCAAAAAACTTGATAAATTTGCAAGTTTCACTTTTAGTATGCATTAGATACACCCAAGTGCAACGAGAAAAATCATCTACAATGGTAAGGAAATACCGAGCCCCAGTGAGAGAGGGTATAGAAAAAGGTCCCCATATGTCACAGTGTATAAGCTCAAAACAACGTTTAGAAGAAATACGATGTTTATTAAATGATAAACGAGTTTGTTTTGCCATCGGGCATACATCACAAGTAGTAGAAAAAGTAGAGTGCATATAATCATGCGAATTACAAAGGTAACGGAAACGATCTAAACTAGGATGTCCAAGTCGACAGTGCCAAATGTCGAATGGTGTTTTATTGAACAAAACTTTAGGCGATGACGTAGAGACCCGTAGCTGATATAGACCCGCATGAAGCTCACCCTGACCAATCACTTTGTTCGTGGACAGGTCCTGAAAGATAAAGGAATTGTGTGTAAGAAGAACTGCACAATTCAAAGCTCTAGTCAACTGACTTACAGACAATAGATTGAATTTGAAGTTCGGAATATGATGAACATTTGATAGTTTCAGAGTTGGTGAGAAAACTACTTCACCAATATGTTTAACCGTAGAGAATGTACCATCTGGAAGTTGCATTTGTATTAAAGTTTTAACAGGAGAGTAGGAACTAAAATAAGATAGTGAGTTGCATATATGGTGAGTAGCACCACTATCAACAAACCACGGATCAAAAGAAAAAATAGTGAAGAGCTTACCAGCAAAGTTGACTCTGGGTTCCATAGTAGTATCCTCAGATGGAGGATTGATTAGAGCCAAAAGCCGTGAATATTGTTCAATTTGAGAATGCCGGTATCGCAGGCTGATGTGCTGGAGGAGCAATGGTGGTGTTAGCAGCAACATTGTTTGATGCAGATGAGGAAGGGAAACCATGAAGGCGATAGCACTTGTCCCGAACGTGCCCATGACGATTGCAATAATCACAATGAGGCCTGGGACGTTTGTTATGACTACCAGATGGTCGAGCAGCAGATTGAGAAGGAGTGGCATAACGATTTGTGTTTGGAGAAATTTGATTCGATGTTGGGGATAGGGCTTGCGGTAATATGTTGTTGTTCCTCCTCCCCGCCGCACCATATTGAAGATGCGTAATGCAAAAGAGGGAATGGGTCCATCAACAATATCCGACTCGTAGGTTAGAAAATCTATCATGTAAGCCTTGAAGGAATTCCATGGCTCTATCTCGTTCCGAGACGTTCGAGCAAAGACTTTCCAGCGCCGCAGATGCACACTTGATGACCGCTACAAGGGAGTCGTATTGATCCCATAGAGTTTTGATCTTTGTATAATACAAAGACACGGACATCGACTCTTGTCTAATGGCGCAATGGCAGATTTCAGCGAAAAAGAATTGGTGCATTAGAGATGCAGAATCTCACCTGGAGGTCCTTCCATATTGCATGAGATGACGGTGCATATAGACAGCTAGCACGAATGTCGTGACAAGAATTCAAAGAACTGACTTCCGACTAGATCGTCGCATCGTTTCCAACACTGATATTGGAGTTCATCCTTTGGAGGAGGTAGAGAACCATCCACAAATCCGAGTTTGCCTTTAGCATTGAGGGCTTTTGTGATTCCCCTAACCCATGAGCCATAGTTATCACCCTGCAAGAGAGGAGAAAACAGAACTGTTGCAGGATTGTCACTTGGATGGATAATATAAGGGTCTTGGGTTCTAGGGTTCCCGGAAGCAAAAGTGCCGCGAGTTTCAGTGTGCTGATTAGAATTGACTTGAGTTTCAGTGTGCTGATGAGAAGGACTTTGAGGAGGTGTTTGATCGATTGAATCCACCATTGTGAGAGATCAGAGATGTATTTGCGGAAGAAAAAATAAGATAGGTCCTAGGATGGATCAAGCTGATACCATCAAGAAATCTAGATTTAGATGATTTAGAGTCTCACAAAATTATGTAGACTAGTGAAAGTTTCATTCAGTATTTATATGGTTTACATGAGAAGTATTCTGAAAACCTAGTAAACTAATTGTACGATTATCTTTGGAGATAAATACATCTTGTTACAACAAATTGCTTCTTGTTATACGCCGGAAGACTTGAACTGATGCAGACTTCTTCTTCTATTTATCCGGCTTAGTCTTTGCAGCAGGCTTGGACTTCAATATGTACATGTGCTGTGACCGCACATGTTAATATGGCAAATGTATACGTCTAATAGAGAGGGATCGAGACGCTGAAGAGAGAGGTGAAGGCGCTTGAGAGAGAGGTGGATGCGCTAGGATGAGTAACAGGCGCTGGAGTTAAGTTGGGATGCCGCCATGATGGTTTGATTTCTCTTTTTTTTTTTTTTTTTTTTTTTTTTGTGTGTTTGGGGAATCTGGAGAGAGAGATGGAGGCGCCAAGATGAGAAACAGGCGTTGGCGAGAAGAGTGAACAAGCGCTAGAGAGAGATGAAGGCGCTGGAGTGAATGGATCATTGAGGCGCTACTGGTGATTATAAGTTGACGCTAGGATGAGTAAACAGGCGCTGGCAAGAATTGAACTGTTGAAGTTGGTTTTGTCTTTTGAGAAGTTGAAGAAATATTGAGAGGGATGGAGGCGTTTGGATGGAGGCGCTTTAGATAAAATTTGGAGAGAGATGAAGGACCTGAAGACATAGTGGTGGACTTATTAGAGTAGTGGCGGCTGTGGCAAAAGCGCTGATTAGCTACCAGTTTTTGGAGTTTGTCGAGTTTGGATTAATTAGAGTAGTGGCGGCTATGGCAAAGGTGCCTTGGACAGATTTGATGCTTAGTCTTTTTAGAGAGGGATGTAGGTGGTGGGACGAGTAACAGGCGCTGGAGTTAAGGTTGGACGCCTTCATGATGAGCTTTTTTTTGTTTTTGTTTTTGTTTTATGTTTTCTGTTTGGACCCGCCATGATAAATTTGGATAGAGAGATGAAGGCGCTAGATGAAAGGGAGGGATGAAGGCGCTGCTATTCTTGAGTTTTTTTTTTTGTATGTTTAGAGAGGGATGAAGTGAAGCCGCCAGTTGATCTTGTGAACCGGTTGTTTGACTTGGCGAGAGGAATCAAAGGGAACACTGACTGTATGAGGCAACAACCGCTAAGTATAGATGATACCCGCTGGATGTGGGTGGTGGCGGTTGAGAAAAGACGCCATGGGGGCGGACACTGAGAAAGCAAAGACGATTAGACAGATAAGAGTGAAGGCAACAAAAAGCGCCTTGCTGATAGTCTTAATTCCCTATTTGTTTATAGAAGGGTAGGAGTGGACCCACTTGATACAATATAAGATGGAATATAAAACTGACGCTTGATAGTCGGAAGGGGGAAGCGTCTTACGGGGAGTGTGAACAATCGTTTGGGGGTTTAGTTGGGACGTCGCCATAATGAATTTGATTTTGATTTTTTGTTTTTATCTGTTTGGGGAAATTGTAGAGAGAGGCGGAGGCGCTTAGACAGTCTCTTGAGAGGTATTGAGGCTACTTTGGGGAAGGATGGAGGCGTTTGGATGGTGTCGCTTGGGCGAAGGCGCTTTATGTTGTTGAGTTGTGAGCTTTCAGCGGCTGAACCGCTGTCCTAATTCTATAAGATATGCTCTTACTGTGGTCGCCAAAATGTAATAGGTACAAATATCATAGTAGAGTTGGAAGCCTACTCTAGAAAGTAGTACATGGTTAGCCACAAGAAGTTAGCTCTGATTTCTTAATGGAGATCAACCCCTTTTATAGTCATCTATCTCCTAGACCTTATCTAATACCCATCATTTTAGAAGTATTTACAAGTATACCTTTTGTTCCTTTCTAAGTTTTATTTTTAGTATTTCCTCTTGGATTTATTATATTGACTTCCCTTAATGGGTCATTAGGACTTTTATCATTTGAGCCCAAATTATCTCTTAAACCTTTCTTTAAGCCCTATTATTATCACTTTTGGGTTATTTATCCCTTGACATTTTCCAAGTATCTACAAGCCACAAATTTTGTAAGAGATATAAGAGATCCAGAGCATCCATACTCACTTGATCAGCTTAGTTTACGGATACTATTTCTGTTGATGACAAGCTTGGCCTTATTCTGTAAGTTTCTCGGATCATCATCTTCTTTGCTGCTTAATTCTTCATTTTATTAGAGTAGTTTTATCAAATTAAAGATAATTTGTTTTTGGTGTTTCCCTGGGTATCAAACTTAGAATTGTTAAACCTAAATTCAAATTTCGGTTTTTTTTTTTTCGGTCTTTTGGAAACTCCATTACTACGCCCGCCTCATGCAGTCCTTAACAACATAGGTACTAACATAATTTAATTTCTGAGGGGAGTGACAAACAACCAGTTGATTTTGTATGATTCCCATTTATTAAGAGGATTTTGGTAACTCTTTTACGTTTATGCATACACCTTTTTTTGTGTGTGTAATTCCCATAATGTCTTATTCATCCTATTTATATGCAAACTATATAATTTTCTGTCACTCTCTATTGAGCCAACAAATGTATGATATAAGGTCTGCTTTTTTGGATGTGATCATGATCAATATGTACATTATCACAAGTTCACAATAAGGTGTCACAAGTTCACTCATGCGCATTGCAGAGATGAGTTATGCTGGATTTAGGGATTGTATAATGAAGATGAAAGTTTTTGTTTTAATTTGCATCAACGAAGGAATTCTTGTATCGAAGTACAGAAAAATTATAATTATGAAAACATAGTCATTATATGCATGGTGGAATGCGATGGAGATTTTTAAAAAGGTGCGTGAGAGAAACAACTAAAGTGACTTAGACGACTTATTCAGAGCTTCACTAGTCCTTGTATAGATAGGAATGTGTGACACACGTTTGTCCGTCTAGTTATTGAAATTGACTTCTGGAGAGTAGCTAGTACTTTTCTGATACGTGTTTGACATGGAGCATAATAAATTACAGAGTATTGGTTGATTATGCTAAAAAAATGACAAGTAAAGGGAGATTATAAAAATTTAATTCTTATAAAGCTAGGGTGAGCATTCATCAATGGGTACGACTTGGGAGATCACCCAACTTGAAAACTGTTTCATCTATTACACTATTTGTTTTTCTTCCGAATCTCGTTATAGATGGTAAAAATTGGTATTTATACAATATTTGTTAGAGATATTGCAAAATTAAATTTGGTAGATGCAACTTTGTGATACTTCCTTGTATGCTAACAACCCTCTTTCTCATCTATTCTGCTAATACTTCATTTCCGGTTAACATCGTGTCTTGCAAGCTCTGTTATTTCACATTTTACCGAGTAATCTGTTATATTATTCATCTAGTATCACTACACCAAATCCTGGATTTTGTCACAGGGTATATCTGTCACTAAAAAAAATTGTAACACATATACGCCGTTAGAGAAACGTTGTGATATTAATTGTTATCCTTTTTGTAACAGTTTTTACCGTGACAAAATTTGGTTACAGTCACATTTATAAAATGTTACGATATTTAATAGTAACAGTTAACCTAATTTTATAATAGCGACACGTGGCTAATTTGTTACAGTAATTATAACAGATTTAATTGTTATTCTCCCTTTTGCAACAATTCGGTGATGACACGGTATGCAACTATTTGGTTCTGGACACGTGTCACTTTTTGTTACGATTACTGTAACACATATAAGTGTTGCCTACTTTTTGCCGCAATTTCTCAATGGACACCTGTCTGATTTTTGTCACTATTACTGTAACGTTTAAACTGTTACTCTCATTTGTAACAGCATTAAGATGATGACACATGTTTCTTTTTATCACATTTTTGGTCACAGTTATACTTGTGATAATTCTTTAAATTACAATTAAAAAAAATGGGTAGCCCAGGTCTTTCTCATGGACCTGGCCTTCCATTTTACAGCTGCAGTACAGGACATTATCAGGGACCTACCCTTTCAGGTTACAAGCCAGAAATACAAATAAACCTCCAAACACAATTGTAATTTCTTCTTTTTCAATATGCGAGCTATCCGCATTCTACCATTCATACATTCATTATGACACATCTCAATATGCAAACTATCTAGATTCATTATGAAATCTACGCAAAAAAAAAACAATTCAATCTTATTCGAGTATGCTCACAGACAACAAAAAAATCTTCTCCAATTTGTTCGGTACAAGACTATAGGTTGCAGGCATGACAAAATCATCACTAGAAATACCCAAGTGCACAGCGAGAAGAGCACGTCATGTGAATGTGCAAAGGACACTACAAAGTAAATAGTTTCTTCAAACCATGATAGTTTATTCCAACAAAGAGAAAATTAGTAGTTCGGAGATAACATGAGAACATACAAACCAAAAGTATTTTCTCGAATCAAGGAATAGATTCTAAGCTTAACATAAACTAGCTTATTCTCGATAAATTCTTCTCAAACACACCGTATATTCAAGAGGTATAACATGAGAAAATACAACCGAGTGGAAAACATCTCGCTACTCCTAGATGACCGATATTTTGGGAACCATACTTGAACAAATCTCGATACAAGAAAAATAATGAAACCTAAACAAACCAAGAAAAAAAAACAGTTAACACCGACACTAAACTTTAGATGATCCTAAGCTTTAATTCTAACATAAACCAGCTTATTATGATAAATTCTTCTCAACATACGATGACGGTACACTCAAGAGATGTATAACATGAGAACATACAAAGCACAAACTGAGAGGAAAACATCCCGGACAAAGAATAATCCTACATAACTGATATTTTGTGAATCATACTGGTGTTAATATATCTTTTGAGCTTTAGTGCTACTTGAATCTATAAACCAGACCCAAAACAAACCAAAGAGGTAGATAACAAAAGATTAAAGCATAACTTACACTTGAGTAATTTGCCGACTCTCATGATTCCCTCTTAAGATTGTAATTCTATCTCTATAACGAACTTTCAAGGCTACAAAAAGTGTGACAGTCTCTACATAGTAGAAAGCACGATCTGCAAAAACAGCAGAAACCAAATAAAAAAGATTAAAATAGACATTTAGATTGAGTGAAAACCTCACTTATAAGAGCAAGAAAAAAATAAAATATGCTTATGAAAATCTGGCGCATTCTAAAATGTAATCGCATTCTCAGGTCATCTTAAGAAGGATATTAATAAAGAGGTTCTAATTGCTAGCTGAATTACCCGAAGAATCTGTATGCTCAGAAACTTATGAAGTCTATTTTTCCCCTGCGTATGAATACTAGGTATCTTGGTTCCCATGACAAGGACCATCAACCGTAACACCAACCCCAACACACAACACAACTAGCATCCAACCTACAGGTCCAAGACAACCACCGCCAACACCAAAACACACGAGAACCAGTCAGCCCACCACTCCAACATTACCACATTCCCCTCCACCACTTCCTTCTCACCATAATCGAATCCTAAAATAAAAACACAAAATGAAATTACACATCCATTTGTTCATTCATAGGACTAGAGATAACACTAACCGCCAAATAACCTAACTAAAAAATTCCCAAACCTGTTTCGAATCCAAATCACATTCGGCAGTTACATTTACAATCTCTTCCAAATCACTACTCTGCACAAAACAAACAACAAACTATCAAAACTAGAAAATCTCAATAAAAAAAAAGTACTAAATTGAGAACCAAACAATTTACAAATTTGAACAAATACCAAGGGCTCTTCGCAGTAGTAAAAGTTATGTAATCTAGTGTTTGAGGAGCAATAAAATCAAAAGGAAAGTGAGATCAAGGATGCAAGAGATGAGAAAGAACAAGAGAGCAATACCAAACGGAGTTTTACCACAGAGTATTCCATTGAATTAACATCAATCGCTTTCAATTCGCACTGCAAGCAATTGTAATGAGTGTATAGTGGATCTTCCTGTTCAATGGACAAAAACAAGAAATTGGAGCCTGTAATGCGTGTATAAAATGAGAATGTAAGAAGAGACTAAATTTAAATTGTCTTACCACATAAACAAGCTGTAGTTTTCCAAGAGTATCGGCTCCTTGGTTGCTAAATTTTTCTTCCGGAACCGATATTAGGGCGTTATTATCCTAGAAAAAATTGAACAATTAAACAGAACAATACAAGGAGTAAGAATCTGGGGAAGAATTTGAACAACCAAAAAGAATCATCAATGGTGAGCAGCACCTTATTGAGTTCGACCTACATATATAAGTGAACTATTCAACATGTAAACCAACAAAAGAAATAATAACTTATTTATTTAAAGAAAGTATGTCATCTCCAAACCTCATATTTCTTCACATGGGAAAATCGGTACCTTAAGAAAAGGGTTTCACAACCATTGATAGCATATATATCTCCTAGTGTAAACTTTCAGTGAAGAGATTCATGATTATAAACTTGAATATTTGGAGCTTATAACCATAAAAAAAATAAAAATGTTTGCAAGCAAACATCTGATGTCTTCTTCAAGGAATGTTTTCCTCATAAACTTGAATACATAAGAATGGTTTCCAGTTGTATGATGATAATCGTCAAACACCATTAGACACACCTGATAGTTCAAGGAATGCTTTCCTCATACCTCCATAAAATATGAGGGTCATAACCATAACCTGCAATACATTTTAAGGACAATTATAAGAGATTGGGAAAAGGCATTAAGACTAATAGCAACATTTCAAAGTTCAACCTTAGTTGGAAATCGAACGAACCCACAAAGTAAACCAATCATATAAGGTCTTTAAAACTCGACTGTATGTGAGATGTATGCTAGGTTATATGTGAAGTTCACACAATCAGTAACAAAATATCAAAAACCATAACCGGACTTTCATTTATTTTGTGATTAAGTAAAGAATTTCCATTTGCAAACAGGACTAGGATACACAGAAAACAAAATAAAAAAACTTAGGAATAAACATCACAACTGTAGCGAGTACTTGAAAGATGAAGCATACATTCAACATATTATTCACCATTGCCAGGGAATTATTTTGACAAGTTGGATGCGATTTCATCCCCTGAAAAACAACCATTAATACTATAAGGATGATGCCCATAGTCATCGCACCGCCATTGTAAAAATTAAGCGATTTGCTTACAGTTGGAGATAATCTCAGCAAGATTAAACCCAACACCAGAAATAGTAATGATACAGAAAGATAAAACCCAAAGACAAGTACCGACTAAAATCATATAATTTTCAGAGCATACATTCGTAAAAACGAATTCAAAGGGTAAGAGTCTCCGACTTCTAACCTCAAGTGGGTCATCAAGACCTCAGCTAAACCATCATCGGTGTGTGTTCATACTTTCAGAGAAAACATAACCATTGTTAGTATACTCTTTTCATCTCAACGAATGACACAATTATTACCAAAGCTTTAACTCAAAGAAAACAATATAATAAAAAGTCCAAAAACAAGATACCTAATCTACAGAGGGTGTCTTCCATTATTTATCTTTCAACTGGTTCATCTTCCTCTTCCTCATCTTCGTTGGTATTCTCAACCTCCTCTTTTTCTCCTTCCTATCAATACCAAAATCACATATTCACAGTTACAACTAATAATGTAACAAACAAATTTACCAAAAAAAAAAAAACCTATCATAAAACAAAATAAATCATCTACTTACCATAACATCCTCATCTAGTTAATCTTCGTATCTGTTTCATTGAACAAATCAATTCAATAGCTCAAAAGTTTACAGAAAATTAGAAACCCTAATTGAAAATTTTGGGAAATCAATAAAATTGAACATACATTAGTAGATCGAAACCACCGCTATCCAGCATCGAGGTCTCAAAAAAAAAAAAATCGACGACATGAACCCTAAAAAGACCTATCCAGATTACTAATATCCCTCCATACACTGTATTTCTTTTTCTTCTTCATGAGGTGTTGTTATTAGAACAAATTACGATGCTTGATTCGAAGATCTTTGGTGGGAAAAGGATAAAACTTAATCATTTTTCGTAAAAATACATGAATCCGAGTAGTAAACATGGTGAAGGACGAGAAGGAGAAAAGAGAAAAAAGAGGCGGATAGAGCAAGAGAGGAAAAAATGAGAGGATATAGGATAAGGTTTTGTTTCTAGGGATCTTGCGCTGTTAATCTCGGGGAATTTCGTAACGAGATCAAGGGCTCTGATGAGTGACGCGTGCTTTTCACATGTGTGTTTTCTATCTTAATACATGTTGGCTGGAGGACCTAGCATTCAACAATGGTTTTAAGCATGAAATGTTGTAAAAATCCCACGATATCTCTCACACCACGTCAAGAGTTGCGGTAACCAACCCCCCCCATTGGCCGGTGAACAAAACCCTCGCTCCTAATTGGAATCTGAAATTGGAAAAAAAATCAATGAAATCTGAAGCCCTCGATTCCCAAAATCAGACCCAGATAAAAACAATAAAATAAAAATCAATAATGAAAAATCTGTAAATGAATACTATGAAATTGGAAAAATAGTTGTTGTTTTCGATCTTGATTTTGGACTTCAAGAGATTGTATGGGAAAAAAGATGTTTATTTAAATCCCTAAGGTCGCGTTTGGCACCTTTGATATCCTATCCTAGGTTGGGTTATCTCCAAAATAACCGTCAAAACGTGTTTGTCTTCATTTTATTCTAAGTTTGGATAGAAATAACATAACCTTCACTAATTTTAGTTAGCTAAAAAAGTAAGGTTACACTATTCTCCCAAATATCTAGGATACCAAAATCCCAACCAAGAATATGAAATTATTTTGCCTTTAAAATAGGTAATTATCCTTAACCTTTTCTCACTTCACCCATTTTTTACCCTTTTTTTTTAATTATCCTATATTTTCCCTTTATGATAATAAGTGAATTAAATCTTTTCAAATAAAATTAAATACTAGACAAACAAAATATAACATACACCCTACGGGATTTGATGGAAAAACAAACAACATTTTTGCTTAACTATTTCATGGTAATCCTAATCAAGTAAGAAAAAACTCTAACCTAGGTAAGTTTTATGTTGTCAAAGGTGCCAAACACGGCTTAAAAAAAACATAAACAAAAACCAAAGCTTTGATATACTATTTCAGTAACTTTTTTACAGAGAGAGCGAGACTGAGATGGTGAGATTTTTAGGAGTTAGGGTTTCTTCTGAGAGAGGCGTAAAGGAGTTAGGGTTTCTTCTGAGGGAGGGGGAAAGGAAATCAGAGAAAGAGATAAGAGAGAAGCGAAAATGTAGTGAGAGAAAAAAAAATTTATCTAAAAGGCTTTGAACGGTGATGGGACCAAAATATTTGGACGACAAAGATTTGAGTTGGAATTGTCATACGGATCAAAAAAGGGGAGAGATGCTTGTGCTTCTCTTTGTGCTAAAATAAATTCGTTCATTCATCTTATTGACAACCAACGATACGGAAGTCATATAGTCCATGACTCCATGCTAGTAGATTTAGAGATTCATTCTAGATTTCAAGTCATATAGGTGATGTGGCAGATTTTGCATCCAGGTAATGAGAAGTTGACCTTCGATTAGATATAAATCGGAATAATGTATAAAAGTGGGAAAGAATCCAAATAATGAGAAGTGAATCTCTCAAAATCCAAAGTCGATCTTTCACAAAATAAAAGTATTCAGACTAATAAGAGAATTAAACATAAGATGAAAGATGGATCTCGAAGAATAATAGTGAATCGAAAGAACGAAAAAGATTTGGAAGTGAACCTTGAAGAATCTAAAGTCAATCTCTGACTACGTACAAATTTGAAGAATGATATAAGAATGAAAATGAATCAAGAATGAGAAATAAAACTCATAGAATCAAAAGTTATCGATTTGATATAAATCCGAATAACGTATAAGAATAAGGAAATGGAAAAGAAAAATCGATAACTAAAGACAGGACCGAGGTTCTCATTCCAATGAAATGAACTCAAAGTTGGCAGATTACTAGAGATAGACCCGATGTTCTCATTCTTATGACCAAGACGAAATATATCGAATTGAACATCACAGTTCAAATATTACTAAAGTTAGACTTGAATTTCTTGTACGGATGAATTGAGGACGAAATATATCAGACTTGAACATCACAGGTTCAAAGATTACTAGAGTTAGACCTGAGTTTCTCGTTCGGATGAACTGAGGACGAAATATATCAGAATTGAACATCACAGGTTAAAAGATTACTAGAGTTAGACCTTAGTTTCTCGTTCGGATGAACTGGAAACGAAATATATCAGAATTCAACATCACATGTCCAAAGATTACTAGAGTTAGACTTGAGATTCTCGTTCGGGTAACCTGAACATGAAATATATAAGAATTGAACATCACAGGTTCAAAGATTACTAGAGTTAGACCTTAGTTTCTCGTTCGGATGAACTTGAGACGAAATATATCATAATTGAACATCACAGGTTCAAATATTACTAGAGTAAAACATGTGTTTCTCGTTCGGGTGAACTGAACATGAAATATATCAGAATTGAACATCACAGGTTCAAAGATTACTAGATTTCGATTCGAGTTTCTCTTAGGATGAACTGGAGATGAAATATATCGTAATTGAACATCACAGTTCAAAGATTACTAGAGTTGGACCTGATTTTCTCTTTCGGGTGAACTGAGGACGAAATATATCAGAATTGAACATCACAGGTTCAAAGATTACTAGAGTTAGACCTAAGTTTCTCGTTCGGATGAACTGGAGACGAAATATATCAGAATTCAACATCAAATGTCCAAAGATTACTAGAGTTAGACCTGAGCTTCTCGTTCGGGTGAACTGAACATGATATATATCAGAATTGAACATCACAGGTTCAAAGATAACTAGAGTTAGACCTTAGTTTCTCATTCGGATGAACTGGAGACGAAATATATCAGAATTGAACATCGCAAGTTCAAATATTACTAGAGTAAGACATGTGTTTCTCGTTCGGGTGAACTGAACATGAAATATATCAGAATTGAACATCACAGGTTCAAAGATTACTAGAGTTAGACCTTAGTTTCTCGTTCGGATGAACTGAAGATGAAATATATCAGAATTGAACATAACCGATTCAAAGATTACCAGAGTTAGACCTGAGTTTCTCTTTCGGATGAACTGGAGACGAAATATATCAGAATTGAACATCACAGGTTCAAAGATTACTAGAGTTAGACCTGAGTTTCTCTTCCGGATGAACTGGAGACAAAATATATCAGAATTTAACATCCCAGGTTTAAAGATTACTAGAGTTGGACCCGGATGAACTGAAGATGAAATATATCAGAATTGAACATCACGGGTTCAAAGATTACTCGAGTTAGACCCTGGTTTCTCATCCGAATGATATGAAGACGAAATATATCAGAATTGAACATCATGGGTCCAAAGATTACTAGAGTTAGACCTAAGTTTCTCGTCCGGATGATCTGAAGACGAAATATATCAGAATTGAACATCACGGGTCAAAGATTACTAGAATTGACCCGAGTACCCTTATTGGAAAAAAGTGCAATAAATATTATGGAGACTGTGAAAATTACCATACTACCCTTATCTAAAATAAGTAAAGTAAATTCTCTGAAAATGACCATATTACCCTTATTGGAAAAAATTGCAATAAATATTATGGAGACTGTGAAAATGATCATACTACCCTTACAGGAAACAAGTAAAGTAATTCTTACAGACTGTGAAAATGACCATATTAACCTTATTGGAAAAAATGGCGATAAATATTATGGACTGTTAAAATAGCCATACTACCCTTATCAGAAATAAGTAAAGTAAACGTTACAGACTATGAAAATGACCATATTACCCTTATTGGAAAAAAGTGCAATAAATATTATGGAGACTGTGAAAATGACCATACTACCCTTATCGGAAATAAGTAAAGTAATTCTAACGGACTATGAAAATGACCATATTACCCTTATTGAAAAAAAGTCCAATAAATATTATGGAGACGATGAAAATGACCATACTACCCTTATCAGAAATAAGTAAAGGAAATGTTACAGACTCTGAAAATGACCATATTACCCTTATTGAAAAAAGTGCAATAAATATTATGGAGACTGTGAAAATGACCAAACTACCCTTATCGAAAATAAGTAAAGAAAATACTTTGAAAATGACCATTTTACCCTTATTGGAAAAAAGTGCAGTAAATATTATGGAGACTATGAAAATGACCATACTACCCTTATCGAAAAGAAGTAAAGAAAATACTTTGAAAATGACCATATTACCCTTATTGGAAAAAAGTGCTGTAAATATTATGGAGACTATGAAAATGACCATACTACCCTTATCCAAAAAAAGTAAAGTAAATACTTTGAAAATGACCATATTAGCCTTATTGAAAAAAGTGCAATAAATATTATGTGGAATGTGAAAGTGACCATACTACCCTTATCGGAAATAAGTAAAGTAATTCTTACGGAATGTGAAAATGACCATATTGCCCTTATCGGATAAAAGTGCAATAAATATTATGGAGACTATGAAAATGACCATACTACCCTTATCGAAAATAAGTAAAGTAAATACTTTGTAAATGACCATATTACCTTTATTGGAAAAAAGTGCAATAAATATTATGGAGACTGTGAAAATGACCATATTATTCTTATTGGAAATAAGTAAAGTAATTCTTATAGATTGTGAAAATGACCATATTATCCTTATTGGAAAAAGTATGATAAATATTATGGAGACTGTGAAAATGACCATAATACCCTTATCGGAAATAAATAAGTAATTCTTACAGGCTTTGAAAATGACCATATTGCCTTTGTTGGAAAAAAGTGCAATAAATATTATGGAGACTATGAAAATGACCATACTACCCTTATCGAAAATAAGTAAAAGTAAATACTTTGAAATTGACCATATTACCCTTATTAAAAAAAAGTGCAATAAATTTTATGGAGACTATAAAAATGACCATACTACCCTTATCGAAAATAAGTAAAGTAAATACTTTGAAAATGACCATATTACCTCTTTGGCAAAAAGTGCAATAAATATTATGGAGACTGTGAAAATGATCATATATCCTTATTAGAAATAAGTAAAGTAATTCTACAGATTTGTGAAAATGACCATATTATCCTTATTTGAAAAAGTATAATAAATATTATGGAGATTGAGATCGTGAAAATGACCATAATACCTTTATCGAAATAAATAAAGTAATTCTTCGATCGTGAAAATGAACATGTTACCCTTATTGGAAAAAAGTGCAATAAGTATTATGGAGACCGTGAAAATGACCGGTCCAGGGTAATATGGTCATTTTTACAAATCTGTAATATTTACTTTACTTTATTTTCGATAAGTTTAGTTTGGTCATTTTCACAGTCTCCATAATATTTATTGCACTTTTTTCTAATAAGGGTAATATGGTCATTTTTACAGTCTGTAAGAATTACTTTACATATTTTTGATAAGGGTAGTATGGTCATTTTTACAGTCTCCATAATACTTATTGCACTTTTTTCCAAAGGGTAGCATGGTCATTTTCACAATCTGTAAGAATTACTTTACTTAATTCCGATAAGGGTAGTATGGTCATTTTCACAGTATCCATAATATTTATTGCACTTTTTTCAATAAGGGTAGTATGGTCATTTTCACAATCTCCATAATATTTATTGCACTTTTTTCAATAAGATAATATGGTCATTTTCACAGTCTGTAAGAATTACTTTAATTATTTCTAATAAGGGTAGTATGGTCATTTTCACAGTCTCCATAATATTTATTGCATTTTTTTCAAATAAGGGTAATATAGTAATTTTACAGTCTGTAAGAATTACTTTACGTATTTCCAAGAAGGGTAGTATGGTCATTTTCATAGACTCCATAATATTTATTGCACTTTTTTTTCAATAAGGGCAATATGGTCATTTTCACAGATATCATAATATTTATTGCACTTTTTTCTAATAAGGGTAATATGGTCATTTTCACAGTCTGTAAGAATTACTTTACTTATTTTTGATAAGGGTAGTATGGTCATTTTCATAGTCTCCACAATATTTATTGCACTTTTTTTAATAAAGGTAATATGGTCATTTTCAAAGTATTTACTATACTTATTTTCGATAAGGGTAGTTTGGTCATTTTCACAGTCTCCATAATATTTATTGCACTTTTTTTCCTAATAAGGGTAATATGGTCATTTTTACAGTATGTAAGAATTACTTTACATATTTTTGATAAGGGTAGTATGGTCATTTTTACAGTCTCCATAATACTTATTGCACTTTTTTCCAAAGGGTAACATGGTCATTTTCACTGTCTATAAGAATTACTTTACTTAATTCCGATAAGGGTAGTATGGTCATTTTCACAATCTCCATAATATTTTTTACACTTTTTTCAATAAGGGTAGTATGGTCATTTTCACAGTCTCCATAACATTTATTGCACTTTTTTCCAATAAGGGTAGTATGGTCATTTTCACAGTCTGTAACATTTTCTTTACTTATTTTCGATAAGGGTAGTATGGTCATTTTCATAGTCTCCATAATATTTATTGCACTTTTTTTCTTCCAATAAGGGTAATATGGTCATTTTCAAAGTATTTACTTTATTTATTTTTGATAAGGGTAGTATGGTCATTTTCATAGTCTCCATAATATTTATTGCACTTTTTTCCAATAAGGGCAATATGGTCATTTTCAAAGTCTGTAACATTTACTTAACTATTTTCGATAAGGGTAGTATGGTCATTTTCACAGTTTCCATAATATTTATTGCACTTTTTTCCAATAAGGTTAATATGGTCATTTTCACAATCTGTAAGAATTATTTTACTAATTTCCGATAAGGGTAGTATGGTCATTTTCACAGTCTCCATAATATTTATTGCACTTTTTTTAATAAGGGTAATATGGTCATTTTCAAAGTATTTACTTTTACTTATTTTCGATAAGGGTAGTCTGGTCATTTTCACAGTCTCCATAATATTTATTGCACTTTTTTCCAATAAGGGTAATATGGTCATTTTCACAGTCTCCATAATATTTATTGCACTTATGTCCAATAAGGGTAATATGATCATTTTCACAGTCTTCAAAAATTTTATTGCACTTATTCCGATAAGGGTAGTTTGGTCATTTTCATAGTCTTCAGAAGAAGCAGATATTTTTGTTGTGGTTTTGTCGAGAAAATCGAGAGAAAAGATTGGTATATGTCCAAGTCAAATGTCCTACAAAGTCATGGCGTGTTGACTTGGTCTTGATCCTTTTTTCTAATATTAAGAAAATTAAAAATTAAAAAAAATATAAATTTTGATATTTAGAAATTAAATAAAATTGTTATTTTGTATAACTGTTGCGAAAATAGTGACAACCAAAATTGTAAGAGTGATTAATTCGGGGTTGTTTTAGATGTGGTGGAATTTTTGGGTGGAAACATCATTTCAGATTATAATTGTGATTGTCTAGATAATTGTCAACAAATATAATTGTGACTAGTAAAAAAGTTAAATATTCAGATTCATTATCACAATTACAAAATTTAGCAACAGTTATAATTGTTGCAGGACTTATCACAGGTATATCAGTGACTGAAAAATAAACTGTGACAGGTTACACTGTGAGAAAATCCTGGTTTTGGTGTAGTGTATCTGTACTGACTTTATGAAATGTAGGATAACTTTCACCCCGACCATCCAACACTGTAGCATGGCAACTGTTATTGGTCTATGTTTGAGAGTTAAACTGACGCGTTATTTCCCTCCACATTTCAAGGTAAATCAATACTCCTCAATTTTAATCTGAAACTCTGTCTCGTGATGTTTCTTATATGTAGAGCAAAGTTTCATTTATTCATGCTCTAGAAATCTCTAGTGACCCCTTGTGTAATCTAGTTTTACCTCAACACTGCAAGGTTTTCTTTTGCATTGCATCTTTGTCTTGCATGTGTTCTTTCTTCTTTTTAGCAAGCAAATATTTCAAACCTTAAATTGTTATGCTTGCAAAACAGGCTGGTGCTACTCATTATCAAGGCTTGTAATTCTTCGAAGGTAAATGCAATTCATGGACCAATTGACATTTAGAAACAAATAGGTTCATAAATCCAGCATATTGTAAGTGGTATATTTTAAGCTTGACTAGGTTTTGGCAACGGATACGAATCCTGTGTAAATGAGGAATATGGAGCTTTACCCAAGTAGTAGCTAGCTGGATAATGATCGAGAAGCTGGTACCAGTGAAATTTTTCTTCGGCTGGTTTGGTAACAACAAAGTTGGAAAGAGAACCCTAGAAAAACAAGGACGTTCTAGTAAAAATATTTCAGGTCTATTGTTGTCTTTTGGTCCTCTCCTCTTCGATTGTGGGGACGTTCTATGTGCTCTACCTGTTGACAGTTCTGCTTTCAAATATTAAAAAATATATATGTATATTTTTTTCCCAGTGACTTTGGTGACTGTTCTCCGTAGGTGGGAGTGTAACTGACATCTTTAAGGGAAAGTAAGCATTTTTGCACTGCCTGTGTTGTTGATCTTTCTTCTCTTAGGCCTCTTCCTATGCACATGCCAAAACATGATATTTGGCATATATGCACCCACTATGGGTATGCCAAACTGCCAAACTCATATGCCAATATGTTATTTCTTGCATATTGGCATACACGACAGAGTTTCCAGCGAGCGATAGAGTCTTGGGAGCTCGATGGTCAGCAAACCGCTCGATGGTCTTTAAATCTCCAGCGACAGTCAAGATATCGCTCGCTAGTATGATAATCGCTTACCAGATCATCATCTAACGGCTACAATTTCCCCCCTCTATAAATACCTGATTTCAAACTCATATCAACTCACACCAGAAAATCTACATCTCTCTAGAATTTCTTAAGTTCTCAATCTTTTTCAAATCTAAAACTATCACATCTCCTCTAAAATTATATTTTCTTGTAAAATGGATTCACAAGCAGAAACTCAAGGCAAAGGTAAGAAGAATTGAGTCCGTGGTGCAAAATATAGCATGATAGAAGATGAATGTATTTGTTGTAATTATGTTTTTTTTACCCAAGATTGTATTGGTGGTGCACAACAACATGGTAACACCATGTGGAATAATATATTTCAAAAATATGACGAACAAACCATGAACATCAATAGTCGTGATGCAAAAGGATTGTCAGAACAATTCATTGTAATCAACCGGGAAGTAGCCTCTTATGTTGCATTGATAATGCAAGCCAATAGAAAAGGAAAGGACAGTGGTCAGACTAATGTTGATTTTGAAAGATAGGTTCGTACAGATTGGCAACGAAAACATGGTAAACAGTTTGCTTTCGAAAGTTGTTATCATATTTTGAAGGGTTTGAACAAATATAATCCCGATTACTTAGCAAATAGTCAAATAGTACCTGAAAAGTCACCATATAATTCTTCTCCCTCAACACCAAATTCTTCATCATTTTCACAAGGTCCATCAAATTCTTCACCAGATACCCCTACAAGCTCAAATTCCAACGTAGTTTTCAATGATTATGTTGATGGTAATAATAAGGGAAAACTTCCATGGAGGAATCGGGCAAAACTGGCTAGAAAATTAGCTCAAGAAGGAGGGAGTTCCGTAGGATTTAACATGGCGGAGTTTATGGATCATCAAAATACCGTCGTGAAGGAAAGATCCATTCAAAGGAAAATTCAAAACCGGGAGAGTAAGAAAAGTCGTCTTTCTCAAGAAAAATTCCAGTTTGATTATGACAAGCATAACATTCCTCAAGCTAACACCTCAATTATGAACGCCCAACAAAAACATCTGTGGCAAATCGAATTTGACAGGATTCAAGCACAGATTGAAAAGCAAGCTGGATTTACTAATGAAGATGATGATGGTGAGGATAGAACTGATGATGAGTTTGTTGAAATAATTCCTCTAGATGATTAATGTACTAGTTTAATGTAGCAGTAGCAGTTTAAGTTTTAATCTTTTAGTTTAAGTTTTAATTTGATTTGTTTATGCATTCCAATTAATATTAGTTTGAAATGAAATGCTGAAGTTTATCATGACTTTGAAATGAAATGTTAAAAAATACATAAAATCATCTTAAGCTAAAACATTAAAAATAAATAACATAAAATCATTAAACCGAAGAAAAATACATAAAATCATCTTCCATGCTCTGCCTAAAGATTCAATCTCAGATCATCTGTTAACTGGTCATACAAATTATGGTTCTGAATGTAGTTAGTCATTCGACCATAATTCCTTGCAGGGAGGCCTCTTTCAGGTCAAATCTCCGGACTCAAATCTTCATCATCATAGTTAATCCAATCTGAATCACGTCGGGTTTCCTGAATTACCATGTTATGAAAAATTATGCAAGTGAGCATAGTCTTATGCATTTCACGAGGACTGAACCCACGATATGGGCCACAAATGATAGCGAACTTCCTCTTCAAAATTCCAAAAGCGTGTTCCACATCCTTCCTCAGTGCCATTTGGGCATCGTTAAAATATATGTATGAAAAGCCCAATGCACCAGCAGGAGGCTGACGGTATCATTGAACTAAGGTGGACCATTTTGGGTAGATACCATCCGCAAGATAACATCCATGAGTGTACTGATGGTTGTTGATCATGAAACGGACAGATGGAGAAATTCCATACTTCAAATCTTTAAATAGAGGCGAATTGTGCAAAACATTAATATCATTTTGTGAACCCGGAAGACCAAAAAAAGAGAGCCATATCCAACAATCGTAAGAAGCAGCAGCTTCAAGGATAACTGTTGGTTTTGGATAATGACATTTATATTGACCATCCCAATAAACAGTTCATCCATGCCATACCCAATGCATATAATCAAGACTACCTAGCATTCCTGGGAATCCCCTTTCCTCATTCTCGCTTCATATTTGTCTAACATCTTCGTCGGTTGGTTTTATTTAAATATGTTGGACCAAAATGATTAATCATTACTTCACAGAACAATGAAAGGTAAGTGTAAGAAGTTTTTTTACCCATACGAAGGTACTCATCATTCTCATCCGCTGGAGTGCCATAACCTAGAATCCTTAAAGCATAAGTAACTTTTTGTTCGGGACTATGATCTCTAATATTCAGTGCATCAAACTGATAATTGAATTGAGGTTCCACTCGACAAAGCTCTTCAATAATATTTTTCACCAGATGACGAGGCATGCGGAATCGACCTTGAAAATATCGATCAGAGTACACACAATTTGGAAGAAAATAATCGTGCATGAGCTTCTGATGGTAAAATTCCCTCCCTCGATACTATATCTTCTTGATAATACTTCTTTGGGCTCTATAACTCTTGGTATTTGACCCGTATGTACAAGCATCAAAACTTCGAGGAGTTTATCATCTTCAGCTTCCTCTTCGTCAATTTCTTGCAACCTCATACGATAACTTTCTTGCTGTAACCTGAACCTATTCATAATAATATCCCTTTCTTCATTGGATCTCGAAATTGTAAATGAAGCTTTAAAATTGAGAATAGAGGAGAAATATATTTAAAAGCAGGGGTGAGTTTTCTATCGAGGGAAAATGGCGTATATATAGGAACCATAGCGGAAGTAGCCGTTGCAGAATAACTACTTGGCGATAACCATTGTATCGCCAGCGTTATTAATTCTAGCGAGCGATATTCATAATATTCATAATATCGCTGGGGATATTATGAATATCGCTCGCTAGGGATTCGATCGCTTAGCGGTTTCCCCATAGTGGCGCAAATGGTTTAGCATGCCACTTGGCATGCCAAACACCATTTTTTTGGCATGTGCATAGGAATATGCCTTAGAGAGCAGATAAAACCAACTGTGAAGGACACGTAGGTTCTAATTAAGATTTTCCAGGTCCATCTTGCGTACGCTTGCGTGCTGCCTACTTGCTAATAGCTATGCTCTTTAAAACTGAAATAGACCTATATCTATTTATTTGCCTATCGTCTATGGCGACTATTTTCCACGATGCGGTGACAGTTCGCAGTTTGACATCCTCTAAGGGAAGTAAACGTTCAGTCTTTCAGTACTGCCTTTACGAACTTTTGGCTTGTAGAAGGAATATAGTTAAACGAAGCAACCGTTTTCCATGTGTTCAAATTTTCATATGAGATTAAGAATAGCAGTGAAACCTTTTAAAAGGCCTTCAACATTGTTGTTCAAATTTGCATATATGAGATTAAGAATAGCAGTGAAACCTTTTAAAAGACCTTTCAACATTGTCACCCTTAAGAGATCAACTTAATATTCTTCTTTGTGCTCTCTGAAAATCCTATAATTGTCTTGTAACATATTTATCCCTGTGCACTTGTGCAGCTTGACATAAAAGTGTCTCCAGGATCCCATGCAAATGAAGAATCGGGTATGTACATTGTTAACACTTGGTTAACCACTTAATTTATGTTGCCCCTTAGATATCAAAGGTTTTTACATTTCTACTTGTTCCTTTTTAACTATTATAAATTGTATCAGAAATCCACATATATGTATCTTTGTGCAGTAAATAAGCAATTGAATGATAAAGAAAGAGTTGCAGCTGCTCTTGAGAATCCAAATCTTCGTCAACTCGTGGATGAATGCATATATTCAAATGAGCTTTAATATGTAAGCTTGCTCTGGGAACTGTGTACGGTAAAATATTTGCTACTAGTTGTTGAATGTCTTAGTTTGACACCATGCACCCAGTATAGTTTGTATAAAAAATGCTATCAACTGACTTAATCTAGCATCAACTTTATTAACTAAATTGGCATTTTGTTGGGTCTGTGGACATGAAGAATTTCCAATTAGCCACTCCTTCCCTGTAATTTAACCTCGCCTTCAATTTTTGAGGATTACTTTTTAATGATAGAACCAGTGCTAGGTATATGTTTGGCACATCAATAAAAGTAACTATATTATACGGAATAACACCATTGTCATAAATCTTATTACCATATCAAATCAGAGTTCGGAAACTCTGTTACAGCCTGTTCTAGGATAGGGCCATTCTGAATATTATATAAATTGCTCAGCTAGATGCTGGAGCAATGACGGACTCTTGAGCCACCTCTGGTTTCAGACTGCCATTGTTAGTGTGCTCCATCTTCTCTAATTCCCTTTCCCTTGTAGATTTCAATTCATCCTTGACCATTAATTTAGAGAACTCTTCATGATCATATTTCAAGTTGGCTCGTCCACCAAACTCAGTTGGGAGGTTCTTGTCATCAAAATAGGTCTTCATTAGCTCCACACTATCTTTGTTCTATAGGTACACAAATTTTGTTGGGTGAAACAATCAAAACAAAGAAAAATCAAATAAGCAAAAGTTATGGATACTTAGCTCATTTGTAATGGAAGTGATGGATTTGACGAAACGAACGAGCTTCCCATATCTCCACAACAGCAACAAGGCAAAACTTTGAAAAAATAGAGTGAGTCACGTGTTCAACACGTTTCCCTTAAGACATTAGCTTCCGGCTACACTCAAGAGTGATGATATAGCCCTCACAGGACGGATATCTCTAGGATAAAACACCCTACTACACCTACTACTAGCATATGTAGTAGATGTTCGACTTGAGCTTGGCAACTCTGAAAAACCATAAAGGAAAATCGCGAATGCTTGAGAAAACAATATAAAGTATTTTTTCCCTTGGGGGTCCCTCTAAATATATAGCAACCCATTTCCCCATAGATTTTACAAAAGTAGTGAATTTGTTTATATAATGGAACAAAACAACTTAAGAAGAGGAACTCCCCGATGTGGGACTAAAAAGCTTATATAGTCTCTTAAAACAACTAAAAAGTGGATACTCCACAATGTGGGACTAATAAATTTTTCATTCACAAAAAAAAATAAAAAAAATAATAATTTTATTAAAACCTTAAAAATTATTTTTTAGTAATTATTTTCCAACAATCCTCCACATGAATGAAAACTCAATATAACACGAAAACACAGATAGATCTTGGTAAATCAACAACCCAATCTCCCGAACTGATCGAACAGACAGACAAATCGTGCATGTTGAAGTCATACTAGCCATTCCAACGTCATCTCCCTTACACAACAGTGTGTTGACCCCAGGGTCATACTATGGATTGGAAAAATCATATAGTATAGAGATCTTTCATCTTTAGTTCCTCACAAGTGAGACTAAAGGTTCTTTCACCAAAGTGAAAAAGCATGAACTAGTGAACCCTTAGTAACCCTTAGGTACTAAGTTCCAGTAATACCAAAACCATCAAAAAGAAAATCACATAAAAAGCGCAGGAAATACCATTTTAGGCAGAGGTGTCCATGAGGTCTTGAACCTGTGCTTAGTGAGATATTACCGGAATTACTTGCTAGATACAGTGAACTATGTCTTGAACTGCTAGCATTTGATGTAATTCGCGATAACGACCACAGATGATATCTCTCAGGGTGCTTCCAAGCTCGTGCCGTTTTGTCCAATTTGGCCCTGGACATATCCTGTTTCTCAGAATGCTCTTGAGAATCAAAGCTCATAATCTCATAGGAAGCGGCCCCACTTCCTTATTCATATAGGTGAGTTTCCATAAAGAGTGTTACTGTTACACCCCACTTCAATCTTAAATTGAAACTATAGAACTCATTAAGACTTCTTAAAAGTCATACTTCACATGCAGTAACACTATCACGTCTACACCATAGGGAAGGGACAAAGAATAAAATTCTCTGATAGTGTTTACCTTTACCCACCACAAATTAGTTGTCTCATTCGAAACCTTGATCTTGGGATCTCCAGTCAGCAAGGTTGAGTATCCTTCATGGCAAGTTTAATTTATGAGCTTAAGCCCCATCCCCCTCGATGCATTTCTAACTATCTCTTCGGATAAACCTTTCGTCAAAGATTTCGCGATATTCTCCTTGGACTTTATCCAATCAATGGAAATAACGTCGATTGAGATTAGTTATTTTTAGCTTTAGCTATTATAGCTTGGCTAACACAATGTATATATATAGCTGGCACAGGCCTATGCCAGAGAGGAATGTCTTCTAAAAAGCATCTTAGGCACTCGGCCCCCTCTCGTGCTTTATCTAACACAATACTCTCAGATTCCATAATGAATTGAGCAAGATATGTCTGTTTGGAAATCTTCCAAAAACAAACCCTCATGCTAGAGTGAAACCATATCCACTCGTAGACTTAGACTCCTCTAAGTCAACTATCCAGTTTGCATCATAAAGTCCCTCAAGGACAACAAGATACCTTTCATAAATCAAATAAAAAGTAATATAGTATTTTAGGTACCATAATACTCTACTCAGTGCATCTGAATGCTCTTGCTCTGGACTACAATTATATCTACTTAACTTACTCACAATATAGGCAATGTCTGGAATCTTACAGTTCATTAAATTCATCAGACATCCTATAACTTTTGAGTATTCAAGTTAAGATACTCCACTACCCTTATTTTTCTTGAGTTTACAAGAATAATCGTACGGAGTACAAGCAGGCTTACAATCATACTGATTGTATCTCTTAAGCACAATTCAACATAATGAGAATGACTAAGACTATATAAATTTTTTATTATCTTCTAATCCTCATCCCTAAGATTACATCAAAAGGGACTAAGTCTTTCACGTCAACGTTCTCATTTAGTGCATGTTTTAGTGGAATTAATCACATCTATGTTTGTATCAAGTATAAGCATATCATCAACATACAAGCATACAATCACACAGGCATCCTTAACAAGTTACTTGTAAATATACTTGTCAGATTCATTAACTTAAATCCGCTACACATTATTACATGATCAAATTTTCCATGGCACTATTTACGTGCTTATTTGGAACCATACAAATATTTGTTCAACTTACAAAATTTTGTCTTCATAACATTTCACTACAAAGTCCTCAGGTTGGTCTATGTAAATTTCTTTATCTAATTCATAGTTTTAGAAAAGCTGTCTTAACATCCATCTGATGTATTTCCAAGTTGTTTATGGCAGCAATATCAATTAGCATCTCAAGAGAAGTAATTCTCGTCACAAGTGAATAAGAATCAAGGAAATCTACACCTTCTTTTAGTTTATAGCCTTTAGCTACCAACTTAGCCTAATATTTTTCTACAGTTCCATCTACCTAACGTTTCCTCTTAAAGACTCATTTACATCCCATGGTCTTACTCCCTGAAGGTATACTAACAAGCTCCCAAGTCTGGTTCCGACGGACTGAGTCCATTTCACTAAATGAAGCTTCTTACCAGAATGGGGTTTCAGTAGATGTCAAGGCTTCTTTACAAGTCTAGAGCTCAGACTAATCTAGTAATGTTAGGCTCAACCTTAACTTCATCTTCCTTTAAGATAAGTTATGACTATTTGAAAAACATCTAGGAGATCAATAACATATCTCTGAGAAGAGACAGGTTTCAAAATAAACATGTTCAAAGAACATCCCTAGACTCCATAAAACTATTCACACCAATGTCAGAAAAATCACACCAAAGTCTGAGAAATCAGAACACACAACCAAAAATCTATATGCAGTAGGGTACTCAAGAACCTTATCTAAACACCCCCACACTTTGACGTATGCATAAAAAGGTTGTCTATCTTTCCATAATCATATGGATTTTTATTTGATCCTTTAAAGGTTACTCTATTCAGGATATAACAAAATTAGAGAACGACCTCCCCCCACAAGTTTGCAGTTATCCTTTAAACAGCATGGCATAAATCATATCCTTAATAGTTCTGTTCTAACGTTCAACTATACCATTAGACTATGGTGAATAAGGATGTGTGATCTCATGAATAATGCCATTTAACAAGTAAAGTTCTATTATATGAATTTCATACTTTCCATCATGTTTAGACCTAACCAATTTAGTGGTAACATATACTTCGCTTTCATTTCAAGTTTATACTCTTAAGGCTTCTAAGGAATCATCCTTACCCGTAAGCAAGTATACAAGAGAGTACCTCGTACAATCATCTATGAAAGTTACAAACCACCTTTTACCACTTTAGTATGGGTTGAACTCATTTCAACTAGGCCTAACTGAATTAATTCTAAGGGCTTAGAATTACTCTGAACATTTTTGCTAAAAGGTTTTATAGCATATTGATTTCACTTTTGTGTTCAAAATCCAAACTAAATTTGGGTATGCAGCATATGCTAGGCAGTTTATGCATTAACTTATAATTTGACGGTTCCAAGTCTGCCATGCAAAACAATCAAAGACACACAAAAGAAAGCACAAAAATCAACTATGTTCACTTCATCAGATTTTCCTTTAAGCTTATATAGACCCAAAGTCTTATAATTGTTGCCTAAAAAATCACTTCCCTTAGTCACAACAAGTTTTCAAGATTCAATTAATATCTTAATTCTTTTACAATCTACAACAGAACAAGATACAAGATTCTTGCATATGCTCGGAACATGAAAACTTTATTCAATGTGAGAACATTACAGATATGAGCTTCTGATCGACCTTTCCATTTTGCGCAACCTCTGTCGCAGATGATTTACTCATATAGAGTTTCTCAACATCCCATATCCTTTGATAGGAGGTGAACAGGTCTCTGTTTCAACAAACATTCTTGGTGGCTCCAGAGTCCACCTACTGGTCTCTCACATTGGTTATTAAAATAACTTCCGACATCATGCCACTGAATTCGTTCTCATTTGTTTTAACTAAATTAGCATTAACTTTCTACTTATTAAGGTTTTTATGTTTTCTACAAATTACTTCCGCGTGGCCAGGAATTTTACAAACATAACAATCTCCCTTAATTAAAGTAATGCCAGATTCAGTTTTACGAAACATACCTTTCTTATGAAGACTATGCTTAGATTTGTGTTTGTTGTTCTCTCTTTTGTCAGCTTTGGAAGACTTGTGTTCATCCCCATGCGCCTGGTAGCCATGTCCCTTTTCAATTTCATGTCACAATCTTCGTATATACTTTGACCATTGACACGGTAATTTCCCAATCACCTAATACACCACATCTCACAAACCTTAGTTCTGAATCGGAAAATAAAATATAAGTTTCGAAGATAACATCTAGATCTACAAACTTCGTTTGAATCACCGTATCAAAAAACTCATGGTTACCCCATAAAAACTACTTTAGTTAATATCAAATTTCTGTTCGTCAGAATTTTTCAGGAACATTTCCCTGTTTTGTAAAATATCAAAAAAATACTTTTACAACTCCAAATATTCTGATATTTTACGTGGGTAACTATCAGGATGTATAATACGTTGTGTCAAAAGGGTTCATCGAAATTCCTTCTAGGTTGAGAGATAAATTCGAAACTCTACAGCTGACCAAAAATTTGTTTTTATTTTTTCACTCCACAATTAACAACCATGATTATTACAAACTTGTAATGTCTTAAGATTGTTGGGTGCAATAATCAAAACAAAGAAAAATCAAATAAGCAAAAGTTATGGATACTTAGCTCCTTTGTAATGGAAGTGATGGATTTGACGAAACGAGCGAGCTTCCCATATCTCCACAACAGTAACAAGGCAAAACTTTGAAAAAATAGAGTGAGTCACGTGTTCAACACGTTGCCCTTAAGACATTAGCGCCGGCTACACTCAAGAGTGATGCTATAGCCCTCACATGACGGATATCTCCAGGATAAAACACCCTACTACACCTACTACTAGCATATGTAGTAGATGCTCAACTTGAGCTTGGCAACTCCGAAAAACCATAAAGGAAAATCGCGAATGCTTGAGAAAACAATATAAAATATTTTTTCCCTTGGGGGTCCCTCTAAATATAGAACAACCTCTTTCCCCATAGATTTCACAAAAGTAGTGAATTTGTTTATATAATGGAACAAAACAACTTAAAAAGAGAAACTCCCCGATGTGAGACTAGAAAGTTTTTCATTCACAAAAGAAAATAATTTTATTAAAATTTTAAAAATCATTTTTTAGTAATTATTTTCCAACAAATTTTACCTTATCGAATGTCTTTGGATCCAAGAAGTACTTGACAATCTGCATGGATAAATTCGCAGCTTTGAGAGACTTCAAAAGGAAGATACGGGAAGCTGAGGCTACAAAATAAATTTGTTAAAATGTAGTGGTCAAGCCATCCAAAATTCTTCAAAAATCTTTGGGGGATTGTACAAAATGCTACGGGAATCCTCTCAGGGAGTGATTCTGTACACTGTTTAGAGTTTCTTTAGCGGTTCTGATGGTAAGCGACCATCCGGTGAAGTCTATTAGCCATGCCATCTGCTCCTGATCATTGGGAAGGTTACGGATGCCATATTCAATGAGATATACTGGATGCCGCATCTGATTTTCACCCCCTGTAGTATTCTGCGAAACAAGTTAGCATGTATCTGTGTTAATTCATCAATATTCAAAGAGAAAACCTCGGAAAGTTGCTCCCGTGGTATTCTGTGAAACAAGTTAGCATGCATCTGTGTTAATTCACCAATATTCAATGAGAAAACCTTCGAAAGTTGCTCAAATTAGCGACCCGTTTTCCTGGTTGCCTCATAAGAACAGTCCTCCCATGCCGAGCAAAAAAAAAAAGAACAGTCCTCCCATGTCGATCATGAAAATTTGCCCCGGTAAACTTTGCCTGTCTCACCTTCAATGGCCACATCTTGCTGATGGCAAATCACATTTGCCATTGTTAGTCCAAAATGTCATGAATCAATCTTGGTTTTCGGATGATTATTATTTTACAGTCTAACAGTAGCAAACTACAAAGATAACATTCTCAGCAAATTTGTTGTAAACACGTAGTTAAGCTTACTCAATGGTATCGCTAGGCTTAAATGTTAACCTCCACTGAATTGTCTCTTCCACCATCTTCTTTGCCTTGACAATATCCCAATCCCGAGCTTCAAAATGTCTCTTTAAGCGTGCCTCGGTACCGTAAGCTCGATTAGTGCCCCCAAAGCAGCTTTTAGCTCATTTACCTGTTTCATTTTGGGTATGTAACCATATAAGTTGCGAGGACTGAGAACTGCAATCTACAGAAAAGCTTCGAGACTACCACACTCCACACTGATGTAAGAAACCTTTTCATCAAACCCAATCTCCTTGGGAGAATATCTTCTCCAAAACATTATGACTACCCAAACTAACAAAATGCTCAATTGCTCTTTAAGTGCACAGCAAGTGAAAGATAGAGTTGAGACATACATACCTAGATAGAGAAACTTTGATGGCTCTTTACCCTTGCCTCCTTCCAAACTTGGGGTGCAGTTAGATACTCGTATTACGTATTCACTGCTTACTGGGTAGTGGTTACTAAGAGCAATCATTGCTATTGTTTTGGATAATGTTTTTCTTTTCTTTATTTTTGGAATTTACAACTATTGTAACACCTGCCATTCTTTCAACCTCATTTCCCAAAATCAGTATTTACCCAGACCTATGACCAATAATCTCAATCAGACCCAAAAAGTATTCAAACCCAATGAGTAATCAGGACTTCTTATACATGAGATTCTCATCATAAAATTCCTAGCAAGTCCTCCTGAATTGGGCGGGGACAAATAAGGAAGCGTGGATACCTTGAGCATTTTCAATCAAAAAGAATGAAGACCCCAAAGAAGAAAAATAAAGGAAGTGGAAACTCTTAAGAACAGAGGGTTTTGCTTTTTCCCTTAGGCGTTTAATAGAGTGAAGTATTTTAGGCTTTTAGTCTTTATTCTTCATTTCTCTTTGGGTATTTTTTTAGTTATTATTCTCTAGTTTTTTGTGGCTTATGGGGTGGGGGGCCTTGTGCCTCCTACTTGTAATTCTTGTAATTACGTTTTTTTGCTTAATAAACTAAAGGACTTAGTAAAAAAAAGGTGGATACCTTGAGCATTTAGAAAAACAAAATGAATCAAAATTCAGTCACAGACCTGGAAGAATTATATATGCCTTGGACAAGTCTTCCTTTAAATTTTATCAGAAAATATAATTTCGAATCCACATTTATTACTACGCTTTTACATCATTATTGTTGTGTATAGCATATCTGATTAGCTAAGTAAGATTGTGACCGCAAAATAGGAGGTAATGAACTCGATTAGAACTTGTTTTACCATAGCAGCAATCTGAAAGATGAACTGCTCAACTAGCTGGAAGTGCAATGGCTGACTCATGACACACCTCTGGTTTTCCGTTGTTAATGTGACCGTTACTGTTCTCCGATTTCCATTCTCTTTCAGTTTTTGCTTCATCTTCGTTCATCAATCTTGAGAATTCCTCGTGATCGTAATGCAATTTAGCTCTCCCACCGAACTCAGCTGGAAGGTTCTCATCATCAAAATATGTCTTCATAAGCTCCACGCTGTCTTTGTTCTTTGGATAGACAAATTTCACCTTTGCAAATGTCTTTGCATCCAAGAAGTACTTCACAATCTGTATAGATAATTGTGCAGAATATAATGAGGGGGATTGAAGCAGAAAATTAGTTCTTGTTCTCATAATTTTAACCATTGGGAAGTAAATTAAGTTTGAAATATTTCAGAGAGAGATGTATGAAAAGAGAGTAGATCTCGAACCTTCCAACTTGCTTCAAATATCCTTGGAGGGTTGTACAAAAATGCTACAGCTAGTCTCTCGGGGTAGTGGTTCTGTAAAATGTTAATAGTCTCTCTAGAAGTTTTAACTGGCACAGCATTGCTCATTGACCATCCTGTGAAGTCTATTAGCCATGCCATCTGCTCTTGATCCTTTGGAAGATTATAGATGGCATTTTCTAAGAGATATACTAAATGGCGCATCTGATTTTCACATCCTGTTGTATTCTGCAAAACAAGTCATATCATGAGGTTAATTTCTCGTAATCCATAAAAAGGCCCATGCTTAACTTGTGAGAGTTTAGGGTGGTTTACTACAGAACCTGCATTCCCGGTCTCAGTATAAGAACAGTTCTCCCTTGCCGATCAAAAAAATTTGCTCGGTATGCTTTGCCTGTTTCACCTTCAATTGCGATGTCATTCTGATAATCGAAATACATTAACATTATAAGTGCAAGCTTACGTGAATGATTGTTTTCTGTTGCTATTTGTTAAGCATCTTACAGCTTAACAAGTACTATAAACAATAAAAAGATTGAAGGTAGGAAAAAAACAAACAATTATTATGTTTAACCTCTTACCCAACGGATACTGTCAGGCTTAAATGTTGACCTCCACTGAGTTGTCTCTTCCAACATTTTCATTGCCTTGTCAACGTCCCAATTTCGAGCTTCCAAATATCTTTTCAAGCATGCATCAGTGCAGAAGTGTTCACTGGCTTTGGTTAATCTCCTCCCCATAGCAACTCTTAGCTCATTGACCTGTTTAGAGAATATTAAGTTTCTTTATTTTCAGATAACATCTGAGCATTGAGCTCATACAGCCCTGCAATTGATATCACACAACTGCTAAATCTAAATGCAGATAGCCTAAACATGGGAGTGTTGCAATGAGCAAATGTCCCATATTCAGCATGCGTAAGAAGATACAAAAGTCTGCAATTTTAAATATTTTGAAGATATATGTCAGTAAAACGAGAAAGTCAATATCTTTAGCAGTGAAACAAAGCCAGTTTATCAATTGATGTGGGTTGAATCAGATATGGGATAATTTCCTTTCCGTAGCATGAGTGGAGAATAAATAAAGAAGTTTGTGATTACCTTTTCATCAGCCTGAAACTGATGAACACATCCATTCTCCTTATGGGAATTCTTTCTCCAAAACATCATGACTGCTCCTTAAAATCTGAAACAAGCACAACGCAAATTAATAAAAACCTCAGGGAATCTTAGTTTTCAAATTCATATTTTTGGTTGTATCAAAAAACTCTTTTAACATCTGAAACGAAGTGTTATTAGTTCCAACCATTTCCTTAGAATATTTAGCCTAGAGAAAGAAATTAAACATGTATATCAAATTCAAGGTCAAAATTCTTTTTCCAGAAAATTAGCAATACCATAGTACTTAATTCAACAATCGTCGAGATACAATTAATCAAGATCTAACGGAAAAAACAAACTAGAAACAAACAATTTACAAGAAACACGACTTAAGAAGTGAGGATCATCACTCACAGAATCCCTTGAGGAAAATATCTCCAATCGAGAGAATGAGTGAATGAAGAATGAATGAATGTGTGGTATTCCAAATTTCCAATATGTAAAAAGTCAAGAGAGTTGGGTTGATTACAACAACTACAAGAGTACCTGTTGAAACAGAGAGATGGAGAGAAGCAGTGGTTTAGTTAGGCTAATTGACTAGAGAGCATTAAAGGCCAGGGAGAGGAGAGGAGAGGAGAGGAGAGGTAGTAGTTATGTTTTTTTTTTCCGGTTGTAGTAGCCTCTTATACACAACCTTGTCCGTACAACAGATTTGTTTTTCATCTGAGTCCAAATTTGTGCATCCCTCTCTCAAACCGTGGTCCACATTCCTCCCCTCTCTATTGGAGGAAAAGATCGGTCAGAAACCACTTTGACTTTACTCTCTCTCGCATCTTCTTCTCCCTTTTAAAAAGATGTTGTATATCTCCCCCTTAAGGAAAAGTGGTGGTTATGTCGGGGATAAAGGTCACCATTGGATTTGGGGAGTAATTCGTACCCGTCCAGATTTGGTTTCTTTTTTTTTTCGGGAGTGGACCTGGGCCGTCGGATTCGAGAGGAGTAAATTATAGCCGTCCAGATGGGATCCCGTGGCCGAGATCGGTCGGTTTTGTTTTGGCTCAATAAGCCCGTATACACTGTATCTTTTGCACCTATCTTTTAATTCTTCTTCGTTCTTTTTCCAGCGTTCTTAAAACAATTCATCTCTTCTTCTTTTTTTCTCCTTCGAACAGAGAGTGAATCATACGAATTTCGTGATTCTACGCCTTTTAGTTTACATCTCTTTATCTCATAGAGGAAAAATCCATCAATTCACCCATCTGGCATAACAAAAGTTAGGGTTCTTCTAAAGAGACGAAGAACACCTAAAACCCAAACTGTTTCTTCTTCTATCATCATCAATGGAGGGCGATGATAAATCACATCCATATAGGGTAACTGAGCGAGGGTAGGTAAATTGAGTATGGGTTAGAGAACTCATAACTAATATTGATGGTTGATTTTAAGAGATTAGGGTACCGTTTTATGAATTGGGTTTTATCTGTTGATTTCGAAGGAATTTGGACATGGTATATGACGATGAGACAATAAGGAAGAATGGGTTCTCGAATTCAAGCAGGAAAAATGATGAATTCAAACAAATTTGTGAATTAGGGTTACAGAAAGTGCAATTTGTTAATTAGGGTTTTAGCTGTTTTATCCGTTAATAACTTCTTATCACTTGATTTTTCCTTAAACACAATTATAGTTAATTTAAGATAATGTTTAGGTTTAATTCGTTTCAGACTAATAATTGACTCAGGTAATTCTTTATCTTCATCTTCTTCTTCTAAATTTGCTACGCCGTTATTGAAATTAATACTAACAATTTTTGCTCCTTCGCTGTCTTCTTCTTAACCTAACTATTGATAACCTTGCAGGTTCTCCACCAGTTTCTTTCTCAATTTGAGGTAAGCATTGATTTATGTCTTTTGGAATACCTGCTTAAAAAAATTGAACTCATATTTTCAGACCACATTCAATTTATGTCCTTCGTTTCACTGTAGTTAACAATGCTTGATTGTTTTGTCTCTTTGATTTATTTTTGTTTTGATTTTAAAGGTGAAGGGAGACTAATTCAAAGAATGGGTGTTCTGATTTGATTTGTGGTAGAACCATGAGGTAATTGATTATGTGTCACTGATACTAAGTTCTATTAGAGATTAATTATCTGTTGATATAAGTTATGGATGATTTTTGTAAATTAAGAGCAATTTGATTTTGAAAGTTAGGGTTGATAATGGTAATGCTTTTGTTCTTTATATTTCACAGATAACAGTATAATGGACCACACACTAGAGTTCCGTCATATTTTTGTTTGGTGTTGATTGTTTCATCTTATTCAATCAATCTCGGTTTCTTTTTCTTAATTTTGTTTTGATTGTTTGATTTTTTCCTGATTGCTTTGTCTGTTTGATTTTTAGGTTGATGCTCGACTCTCTAGAATATTATGAAGATTGAATATGGAGAATGGAAAATCAGAAACAACAAAATACATAGTGTGGATGGTAGGAAAGATTTGCCTTAGGATAGGAGTACAAGGAAAATTGGTACAAGGAAGATTTTCCTTAGGATAGGAATAAGAGGGGTACAAGGAAAATTGGTGGTGGAAACAAGAATTGGATGTCGACTGGAGTCTGGCGACAAAGATTATCTAGACTTGCTATAGAATGGTGGAGGGAAGAGTTTTGGCAAATATTTCATAAAAATAATGTATGGTGCGTGCTTAATATTGAAACTTTGTCGTCCAGTTATAATACCACACGCCATCGAGATTCACTTAATGACTTTGGGATAAACACTAACATTAGTCAGTTGTCTTTTGTGTATGGTGTTGTGCAGGATGATGGTGTCAATGTGTTCTGCATGGTGGTCTTGGTCTTCTGCATCTTGGAATAGCTCCTGCATATTCCAAGTTGGACCCATAGTAGCGAATTTTCTGAATGTTTGCTGAAATCAAGACATTTATAGGTGAGTAATACCCAACACAATCTTAAGAAAACACATGTTTGATTTGATTACCTTCCTGCGATCAATGCGAATCAGGACATCTATAGGTGAGTAATACCTCAAGCTCCAGTCAAGTCCAAGTGCAGTTTGAAAGACAAGCCACAAATTAAATATGAGCTTGACGTCGTAAAATTAAATATGTGTTAAACCCACACTTGCTTTGAGGAATTGGAGTTGGGAATCCCAACTTGGGATGGAGTCTGAATCGGTTGCTGCTGATTTTCATGGGAATGAGATCGAGAAATTCAGGGGAGGAAAAACGAAAGAGATTGAATGGGTTTTAATGAGTTTGGATCGAGAAATCTGTTGCTGTTTAGATGCGGTTTGTGTGATGAGAAGAACATGGATAGATGGTGCCGACGTAATGCTATTTTGAAGCTATAAAATGAGTTAAGCTTGCCATTAGAGATGAAGATTTGAGACATAGAAGATTAAGGAGATGGGTGTTTTGAGTTTGTTACCATTGTGAGGATTGAGTTGTCGAATTTGGGTTTTACCAGAAATTGCAGAATTAGGGTTTTGATTGAGTTCAGAAAAATTGGGGAAAATAAATAGGTAGGTTTTGATGATTGTGGCTCGATTGAGCTATTGTTGCTAATGGTTGTGCAGGTGACGATTAAGGCATTAGTTGTGATGGGGTTCAAGCCCTGGAACACTGAATTGAGAAGAAATTGGGGTTATTGTGAATTCAGAAGAGATGGGTATGTGGTGATGGAAGTGTGGTGCCACTAACAGTAAAGATTGAAGATGAATGTTGCAGCTGGGGACTCAAAGCTTGAGCATGGGTTATAAGTTGCAGTTGAACTGGTGGTGCTGGATGTGTTAGTTTTAGCTGAGTCTTGCAGTGAAATTGGTTAGATACAAATAGTTTTAGCTGGATGTGTTAGCTGAGCATGGACTCACAGTCGAGAATCATTTTTTGGAATTTGTATTGGTGTGATCAGCTGTTTATGGCAGATTTGGTGGGTCAGTATAGAAATTAACTTACCATTCTTTACCTTCTTGGAACGGGAACATGATGGGAAGTGTGGTTGGAAAGGGAGTTAATTTGGCAGGTCTAAAGAGAGAACTGTTTATCAAGCTTCTTCAATTAAAATAAAAAATTTCAACAAAAGACAAGTAGTTTTATTTTTTGTTTTGGAGCTCCAATACGTGCAGGCATGTGAACTGAAGCACCGACTAATACTACTGTTACATCGTAATGAACTGCGGTTGAGATTTTATTCTGTGGCAGGGATCGTTAGTTCGTGGGGTGTATATTCGTCCGTTGTTGTGTATATGTTTGAGATTTTATTATTTTGGGCGGCTGGGATTATAAAATTTTACAGGTTACAGTTATCCTAGCTATTATAATCTATATAATACACGGCTAACCTTAAGCTTGCCGCGACTAAGTTCTTAATATGATTAAATTTCTTTATCTTATTTAATTTTCTAATTGAAAACAACTAATTTTAGCTAGCACACTATACTATGACACGACCAACTAAATATTGGGACCGTTCTGCTATGACAGGGCTAACTAAATATGTTCCCGACTATTATAGACAGGATCAACTAACACAATAATTTTAATGTGGGAACTACATCTTCCTTTAAATTTTCTCCACCGCTGGGGCCGTAGGCACAGCCCCTATCCGGCTACTATGATCTAATTAATTAAATACTTAACTATGACCCGACGAACTAACACACTATAATATGACGCGACCAACTAAATATTTGGACCGTTATGCACGACCAACTAAATATTTGGACCATTATGCTATGACTCGACTAACAAAATATGTTCCCCGACTATTATAGACATGACCAACTAACGCACTAATTTTAATGTGGGCATATATCTTCCTTTAAATTTTCTCCACTGCTGGGACCGTAGGCCTCGACTCTATCCGACCACTATGATCCAACTAATTAAACACATTACTGGGACCCGACTAAATAACACACTATAATATAACACGACCAACAAATTATTGGGACCGACTAATTAAATACGCTCCCGTCTAACTAAACATGCTCCCGACTATTATTGGGCCGACCGAGCGAAGCGAGGGAGGACCTTATACGGCCACTTTTTTGTAAATCCTAAGTCATCAAATTGAAACAAAAAAATTGGAAATGGTTAGGGCCGAAAAACCAAAAATACCTCTCTAAATTTTTGGGAGGATTCTGGGTCGAACCCTGCTGAAACCATTTTTACGATTTCACTTGTTTTTTTTCATTTTCTTCTTCCACGTTAGTTTCCCTGCTGAACCTCTTCATTCACTGTTAGCTCGCCTCCACCTCCTTCAATCCCTTCATTAGCAGACTCACCACCACCACTCTTCATCAGCAGATTCAATCACCGCCACCATCACTCTTCGTCACCAATTATTTCTAGGATTTGTTTTCGATCTAGGATTTCTTATCCATTCACAGGAAAATTAGGGTTTTTGAGTTTAAATTTGGAATGTTTGATTTGAAATTGAAGGAGGATTGAAATTGGTGAATGTAAGTGTTTAATTTGGTGATTAGATTTCAATAAGATTTTTTCGAAAGTTGAAGGAGGATTGAGACCGAATGATAATCAATGTTCTTTTTCAACTTTCGCCAACTTCTCATTGAAATTGAACCACCACCACCGCGATCTTCAAAACATTGGTAAGAATCAATTCTGTGATATGTGTGTTTTTCCTTATTTCTGAAATCTTATGCATGAATCAAATTTTTACTTCCTGAATTCTTTTTCTGTTGTATTTCTTTCTGTAGAAGTTTATGGTTTTAATTTGAGGATTTGATTTTAAAGAAGAACATTAATTGGGAAATTGAGGAGTTCTGATTTTCTGGAACAATAGTTCTAGGGTTTCAGTTGAGGGGTGAAGTAGCATTTCAGAGGGTGCTAGGGATTGGGTAAGCCTCTTATTTATCTTAATTCTATTTTGGATATAAGACCAAGTTTCTGCTTATTAATTGTTTATTCGTACTGAAGTAGTTGTTTGATTTGTTACCTGACTTATTATGAGCAACCGATTACCAGGTTAGTTTCATGCTCTTTTTACGAACAAGTTGCAACTGTAATGGTCACAGTCACATGTTATTCACTATGTTCTTAAAGTTTCAATTGGGGTCTGATTTTTTGGTGCCCTCGAATGGTTTGTGCAATCATGTATATTTTTTAATCAGCATGTTTTCCCCCTAAGAGGCTTCTCTCCAATCGCCTAGGTTCACTTAGTTAACTTATCCCAGGTTCATGATTCTAGAATCTAGATTACTGATCATGAGGAAAGAAAACTCAATATTTTCCTTATCATACTGCAGAGTTAGTTGGGTCATTTATGGATATGGTACATTTGCTTTAGTTATCCGTCTCAAGTCTTTCTTCTATAATTCTCGTGGGATTGTTTCTTTTATGTGTTCGCAACATTGCATTTTTGTACTTATATCACATTATTTTCATTTCTTACTGCAGCAAAATAGACCTCTAAATGCTCAAAATGTTGATGATGCTTTGCAAAAGACTACAAGCTTAAATTCTAAAATTTTAACTCTTGACTGAAAAAATGCTGACTACAAGCTCAAAATTTTGATGATGCTTTGCAAAAGACTACAACCCTCTAAATGCATGCTTTGCAAAAGAAAAAATGAGAGCAACCGAAGAGGTTTTAGGAGGTAATAGCCTTTTACATTGTCTATAGTATTCCATTTTGTACTCTGCTGTGTATCTGTATATTATAGTAAGGGGTTGCTGTTGTTGTTGGTTAAAGATAGTAAGGTTAAAGAACAATCTTCACCACTTGCTGTTCTTATTGGTTAGAACTTAGAAATACGAGATAAATCAATAAGGGGTTGTTGTTGTTTGTGGTGATGGGTCCGCGAGCATTTGACAACAGTGGCAATTATTAATAGGAAACGGGGAATTCATTTCTTACAGTTCTCTTGTCGGTAGACCTGCGGATAGTTTATGCTTGGTATATTGGTTCCATAATTTCACTTTATATATTTTTCTACATGTCAATATGGTTGCCTGCTCTTCTGACTTTTAGGGAGCAGAATCTATCTTCTTTACTTAAAGAAAGTTGGAGTTATAAAAATATATAGGGAATGAGGTTGACTAGAGATAGGGGGTGGGGGGTTGGTGGTGGAGATAGATAAAGAATGTTGTTTAATAAGTGATATAATCCACAAGATATGATGGTTAGCCAGTCAAATATTAGGTTGTGTTGCTAATGTTGTGATATGACTTAGTGGTAGGAATAAATTTGTACTATGCTAATGATTGGAAAATTGAAAGTTATAAATGTGCTTCACTATCTATACAAGTATTACTTTCTAATTTACCATAGCTAGTTCAATTATAATGTGCTTTTGTTCACGACTTGAAACGAGTAAGATGACCCTGGTCAGACCATTCGGACGAGCTAGATCGCTAGATGTGTCGGACCTTGTGTGTTTGGAACTGACTTTCAGACCTCTCTGGGAAAACGTAGGTAATCGTAAATTTTAGGATTTTCCCTTCAGTGCTCTTCTAGGAGGAAACAAGTCACAGCTGTAATGTTCACATGGTGCATGATGTTCTCAAATTTATATTAGGTTTTAACCCAAGTACTTTCATCGTTTGGTGGCCTAGATGGGTTTTCTAAAAATGATATTTGTTCGTTTCTATTTGAGATTTGAGTATATTTAATTTCTTAACTGATGATAACATGTTCATTTCTATTTGAGATTTGAGTACATTTCATTTCTCTCCAGTTTATACAGAGAAAATGAAGATGAATAAAAAAGAATAGTCGGAGACAGTCATGTGATTGGTTTTTATTTTGCTTAGAAAATTTATTTTATCTGTTACGGGTTTCCTTTTAACTTCCAACTTTCACTTCAATAGGTCCAAAGATAGTCTCTGCTTTTATGTTCTTGGCCGGTTACTGTCTCCCACATGTACTCTTTTACTTAATTAGTATCGATCAAGAAAGTGGTCGAAAATAATTTCCTGATTGGTTGGGAAAGTTTCCATGGACTTGCACTTGAAATCTCATTCATTTCTTCTGAAGAAGTCAGTGATCTGCATTTTTTATCCATAATTTAATTCCCAAAAACCTTTGTTCTTGCAGAATTTATTGAAGGACCCCTTCAATTATTCAGCTCGAGAAGAAGCTGGACTCCCTCGTCATTGGTGAGAATTTACTGAATTCCTCTGTTAAGAATTTTGTTCTGCCAAACTTTAGAAATATTTTACTCGAGTGACTAAATATTCTGGGTTCCACATCTGCGTTCCTAGGTACGATGATTCTAAAGAGTTGCTGGATAAGAGCAAGCAACTTTCAGAGGTATGCCTACTTTGGATTCTTGTTTACTACAAATCCTTAAAGGGATCTCTTCTTTAATTTCATTTCACAGTGGACCTTGTAAAACTATTTCATTTCACAGTGGGCCTTAAAGGGATTAATCTAAATTGGTTCATCTAGATTCAATTAGTGTTCACAGGTGACTCGTAGCTTAGTTTGTGAATACTTACCTGATTGTTACCATTGTAGATGAGAAGTCCTCGACTTAAAGAGCTAGCTCGACTTCGAGAGCTAGCTGAGAATGAGAAAGATGAACAAAGAAAGGCGTGTAATGAAAGGCGATGGGCTTTGCGTGCACTGAGAAAGTTTGAATAACTAAATATGGCAGAAGTAGTGCCACTGCGAAGAAGTCAAAGGCTAACTCCCCAGGCGCAAATGACACAAAACCTTGAATTAGTACCACTGCGAAGAAGTCAAAGGCTAACTCCGCAGACGCAAATTCCACAAAACCTTAACTGTGATGCATCCCGTAAGAGAAAAGGGAAGGCTGTTGTACACGACAATCGAGTATGTGGTTTTGCCAATTATTTTTGCTTATTGTGTAGTTGAGTGTTGGCTTGAATTTCTTATTTAAGCTTATGCTTCTGCCTTTTTTTTAATGGTAAACAGCCTCGGAAAGAAGGAAGATTTGAAGTGCAAAGATGTATCGAAATCGTGCCACTACGTAGGAGTCTAAGGCTAACTTCGCAGGAGCAAATTCCACAAAACCTTGACAGTGATGCATCCCGTAAGAGATGTATCGAAATCGTGCCACTGCGTAGGATTCTAAGGCTGACTCCGCAGGCGCAAATTACACAAAACCTTGACTGTGATGTAACTCCGCAGGCGTAAATTCCACAAAACCTTGACTGTGATGCATCCCGTAAGAGAAAAGGGAAGGCTGTTGTACACGGCAATCAAGTATGTGCTTTCTCCAATTATTTTTTCTTAATGTATAGTTAAATGTTGGCTTGAATTTCTTACTTTACTTAGCTTTCATGTATTACTGGGATCGGTTATGTGCAAGTTCAAAATATTTACTAAAATCCGTGTCTAGGTTTTGTTAGTCTCAGTAGTCAGTACCCTTCAACGCTTTAACCTTTTTAAGCACAACCATAGATTATTATCTAATTGATCTCAAGTGATCTCTGGATTTGAAGCATTAGGCTCCCAAGTGATCTCTAAGTTTGCTTCTCTCAGTTTTCTTCAGTAAATCACATCTATTTTGAAACATTTGACAGACCCAGTTTCTCTGCTTATCCTGAATCTACTCGTTTATAGTTGAAACATTTGACGTCCAATACTGAAAAGATGAACAAAACTTCGTCAAAACTTGTAGTTAGTACTGCTTATACATTGTAGTTAGTACTTCTTATACGAGGTATGGTACCAAAACACCAGAGAGGGAGAGAGAGAATGAGTGAAATTGGGGGAATCTATGTCCCCAATCAGATGCCAAATCGTTCTGTGCATGGTTTGTTAGGCACATACTCATAAATATTTTAGTCATTAATCATTTTGCAGTTGACTTGCTGGGTACAGTATTTGATTCAGTAAGACCAACAAGTTTTTTACTTTTTAAGTCTTTATACTAATCCAGAAAGTATAAATCAATGTATATGATAGAGTTAACTCGGCTGACATAAGTCGGTGTGTAGGCCTGTTTTGATCCAATGCTCTAGGTCAGGTTTTGTTAAGAGATTCTTTCCTGGTTTAGGGTTGCCTTATGCTTACAGTATCATTAGAAACTTTAAGTTAATTATTTTCTCTTTTCATTTCTTTTTTTCGTGTTAAACAGCCACGGAAAAAACCCAGGAGTGAAGTTGTGCGTTGTTGTATTCCTGTGAAACACATCTTTAAGCGTCTGACGTTGAGTCTTAGATCTGACAAAGAAGTAGAAGAAGATAAAGTTGCAAGATGCGTATGAAACGATATTTGAGATTACAAGAGTCACCTCTCGCAAGGCTTCGAAGTTCAAGAATTGAACAAGCTCGACTCATTCTAGAGAATACGAGCTGTGATGGACTCATTGATGTTCCTGTACGCGCTGATATACCCTTAACATTTGCCTCAAGTGAAGTACGGGGCTTCTTTGATCTACCAGGAGCAACTTCTTCAAGAGGAATTAAGAGGTAATCATTTAAATACTCAATTATTAAGTTGTTGTTTTTACTAATTCTTAATCATTCCTCTGAAATAATGCTTATTTGTATTTACGTTGTTAAATCTGATGTTAATTAGTTTCTACTTTTGTTATTTTGTTATAATATACCACATGCCATGTGTGAAGGAAAACTCAGATTTATCCAACATGTCATATGTATGGTGGCATGATACACGATATAATTAGTGTTGCGGAAAATCTGTGATCTTATAGAGTACCCACTGAGTGTCTATAGGATTTTTCCTGGTAGTGACATCTTTGTGATATTATCACAATTTAGTATCTTCCCAAGTTTTGGATGCTGTAAATACAAACAATATGTTAATCAAGGATGATCTAACCTTCACACGGAAAACAGATTCTCAGTTGGAGATCAGATTTACTTTCGACCATTACCTTTGTTTATCACAATTCTGCTGTAATTCTGTCACGAAGTAGACTAAACTTTGGACCATTAGCTTCTCATTCTGTCATTATTACTCGGGTATTCTCTTAAGTTGGAGAACAGATTTTCAGTCGAATAAAATTTCTTTTTCCTTTATTTTATAGGTTGACAACTTCAGTAGAAAGAGTTGGGACTCTTTTTCTCCATGACGTACAGTTAAGATATCCCTTACGTAGACCTAATACTGCATGTCAGAGACGATACCGTGCATCTAGTACAATGCATCAAAGGATTGTAAGGCGAGCCATGAATAATATGTATCGAAGAAACTATTATCGTAGAAGAACTCAAACAAGTAATGAAGAAATACGATCTAATTCTCAGTCAAGTCCTGCTGTTGCACTATCAAATGGTCAGAGGTTTAGAAGAGCTGTGGATGAGATAAAATGGGTTTCTTGTGTCGGATGTAAAACGAAAGTCCTTGATATTTCAACTGAAGGCATATGTACATATTTCAAGAAGGATAAAGAGGACATGTCAAAAGTTTTTATGTTTAGTTAAACTAATAAGATGGATCCGGGAGAAGTAACGGTGGAGCTATGTCGTTTAACGGATCTTGAGAAGATTCTTATTACTCGTGTCCATCCGGTAATGTCGGTTTATCATGTCAAAGGTCAGCAATACAAATATGGTGGTAATGTAATAAATTTCGTACAAGATGTGAGTTCGATTGCAAAGGTACTTCCATGTAAACCTGAGGATTTATCGGCGATTCTTGTTGTGAAGAGAACTGGCAGTGTTTCAACAAAGGAGTTTATAGTTAGGAGGGAGTATGTCCGGCAAGCTTTGGAATGGTTGAAGGCAAAACACAAGTACTACAAGGATATAGAAATTAGTGATGAGAATATAGCTTCTTTACCCGAGGAAGGCGTGCCACTTGATCTCACGGTTATGGATGCAGGTATTGAGGAACAATGTGAAGATGATGTGCATCATGGACCTCCATATTTGCAAGATCAGTTTGTCGGTATCGACAATTTTGAATCTGTAGGTACGATTGGAGTTAATGTCCAACCAGATCAGGAGAGGGAGATCAGAAGAGCTTTGGAGGAGAAATAAGGGGTAGAGAATACTAATGTGGAATTGCCGTTTTCTGGTCAAGTGATCGATGAGTTCACAACTCAAGGTTACATCACCATGGAGTTTCCGACATTATTTCCTAGTGGCAACGCTGATTTACGAGAACCAAAAATTAGGAAAGTTCCCGCACGTCTTTATTTTCAGTATTTGATGAACTACTATGATCAGCGCTTTGCTCGGGATTCAAGGTTTAGGTATTTTTCCTGGAATTCTGTGACTAGGTGGCGAGCATTAGATTTAGGAATTGTTTACATAAACAGGAACTCAAGAGACGGTGAGCTTACAATTGAAAAGATTCGAGAAATGGTTTCATCAGGGGACATTAGTTTAGCTTGCCGTGTTGCTTATTGTGCGCAACAGATGCGAGGGTGCAGAGAATATTGGTATAGTCGATTGAAGGAGCTTATATCCATGGTTAATCAGTTGGGACTGCCGAATATTTTCTTCACACTCAGTGCAGCAGATCTTCAATGGCCAGAACTGTACAAGCTTCTTGATACGGAAAACATGTACATCGTTCATATTACTTTATTGTTTTGGTTTTTGGTTTTGGTTTTGTTGTTCCTTGTGATTTGTTAAACTAACCTTCACATGGAAAACAGGTTGGAAAGCTTAGATCCGAACATAAGGAGGAGAGAAAGGTCAAAATTACTGAACGAGAATCCGTTGGTTGTCTCATGGTTCCTCCAAAAAAGGGTAGATTTATTCTTAAAGTTGTTTTTGAAGAAAGAGTTTAAGGTGGTTGATCACTGGTACCGGTTCGAGTGGTAGAGCAGAGGTAGCGGGCATGTTCATGGTTTCTTGTGGCTTGAAGACAGACCGGATCCTTCGCATATTGCCACAGATGAGGAGGTAATTGTTGTATTCTTGATGTTATTGCATGAAATAAGAATCCCAGAGCACTGAAGAAAATAACTATAGGATGAAATATGCTTACTTAGGAAATATAATTAAACAACTAGGGTCTAAATTCTTGTTTTGCAGCATATATTTATTCTTAGGTTAGCATAGTCGCTATATAGTACCAATTTAGGGCACAAGGCAGGCTAATTTAGGTTCTTAGAGACTTACAACTAATTTAACACAGGGCATTGATCTGATGGGCCACTTCATTAAAAGAACAGTTTAAAACCTAAAACTATGGAAGCAGATAAATTGGATTAAGGTTCAAAATCCTGGGATAAGCTTGCAGGCTTAATTTTTTAGTGTTCTATCATCTCTTCAGTTTAATGAATGATGTTATTTGAGAATTTGAAGGCCTTTGGTGTCGATTTTAGATACTCCATTCATTATGACTGACCACTATTTTGCTTATTTAGACTATTAAAATACCATTGCATCTTTTTAAATCATTATGGTGTACCTTTATAATCTAAATGGCTAAACCTTTTTTTTTAAATTGTAATACGATCTTTGGATGGGTGTCTCTTGTATAATTTTGTTGCTTTTATCCATGTATGACTATATGTACTGGAGTGATGTGTTATTTTCCAGTATTCAGTGTTATTCTTGCAGTCATGTACTTTTGCTCTAAGAACCAGACGTCTGAATTTTAAGTCTCTCAATCTTATCCCATTGATCTGAGAAAAGTATACATGCTTTGCCTGTTGCTGGTAGGGTTTTGTACTCCTTGTTGCCATACAATAGTGTACATGATATTCCCTAATAGAAACAATTTTTTATTATCATCATGAATTCTTTAACTTAAAGTATTGAATTATTTCATGTATATTGTTTGTGTTTAGACATTTTTAATCCACGCCATGTCTTTTTTTTTCCAGTCGTTTATATTTGTTTTCTATATAAAAATTTTCTTTTTTTTTTCTGATAAAATGGGATGATTCTTTTTTGTTTTCAGGCACGCCGTATGATCTGCGATTACTTTGATAGTATCATATGCACATGGAACCCGGATCCCAATTTTAGAGTCGTCATACAAGATAATCATAAGTGTGCACAAGAAATTTTAGAGGATTCAAATCTGGAAGATGATGTTGATGATTATGCTTCTTTGGTTAACTATGTGATGCGACAAACTAAATGTGGAAGTTATTGTTTGAGAAAAAGCAAGGTTACAAGGTGAAATGAATGTCGGTTTAGATTCCCAATTGAGATTTTAGATGAATCTAAGCTAGTTGAAGAACCAGCTGACAACAACATGTTTAGATTTCTTGGCCGCAGAAACGATCAGTGGTTGAATTCTCACAATCGCGCGGTTCTACAAGCATGGAGAGCAAACATTGACTGGTCTGCTATGACAACCACGGAATCTGTTACCCGTTATATCGCCAAGTATGCAGCAAAGGCAGAACCAGCCTCAAGGAATTACATCGACATTATGCGAGGAATCATTGATAATCCACTACGACCTTGTCATGACTCAAAATCTGCTGTAAAAAGAATTCTCATTAAGAATGCATCGGAAAGAGACGTATCTGCCCAAGAGGTGTGCCACTTACTTATGGGTTGGAATTTGTCGGACTCGTCGAGAAAATTCGTTATTTTAAATCTAAGTGAAAATAGGTTATTCTCCTCTCAACTGCGAAAGCGAAAGATCAGAAGTAACGAAGATGTAGAGCAAGAGATAGCTGATCCGATTTTTTTTTCAAGATATTTGAGCAGACCGGATGACTATGAGCAGATGACGCTTATTGAAATGGCAAAAAAAGCATTATTGGTCTCGTCGAAAGTGGTGCAAACATCGTGTTGAGCCGGTTGTTAGGATTTTACCAGATTTTAGCGGGAAAAAAATCATTCCAGATACTGATATTTATGAATCCTATTGCAGACAACAGGTATGGAGAGTAGTTAACTCTTCTTTGTTCCTATTTTTGGCATTTTATCCAAATACTACAGTAGATAAGGAACCATTAGCTACTGTCATAGTCATAAGCGTGCATTCACTTGCGCTATTGTTCTTTGTTTGTTGTTGTCTCAATTATTCCTTAACTCGTCTATGTTCTTTATATACCAACAGGTATTGTTAAATAGCCGATACAGAAGCTATGAAGATGTGAGAGGAAATTTCCCTACGTGGTCAGGAAGGTATGCTGAACTCATCCGTCCTACTGAAAATCCTTCGGTAGATCTTGTCAACGTTGAGGAGGAATTTGAGGACGAAACGCATCCAGAAGGAGAGTGGTTAGACGAATGGATGCAAGCATCTGAAATGGCACCGAATTTCAGGGCATTGGAGGAAACTGATCTGGGTAGGCGCGACATTGATAAAAACCATCCTTGGTCAAGTGGACTACTGGAAAACCCTACCATTCACGATAACATAGGATTCATTAACACCTTACGAAAATCCGTGCAAGATACACATGATCCTGGTTCGAGTATTTCTTTCCCTTCTCTGTCAAGACAACAACAAGCCGCACATGATCTTATTCTTGATTCTTTGAGGTTGAATTCAACTATTAGGTTGATTATCAGTGGAGGGGAAGGCACAGGAAAATCAACACTCATAAATGCCATTGTTCGGTCGACAAGGGAAATGTTCAGTAACGACAATTCTGTTCGTGTCATAGATCCTACGTTCTTTCCGATGTTTGATTACGAAAGATTAGAGAGGATAGACAAATGTTATAGGATTAAAAAGAGGCGCGTAGAAGAACAACGGTTACAACAGTTGGCAATTGCGACTCAAGAATCTTTACAAATTTGAATAGGAGGAATATTTTTACACTGTCAACTTAATACAATTTTGTTACATTATCAACTTAATACAATCTTGTTTAAAAAATTAGAATAATACAATTTTGTTTTTCAAATTAGAATTATGATAAAAATTTGTCTAGACATCTCTTTTACATTTCTTTTTCCTTTACAAATGTGAACCCATGCAATCACGTAGTGATGTCGTTTCGTCAAATTCTTCGTCGGCCCACCTACCGTGGCAATGGTTGTACTAGTTTTTTGTCAATGCGCAAAATTCACCAAAATTGATTGATTTTGTGTCAGCTCGCAAAATTCAATTTTTCTAACCTAATTTTATCAATTTGCAAAAATTAGGTTTTTGCGGCCTACGCAATATCTCGAACCCTATTGGTCAAGATTAAACCTAGGCAAGCTAGGAAATTGATCCACCATGGACTAGTAGGAGCAAAATCCTACCAAAGTTTGGAAAAAAAATCTGTGGCAAATAAAGGCAGCTGCAAAAAGGGGTGCGGCCACGCCGCTTGGCCGGCCAGTTTTCCCTAGCCGGCGCCTCCCATGGCCGACCAGCCACTCCCCATATTACTGCCTGCTGGCCCCTCATTCCCACCGACCAATCAAATCGCTCTAAATGCGCATCCTACATTTTTAATTAAAGGTGGAAGTTGGCTGGATGACACACTTAATTCCCTAAAGAACTCAAACATAGGCTTCCCATGTCAGTCTTAAAATGATCACGGCCGCACGATTTGGCCGGCCGATTTATCAAGCTTACCCTCATCCTGACACGACCGGAAAAGCTCCGCAGTACACACCGGCGGGCCCACTTATGCCTCAACCAATCAGAGCCTTCCCATCTTGTAAGAAAATCCTCAAACCGATAGCTCAAAGTAGGATGGTTACGCGGCTCAAAAAACCTAATTTATGTTAGCAGCAGCGCATTACTATTGCAAAACGATCTCGGCCGTACAACGTCGCTAGACGATTCGACCGGCCTAAATATGACTTTAAGCAACCATCAAGATACGACTATGCTCTCCGGCGGCTCAATAGTAGATCCGACCAATCGCATTTCTTCAAATATGCCAGCAATGCCACGAACCGATTACCCAAAGTATGTCAGTCACACGGCTTCAAAATATTTGAATTCTATCAACGATAATGTGTAAATGCAGCAAAGTGATCTCGACCATCCAACTTGGATTGTCAAATCGACTAGCCCAAATTTAATTTTGAGGGACCAGTAAGATATCGTTGTGATCACTGGACGACCCCCTCCTATGGGAACTGATCATCCCATCATCAACTTGGTCGAATAGCTCTTGGAAGATGCCCAAGGATGGCTAGTCACTCTGCCTACAAGGGTCTTAAACGAATTCAACGACATCCAATAACTACCGCAAATCATATCGACTACCCAACTTGGCCAGACAAATTGATCAGCCTAGATCTAATCATGGGCGACCAATAAGGTGCCGTTATGATCACCAGCCGCCCCTCCTCCAAGAGGGCCGATCGAATTTTCCTCAACCTGTCCAAGCGGCTCTTGGTAGCCTCTCAAAGATAGCCGGTCGCTCTCCTTTTAAGACATTAAGTTCCGCGACCAATCAAGACATGCTCTATACAACGATGCTTCATGAGCATCGATTATTTTGAGCTGCTTGCTTAAAAGAGATGCTTTACATGCATCGAATACAGGAGATATTTCATGAATATCGATTTCACAAATAACTTAATTATTTAACTTAAGAGCATTACATGCTATTTTCTGCGGCAAGTCTCGTGAATTGACTTGTCACATATGACTGCCCGCCTCCTAGCGTGCGCGTGATTGGTTGAAATAATCAGATCTTGCAAGCAAGACCTACTCAGTAACTTGCTACATATTTTTCTACAAAATACTCGAGACATCAAATATGTCACAAACTGGGGGATGTTCATTAGGGTATTAGTCTGGCAGTTTACAGCGTGCGGCGTGCAACATGCCCATTACGAGAAAGTATCAGGAAAGGCAGACAGTTAGTGATAGTAGAAAAGTGGTGGGAATAAAACCAACCAGTCTTCCCCTCATAATAGGGACGTGGTTTTCACCATTCTACATAATCTCCACTTCTCTATCACTCAACTACCTCCACTTCCTATGAGATCAGGGTGCGTTCAACTGTGACTTGTATAAATAGGTTTTCAACCTATTTCAACAACAGTGTTATTAACACAAGTATCCATAAAACACCAAGAACTTATAGCTTATATTCACAAGCAAGTTCCACATTCTGATACAAGTCATAAACAACTACACCTTCATAATTCATCACCTTTATCTCAACACCTTCTTCGCTTCCCTCCCTAAGATCAACCCTTCTCCTTCATTTTGTGACCGAAGCAAGACTGGAATGGGAATTTCTTGGTTTAGGCCAAAATTGTACAGATTGATCTCTCGAATCTAAAGTACTCATGTGCAGTACATTTGTTTAGGGTTTAGATTCGTTTCTCGACGGCACACCCAATTACCATTTTCTGCAGAATCAATTTTTACCCTACTATATGTTCGCTTTGCTTAGGTTCATCATCTGACATCGTCATCCTTGATCCTCTTGTTCTCCTAATGTCTTTTAGATCTCGAGTACCTCGCTAATCTTTATGTAGAGCGATATAATGAAAACCATAAACCACAGGGATTTACCCTAGAAACTAACATTACTCGTGATGCCAACTTGATACGTATGATCTCTATACCTAGGTATATATTACTATAAAGGCGGAATTCAGAATAATAATAGACGAAAAACTTAGAAAATAGAACACAAAGTAGTAATTCGAAGAAAAATATTTTCTCTAGATTATAAACAAGAAAACGATTACAATCCTCTTTGTTACGCTCACAATCTCTCTAAATAGTAGATCAACCTTAAACAGTTTGCTAGCTTGCACAAGTATTGTTCCAAGCTTTTCCTAGGTTTTTTGTGTGTTTAGTTAACAACCAAACCTCTCTATTTATAGACTTCATCGTACTCAGCCAACTAGGTCTTCTATTAGGAATCTATTTCCTAAACTAAGAGTGTTGCCTAAAACAAACTCTTTCCTAACTAGGAATTCTTCCCAAATAAGGTTTCCTTCCTAATATAGGATTCTTCCCTCATCTTAGCTTGAGGTTTACTAAGTTCCTAAGAGGAGTAGGGATACACCTATATAATTTCATCTCTATTTTCCTTTCATTATGATTTTGATATATAGTTTTGATTTATTTCTTTGTCATTGATTTATTTTTAATATTATCTGCTAATCAATGATATCCATCTTAGTTTTGATCTACATATCAAAATTTGAGATGGTATCAGAGCATAAATTCTCTCGATCCAATCGCTTCCGCAATTTACTTTGTATCAATGTTCTACTTCTATTGAAATATTCGATTAATTGATTATGTATCGATACCAATAGAATAAAATGTTTACTTATGTTTCTAGTGAACAAATATAGTAATATTATGCGTCATGTGTTTCATGGTGTTTTTTATATTTCTTCCATTATTTTTATTTAGAACATTATTGATTTGGATGAGTCATTCCCAAAAAATTAAATTATTGTTCATGTCATCGTTAGAGATTAAGGATGTATTATTCTTGCACCAAAAGTGTATTATTTTGACTTAATTAATTATCATTTTTTGTCAGCAATATTGATCAACTCAATTAAAAAATTTCCATTCCTGGTAATATATTTTCTTTTCGAAAATATGTATCATCATATTTTCGAAGATCAATTCAAGATACTCACTCACATCTCAAAGAAAATATCAGTCATTTTTTTTGATATATTATTTAATATACTTCATATATACATTCATAAATCATTTCCAAATGATTTGGATTTTCCAATATGATGTATTTTAATTTCTTTTCATAATCTTTTGGCATAAGTAATTTCATTAGTCACTTATAATATTGTTAAAAATATAGTAAAATTGAATGCCAAAAATAAAATAAAAAATATTTTAAAATATTTTTAATATAGTAATATATTAAAATATTTTTAATATAGTAATATATTAAAATATTTTTAATATTGTAAAATTTTAATATATTTTTAATATTTTTGATATTAATATATTTTTAATATTAAAATACTTTTATATTTTACTATATTTTACTATTAAATATATTAAAATATATTTTTAATATAATAAAAAAATATTTGAATGCCAAAAATATTTACTATATTTTAATATAGTAAAATTGAATGCCAGAAATAAAAATAAAAATATATAGTAGCTGACTTATTATTTAAATATTAAAAGTCGTTTACATAGAAGGCAAGCGAGCAACAAGCTGCGCCGCAAGCCCATTTTGGATAGCAAAACCTATCCTTTTAAAAACAAACTCCATCGAACGGGGAGTCATGACATTACTGTGCATGACTTTCTGAACTCTCTTGAGAAGTCCAACCGCCTCTGGAGCCAAATAACCGAAAGTGTCCAAAGCAAAGGGGATAAAAGCATGTCCATTATCAATACACGCTTTCTCATGCTTTGCTATCTTACCTGAGGCAGCTCTCAGCACTGCCTGGCCAACTGTAAAAGTACCATTCCCAATACCAACTAATGGAGAAACACCCGTGAGGTCAACACATGCATGTTTACCATTAGCCCATTCAAAAATAAGAACATCAACTGGTCTAAGTGTAGATATCCCTTCAAGAGGGTTAGTCAAGAAGTTGACTTGCGCCTCTTTCTTTGCTGAAATACTAGATCTCTATAATATGTCATACAACGTATCCCTCACATGATCATGTCTATATTTAAACCCAAGATCTACCTTGCAGTGGACTGCATGTTCCCCGAACGAGTCCAAACATCCAGTAATGCAAGAAGGACATTGCGTATTAGAGGGGTACAGAGGAATCATTAACCTGTATTTAAGGATGGACCGATACTCCACATGTTACATCTTATGCCCAAGGCCCTCAATCGGAATAGCAAGAAGAAAATCCTGAGCATGCGCTGCTTGAAGGCAACCAAAGACCGGTTTCTATCTATCCGAAAGCTCATAACCACTATCAATGTCCTTAACTACTTTACCAAAGAGAGCACTCGCCAGGTTGCTTTGTGCTTTTAGGGGGGCGGTGTCCTTACTGGTAAAGCTGCTAAAGTCATAGTCAGGAAGAGTTATTTTTAGTGCCTGCAAAGCCTTATAGAAATTGTCATCCATGCCTTCAACCCCGATATCCCTTAAAATGTGATCTTGTAGGCCCTAGGATTGCACACGTGATGCTAGGAAATCATATTGCGATGCCTTCTTAGTAATGTATAACCCAAGGCCTCCATATCTAATAGGCAAGGTAGATAACCTCTATTGGAGCTCCCCAAAAAAAGGACCCCCACTCACCACAATACCCTCCACCACCTATCTCAAGCCTCTATCAAAGATATCTACCATAGTTGTAGTATATTCCGGGTAGCAAATACGAAGTCCAAAGAGCAACTTGGAGATGCCCATACAAGCACGTAATAGTAGCAATTCACATTGAGGATCACAGAGCCTGGATAAAACTTGCATTAAATCCACTGCCTTTTCTGCCCTACAGATAGCAAGTTCTTGCACAAACCCAATATCGAGGATGACCGCACCACCCAATGACTTGATCCCTTTATCCGGCCTTGAAATTCCAGTAGGGAACAACCCATCTCTCCGGTCATCACAAGAAGGCCAAAAAATTTCTGTTTTCCGAATATTCAATATAAGTCCCAACTCCGTCCCATCTGTCTGAACAACTGCAAATGCCTTTGCCACTTTTGCAGTGTCACCAATAATAGTGCCATCATCAAGATACCAAGCCTATAAGGATAGCGTACACTGTTCATTTATCTTTATAATAAGCCGATGAAGCACCAAAGAAAATAACAAAGGCCTAGAGGGTCACCTTGTTGCACTCCTGCAGACGAATAAATATAATAATCCCCCACATACAGTCTCACAGGTTGGCTATACAAGTATTCGACCCATGGCGATATAGACGGACATAAATATATAGTAAAATTGAATGCCAAAAATATATTTCATTATGGCATATCCGCCATTCTATCAATCATAAAAATATCCTTTCAAAAGAATCTTATCTTTTGTCAAATCCTACGTTGCCATTTCTGCAATGATTTTATTCCGAAAAGTTTTCCCATGACATTAATCTTTATTTTTGACATGGATTTCCATTCTGGAAATTCTATCTAATACTATTGGTATTATATTTTTATAAGGAATATTAATTCATTTCCGAATATATTATTTAAACTTTAGATATTTCAAAATTTCAAAAAAAAATTTTGCATGTTATCGCATTTTCTCCAGATGCTTTCGAATTGGACCTAAAATAAGCCAATCTTTTCTCAAAAATCTTACAATATCCGGTAATCATGTGTCGGCTTCGTATCACCTGTCCCCTTATTAGGTGTTCCCTCGTGTCCCTCCAATTGTATGATGCCGTGTGGCACCAATTTTATTCCCATGTATATTGACAGTTGGATGATCTCGTTAATTTAGGAAACAGAAAAGGTTTCCCCTTTATGGCATAAAGCAGACATTGCCGAACTAAACTCTATCTCCTTGTTGATCAAAACAATATTCATCAAATAAAAAAAAAATTACACATAGTCAGGAAAATCCAGCAGAACTAAAGTTCACTGCAGACCGACCGTATACAAATTTTGATACATGAGTAAATATGATTTATAATTCTAATTTATGAAGCATACACTCATTAAATCCGAATACAACAGTGAATGCATATATTAGTTATTGGTAGGACATGGAGTAGTTGTAGTTACTATTTTTATGAAAAATACAGAGATCGGTATTTTTTTTCTTTTTCATGTTTTTGGTAAAAGGGGAAAATTGTATATAAATTGACTACAAGTTTGATACGATGAACGAAAATTAAATATTTAGCTTATCTTTAATCATGATTTATCTACTGCAACTGATTCCTAACAAAATTTTAAAAAGATGAAACAAGTTTGGATTTTGGATCGGAAATGGCTCCATTCTATAAAGAGAAAGTATTTACTATTTACGATTTTGTTTCCCAAATTAAAATGATCATATAACTGTAATTATGAGGGAAGTAAACTATTGAGGGAAATGAAGGCACACCAAATGAAGGGACAGGTGATTTGTAGCCTCACGTGTCATTTTCAACAATATATTCTCTCTTTTGGATTTGGTACTATCATATTATTAACCAATTTTTTGGTTTTGTTTGATTTGGTACTCATTTATTAATCAAAATTATTTTCAGAAAATATCATTCTATTTTTGATAGTATCTCATTATCGTGAAAATACTTTCTTATCTTCCCAATTCATTCAAGATGCCTCACTTATATTCTTGTCATTCTACATCATTACTACAATGACGTTCGAGTATATTGATAATTATCTAAAATTATTATATACTCATTCAATGTTATTAAGTCTCTCTCTTTGAGAATCCAGTTTATTCACATCATAGATGGTGTTCTTGGATTTAACTTTGATTCAATCACAGTAGTTATGCATTATCTATTACCATGTTTTTATCGGTGTTTCAAGTCATTACAACGTGTTACATTCGTAGATAAAAAAAATTGAAAAAAAAAGGTTTAGTAATTCCTTATGGAAGTCAGTCATGAAGTCAAAAGCGTTAGTCCGCGGTCGAAGATCACTGCAGCACTCATCAAAGTTCAAGAAAGTTTAAGTTAAAATTTAATTTTCAATAGGTTGTTCAAGTTGCACGCTACAATTATCTACGTGTCCAACTTGATGGGGATGTTGGAATATGACCCGTATACTCATGTGAATCAAGTTACTTCACGTGCATCAAGGAACGGATGTTGAAGATATTCTGGAAGAGAAGACTAAGTCAAATATCTTGAAGATATTCTGTAATATTTTACATTCATAGATATTTATTTTCATTCAATTCTAGGATATTTATATCTTCTCAACTCTATAAATATAGAGTTTGTGTAAATGTATAAACATCTCAGAACATTATCTCTAGATCAATAATATCACCACCCTTATGGGTTTCTCCGTGGACGTAGGTCGAGATGACCGAACCACGTAATATCATATGGATGAACCAGTTATTGATGGACTAGATGGGTGGCTTGAGTGTGTTGTTGAATTTAGAGTCTGTGAAGTGAAAGTAGCTATAGAAGTAGGAAGTTGCAGGCATGTGCAGTGCAGCTGGAACAGGGAACTAAAGTTGTAAAGTGCAATGATGGCGCAACAATAGTTCTGGCATGTGCAATGACCTGTGTCAAGACCACTTAGTCCAATCAGCCGAGTTAGATAGCTGACTTGGATCTGACTCAACCAGTTGACCTAACCTATTCGACTCAGTTGACTCGATGAGCTGACCCGTTTGACAAGTGACCGGTTTTACTTTTCCGGTCGCCTGAATTATTTTCTATCAAACTTCCGACCGCTTTTGTGGACCTCCGGCGACTACCATATGGTGGATATTTATCTAATGGACTTTTGAAGAACAAGAAGAGCTATAAAAGAGAATTCTTCTACAACTTGGAAAAAATATGTATTCTACTACTACTTGGAGTTTGGAGTTTGGAGCCGCACCTTCAGGGTTTGCTTTGTTTTTTATTTTCTTGACTTCAATTATATTATGATGAACTCCATAGATATGTAACTAAATATATATTGTTGGTTAAGGATGTAGTCCAATGTCAAGAACTTGTGCTTGACTAATGCATTAGTTTTCTCTCTTTGTTTTCGTTCAAACTTCTACTGTTTTTATAATTGCATGAATGATGTATTGCAATAGGATTTAGATGTTTGTTTAGGGTGATGTTGAGTTAGTGATGTTTGTTTTCTCTCTTTGTTTTCGTTCAAACTTCTAACGTTATATTCAATCAATAAATGTCATTGTTGACATTTGAATAACAAAAGCTTTTACTCCCCCTAAAGGCAAGCTAGGTAAATATTCAATCCGGACATATTTTTTACTCCCTTTTTGTAGTAAGAATTACGACACATCAATATGATATGTTTCTCCCCCTTAATCAATGCTTTACTCTTTCGTTAGATATAACATTTAAGCAAAATTGTCCTTTCCTAGTGATCAAAAATCACTTGTTTACTCCATATATTGCTACTCCTTTTTGTCACAAAATAACAAAGGTTCGAGCAAATAAAGGACAAACCGAAAGGATCTTACAAATCTAAAAGACTTGTAAACAACCTATAAGAGTTAAGCACGAAGGTTTTGCATACCATTTTAGATAACCAATACTAAAACCTAAACTACAAAGTAATTTAGTTTCAATATGTTATTGAAGCAATTTTCAATATGTTTTAATTCGACAAAGATACTCAATTCCCTTGTTGGACCGATTGTGTATGTACAGTCGCTTGTTTCGATAAGACCAAAATAAAGATCAGAATTAACTTTATTTTTCTCATCAGGCTCTAATTATTCAGACAATAACTTAGACCTTTCCCTTTAGACAAGATAAACACTAGGTTATTTAATTAGTTTTTCTTGTCAAGGCATTTGATTAGACTTGAATAACCAAATCCTCCAATAGATAAGTCTAACTAAGATCAGAATTAACTTAGTTTCCCTTATTTGGAATCGATTGGACTAAACAAATGATCATGTATTTTGTTAAGCCACAAACAATAAATATGAACCAAAATAAATTGACTTGAAAAATTATTTTCTTAATTGGAAGCAATTGAACAAATATAAACATTACAACACCGCAATTGCACCAAATTTTGTTAAGCAAAAACACTTGATACCCAACAATAAAGATGATACCAAACAATAAGATAAATAAATTGACACAATAATTAATTGGGGGATATGAATTACTTCCCCCAACCCATGGTGTGTGCTAAGGGGTGACTTTTGGTTATGAATATACTAAAATACCCTTCCCTCAAAATAAAAAAAAAAAACTTAAAATAAAAAAACAAAATCATATCCCCCATTCCATCTCCACTTCTTCCCTCAAAATAAAAATTAAAAACTTAAAATCAAAAATCTAAATCATATCCCTCATTTCCATCTCCACTTCTTATTAATCTTATTTAGGGGTAGTGTTTTGAAACCCAAATATTCTCCATTCCCTTTCAAATTCTAAACTCTCCCACTCTATATCAAATTCTCTTCACCTCACTTTGGAAACGAATTTTTTTTTTATTCGGAAGTGATGAAGATCATCTTTGAAAGTGATGATGACCATCCGGAATTGATGAAGACCATGCCGTCTGCCGTGTTAAGCACATGGTCTTTATCAATCCGGCATGGTCTTCGTCACTTCCATTTTGAATTTTTTCTGTCTTTAAAAAGCTTGGTACCGGCATGGTGAGTTGATATGAAGGCCATGCTTAAGTATTTTTTCCGGCATAGTTTTCATATTTATTTCCTATCTTTGGGAAAACAATACGGCATGGTCTTCATATCTCTTGACCATGCCGGCACCAAGATTTTTAAAGCCAGGAAAAATTCAAAATGGAAGTGAGGAATACCATGCCGGAATTGATGAAGACCATATGCGGAACACGGTACCGGCATGCCCGATAATTTCCTATCAATGCCGGTAGTCAAGTGAAAAAAAAATCAACATTCTCGGATACTTTTCATTCTGTTCCGGCATAGGTATTTAAGCAAAATACTATCCGGAACAATCCCACTGACGCTTTCGAAAAAAACTATTACCATGCCGGTACCTGTTCAAAACCAGAAAAAATCAACATTCAGCAGATCAAAACCAGGAAAAAATCGTGAACCCCCCCGGATAGTGGCAAACAATTTATGAACATTTCCAACAATTGCCGGCATGAGTTTTTGGTTGAATACCATGCCGGCACCAAGCTTTTTCAGCTGCAACAATGGTGGATTCAAAGAAAAAAAATCAATTTTTCAACCTCTTATTATCAGTAATTATCTCATCACAATCATCTTCCCATTTTCAAAAAAAGAAATTCCTCTCAAATATTTTTTTCCCTCCTTCTACTCTCACCCAAACACAAATAAAAATACACACTAATTTATCCCCCAAATACTTAACATTTTACTAATTATACTTAATCACTAATCCTAATTAGTGGGGTCTAGATTAGGAATTAAAAAAATAATTACATAGGGGGTCACCCAGAATTGCTATTGGGACACCTATTTTGTCCCGTAGCTATATCCCCCAATTAATTCCCATATCCCCCAATTAATTCTTCACAATTTGCTTAACCGGAAACAATTAAATCACATAAATAATCCATACACAACATAATGGAACATGTTAGAGCATATCTCGGTTGAACCCACCAAGCGTTGGTATGTCAAGTTTGGTTGTCATATTTTAGTGAATCAAAACTCATTTAAAGAGTCACTTGATTATTTACTAGAGTCAACTTCATATAGGTTAGCTAGAAAGTTACTAGGATATGAGACTTACAAGTATAATGTGAAGACTTTGAAGATTGTGAAGAAGTAAAGAGCTATAACGACGATATCATACTTCCACTTGAGGGTAGTAATATTTGAATTGAACTGTTTCATTCCCAACATATCTTTCAAGTTGTGCATATTAAAAACATAACTACGTAGCTGTGAATGATTATCCTCTAGTTAGACATAGTATAAAGGAATTACAATACGAAGTATAACATCTATCTTTTGAACTTCGTATATAAGATATCGACATAATCATATGAATGCTATTGTAATTATGTATGGGTATGGGTGAAGATTTCGTCCTAGGAAACAATGTTTTACATTCGTTTAAAGTAAGTACATTCATAAACTTGTTTTGTGAATCGAAAGGGAAGTCGCTAGGATTATTGGTATTGTTATTCATTGCAAATATTTGGATTACCAATATATGTGTTTAGTATGACCGCTCATAACTTGTTTATGTATCTTAGTAAAACTATTCACAATGCCTGACTTTGTATTGGTATGACTTTTATTAGTGAAACTGATTTTAAGTAATCACCTGATATGGTATGATCGATATATTATAATTGGTATGACCAACTCTAGACATTGGGGAACCGATCCTAGTAAGAGGTGCAACCGATCACAAGAAGGAATCGATCCTTATAAGAGGTACAACAAGTTTTTAGTAATTGGGGAACCGATCCTATGACTTGTGCAACCGAATACTAGTATATACCATAAATATATAGTAACTGTTCCTAGTACCTAGTCAACCAACTTTTAGTAACTAGCGTGACTAATCTTAGTACCCACATGGAGGTAGAACCGAAACTTGTTTTGGTAGAACCGTGAAACCCATGATTGGTGATTTGATAGGATAATCAATCATATAGTTCTTGGAAGTCAGATGAACCAATTATAAACTTGTTTGGAAGTGTGGCAAATCAGTTCCAAGATTGTAAATATGAAAAAGGATTTACAAAGTAAAGATATCGACATATCTTGAACATGTTCAGTAACTCTTATCTTTTATTGTTCAAAGATATTCCTTAATAGCTAAAGGAGAATCCCGGATCGAAATAAATTGAGAATCTTTTAATTAAGGTTTTTAGTTTTTATATGCTTTTAATTTCCAGCAATTAAATGCACATATTTAGAAAATAAAAATTAGTAATGTGCATTTACTAATTGGAGATTTTCTACTGAGATTTCGGTCAATATTTGGACAGAGCATTTCCAGGAATTATGAAAACCTATTTGGACTTTATTGCATATCTTTGAGAATATTCGGTTTTGGAAATTCCTTGGTGTCCAAACTTCCTTGGTCCATATATATTGAAGTTTGCATTTCAAGCAAACTAATCCTCAGAGCCAGCAAAACTATCTAGTTATGTTGTTACTGGTGGAGCCGTCTAATTGGAGAGGAAAGTACCCTAATTAGGCAAGAATTATTTGGGATTGGGAAGATCTACGAGTACCGTTGGTGGGAAACTAGATAATTGTGGTTTATTGTTAGTTTTCGATTGATTTGATTGACTAATGGTTGTTGAAATTTGATTTCACCTAGTTTGTTTATGCTTGAGAATCTTTTCTTCTGATATAAGATTCACTCAAACTAGATCGAAGTATCGACGGGGATCTTTAGAACTGTTTCTAGGTCTAAAGACGTCTTGTGATAATCCATTGTTAACAGACTCCGTTCTGTGTGTGATTGATCACAAGAGATTCAAGTTGTTTGTGTGCATGTGTTTATTGAAGATCTAAGAAGACTTGAAGACAAAGAATATTTCTTATTTGAGTTCATAATCTTTGGTGTGCACAAAACTTGATCGGCTGTGGATCCAACTATAATCGGTTTATCTTTGTGGTAACCTTGATTGATTAGTTGAGTAGATCAACATCAATATAATTCTTTGTGATTTAAAGTATTGAATGCATAGTCTAAAACAATTACTTTGGTAGTTGTTGAATAGATAGATCTAAGAACCTGACATTGGAGTTTATTGGGATTGGGTAGCTCTATGAGTACCATTGGTGGGAAACTAGATAATTGCGGTTTATTATTAGTTTTCGATTGATTTTATTGACTAATGGTTGTTGAAGTTTGATTGCACCTAGTTTGTTTATGCTTGAGAATCTTCTCTTCTGATATAAGATTCACTCAAACTAGATCGAAGTATCGACGGGGATCTTTAGAACTGTTTGTAGATCTAAAGACGTCTTGTGATAATCCATTGCTAATAGACTCCGTTTTGTGTGTGATTGATCACAAGAGATTCAAGTTGTTTGAGTACATGTGTTTATTGAAGATCTAAGAAGATTTGAAGACAAAGAAGATTTCTTATTTGAGTTCATAATCTTTGGTGTGCACAAAACTTGATCGGCTAGGGATCCAAATATAATCGATTTATCTTTGTGATAACCTTGATTGATTAGTTGAGTAGATCGGCATAAATATAATTTTTGTGACTCAAAGTATTGATTGCATAGTCTAAAATAATTACTTTGGTAGTTGTTGAAGAGATGGATCTAAGAACCGGACAAAAGAGTTTATTGGGATAAACGTAAGAGCCTTTTGTCAAACTCATATCACTTTGTTTGAAAAGAGTTGTTACCGAACAAATTTGTTGTTCCTTTACTATTTGGAATACGAACCAAAGGAATTGTTCTAAGTGCGTGACTTATTACAAGTTGGAGGAGCATGGATACTGAGGGAACTATGTGAACTATAGGTTTAGTTGCTTGGTCTCAACTATACGAAGTTGGTTTATATTTTGTATAACGGCTTAATTCTGAGAGTATTCAATTTTGGTCTAGGTCCCGGGATTTTTCTGCATTTGCAGTTTCCTCATTAATAAAATCTTACTGTGTCTTTTACTTTTTTATTTTCGTAGTTATAATTGTTTTATTATAATTAGAAGTAAAATACACAAACGTTAATTCCTATTTACTTGTTAACAATCCTATCGTGTTTGGTTAAGTCCGAACCTATTACGAAGTAAACATACTTCGTTGTTTTATTTTCTCGATCTTGTATCCATAGTCAATCATGCAAGTTATCTTGTTGTCGTATTCTCTCGATCTCGTATCCATAGACGATTACACCCAGTGTGAACCGATTAGTTGTATTGTCTCGACTCAATCCATAGAAAATCACTTTAGGAAAAAGGACTTATAGGTGGAAAAGTTTTAGATTGAGGTATATTTAAGTGCCCTCGTATTTTCAATTGGTATCAGAGAAGGCAAACACGAAAATATCTAACAATCTGTGTTTGGTGCGATCCAACCTATAAGAAAATGAATCTCATGTCTGATTTAGTTAACGTACCACAAGATTTGAGTAAAACTCGTTAAGGGTTTGTAGATGGTGGATTTTCGACAAAGGCTAAAATCGTAAACCCATAATTATACGAACCTATGATCCAGCAATCAGACGTGAATATTGAGACACGGGTCTCTCATCGAATCCTCTGATTGAGAATACTTTCTCTCAGAGTGTTATAGATATGTAGTCTCACAGCTGGACAAAGGCATATCTCATGAGTACTGAGCACTTCATTAATTATTTCTATCACGGGATGGACAACTCCCAAACAACTTGCTCTGCTAGTATAGAGTGATGACGTCTTCAGGATACAAACAACGAGTTTACCATGGCTATGTAAAAGATATGAAGCTCCAGCAATATCATATCAGAATAATTAATGCTCCTAGACAGCTTGCTCTGCTAGTACAAAGTCATAAATTAATTATTCCTAAATTCTTGGATTCATCGGCATAATTTCTTAAAATATTTTCGTAAAATATTTCATTACGCAAACCATGGTTCTTCCCAGCAGAAATCCATGGATTAGTAATAAATATTGGACGCGCGGGCATCAGAGCTGCCTTCTGAGCAAGCCCTGTCTCAAAGTTAAATTCTTGGATTCATCCGCAGAATTTATGAAAATATTCAAATATTTTGAAAAATATTTCATTATGCAAACCATGGTTCTTCCCAGTAAATCAAATCCATGGATTATTAATAAATATTGACGCGCGGGCATCGAGTCGCCTTTTGAGCAAGCCTGTCTCAAACTTAAATTCTTGGATTCATCCGCAGAATTTCTGAAAATATTCAAATATTTTCGAAAAATATTTCATTATGCAAACCATGGTTCTTCCCAGCAGAAATCAAATCCATGGATTAGTAATAAATATTGGACGCCCGGGCTTTAAAGCCGCCTTCTGAGCAAGCCCTGTCTCAAACTTAAATTCTTGGATTCATCCGCAGAATTTCTGAAAATATTCAAATATTTTCGAAAATATTTCATTACGCAAACCATGGTTCTTCCCAGCAGAAATCCATGGATTAGTAATAAATATTCATCACACGGGCACCAGAGCTACCGCCTAAGTAAGCCCCATTTCAAATGGTGCAAGTGTATTCAACAATGATACATTAACAACCACCGCACGAACGAGTATTTCAAAATACGATGAACCTATGCAAAATAGGATGAAAAAATAACAAATAAATAAAAATTGACCAAGGCGCTAGGAGCATGGACCCACTGATCGGCCGACCGTGCCGTGGTCAATCCCACGTCAGTTTCATATTTTTATCATATTTTTGTTGTTTTCTCTGAGTTTATGAAAACCCTTTCATTTGAACGAATATCCTTTATTTTGAGGAAACTCCTCAATTTCATGGTGCTTCCTTCGCGCGGAGGAAATAATATAAAATTAGGGAAAAACGTGATGGAGCGTGACCATTGGCCAACCGGACATGCCTTGGTCCTAGCCAGCCCCACACCTCATGATTCCTCATTATTTTATTATTATTTCCCTAATTTCATGAAAAATCCTTAATCTCATGATATTTCCTTGGTCCCATGAAAAATAATAAAAATTAGGGAAAACCCGTGTGCACGGGTCATGGCCGGTCGGTCAAGCCCTAGATGACTCACACGTCCCGCTTTTTTGTTAGCATATTTTTCATGTTTTCATAATCCCATGAACTTCCTTGATTTCATGATATTTCCTTCAAATCATGAAATAATGCATAAAATAGGGAAAACACACGGGACCGGGTCCTGGCCGGCCAACCATGCTCCAAGCCGGTCCCACATGCCCACACGTCCCTTATTTTATTTATTATTATTTTTTATGTTCCCTTCATCTCATGGAATTTCCTTGATTTCAACAAAACTCTTTAATTTTGGCAAAACTCCTTCGTTTTATCATATTAGGAAAAATATTATGGGACCGGGCCCTTGAATTTTTCTGAGTTTTACTCTACGGATGTTTTAAGCTCCTGAACGAGCTTACAACCTAAATATTCCCGCGTTGGGAGATAGGAAATTCTTTTCCGTACGGAATGGAAGGGCGTACCATCAAAATCCGAGTCCGTATGAGAATTCTAATTCGATTCTACTAGTGGTAATTGAACTTTTGTCCCTCCTTTTGATGAGCCTTCACAAATATCCCTAACAGATTTTATAAATGTCCCTGATGGGATAATTGAAATTTTGTCTAAAAAAATTATTTTCATGGTTTCCTTTTTTAACCCTATGTGTTTTACACTTCAACAATGGGAAAAACGCAACACCATAATCATCTTCATCCCTGAGAAAAACACGAACAGATTCATCTTCATTGCTTCCTCTGCCAATACCATCTTCGTTGCCACCACAACCAGCACCACCAATACCATCATCATAACCACCACCACCACCTCTTAGTCACTATCTCCATCTCCATCTTTACAACAGTTTCAGGAATCAATTAGATTTGAGATTTATTAGATTTGAGATTGAGAGAGATCTGTGATCGAAAATCCAACCAAACCAATCCCACCACCACCAGATCGAGAAACTAATTGAGAGAGTGAAGATCAGAAATTGTGAGATGAGAAAAGATGGAACGGCTACTGATGAAGTAAATCAAGACAAAGATGGAAACAAATATCTCTGTTGCTGCTGCCAAGAGGGTTTAGATTTGCAACAACAATTGAATCTCTCTTAGATGTTGTTGTTGATTGAAACAAGAAGACGATGGTGTTAAATGGGTTTGAGGGTACTGTTTCCGTTGAATCAATTGAAGAAGAACCTTGGTCAATATCATTTCACATACTTCCGTGTAAATTACATGACGATCTTAGCTGCTGTTGTTGCATTCTCATTGATTACAAATCCGATCTCGTTACTTGTTCTTGGTAGTTTATTAGCGGCTTGGGTGTTTCTGTATCTTTTCCGTCCATCAAATCCGTCGTTGGTGTTGTTCAGAAGGACTTTTACTGATATGGAAACGTTGGGATTATAGATCGAGACATGGTTTAGGTTAATATTTATGGTGGTGGTGTAGCAGCGACGGCGGATGAGGTATGTATTTGAATCTAATTTAGAACTATTAATAGTTTATAACTATGAAATTAATGATGTAGATGGAGGTGGTTTTGGCTGGAATGATAAAATTGGTGTTGAATTTTGGTTCTGGTTGTTTTGGTGGTGGTGGTGGTGATGTGTGATTTGTTGGTGGTTATCTGGGTTGAAGCAGGCAGTGATATTGGATCAACTATGGTTGTTCATCCATATATGTTAGATCAACTATGGTTGTTGATTCATATATTTTGGATCAACTATTGTTGTTGACCCATTTTTTTATTGGATCAACTATGGTGGTTTTGTTTGGAATGATGAAATTGGTGTTGGATTTTGGTTCTGGTTGTTTTGGTGGTGGTGGTGCTGGAGATGTGTGATTTGTTGGTGGAGGTAATGGTGGAGAGGTACGAATGAAAAATTAGTCATGGAAATAGTAGTAGAATGGTGGTTCTGGTTGTTTGTAGATGTTGAGATTGGTTTTGAAGCTGGTCTTGGATTTGTTGGTGTTTATGAAGATACATGTAATTATCAGGTAATGAAATATGGTGGTTATATGGGTTGAAGTAGGCAGTTATATTGGATTAACTATGGTTGTTGATCCATCTATATGGGATCAACTACTGTTGTTGATCCTATGAAGTCATGCTTTGTAGTTTAAATCATGTAAACTTCTTTCAATTGTGGTGCAATGGTAGCATGACTGACTCCATGTCAGATGATGCGTGTTCGACTCACGCCAAGTTCACTCCATTTTACATGGATCAACTTTTATTGTTGATCCAATTTTAGTGGATCAACAATGGAAGTTGATCCACTCAATTGGATAAACTTCTACTGTTGATCATTTTTTCTTGGATCAACTATCGTTGTTGATCCCCTAAACTAGATAAACCTCTACTGTTGGCTCTTTTTTTATTTGGATCAACTATTGTTGTTGATACAAAAATATCTGAACCAGTGGTGGCGGCGGCGGTGACGGTGGTGGCGGCGGCGGCGGTGACAACAGACTAGTGGTGGTGGAGGACTAATGGTGGTGTGATGGTGGTGGTGAAGGAGTGGTGGTGGAATATTAGTGGTGGTGGCGGTTGGTAGGTGGTGGTTGTTGAACGGTGGTGGTGGTAGTTGAATTTTGGTGGTGGTGGTTGTGCTAGTGGTGGTGGTGAAGTGGTAGTGGAAGAAATTTCTTCCATTTTGAAATAAAGAAAAAATATTATATGGGTGAGGGCATTAAGGTAATCTAATATTAAATGGATAAGGTTATTAAAAAAAGAGGGACATATTTATTGTTGCATAAGGATATATTTGTAGGGAGTTAAAAGTAGGGACATATAATTAGTATACCCATTCTACTAAAGGGCGCTAATTAAGGTTTCAACCAATCTGGGATTGCTCAAACGATAAATTTTTGATCCCGTGACCACCCAGGGCCGGTTTCATGACCCCTTGGTCGGTCCCTCACCTCTTCATAATTCCTTCTTTTTTCATTATTTTCCTTCATCCGATGAAGTTTTGACGGTTTTATCATAAACCCTAATTTTGTCATATTTTCTCAAATGGTCGCTCAAACGTGCACCAGAAAATATCAAAACTGAGACACGGACGTCTCAACGACGAAAGCATGTTACCTTGACCGACCAGGGTTGGCTTTTTGGCTCGCAATGAGCCAGTCCCGCGTGTTTTCACAATTTGACCTAATTTGCGCAATTGCACGTATTGGGTCCAAAACTCTCCAAATAATTTCAGAATTTGACGGAGCGATCATCATTTGATCCTGTGACCACCCAGGGCCGGTTTCATGACCCCTTGGTCGGTCCCTCATATTTTTATAATTAATTAGGTTTTATCACCTAATGCTGAACCCAACAGTAATTCAATAAATGATTAAACCAGCATTTAATCATTCTTTCATCAACTCACCAACTCTTCAAAGAGGTCTTGGTTTTTGCTTACGCGAGCATATGAGAATTTCATGGTTGATCCACGGTCCCATGAAGCCATATCTCCTTCATTCCATGGTTAATTTTCAAATAAACCATCAATCAGTCATCAATTGATCAAATTAGGGTTTCTGAATCCAAGGATTATAATTCCAGATTCAAACACTAATAATTTTGAAACGATCTCATGATTAGTATTCTTATTAATTATGCTCGGTTCAACTACCAACGCTTTAATTAATATTTTATTTTGGTCACGCTGCCAATAATTCATCAAATGAGCAACACTTGCTCAGATGAGCAATATTTACTCAAATCAAGGAATAGTGGTTCAACTATCAATATTTAACAAATTATCGAGCAACACTCGCTCACCTCAACGTGAGGATTCCTCCACTGTCTCAGCAGACACTTCGATTCATGAGTTGCAGAACATTTCACAAAATCATGTTTAACTCAGCAAATACGTGGACTCATTGTCCCACGAAGTCATGAAATCAAGAACTGACTAAATTAACCACGAGACATCAATCGTGTCACTTGGGGGGATATCAACTAGGGTTTTAGTCTGGCGGTCTACGACACGTGTGTTCAAACACACGATGGAATGTGAGCAAGTCATGCAATCAATTGAAGGAATCAGCAAAAGAGTGGGTGGAAAATTAACCAAGTCTCCGCACGATGAGTAATTGGTTTAACATGATTTCTCACCTCCCCACTCTTTGATTCCAGCAAACTGTCACACTTCATGGGATCATGGTGTTTTCATCTCCGGAATTATATAATGTCTCTGAATCCTGATTGAAAGGACAACATTCGAAGAGTTTTCAAATATTCAAACAACAACCCTCTGAACGAGCAATTTCTCACCAAAGTTCATACAGACGCTATTTTTTCTACATAAACTCACATAAATTACTCTCAATCAGGAAAGATTCAATCATTCAGAGCATTTTCACGCTGAAATTACAACACACCTACAATCTCAGATCATCATTGATCTCACACATTTCTCAGCTTCCCTCCTACATATCAATGATGTGAATCAATAATGTTGTAGTAAAAAGGTTCGTGAGACTTATGAAAGCAATGGATTTTAGATTTAATAAAACTTAAAAGTAAAGAAAACTTAGATCAAAATTGATTTCAAGATAAGAGAGAATAACCAAGACACTGATTCCACTATTACATATGAATAAATTGTGGTAAATAACCCAAAGCTCTAATTATCTTTTAAGTCCTTTGTTTCTTAATTCACGAATAATCAGGCAAATTCTCAACAATTAATTGTATCCCCTAAGCATAGTTTATCTTAATACAAAGCATAACCTATCTAATTGAATCACAACTAATGAAGAAAATTATGCAAACAATTAAAAACTCTGCGAAAGCAGTGATTGAGTGAATTATAAATTATAAATTATAAATTAGAGAAAATAAATAATTACCAATTTAGTCATGCATAAATAGCTTCCTCATTGCCTTGGTTGTGGGAGAATTAGACGCTCATCATGTTGGAAACACGCTCAAAAATCATTATTATTGCTCAAAGGGTTTACAAATGATGAAATTGGAAGATATATAATGAAAACCGGGTTTGTAACAGTTTTATTTGTTACAAACCGAGCCGTTACAAAGAATGATAAACGATATATGTCGCTAACACTATAGAGATACGACCCTCAGTCTCTGTCGCAAACACTGTTGAAGAACGAATATCTTGGATAGTCTGTTCTTCGTGTTCTTCAAATATGCAGCAGCAACAGCAGAATTCTCCAATTTGATTTTTTTATACTCTGTTCTTCTCCCAAACTCTCCGTAACCATTCTATTATACCCCAGGAACCTTTATATACTTGACAGGGCATCAAAATATCACGCAATAACTTCAAATGATTCTCCATTACTCGAAAAAAAATTCATGCAAGATACGGGAATTTCTTCCCTGTTTTAACTTATCACGTAGCCAGCTGTTGCTTGCACACTTCGAACACGCTGGGATAAATCCATGGTCGAGTCAAACTCTGTCCATGCACGCTCTAATTTCCAAAAACAACTCAGAAAATATCCGAGAATAAACATCACCCTATTTTACGTGTGTGCATGAAATCTCCCACTGTTTTACGTTTATAAGCCACATACCAGTCCTGTTTTGGTAAGATAGGATAATCTCAATCCAAATGGTCGAATAAGTTAGAGAAAATCTCGCCCAAAATCCTCCCAGAATAATTCGCACTTCAAGTTTTTCAAACTCTATTTTTTTCCGCCATTTTCTGTTAAAACCGTAAAGAAGGTGGACAGCCCTTAACCACTGATGGGGTGCGTTTAGCAGGTGACTCCCTGGGGTGTGAATAACAGGTGAGTGCCTCTTAGTAAATGAGGTGCCCCTTATCCGAAAAGGGGATATGTATAGCAAATGCCCTCCGGGATTATTCCGAGCAACTTTTCGAGCCGAATTTTCCAACAATCTTTATTTCCAAAAAATACCTACAAACACACAAAACACCATAATAAGGACAAAAATGAGTACTAACAATACGAAACATTGAGGACAAAATAGACACATAAATGCGTCTATCAATCAACCCATCCTCTCTTGTGACCGAATTTACTCTAGAACGGCCACTGTCTTGGTTTAGGCCGAAGTACTACAGATTGGTCTCTCGAACTTAAAGCACCCCCTTCATAGCAGTGCATTTGTGTGAGGTTGAAAATTTCGCTCGGTTCAAGGAATATCCTCCGCGCGGTCGTCCTTAATTCCGCAAAAACCAGCAAATTGTTTTTCCCCATCTACAGATTGGATACCACAGTGGGAGATCATTCTCTCGGTTGCAATCTAAATTCTCACAAGGATGGTCGGTCTTAGGTCTGCCGGGTTCAAAACTTGATCCTAATATCGCAAGCTCTAGTGGAACCGTTAACGCCACTCCTCCAAGTACTGATGATCCAGTGATCACTCTTGCAAGTGACGGCACTGGCGCCATCAACAATTTTACTCTTTGGTTAATCTCTTGAAGAACCAAAGGAAATCAGCTTACCATATTTGATCCCATGAGGGTTCATACTGACGTAGCTGCAGCACAGAAAGAGTTGTGTGCTCATCTCAAAACTCTCACAAACAAGCTTGCGTCTGAATGAACTCAGCCTCAACGCGAGAAAGGAAAATCTAAAGAAACATCTTCAACTGTTGATCCTGAAATCTATCCAATCCATGTTGTACATGATGAAGAATTCCGCAAAGCTGCAAATGACTCTCCATCAATGGAAAGCACTTTTTGAGGATCAAGGAAAAGACAAGGCATCATCTGTCCATCTTCACCAACCTTCATATCCTGCTTCCATACGTAGGATTCCTATTCCAAAGAATTATTGGGCGAGCACGAGCACAACATGTCGTCCGTCTGAAGGAATTTTCAAAGTTTCCGGCAGGCAGAGCATACGCCTGGTATGACAACATCGCACTGGGAAGTATCACCGATTGTAGAGAGATGATTAATGTTTTCTACAGAAAATACTTCTTCGTGTAAGAGCAAATCACTCTCTCTGATCTAGGAAGGATGTTTCAAAGGAACATCGAACATCCTGATGATTATGTGAAAAGATTCAGAGTGCAAACCCTGGATTGTCATGATCCAAATGTCACGGAGCAGCAGTTGGTAGATTTGTGCATCAATGACATGCTCCCGGTTTACAGAGCTTTACTGGAAAATCTTCGGTTCCAGACTTTCTCAGAGCTCCACGAAGACACGAAGAGATCAGCAACTACTTCACCTTATCTGTTGGAAAGAACAAAATCTACAAAGACTAAAGAATCGCGAGACACCTGAGGAAGCAGGCGTATGATCAACCAGCAGTACAACCTCTAGCCTTCCACAAACACTATTGCAGAAAGGAGCAAATGGGAAGACAAACTATCGCGCAAGCATACCTCAGCTCCTTCAAAAGCACAAAGCAAGAATAATCAAGATGCACAAGCCTCTGACCAACGCACAAGAGTTATTGATCAAGAAGCACATGACTTTCATTTTCCATTAAAGAGGTGATTGAACTCCTGGATATCTGGATACAAGATGGTGCAATCAAGTAGCCATATGTCCAGAAAGAACCAACTGAAGAAGACATGGAAAGTCCTCGTTACTGCCACTTTCACAGGTTCGTCAATCATCCCACAAAGCAACTGCACAGTTTTGAAACACATTCTCAGAGATAAGGTTTATCCACAATAGCTTCAACTGGGGATTGAAGGAGTACACAAGAATCCTATCCCAGTCAGAACCTTTACACTCTTTGGACAACCTATTAAAGAAGCAGTTCAAGACGAATGTGAATTGCGTTATCTGTCGAAGGCACAAAGGAGAGACATGTTCACAGTACTGAACCACATCGTGTCAAGAAGTCCATCCCGAAAATACTTCTTGAGCCTCTAGCCACATATCAACATATGTACGAATGGGGACTGCTTACCACAGTCAATCTCAGAAGAAACGAATTTGGAAGAACGTTGATCGATGTTGACACCACCATCAACAACATTCCAGTGAAAACCATCGGATCCACATGCATCGCTCGGAAAGAAGATACTCATTCTCAATATCAATCAGAAGACCTCGAAGGAGCGCTCGGAAATACTCATGTATACATCACTCTCAAAGTGAACATAAGTCCCACCTGGACAGAAACCAAGTTCCGCATAATTAGGAAGATCTAGGATATGACATGTCCTACAGATGAGCGTAGGTCCACACTGAAAATATGGATACTTACGGAGCATCTTTGGTTACACATTCCTCCAACGAAGAAAGTTCTGATCCAGAAGGTTTGACGGACATTCCATCATCAGAGTACTTTGAGGAATTTCAAACATCGACGAGGTTGAAGCAAGAACCTGCAAAAGATGCATAGATATTCTTCAAGAGGTTCCACACTCAGGAAATTATCATTTATTTCACGTTTATGTCATTTATTTCCTCACATGCTATCCTAACACGGGGACTCAATTCTTCTAGCAACTCCGCAAGATATTATGAATGGTAGCTTCACCGGATTAGTATTTTACCAAGTGGTTGAATCTGACATTTCTCCAAATTGAGCATTAAAACATTCATTACTGAGATGATGTCCAAGCATGGAAAAGAACACTTTGGGCGTTTCTCCAGATCCTTGCAGGAGTGTCCATGTGTCCTAGAAAATCAGAAAGCTTTGATGTCTGCACAAGTGTTGAATCCCACTACCGCAACGAAAGGGATGATGAATCAACGGAAGATACTCGGGGCTGAGACGATCAAGCCTAAGACATTCAAAACTCAAAGGATATGACACTTCAACGCTAGAGCATCTAAGGAGTCTTCAAATTGTTCTCCCAATCAAAGAGTACACCTTCAATAATGACGCCTCTGGCTTCAGCATAAATACCTCAATGGTGACATACTGATTCACCACCAGTGCAATCAAAATACAACTAAACTATAATCGCTGAGTCTTCACTATCTCCATGACAAGACTTCTGAAGCAGATGCAATATCATTCACCCATGGATGGCACGAATTCCTTCAACATACGTTGGGGACTTGATCTTACTGGAGAAATCGGTTTTATTTTAATAAATGTTATCCACATAACAAGCTATTGCAACCTGATGTGATTCCATGAAACTTCATCAATGGGATCTCTCTACATCACGAGCTCCTGCACGACACATCTTCTCTTCACCGATCACACCCAGAATGAAGGCTGTTGATGCAATCTACCATAACATCGTTGACTCACTGACGAATCCAGTTCACAGTAAAATCATACTGCTCAGGAGAATTCCTTTGAACTCCCAGAACACCTTCATCGTAGAGATGCTCAACCCACCAAAAGGCTCACTGGATGGAGGAGCAACTAATGTGTCTATAACCATGGTTCTATCCTTTTCGGTATTTGAAGCAACTTCAACCAGGGTATTAGCATCAACAATAATCTCTAAGGGAACAACATCCATGATCTCAACATCGACAAAGATATCTGAAGCGTAATCATTCATAGTATCAACACCAACAACGATCTCAGGAGCAACATCCTCAGGGCTTCATCAACTAATCATTCTCTGAAGTGTTACACATGAAGCGTACTTCTCTAAGAACCAATGATTCATATCAAGATCTGTAGACCTGATAACATGCTCACATAAAGTCTTCCCAAAGCTGGCACGACTGGTGGGCATAATCCAAAGTCTTCTACAAGGTGTTCTCGTCACCTCTACAGATGAGATACAACATACTTTAGGTCATGGGTTTGCAAAAAACGTGCAAATGGGTGTGGAATGATACAATACTTCCTCAACAAAAGATGTTCGTCTGTGTCTCTTCAATAACATACCAAAAGGGAACATTAATCGGACATACAAGCTGAAAGATATGGCCTTTACCGTCAGGTCTACGAAACCTAAACAATTTATATGGGATTACAAATTGCAAATGTGCACGCTTCGTTGGCGGACTTCTACAACTCCAGATTGAGTGATCTTCTATCATTTAATAACTTAGTCTCTTAGCTTCAAAGGTTGGGGTCAAGTATCGAATTACAACGCCGTGTGAGGTTCCTACAGCTTCCAGAACATACTACATGCAAGAATTCATGGACGGGATTCATAACCTCTACAGTCGATCGATTTCCACCAGGTATTTTCGCTATATCTTTCATCAAGGTACCTCCATCTTCCTGGTTAGCTCGGCTACTTCATATTCTTCAACATAGCATCACTAGTAGGGAAAGAAGCGTCACCCTTTTCTGCTTTCTTGATAACTTCAAGTCTTTTACGGAGCCACTTCAGATTGAAGCCAAGTTCTTAAGCATTCTTCAAGTTGTACTCCCAATCAAAGAGTACATCTTGGGAAACAACATCTCTGGCTGTAATCCGGATATCATCTATAACACGTAAGATGGCCTCTACTTGTTTCGTTAAGAAATAACTATGCCCTGGATCCCGAGTAACAACAATGTGTCCATACATTTCCCACAGTTCCTTGTATATAGCAACATATCCGATGGGAACGCTAAAACCTCCAACAAGTTGGTGATATGGGAGTAACTCACTAAATTGAGGATCAAAGGAAATCCATGCAGTATTATACTCATGCACTATCATATGGTTCTCAGTTAATGGAGCAGTGCCATTGATCATAGAAACAACTTCAAGGGAAGTAACTTCTGCTATTTCGGGTTCGGGTTCCACCGTCTGAGGCACCATTGGAGTTTCCACTACCTCCACGGTATCAACGACCATCACTCCATCATCCTGAGGCGCAGCTATGAAAGTCTTGTCACCAACAACTCCTGGATTTCCAAAATCATCATTATTGGATCCATGATTCCCAACTTCGTCGTTCGGCACCTAATGCGAAGGTTACATGGGATTAGAATGATTCAAAGGAGATATACTTATTGGGGAGTCTCTAAATCATTTGAAGGCTTAGAAATACCGAAATCTCCATTGGCAACGCCGCTTTCTCCATTTGGCTCGGGATTTCGGGAATTCTTCATATCCCCATGCCCCAAAGAAGAGTGCGCTTCATCAACATGCTGCTTATCTACAATGATTTCTTTCTGGACTCATCAACAATAATTATTATTTCATTCAAAAAGATGCCACGATCGCCTGCATGCTTACATCGACTTCTTCATCAGTGCTGGACTGTTTGCCCGGGAACGAGTTGAAGGCCATCATTCGATGGAGAAAAAGTCTAAAAGAAGTAACAAACCTTGGAATCGTGATCCTAATTACATGGGCATGGAAAAGTCATGACACAAGGAGCGCTAACAACTCACCAAGGAAACGGCTGGTGACTGCACGTCATTCTCTAACGTCCTGTAGTCCTTACTTCTGGTTCTCCGTTCATGTAGACTTTCTTTCATTTCTATGGAGTCTACATCTGTCCAGGATTCCACCATTCGATCACCCTGTGTTAAATCTAATGAAATAAGCAGAAATACAACTCAGTATGAAGGATCTCTCACCATCACTCAGAGGTCCCAGAAGCACTATTTCTTGAAGCTGCATCTGTAGAGATATCATCTATGGAAATATCATCTTTGGAAGCATCGTCATGGGAAACGGTCATTCTTGCAAAGTTGATGTGACGTCCATACAACATTCCTACTTCAGTATATCATCCGTAGATGCAAATTTCATCAAAGCAGCAGAATTAAAGCACAACAGAAATGATCAGGATGCTCACATCAGCATCTACAAAAATGGTAATTCTTAACTCTTACCTTTTTACGCTTCCACTAACAGTAGTGAGAGTAATGCTAGAGTTGACACTCCAAAATCGTTCGTTTCTTCGAAACCTACAAAAACGAACAACTCAGATTTTTCCATAAAATCATGAATATTTCTACTGTGTGAACATTTACCATAGAATTATGAAAACTAAAACATTATTTCATCATAAATAATTGTTTACTTCTAAGCAATATCGCACAAAACTCAAGTTTTGATTTTAGAAAAAATAATATATATTTGCATATATTATATGTATAGTTTCAGGAGAAAATACTTTGTTGTGGTTAAAAGCTATATCAAGATCAAATTCTAGAGTTTCTGGCCCCACCGAGTATATTCTGACCAATAGGAAACTTTTGTTTTTTCACACCACTAATCTTCATTATTTTCGACCCCATTTCTATCTCCTTTCCTATACATCCGGCTCCATCGTATATCCATATAATTCTTTCCTCTCTACTACCCAAATTTTACAACAAACCCTAATCTTCTAACCAACAAACTCCATTTGTTCCGTCACTCTTTAATCCGCATAAGCATACTCAACAGAAGAAGAAGTACAGATAAACAACAACAACGATCAAGGTATTATTATTTTTTTCGTACGGTTTGAATAACTTCTTGGGTTTTCTACCTCTCTTATGTTAAGAAGATTTATCACTGGTCATGAGTTTTGTTAGTAATGATCTTCCTGATTTGGTTTATTATAGTCTCTATGTATGTTCTATTTCGATTTCTTTCTATTCCATCTTAATTTTCAATCTCTTTCTTTTTGATCGTATTTTCCGACTCTGTCATATTTCGTTCTCACTGTTTAATTGATTTGTTAACATGCATTGAGAAGTTCCGTATACCCAATTGATGGTTTTTATTATAGTTTTTCTCACGGGCGCAAAAATATATATTTAGTTGTATTTTGGAAAGCGTTTCTCCCTCAATCAGTAAATGGATTGCAACATTTTCTCTCTCAGTCAGCAAAAATGAAAAAAAATCCTATAATCACTTCTGATCCAATTTTGTGTTTTTTGATTTGGGTTTCGATTTTATGTTGATATTTTTGGAATTTTGTAGGTTTGGGATTTAGTTGTTAATTGTTGGATTTTTTGGTGTATGTTAAATCTCTACTACTAAAGGAGAAGGAATGTTGCTTGATAATTGAACTTTTGATTATGAGAGGTACCTGCTCTTGCTTTTAAGATATTTTGATTATTAAGAAAACTTGATTGTTTCGACTATACCAGGACCTAAAGAGAGGAGGGAAAGAAGACATGTTGTTGGCAAAACTATCTGAGAGGAAAGGAAGCGGGATGGTGTCCACTCCAGGTTGCAAGTAATGAGTGGAAAAGAAGGACGTTTGTTTGCAAATTACTTGCTAAAATAGTGTTTTCATAGTGTTTTCAAAGAAATAGTGTTTGCAAAGAAGGACGGTATGTAACATCTAATATCTATCGCTAAAATAGTGTTTTCATAGTTTTGATAATTGACTTCTTAGGAAACCATATCTTTGTTTGTGTGATGATATGTCTGCAAGTCTACGTTCAATTTTGCTATAGTGGAGTCCAGTGGTATCAAATATAGTTGGTGGGGTGTTTTTGAGCTATCGTGGACGTCGTACACACAATGTGTCTGTACAAACAAGTTACGAATCTTTCTATCAGGGTATTTTTTTTAACTTAGATACGTTCTCCATAGTTCGGTGGCATTTGTATTAGATTTATATTGTTAGAGAGATCGGTTGTTAGCTATTATGGGTTGATTGCATCAGTAAGAACAAACTAGTGTTGTGATATTTCCATAGTTGTATCGTGGTGGGTAGTGTTAAATGAACTGTGGATCAATTTTTGTGTAATATTGTGATATAGTTTATACCCCATTCAATGATCTTAGTTAGGGGCAAGACTAACCAGAAAACAGTGAAAGCACTTGAGCTGAAAGTAAAGAGCTGTGGGGTCTTGAACTTGAAACAAGATATAAGTTAATTAACTATGATGTCATTTATTATTTGTAAAACTACACTAGCTAGCATTTATACATAATGACAAATACACCATGGAATTCAAATATAGGATAATGTACCCAAGGGCCATTCAAATGGAATTTTTAGATGGACACATATTCTCAATCAAGAGATTTATCGTTGCAACACCAACCAGTGAATACACATAACTGTTTCATATTGATACACAATTGGGAGAGGATGGAGAAAGTAATGACGAAATGCTATCAATTGATGGGATTAATGAAGGTGAAGACCAAGGTGAAGACTGAGGAGACTGATGATAAAATATCATTGGTCGAGCATAGAGAAGGAGAGAAAAAGGTGAGGCCACTTATTATGAAATTCCACCGTTTGTCAGTCGAGACAGTAAAGACGAAGAAGAAGGTGAGGATGATGAAGATGAAATGGAAGGTGACGAGAGTGATGACCCTGTATGGGGATAAAGAAAAGAAATTGTTTATTTCTTATATGAGTTTAACTATTAAGTAAGTTTTCTGATGATAGCTATTTCTTTTCATCAGAGTTGGTGGGGATATGACAGAAAAATTTACGATCTCTCATAATAAGTTTGATAACATGTTACAAAATTTGGTAGGTACTGGAAACTGCACCTTCACCTTGAATAAGCAGTTGTAAACAATAAAACGACTCATTAATGTTGAATATATGCTCATATTGTAAACAATAATTTGACCTTTAAAATTAGTAATCCAACGAAGATGGGACAAAAACCATCTAAGCCCGTGCAAAGCACGGGCATGATACTAGTATATATATATATAAAGAAAACGTTTTATTTACTCATGTAAATAAATAAAAATATTTTCAACATGAGCCGGGATCATGAAAATAAATTGTGGACACTCCACGGTTTCAAAAAAAAAATCCCATGAATTGACCATGGTTTTACAAAAAAAAAAAACTCTTTTCCTTCGTGTCGTCATACGTATTTGAAACGAAGGTTTATTTCAACTTTGTGAACGCTCACACATTACGAGATAAAGTTTTGATTTACATGAAAGCTCATACACAAAAGTTTATCATTGGACACAAGTTCATATATACGTAACGAGAGAAACTCTTTCCTCCGTATCATCATTATTCCCTAAATCGAAGATTTTACTTCGGTTTTGTGAAAATTCACTTTTCATGATAAAACTTTGACTCACATGAAAGATCATAAACATAGTTTTATCGCTGAACCTACATATTCATATACGAAGGAAAACCTCTGCTAAATCAGGGATTATTATTAGTTTTCAAAAACTAACGATCAAACGAACATACGTTTTCAAAAACGAAGGTTTTCGACGAAACCCACAATTATATATATACACGGGTATATAATTTTATAATGATCAATATGTGAACAACCATAGAATTCATGAACATCAACAAAAAAAAAAAGGAACAATTCCTTTTATATCAAACTTTATTCCCAAAACCTAATTTTCTAAGGATTTCCTTATTGGGTCCGGCCCGCGAATCCTGAACGACCAAGGACCCGTCGTCCAAATCAGCGACACCAATTTATGCTCATCAAATGACGCTCTAGCATGCCTCTGGAATCTTTATTCAAGTTATGGTATGCTCGTACGATCGAAATCCGGTAACATCTTAACTTACGACTAAGTTCAATTACTTATATTGTTTATGACCGGAAAATCACCATTCAATGTTGAGTGAGGAACACGGCTTTCCTCACTAATCAGGGGACTTAATGTAGATGGTGGATTTTCGACAAAGGCTAAAATCGTAAACCCATAATTATACGAACCTCTGATCCAGCAATCAGACGTGAATATTGAGACACGGGTCTCTCATCGAATCCTATGATTGAGAATTCTTTCTCTCAAAGTGCGTATAGATATGTAGTCTCACAGCTGGACAACGGCATATCTCATGAGTACTGAGCACTTAAGTAATTATTTCTATCACGGGATGGACAACTCCCAAACAACTTTCTCTGCTAGTATAGAGTGATGACGTCTTCAGGATACAAACAACGAGTTTACCATGGCTATGTAAAAGATATGAATCTCCAGCAAGCTCATATCAGAATAATTAATGCTCCTAGACAGCTTGCTCTGCTAGTACAAAGTCATAAATTAATTATTCCTAAATTCTTGGATTCATCCGCAGAATTTCTTAAAATATTCAAATATTTTCGAAAAATATTTCATTACGCAAACCATGGTTCTTCCCAGCAGAAATACATATATTAGTAATAAATATTAGACGCGCGGGCATCAGAGCTGCCTTATGAGCAAGCCCTGTCTCAAACTTAAATTCTTGGATTCATCCGCAGAATTTATGAAAATATTCAAATATTTTCGAAAAATATTTCATTATGCAAACCATGGTTCTTCCCAGCAGAAATCAAATCCATGGATTAGTAATAAATATTGGATACGCGGGCATCAAAGCTGCCTTCTGAGCAAGCCCTGTCTCAAACTTAAATTCTTGGATTCATCCGCAGAATTTCTGAAAATATTCAAATATTTTCAAAAAATATTTCATTATGCAAACCATGGTTCTTCCCAGCAGAAATCAAATCCATGGATTAGTAATAAATATTGGACGCCCGGGCTCCAGAGCCGCCTTCTGAGCAAGCCATGTCTCAAACTTAAATTCTTGTATTCATCCGCAGAATTTCTGAAAATATTCAAATATTTTCGAAAATATTTCATTACGCAAATCATGGTTCTTCCCAGCAGAAATCCATGGATTAGTAATAAATATTCATCACACGGGCATCAGAGCTACCGCCTGAGTAATCCCCATTTCAAATGGTGCAAGTGTATTCAACAATGATACATTAACAACCACCGCACGAACGAGGATTTCAAAATACGATGAAACGATGAACCTATGCAAAATAGGATGAAAAAATAACAAATAAATAAAAATTTACCAAGGCGCTGGGAGCATGGACCCACTGACCGGCCGACCGTGTCGTGGTCAATCCCACGTTAGTTTCATATTTTTATCATATTTTTGTTGTTTTCTTTGAGTTTATGAAAACCCTTTCATTTGAACGAATATCCTTTATTTTGAGGAAAATCCTCAATTTCATGGTGCTTCCTTCGCGCGGAGGAAATAATATAAAATTAAGCAAAAACGTGATGGGGCGTGACCATTGGCCAACCGGCCATGCCTTGGTCCCAGCCGGCCCCACACCTCATGATTCCTCGTTATTTTATTATTATTTCCCTAATTTAATGAAAACTCTTTAATCTCATGATATTTCCTTGGTCCCATGAAAAATAATAAAAATTATGGAAAACCCGTGTGCACGGGTCATGGCCGGTCGGTCAAACCCTAGATGACTCACACATCCCGCTTTTTTGTTAGCATATTTTTCATGTTTTCATAATCCAATGAAATTCCTTGATTTCATGATATTTCCTTCAAATCATGAAATAATGCATAAAATAGGGAAAACGCACGGGACCGGGTCCTGGCCGGCCAACCATGCTCCAAGCTGGTCCCACACTCCCACACGTCCCTTATTTTATTTATTATTATTTTTTATGTTTCCTTCATCTCATGGAAATTCCTTGATTTCAACAAAATTCTTTAATTTTGGCAAAACTCCTTCGTTTTATCATATTAGGAAAAATACTATGGGACCAGCCCCTTGAATATTTCCTGAGTTTTACTCTCCAGCTGTTTTATGCTCCCGAACGAGCTTACAACCTAAATATTCCCGCGTTGGGAGATAGGAAATTCTTTTCCGTAAGGAATGGAGGGGCGGACCATCAAAATCCGAGTCCGTATGAGAATTCTATATCGATTCTACTAAAGGGCGCTAATTAAGGTTTGTGAAAAATACTAGAAGGGAAAATTAGGCCAAGGCCCAACCCATGGATAACCCATAATGTGAGACCCTTAATTAAAAGAAGTTTAAATCTAGGTCCCAAATTATTAAAAGACCTTGATACCCTTATGCATATGGTCAAGCCCATAATTAAATAAAATTTAAATTTAGGCCCCAAATTATTAAAATATTATGTGATAATGTTCCAACCACCTCCAACCACCTCCGACCACCACATCAACCGCCAACCACTTCCGACCACCACCGCCAGCAACCACCTCCGACCACCACCACCGACAACCACCTCCGACCACCACAGCCACCGCCAACCACCTCCGACCACCACCACCGTCAACCACCTCCAACGACCACCGCCGGCAACCACCTCCGACCACCACCGCCGTCAACCACCTCCGACCACCACTGCCAGCAACCACCTCAGACCACCACCACCGGCAACCACCTCCGACCACCGCCAACCACCACCAACCACCATAGCCACCGCCTACCACTGCCAGCAACCAGCTCCGACCACCAGCGCCACCGACCACCACCACCGCCAACCACCGCCGCCGATAACCACCACCGTCGACCGCTCACCACCACCTCCGGCCACATTGATATTGCAAGTGTAACCGGAAGTTACACATGTATAAAAATTACACATTCATGTTATGTATTCAATAGTGTGTAACTTAAAGTTACACATCCATAAGACATGTGTAATAAGAAGTTACACATATATATGACAAGTGTATCCACAAGTTACACATGCATATGGCATGTGTAGTCAACAGTTACACAACAGAAAAAATAAATATACAAAAAATAAATCTATCACATTAATATTAATTTACAATAATAACTTTGTTTACCAGCTATAGTAATCGGTTGTTACTGAACACAATAAATGAGTTAAAACACTAGAAATAAGCCACTGAAACCTATACTAGAAGTTTTGCCTTTCTTTCTTGTCTTCCTCATTCCAAAATGCTTGCATATCTACAACGAAATAAACATCCATGGATTAGGTTGGATGAATAAAAAGCAAAAAAAATAAATATTATAGGAGAATTGGAAGGCAAAATTATAGAACAAAGATCACAGAAAAGACACATGATAACCCATCTTAGCATGTGTAACTTGGAGTTACACATGCATCTATCATGTGTAATTGGAAGTTACACATGCATATGACTTGGATACCTAGCATATTTCTAGTGCAAAGAGGAGTTACACATGCATATAATATGTGTAACTGAGAGTTACAGATACACCTGACTTGTGTAACTAAGAGTTACACATCCATAAAAGCTTGTGTAACTGGCATGTGTAAGTTTTTGGTTACAAGGTTTGTTCATAATTGGCATGTGTAACTAGAAGATACTCATGCATCTGTCTAGTGTAATTTATAGTTACACAAGCACATCACATGTGTAACTAGAAGTTACACATGCATCCTACTTGTTGGTATTGTTATTCATGGCAAATCCTAGTTACACATTCTAAAATGAACAAACTTGCAACCAAAAAATTCCACATGCTACGTATCCAAGTCATATGCATGTGTAACTGTCAATTACACATGATAGATGCATGTGTAACTCCAAGTTACACATGCTAAGATGGATTATCATGTGTCTTTTCTGTGATCTTTGTTCTATAATTTTTCCTTACAATTCTCGTATAATATTTTTTTTTTTTGCTTTTTATTCATCCAACCTAATCCATGGATGTTTATTTCGTTGCAGATATGCAAGCATTTTGGAATGAGGAAGACAAGGAAGAAAGGCAAAATTTCTAGTATAGGTTTCAGTGGCTTATTTCTAGTGTTTTAACTCATTTATTGTGTTCAGTAACGATCGATTACTATAGCTGGTAAACAGAGATGTTATTGTAAATGAATATTAATACGATAGATGCATTTTTTATATATATGTTTTTTCTGTTGTGTAACTGTTGACTACACATGCCATATGCATGTGTAACTTGTGGATACACTTGTCATATGTATGTGTAACCTATTATTACACATATCATATGGATGTGTAAATTTTAGTTACACACTATTGAATACACAAAATGAATGTGTAATTTTTATACATGTGTAACTTCCAGTTACACTAGCAATATCAATGTGGTCGGAGGTGGTGGTTGGCGGTCGGCGGTGGTGGTTGGAGGTGGTTGCCGGCAGTGGTGGTCGGAGGTGGTTGGGGTGTTGGTGGTCAGAGGTGGTTTGTGGCGGTGGTGGTCGGAGGTGGTCGGAGGTGGTTGCCGGTGGTGGTTTACGGCAGCGGCGGTGGTCGGAGGTGGTTGCTGGCGGTGGTGGTCGGAGGTGGCGGTGGCTGTGGTGGTCGGAGGTGGTTGGCGGTGGCTGTGGTGGTCGGAGGTGGTTGGAATATCATCACATAATATTTTAATAATTTTGGGCCTAGATTTAAATTTTATTTAATTATGGGCTTCACAATAAGCATAAGGGTATCAAGGTCTTTTAATAATTTGGGGCCTAGATTTAAACTTCTTTTAATTAAGGGCCTCATATTATGGGTTATCCATGGGTTGGGCCTGAGCCTAATTTTCCCAACTCAAAAACGGTAAGAGAAAAAACCGGACTTTCTCTTTCTCTTTCCTCTCATTTTTTCCAAAGAGGAACCTACTTCCACAAGGTTGAGGAATTATTCTTCAATCAAGGATCACTTTAGGGAATTCGGAGAATCATTCCTATTAAGCGGAAAAGATCCCAAGATCATGAAGGGATCTGAATCCAGGAGAATAGACATCAGTTTTTTGATTTCGTCAATAAATTGTATAAGGTTTATTTTGAATAAAACTATCTATTTTTTAATGAATAAAATTATTATTTTATAATTTTTCTTGTGATAGTTTTTCGATTACATAGCCTATGCTTGAATTCTTTATATTATTGCTATGTATGTTATGGGATGTTGGATTTCGGTTTTAACAACCTTAATATTCGATCTCATATTATGTGAACCCTTATGGTTTGGGTGACTTTTTGATTTAGCGGGATTGAGTTCTAGCCCATGTTGGTAGGCTTTATCAAAGGATCATAAGGGGTTATGATTGAAACTAATATGTGAAAAAGTCACAATATGTTGAATCTTTTTGGTTTAGCATAAAAGCATGTGTGTTTCGGGGTTTCAACTTTTGCATTGCATTGCATTAGTTAAAACTGGTTTTCAACCTTTCTCTGGTAAAGGTTGGTCCTTGTTGTTGTTTTTTTGTTTTTGCGAGAGGATGACAACACAATAGGGGAGAGTTCTATGTGAACTTGCGCTTAATGATACATCTTTCTGGGGAGAAGAGGATGCGGAATTTGAGGTAACAAATTTGTTAGTTAATCGTTTTCCTGTATAAGAAAAGCCTGATTTTATTGTATATATTTATTGCTTTTTCTTAACAAAATTTCTGTACAATTGATTTTTATTCTATTATTTATTTATGTATGGATGTATGTATGTGTGTGATTCAATTGTTTCCAGTTAAGAAAAACTATTGTTATCTTGCTTTATGGTTTGGTATCAATTGTTTAGGCTTACGAAATTATGACACAATTGCAGTATTATAATGTCTATGTTTGTTTCAATTGCTTCCGGTTGAGGTAAATAATTATGCAAGTTGATTTATTTGGTTTGTATGAATTGTTTATGGCTTAACAAAAATATTTTCTGGATGAATTATTTAGTCCAATTCGATTCCAGATAAGAGAAACTAAGTTAATTCTGATCTTAGTTAGACTTATCAAAGTGGAGGTTTCGATTATTCAAGTCTAATCGAATGCCTTAACAAGAAATGCTAGTTAACTAACCTAGTACTTGTCTTGTTTAAAAGTGAAAGGTCTAAGTTATAATTTGAATATTAGAACCTGATGAGAAAAATAGAGTTAATTCTGATCTTTATTTTGGTCTTATCGAACAAGCGATTGTATTTGTACAATAGGTTTAAAAAAAGAACTAAGGTTCTTAGTCAATTTTTGATTTGCTAAACTATTAGGGAAAATTGCTTCGGGCAATTGTTTCCTTGGTAACATATCAAAACAAAATTACTTTGTAGTTTTGGTTTTGATATTGGTTGTCTAAAATGGTGTGTGGAATCCTCGTGCTTAACTCTTATAGGTTTTGCTAGTCTTTTAAGATTTGAAAGATCCTTTCAGTTTGACTTTTATTTGCTCGTACCTTTGTCATTTTGTGACAGAAAGGGGGAGAAATATATGGAGTAAACAAGTGATTTGGTATTACTAAGGAAAGGACAATGGTGCTTAAATGTTATATCTAACGAAAGAGTAAAGCATAGACTAAGGGGGAGTAACATATCATATTGATACTTGTGGTTATCCTAACTAAAGGGAATAAAAAAGATGTGCGGATTGAAAATCTACCTATCTTACCCTTAGGGGGAGTATTAACTTTGTTATTATAATGTCAACAACGACATTTATGGATTGAATGTATACAGGTTATTATGTTGTTGAAAGTTGGAATCAAGCATATGTGTAATGAATTCTTGTAGTTTGTTTATCCATATGATGTAAGAGTTTGGTCACTAAAATTGACAAAGGGGGAGATTGTTAGAGCATAGCTCGGTTGAACCCACCAAGCGTTGGTATGTCAAGTTTGGTTGTCATATTTTAGTGAATCAAAACTCATTTAAAGAGTCGCTTGATTATTTACTATAGTCAACTTCGTATAAGTTATCTAGAAAGTTAATAGGATATGAGACTTACAAGTATTACGTGAAGACTTTGAAGAATGTGAAGAAGTAAAGAGCTACAACGACGACTCATCCTTCCACTTGAGGTTAGTAATATTTGACTTGAACTATTTCATTCCTAACATATCTTTCAAGTCGTGCATATTGAAAACATAACTGCGTAGATGTGAATGATTATACTCTAGTTAGACATAATATTAAGGAACTACAATACAAAGTATAACGTCTATCTTTTGAACTTCGTATATAAGACATCGACATAATCGTATGAATGCTATTGTGATTATGTATGGGTATGGGTGAAGATTTCGTCCTAGGAAATAATTTTTTACATTCGTTTAAAGGAAGTACATTTATAAACTCGTTTTGTGAATCGAAAGGTAAATCGCTAGGCTTATTGGTATTGTTATTCATTGCAAATCTTTGGATTACCAATATGTGTGTTTAGTATAACCGCTCATAACTTGTTTATGTATCTTGGTAAAACTATTCACAATTCCTGACTTTTGTATTGGTATGACTTTTATTAGTGAAACTGATCTTAAGTAATCACCTGAGATGGTATGATCGATTTATTATAATTGGTATGACCAACTCTAGACATTGGGGAACCGATCCTAGTAAGAGGTGCAACCGATCACAAGAGAGAATCGATCCTTGTAAGAGGTACAACTATTTTTTTAGTAATTGGGGAACCGATCCTATGACTTGTGCAACCGAATACAAGTTTATATCATAAATATATAGTAACCGATCCTAGTACCTAGTCAACTAACTCTTGGTAACTAGCGTGACTAATCTTAGTACCCACATGAATATAGAATCGAAACTTGTTTTAGTAGAACCGTGAAACCCATGATTAGTGATTTAATAGGATAATCAATCACATAGTTCTTGGAAGTTAGATGAACCAATTCTAAACTTGTTTGGAAGTGTGGCAAATCGGTTCCAAGATTGTAAATATGAAAAAGGATTTACAAAGTAAAGATGTCAACATACTTTGAACATGTGCAGTAACTCTTATATTTTATTGTTCAAAGATATTCCTTAATAGCTAATGGAGAATCCCGGATCGAATTAAATTGAGAATCTTTTAATTATGGTTTTTAGTTTTTATATGCTTTTAATTTCCAGCAATTAAATGCATATCTTTAGAAAATAAAAATTAGTAATGTGCATTTACTAATTGGAGATTTTATACTGAGATTTCGGTCAATATTTGGACAAAGCATTTCTAGGAATTATGAAAACCAATTTGGACTTTATTGCATATCTTTGAGAATATTCGGTTTTGGAAATTCCTTGGTGTCCAAACTTCCTTGGTCTATAAATATTGAAGTTTTCATTTCAAGAAAACTAATCCTCAGAGCCAGCAAACTACCAAGTTATGTTGTTTCTGGTGGAGCCGTCTATTCGGATAGGAAAGTACCCTAATTAGGAAAAATCTCTTACGACCTCCTCATTTTAAAGACTTCTTTGGGATTGAGTAGCTCTACGAGTACCGTTGGTGGGAAACTAGATAATTGCGGTTTATTATTAGTTTTCGATTGATTTGATTGACTAATGGTTGTTGAAGTTTGATTGCACCTAGTTTGTTTATGCTTGAGAATCTTCTCTTCTGATATAAGATTCGCTCAAACTAGATCGAAGTATCGACGGGGATCTTTAGAACTGTTTGTAGATCTAAAGGCGTCTTGTGATAATCCATTGCTAACAGACTCCGTTTTGTGTGTGATTTATCACAAGAGATTCAAGTTGTTTGAGTACATGTGTTTATTGAAGATCTAAAAAGATTTGAAGACAAAGAAGATTTCTTATTTGAGTTCATAATCTTTGGTGTGCATAAAACTTGATCGGCTAGGGATCCAAATATAATCGATTTATCTTTGTAATAACCTTGATTGATTAGTTGAGTAGATCGGCATCAATATAATTTTTGTGACTCAAAGTATTGATTACATAGTCTAAAATAATTACTTTGGTAGTTGTTGAAGAGATGGATCTAAGAACCGAACAAAAGAGTTTATTGGGATAAATGGAAGAGCCTTTTGTCAAACTCATATCACTTTGTTCGAAAAGAGTTGTTACCGAACAGATTTGTTGTTCCTTTCCTCGTTAATAAAATCTTGCTTTGTCTTTTACTTTTCTATTTCCGTAGTATTTATGGGTGAAAACTATCTCTGCCGGTTTTGGTAATTTTGGGGTGTGTGGATGAGAAATGAGTTTAAACCTTAAACAAATGCACTGCACAAGAGTGCTTTTGATTCGAGAAATCAATCTATATAATTCTGGCCTAAACCAAGAAATGGCCGTTCCAGACTTGTTTCGGTCACAAAGTGAAGGAGATGGGGTTGATCTTAGGGAGGGAAGCAAAGAAGGTGTTGAGATTGTGAAGGTGTAGGCTTGTTTATGACTTGTAACAGAAAGGTGAGCATGCTTACAATTAATGAAAGAAGGCTCTTGGTGTTTAAATACGCTTCGTATTAACACTTGGTTTTTGTGTTGTGTTCTCTATCTTCTGAAATAGGGAGGAGAACCTATTTATACAAGTCATTTGAGACTTATTTACGTCTCTCGTGGGAAGTGGAGAAAATGGAGTGATGGATTAGTGGAGTTGTGTGTTAGTGTCACACGATAAGTCTTCCCACTTCTCTCATCATCACTAACCGTCCATGTCTTCCTAACACGTTCTTGTGATGGCGCGTTGCACGCTGCGCGCTGTATACCGCCAGACCAATACCCTAGTATGTATCCCCCAGTTTGTGACATAATTGATGTCTCGAGTGTGTGGATCGTGGGACCCACAGAAGGTAGCATGTAATGCTGGGTTAAATAACTAAGTTATTTGAGAAGTCAATATTTATAAAATATCGTGTGTTTTCTATGCATGTAATGCATTGATTATATTCAGCATGTATTAAGCATCGCTGTTTTAAGGCTTAATGGAGTAGGTCGCGGATTAAGCATCTTAAAACATACATATGCCTAGCCATCTTCGAGTGATCGTTTGAAGGTTGCATGGGCAAGCCATGCTTTGGCCGATCACTCTATGTGGAAGAGTGGCGGATGATGATCACGATGATACCTCACTTGTCGCCTAATTCCCATTCTAGGATATTCGTCCAAGCTAGCGAAGTTGGATGGATGAGATGGCTTGCGACCCTAATCTGCGACCGTTGGATTAGGATTTGGGAGGTATGCAAGCTGCCACTTTCATCTCGAACAAATTCAAGCTTAGGGAGAAATTCTGGAGGGACCGATTGCTCCTGCAAGGAGGTGGCACGCTGGTATTTACTCCCATGCTTGCTTGACTTGCAAAGGTCTGATCTAGACCACTCAATTTGGCCGGCAAAGATGAGTGGTCGAGATTAGAATTCAACAAAAATCATATGTCGCAAAGTATTTGTTAAGGCAACGTGACACACCACCTTTGGGCGCGCGAACTGAGACGCCTGACCAAGGTCGGATTTGGCCGATGGGTCATGCATGAAGCCGGGCCCACGGTGGTCATGCTAGCATGTTCGGCCTCCCTTAAAGCTTCATCTTTTCTTTCCATTCAATCCTGCGAAGATGGACGCTTGAGATGATTTTGCGACACATGAATGGTGCCTCAAAGCCTAATAGGGTTTCAGACCGGCCAACTTCAACTGATCGGTTTTGGTGGTTGCGCGCCTCCTTTGGGGAGGCCGATTTCCCGAGTCCCACCTTGGGCTGGCGGTGAACACATGCATGCTTGCTTCACGGTCCTGGGCGCGATCTAAGCCATCAAACTATGCCTACGAAGTTGGATGGTCGCGATCGGTTTGGACTTCCACGGCTTCCTAAAGCATCATGCCAGCCTTGTTTGGGATAACGTTTTGTTACTTCACGGCTTGGCTGTGGGAGAACCGATCAAGCAGGTGGAAAGTGGGCCCACTAATAGGTGTACCAATACTTCACGACTTGATCGAGATGCGATCTAAACCGTCCTGCGAAGCTGGACGGTTGTGACTTTTTTGAGACTGTTTTTCGACAATTTAATGCATGCTAGCCGCTCCATGTCTGCTCGACCATCCCCTTCAGGGTTAGCGTTTGGCGGCTATTTGGGGGTAAGGCATGCGTTCAACCGACCAAGGCATAAAAGGGCCCACTGGTGGTTATTGCAGTGGTTGCCTGCTCCTGCTAGGGTTCGTCTAGGCTGGTTAAATCGTGCGGCCAACTTGCATGGTCGTGATTGATTCTGTGAAGTATTCATCACTAATCAAATGGCCTTATCCTTTACAGGACAGCTGTACAAAAATTGGTTTTACAACTTTAGCCCTGAACTGAAATCCACCATCAACATTAAGTTCCCTGCCTAGCACATGATGGTTACACTATTTTGGGGTAGGCATTAGATGGTGACATATACAATATAAGAAAACGAGATAAATGAAGTCTACCTGGAGGGACTCTGACTGGGCAATCCTCCATGCATGCGTGACTGGGCCTTCATGGTACCGGCTTCTTCCGTTAGGTGTTTGAGTCAGGAATGGAGTTCTTCTTCTACTGGGATTCCCCGGCGTGGGTGTTTACACACTGCTGGCCAAATCGTTCGTATCCAGATTCTCTACCAAACTTTGATTAGGGTTTGGAAGAAGGTATGACTTGGTCGGTGTTGAATCCTGATATATTGGGTAGGCTTCACCACAACCGCTTTACTCTTCCTTTAGGGTTTCCTTAGTATATATGCGTGTGTAGAGATTTTGAATCACTTTCTATAATTTTACAATAGAGTTCTCTGGCAGAAACTCCTTTTCCTCATCATGTCGAACAACAGTGGTTCATCTTCTTCATACCATCTAGGGTCTTCTGTTAAGCGCGCATGACCTGCGTCTGGGCCTCATGATGATTCTACTGGAACATACCGGTAGATTCAAGAAGGTCATACCAGTTTGTCTTTATTTCCCATTTTTCTTTCCGAATAGTTGCTTGTTATTCATGATGATCAGGCGAATGATTCTTTATTTTGCAGAGATACCCCACTGGAACATGTGTGACGGTTATCGACAATGATGATTTAACCAGTCCTCTTCCTTCGAACTCGAACATGCCTGCTGCTACGGACCTTGAAGATGCTGATTTGGGTATCTCATCTTACGAATACCCCAATGCAGGTCTTTTATTCGATGTACGCATGAAATGCCTATCTTCCAGCTACCGAGATGTCGGTGGATTCTTAGTGCGGAAGGAGTTTCTGCCTTTGTACACAAAGGTGTGGAGAAAGTATGGACACATCTCAATCAGGAATGTAGTTCAACGTTGTTCATATGCTCTGGTCACTACAGTAAACTGTCTTCTTCCCATGATTGTTAAGATGGAGAATATTTCTATCCGCAACGTCGCTGAATCAAACCTCGAAAAGTGGGAGAACATGGTATCCACCTGCGAATCCATGGAGTTCAACATGTGCTGGTTGTGGCAGCGTCTTGACATCATGAAGGTTGACCGAGCTGGTATCTTTGTGAATGTCATTCCTGCTACGAAAGATATCTTGGAGAAGGAGAATGCTCTGGCTGCGGAATCAGAGAAGGTGGAGTAGGCAGTCCAAAACTTGAAGGACAGGACGGAGAGATACCAAACCAGGCTAAAGATGATGCTCTCCAGGAACTATAACCTTCTAGACGGCCTCTTCTAAGCCACATTTCTCTATTGTCGATTTCCCTTTTTAACTTTCTCGAGAAATGAATTGCATTGGTTTTTGGTAGATGGATGAAGCTCTTTTTTTTTATTAACATTTTTTTGTTTCTGAACAAACTAATAATTCAAATGAGTAATGAAAATGCCTGCATTGTCATGTCATAGGACAGTGGAGGGACAATGATCAAGCATGGTATGCCCTGAGCCATTTTCCATTAAGGACTGCTTCTAGCTTGCCTCCATATATCTTAATGATTTTTTAGTAGCCGGTACTATAAGCCTTGGTAATCACATAGGGAACTTCCCACTTCGGAGAGAACTTTGGTGCAGACATGTCTTGCTGAATGTGCTTCGCTATTTTCAAGACCAAATCTCCTTCTTTAAAAACACGTGGCTTAACAGTCTTGTCATATGCCTGGAGACCCTATCCATGTATACCTGAGCGCATTCCTCTGTCTTGCTTCTTTTATAATCCAGCGTGTATAACTCATCTATTCTCGAATTAGATGCTTAAGCATCGCTCCAGTGGACCCCACTTGCCGCTGCAATCCTGGCTGACAGAATCCTGATTTCTGCCTGGATGACTGCGTCTGCACCGTAAACAAGTGATTATGGAGAAACCCCAATGGAACTTCTAAGTGTTGTCCGATACGCCCATAGCGCCATAGGCAGCTATTCGTCCCGGTCCCTGGGATTGTCATGCACCGTTCGACTGAGAATCCAGATCAGCAAGCAGCTCCCGTACCTGTTTGTTTGCAAAGGGAGTGCCATTGTCGGTGATGATATGCTTGGGTACACCAAAGCAACAAATTATATATTCTTTGATGAAGGCGGCAATTTTTGCTCCTGTAGTTCCCCGTAGAGGGATGGATTCAACCCACTTGGTAAAATACTCCGTCGCAATTATGATATACTCGTGCTGCTTTGATGATGATGGATTAATCCTCCCAATAATGTCAAGTCCACATCTATAAAATGGTCATGGACTGCTTATCGAGTGTAAAGGAGTGGAAGGCACGTGTACGAGGTTCCCATGAACTTGACACTCGTGACAGTATTGAACGAATGAAGCTGCATCATCCTCCATGGTCGGCCAATAATATTTTTCGTGTATTTGGAGAAATAGTTTCCTCTTCCCTTGATGTTCCCTTTCATTCATTTCTTTCAACATAGTCGAAACATCTTCCTTAGCCAGACACCGTAATAGATCACCTCCAAAGCTTTTACGATATAGGATCCCTTCATGAAAATCTAATTGCTTCGCCTTTTGTTTCATTTTGACAGCATCCCTTTGATTGGAAGGAGTTACTCCATCGCGGAGATAGATAATGTACGGTTCTCTCCAGGCCCCAGCATGGTTTACGTTTATAACCTCCAATTGATGTGGCGGCACTTGGTAATTGGTGCAAGACTTCTGGAGTAAACGCGATTGACCTTCCATTTCTGGCCAATAATATCCCAGGAATTGAAGACGACGGTAGAGCATTACCACCAACGTTTGTCCACAGGTTTTAGCATGAACGCGGTTAAGCTGCAACTGTGCATGTTCATCTCCGAGATATCACGATAGGAAACCGTCCGGGTTTCGATGATATAACATACCATGAAGCATGAAATAGCTCTGCAGAGTTTTGAGACTGACCTTTCCTTGAGAAAGCGAGCTGCTGAGTTCTTGAATGATATGAGTTCGCCAATCAGAGGTCCCAATATCTTCGCGTTGCAAGAGCCATGTTGATTCCACTGTCCTCCTTCTTAACGTCAGAGTCTCTTCCAAACCTTCAAACTGCAATTTGGATGCCAATGTGGCTAAACAATCGGCATGTCTGTTGTTTCTGCGACCAACATGGGTTATGGTTGCATCTGCAAAGTAATTCAACAACCTTTGCGCTTCTGATCGGTATGCGGCCAGCGTTTCCTCCTTCAATTCATATACTCCGTTCATCTGATGAACTAGTAATTTAGAGTCACCTCTTATCTCTAGGCGAGTGGCCTCTATTTGGTTGGCTATTGACAGTCCTATGAGAAAGGATTCATACTCCGCTGAGTTGTTGGTGCACTGAAAGTCCAACTTGAAAGAATTTGAAAAGACTTCGCCAGTTGGAGATACTAAGACCACTCCTGCTCCTCAGTATTATTGCTAGGAGTGGCAGAGCCATCGAAATACAGTAGACACGCCTCTCTTTCGACAAAGGAGATCTCTGGAAATTCTCCGGGAAGATCCTCGTGTAATGCAGTAGTGCCTTCTCCAAGAAACGCTGCCAGTAAATCAGCAGCGGATTGTCCTTTGATAGCTCTCGGTGATGTGCACGTTATGTCTAGCTCCGACATTTGGAGAAGCCGAGCATGTTAGGCCTCCCTTGAAGCTTCATCTTTTCCTTACATTCGAGCCTGCGAAGATGGACGCTTGAGATGATTTTGCGACACATGAATGGTGCCGCAAACCCTAATTAGGTTTCGGACCGGCCAACTTCAACCGATCGGTTTTGGTGGTTGCGCGCCTTTTTTGGGGAGGACGATTGCGCGGGTCCTACCTTGGGCTGGCGGTGAACACATGCATGCTTTCTTCACGGTCCTGGGGGAGAACTAAGCCATCCAACTATGCATGTGAAGTTGGATGGTCGCGATAATTTTGGACTTCCACGGCTTCCTAAAGCATAACGCCAGTCTTGTTTGGGACAACGTTTTTTTGCTCCACGGCTTGGTTATGGGAGAACCGATCAAGCTGGTAGAAAGTGGGCCCGCCAATGGGTGTACCAATACTTCACGGCTTAATCGAGATGCGATCTAAACAGTCTAACCGTGCCTGCGAAGCTGGACTGTTGCGACTTTTTTGAGACTTTTTTTCGACAATTTATTGCATGATATCCACTCCATGCCTGCTCGACCATCCCCTTCAGGGTTGGCGTTTGACATATATTTGGGGGCAAGGCGTGCGTTCGACCGTCCAAGGCATAAATGGTCCCGCTGGTGGTTTAATGCATGATATCCACTCCATGCCTGAGACTGCTATGGACAGTCCAGATTCAATTATGATCGATCGGGCTAGTATAACACACCGAGAGATGATCCTCTTTGTTACAGAATAGTGTAGCCTGTACAGGTACTTCGTGCATGCCTCACTATTGATACTTGGATATTCATGTCACTCTGCTGAGAGTAACAATCATTCATCATGCCGCACCAACCATGAGAGTTCTGTTGAGAACAACACAGGAAATACAAGGCGATTCATGCATTAATTGGTAATGTTAAAATTCACAGAATACTCGGGATTGTTGTTACATGCTCCATTCTAGGTGAATTAATAAAGCGAAGAAGTATTCATCACTTATCAAATGGCCTTATCCTTTGCAGGACGGCTGTACAAAAATTGGTTTTACAACTTTAGCCCTGAACTAAAATCCATCATCAACACGCAGTTATAATTGTTTTATTATAATTAGAAGTGAAATACACAAACGTTAATTCCTATTTACTTGATAGCAATCCTATTGTGTTTGGTTAAGTCCGAACCTATTATCAAGTAAACATACTTCGTTGTTGTATTGTCTTGATCTTGTATCCATAGTTAATCACGCAAGTTATCTTGTTGTTGTATTATCTCGATATTGTATCCATAGACGATCAAACGAAGTGTGAACCGATTAGTTGTATTGTCTCGACTCAGTCCATAGACAATCACTTTCGGAGAAAGGACTTATAGGTGGAAAAGTTTTAGATTGGGGTATATTTGGGTACCCTTGTCTTTTCAGAACATATCAATTGTACCAAAATTTTGTTAATCAAAGGAAAAATATATGCAATATAAACGGGATTTTTTTAAACATGAAAACGATTAACTAACAAATAAAATTGTTACCTCAATTTCTGCAGCCACATCTCCCCAGAAAGATATAGCATTAAGCGCAAGTACAAATAAGAACTCTCCCCTAGTGTGTTGTCATCCTCTCGCAAGAACAACAACAAAAGTAACCTTTACCAGAGAAAGGTTAAATCGTTTGAACTAATGCGTGCCAATATCAAAAGTTGAAAACCCGAAACACATATGTTATGCTAAACATAACTCATGTAAACACAAATTGATTCAACATATTGTGACCTTTTCAATCGGAACACCTTATGATCCTTTGATAAATCCTACCAACATGGTCTAGAACTTAATCCCGCTAAATCAAAAATCCACACAAATCATAAGTGTTACACCATATGAGATCGAATATTAAGGTTAATAAAAACTGAAATCAAACATCTCATAAATCCAATTTGCAATACATCATAAATATTCAATAGAAAATCACATATTTTAAATACCTCAATCTTGTAGGAAATTAAATTATAAAACCAACGCAAAAAGAATGAGGTCATTGCGAGTTCGGAAGAAGAAGTTATGGGAAAAACAGTTTTACACTCCTCTGTATGGACTAATCACACCAATCACTAGGACAAGTTATGGTGATTACTTGTGATACCAATCACCAGGACCAGTTACTGTGATTACTTGTTATTGGTCATACCAATCACCAGGACTGATTCACAACATGAATCTAATACGAAACTGTTTTAGACATAACTTTTGCATATAATGTCCGAATTCAGTGATTTTTGGCTCATTTAACCGTAAAAATAATGCAGTAACAATGTGGATAAATTGTTTGTGCTATCATTGGTTTTTTTCAAGTACAAATTTTCTTCTTCCAACGTCTTGATTTTATCAAGAGCGCCAGCTTGATAAGCCTTTAAGGCGTTTCTCTCGTGGGAGGTATTCACCTTCTTTCTCTTCAAAATTCTTTTGTTGAGAGTTGATCCTTGCTTCAGATTCAACATAATTATTTTTCGACAAAAAGAGATCTCTCCGAAGATTCTCACATTCGAGACTCTTTGAGTTTAGCTCTTCTATACGATCTTTAAGAATATAGTCAGTGGTGTGATAACCTCTATAATATCATTCGAAAACCCTCTTCAGTTTCTTGTTCTCATGACAAAGAGGAATCATAACACCATGAAAATTCGAAGTTCTTACTTATTTATTTTTCAAAGGATCAAATAGTTTAGAGTATTCTAAGATATCCTCTTCAATATCTCGTTCAAAATCTGAGTCGTCATCATCGGAAATTTCATCTAACCCTTTTTGTAGACAAATTTTCCAGTTGTCATCGGTTTCTACATCATTAACAAGATTAACTTGTCTAGTAGATTCTGTCGAGACGATTACATGAAGGTATTCAGATATTGATTTGTAGATGCCATAATCAAGGGTTAATTCAAAACTCCTGATACCTTGCTTTATGTTAACTGAATCTTTCTCAGGTTATATAAAAGCCATTTTTAGATTCCAGTCTTGTAGGTTGGATCGCATTAAACATAGATTGTTAGATCTTTTTGTATTTGCTTGATCTGATACCAATTGAAAAGACTAGGGTACCCAAATACACCACAATCTTTTTTGTTTCAACCTGTAAGTCCTCTACCGAATATCATCATCTATGGACAGAGTCGAGATAATACGAAAATTCGGCCCAACTTCGTGTGACTGTCTATGGATACAAGATAGAGAAAATACAACGACAAGATAACTTGTGTGATTGACTATGGATAAATGATCGAGATAATACAGCAAAAAAGTATGTTACTTGATAATAGGTTTGGTAATAACCAAACTCTATAGGATCACTATCAAGTATTACAAAGTTAACATACTTGTGTATTTTACTTAATTATAATAACAATTATAATGCGAAATTCAAAGTAAAAGACACAGCAAGATTTTGTTAACGAGAAAACCGCAAATACAGAAAAACCTCGGGACCTAATCCAGTTTTGAATACTCTCAAAATTAAGTCGTTATACAAAATCTAATACCAACTTCGTATAGTTGAGACCATGAAGACTACCCCTAGCTACCCCTGGATACTTAGTTCCCTAAGTATCCATGTTCCTTCGACTTCTAGAGTCGCGTGAATAAAAAGTCCTTTGGATCGTATTCCAAAACACAAAGAAAGAATCTATTTGGTAATAACTCTAATCAATCTTACTAAAGATATATAAGAGTCGATGACAATGGCTCCTCCGTTTAATCTAATAAATTCCTTTGTCTGGTTAGATCAATCTAACTTTAACTACTGAAATAGTCAAGTATAGATTCACACTCAATCAATGTAGATCTCAAAGAGAAATATAGAGAATGCCGATCTCACGCAACTAATCAATCATATCTATCAAATATTAACTGATTATAGTTGGATCTCATCCGATCAAGGTTTGTGCACTAAATCCACAAGATAAGAAAACTAATAAGAAATCTTATTCGTCTTCAAATCTTCTATTATCTTCAAAACCTGTACAACATCGCTTGAATCTCTTGTGATCAATCACGCATAGAATAGAATCTGTTAACAATGGATTATCACAAGATGTCTTTAGATCTAACAACAGTTCTAAAGATCCCGTCGATACTTGATCTAGTCTAAGTGAATATTATATCAAGAGAGAAGATTCTCAAGCATAAACAAATTAGGTGGAATCAAAGTTTCAACAACCGTTAGTCAAATCTAAAAATAATAACACTAAAATTATCTAGTTTCCCACCAACAGTACTCGTAGAGCTTCTTGATCCCACATAAGTCTTTAAACAAGCGGTTGTAAAAGATTTTAGGATACTTTCCTCTCTGAATAGACGGTTCCTCCAGAAATAACAAGAAATGAAGTTTTACTGGCTCTTAGGATAGTTTGATAGAAATGAAAACTTAGGTATTTATAGACCAAGGATGTTTGGACCAAAGAATTCCCAAAACCGAAAATATTCTCAAGATATGCAATGAATGCCTAAATTCGGTTTTCATAATTCCAATAAATTCTTGTCTGATATTTCCGAAATATCTCAATAGTAAATCTCCAATTAGTAAATGCACATTACTAGTTTTTATTCTCTAGAGTTATGCATTAATTGTTGGTAATTAAAGCATATAAAATCAACAACCTTAATTAAAATATTCTTAATTTATTTCAGCGCAGGATCACCTTGAGTACCAACAAATATCTTCGAACAATAAATGATAATAGATACTGCTCGTGTTCAAAGTATGTTGACATCTTTTAACTACAAATCTTTATTTCATATTTACATGGATTTTCTTCTTGGAATCGGTTATACCACACTTCCAAACAAGTTTAGAACTGGTTTGCATGTATTCCAAGACTACTATGTGATTGGTCATACCAAATCACAATGGTTAATTGAGATCGGTCTTTCCAAGTCACATACATGGGTTCGGATCGGTTATACCTAAATATGGTACCTACTTGTGATCGGTCACACCAGTCACTAGGATTGGTTAACCTAAATATGGTAACTACTTGTGATCGGTCACACCAGTCACTAGGATCGGTTACACCAATTATAAGGATCGGTCACACAATACTTATGATCGGTCACACCAATTACAAGGATCGGTCATACCATCTCATGGTGATTACTTAAGACCGATTACACCAATTACCAAGACTGGTCATACCAATTCATAAGTTTAGGCATTGTGATTGGTTATACCAAGATACATAACCTGAGTTAAGATCGGTTCTACCAACTCACACATATTGGTTATCCAAAGATATGTAATGAATAGCCGGACCAATAAACCTATTGATTTCCCTTTCGATTCATGAAACCAGTTTGTGAATGTACTTCCTTTAAACAAATGTAAAACATTGTTTCGTAGGATGAAATATTCACCATAACCCATTCACATAATCATAACACTATATACAAGACTATGTCGATGTCATATCTACGAAGTTCAAAAGATAAGCGTTATACTTCGTAGTCTAATTCCTTAATACTATGATCATACTATTATTATCATGTCACATCACTAGAGTATTATATATAATATGTATTGTATATACAGCTTCGCAGTTATGTTTTCAATCTAGCACGACTTGAAAGATACTTTAGGAATAAAACAGTTTAAGTTAATATTACTAACCTCAAGTGAAAGGATGATGTCGTCGTTGTAGTTCGTTACTTCTTCTTATTTTGCAGTTATTCGGAGGAATACTTGTATGTATCCACATTCCTAGACTTTCTAGTCTAACATAAACGAAGTTGACTCTAATATTTAATCAACGACACTAGATGGGTTTTGATACTAAAATATGACAACCAAACTTGACATACCAAGGCTTGGTGAGTCCAACCGATATATGCTCTAACAAACATTCAAAGCATAGGTTGTTTTAGGTTTAAGCTACGATATCTTTGGAACCAAGCAAACAATATCCACCGTAACATGAATCTTTGAATCTAATTTACATAAACAAGATACACACTCTGGTTAGGTGAAACCGCAACCGAACCATGTATAAAGATTATGTTCAACATGGTTAGCCGAGACTAGCCGATTTGAACTTAAAAGCTTAATATACATTTTCATGAACATATAAGACATTAACCTTGAGTCACAAATATGTGATAAAATAAGTCTAGTGTTTTAAACAATTAATCAAAGGAAAATCATTTCATAGAAATAATTTAATCTCACATGAAAATAATCAACATGGTTAGTAGGTGTACAAGGTACAAAAACCATTTTCGTTTGTGAGTCAGTTCAGTCACGGCACGTGTACCGGTTTGTAGACATTTAGCCAAACCAATTTCCGGAGTTAACGGAATAATTTAGGTATGAGTACCAGTTTGGAAGCCTTAAGACTGTCAGCGGTTCCGGAGTTCACGGAACAAATTGGGTTTGCGTACCGGTTTGAATATACAACTGAGTTTGGGAACACAAAATTGTTTTAGTTTGCGTACTGGTTTGAATACTAATCTCGGTTCCGTAACCACAGTTCCAAAATGGTCTACATAAAAGTATGCAAACCGATCTGGTTCACGATTTTTTTGATAAATCCAAATTATATTATAAATAGCAGAATTACAAAACAAAATATGCAACAAGAAAAGAGGCCAGAGAAATCCCAAAAACTTGTTACTTATTTAAAAAGGAAATAAGATACATTTCAACAGAATTTAAAAAATCTGGTCTTCCAGTATAATATCTACCTTCCTCATTAGGAAGGTCACAACCTCTCTTTGCCATATTATCCTCTACAAAATTAGCTTCCCTAAAAGTATTATCAAAATGAATAGCCTCAAAATCGGAAGAAACATCACTCCAACGTTGCCTAACGAACCACAGAAGTGATGAAGAAGTAAAAGCCATAACTGCACTCTTTGAATCTGATCGAATGCAAACTCTCAAACGTCCCCACTGAATCGCCCATTCCACCCCAATTATAATTCCAAAAATTTCTTCCAGGTAATTTAATGTAATACCCAAACCTATACTCATTGCGCCAACAACATAAGCATCATGATCGCGCGCCACCACACCAGTTCCAGCCACTCCCGGATTCCCATGAGCCTCACCATTACAGCACAACAATAATTCATCCAAAGCCGGACAAGACCACCTACATTCAACTGGTGCATGAAACTTGACCTGCTTATGCTCCACTTAAAAGAAATCCAGCACTTTAAGATCATCGATATGGTTCATGAGTTAAACAGATTTTTACGTTATGTGCATAAAAATATGCGTACCACAAATCTGTAAGTCAATATATATATCTACTCCGCTATGTGTACGAGTACATGTAATATGGATTCAGACTTATAACAGTTTCCCAGTTTGCAAAACTAACAACACTGTCTTATATCCGAATCTGTAGTAGTTCTATATTTCTTTTTAAATCAATTCGAAATATTCCCGAATAACATCAAAGACACATATCACTGTTCCAGGCTATTTGCGAACGATAAATGATCTTGATTCCAAATAATAAATTATCCTTAACCGAAATTCATCAACTATGAACAAATATTCATTAAGCTTAGTCATTATATTTCGAGAAGTCCGTTAACTTTCTCGACTCAAAATTCTTGTTTATGCATAACAGTTTAATTAGTTATGCCACATCGTCTCAAATGATAGAAAAGTGAATATAACTTGAGATATATGTGGTTCATTATTCACTAACCTTTTGTTGATAAAGTTCTCCAAAAGCTTCGGTTGATCTTCGCCTTCAAACGGTAGAACGCAATGATGACTACTGTAATCCACTATTTTTTAACTACATTTTTATCCTAGTCCGAGACTTGACTAATTGTAGACTATAAATCAAGATATATTTTTGACAACTAAATTTGACAACAAGCTTGAGATAGCAAATATGTTTAGAACTCTCTAAAAAACTTCTAAGACTTCATTGATCACTCAAACACTTATGTGTGTGCATCATGATTAAATTCTTAGGTGTTTAAATGAACATCAAGTTGCTTTAGTTTTTTTGGCATACTTGCCAAACTGAACAATCATTATACACGGTTCCAGAACCGGTTCCTAGTGTATATTCTTCTGTTATATTTTCAAGACCTAAAAGTGTTTGTTTGATTATCAAGTTATGTTAGCTTAAATTCTAAGCAACTCCTGGTCCTTAAAAATCTATAAATAGAGATGTTCTTTCAACTAGGAAATTGAATCCCTGACATTTTGTGTCCAAGTTGATTCTAGAGTCGTCCTCTAGAGACCTAGGTTTCCTCTGAGAAACATAATTAGGTCTACGACTAAAAGACTTCGCTTTGGGAATTCATGAAGCCAGGTCCGACTATCTTTACCTTTATAGTTTGTGTATCCTGATCTTTCTTTTCTGTTATCGAGCTTTTTGAAATCTCTTTTAGGCAAGATAAATAATGATCACAAAGTTCTCTTCATCTCGGACTTTGTGATTCCTTAAGATAGATATATGAAAACTGATCTTAATTAATCTTTTGAAGATTGTTCTTAAGAGGTGGCTAAGAATCTTGGCTTCTCTTCAGGTGTTGTAAGTTCCAGATATGTTAGGTTTGCTAGCTTTGTCTATTGCAGACGGATTTCCTCACCTTGATCTTTGATCTAAACGAAAATCAAATAGGCTTATTTGTTAGAGTCAGATTGGTATCAAAAGTCTTCACTTAGTTTAAAGAAACTCTTAGGATGTAAAAGACGCCAGCTAAGGGAATCAGTTGCATAAAGCCTTGTGAGGTTTAAGAGACGTAAGGAGCGCGACTGTAACTGAATCTCTTGGAAGGTGGATTCAGTCTCAACTATATTCCAGTCCGAAGTTTAATAGTAGGTTATTGTCTATAGTGGCTTAATACAGTTTGTCGTTCAATATGGACGTTGTCCCGGGGTTTTTCTGCTATTGCGGTTTCCTCGTTAACAAAACTTCTAGTGTCTTGTGTTTTTATTTTTCGTATTATATTGTTTATCTTTATAACTGGATTTACACAGGTTTGTATATATATTCAATCTAAGTAATCGATTATGAGACTATTTTCTTGTAGAATTCATATATTGAAAGATAGATAACAAGTTTAATTACTTGGAAGAATTCCAATTGGATTATTTGGGTATGACTAGATTGTTATTTGATATTAATTTTTGAGATCGTCCAAGTACTCCAGGTTCACAGACTCTTGTCTACATACATCCTGATTGAGAATAGGTTAGAGATATAAACTCTATATACATATTGTCAAGGATCATTCAGTTGGTCTGCTTGCAATTGTATTAAGTTTTATCCATACAGGTTGTCGAACGAAAAAAGTTGGTGGTGTACTTGGTACCCCTGCATTTTCATGGGCAATCCCAATATTTCCTACAACTTGAACGCAATTCCACCTCGAATCTTTACCAAGCCTTTCAAGCAAGTAAGAAAAGTTTGTGGTGGCCCACGAGTATAGCAATATCTCATTCCTCCCCCTATCAAGAGAGAGTGTCTTCAAAAATTGGAGATAACAAGTATTAACCTTGTTACCCGAAAGATCGGGGAAAATTATGGTGCCAAGAGCATATAACAAGTAAGAAATAGTTGTATATGTAACACTTGCTTCGTCCATCAATCCATCTTGTTCCTTCTTCAAAGACACTTCAAACTTTTTCCCTCATATTCTTCAACTTAATCTTTCTTGCAATATTTGTTGCTTCAATTACTCCTTCTTTGTTTGTTACCCTTTTGGCTCTAGGTTTGGATCCATTGGTAACTTCAAACTCTTCTTCGGGCGTATGTTTGTCCCACCCAAGACATTATTGATCCAACTCATAAATAATTTGAAAGCGCATGGAGTTGTCAAAATCTTCAAAAATAGTTGTACCTTCCATGGGGATCCTGGTAATTTGAGAAGTATCGTCTTGGGTGATGGTCATCTAGAAAAAACGGGAGATGAAAGGTGGAGGTTTCGAACCAAAATCGCTTTTTAAATCCAGAAAATGTAACAATGTCGAAGTCCATTTGCGCATACTTAATTGCAGGCCATAAACCCGAAGCTTTTACCAAGGTTATAACCAAATCACATTTATTATCCAATAGCCAAAAAAGGGTTGTTTCACGCTTCAGTTTAGGGACCGCTTTTGTATGATCCTACAAAACATAAAAATGTTAAATAAACAGAAACAACGGTAAATAAATTGACACACACAAACTTAAGGAAAGATTTTTACCTCTGCTGCATAAACTCTTGCATCCCATGAAGTTCCGTAACCAAATAGGCCTTTGGCCCCATTTCAAGGTTGGACCCAAGCATTTTCATCCTCCTTGGACGACAATAACTTGATAGAATCAATTATTGTTTTTGTTAAAGGTGAAGCTGGATATCTCTTCTTATCTTCGCATTTGTTTGTAGGTGTAACATCATTTGTATCTTCTTCTTCAATTTCATTAATCTCTCAATTTCTTTGTTGAGAAACCACAAGCACGTCCACTCACTTGTTCGCTTAATCCACCAATAATGACACCTTTGTTCCCTTACGACGCACCCAATGGAAGCTTGTTACGAGGCGTTAGAGTCCGCTCATGACTTGGTGTTACTGATTGCTTTTTCTTATTCTTTCCATTATCCTTTGGTTGTCCGTAACTAAAACATGTCACAAATATGTTTAATACATATAATAAAGTAAAGATAAAAAAAAAAAAATTGGGATGCAAAAATTATATGAAAACTCAACCTACGGTTTGAAAAATAAGTTGTGTGTACAACATATGGCGGGGAATCACAAAATTTCCAAAATGTATACAAATTCATATAAGCTTACGGTTTGGAAATGAGTTACCTAAGTGTAGATGGGGGAAAACGATTTGCTGGTTATTAGGGAAGTGAAGAGCCGGACGTGTTGTCGATACTCCTCAACCGAGCAAACTGCTCAACCTCACACTTTTTTTTTGATAAGTCAAAATTTTGTATTAATAAATAACAAATTTACAAAGAATAATTTACAATAAAATAGGTCACAGCAACCCCAAAAACTTGAGTGCATCTAGGATTCCTAAACCTGTCAGGTCTAGTACTGTATCTTCAACTCCTCTTTGTAATCAACTAATGGCTGGTGAGTACTTGCAGAATCGAAATAGATTTGCTGCTCTAAATATAGATCCGGATATGGCAGAAAGTTCAGCTGATGCTAAGTTCAGAGCTGAAAAAGAAGATAAAAGGTTGCGCATGCAAACCATGCACAAGCTGGTAAACTCTACAGTTGGAAAACATCCACCTCTTGAAGCGATTTCTGAATCTGTGTCTTATTTGGGTTTGCAAGATTCAAACTTAAGAAACCATGTGGAAAAAGGAAACTCACCGAGAATAAATACTGGTAATCCCTCTCAGTCGGGTATTAAATCCTCCAAACCTAGTTTTTAATGCGTGTGTTGTACTGGAATATTAATGACATTGCACACCACGAAGCCAGGTGCAAATTACATGAGTTACTTAAATATTCTAAGCCAAACATATTTTGTCTTGCGAAACCGAAGGTACATTGTACTTTTAATTTTATTCAAGGTTTATATGTGGACGGTTATAAGAAAAAGGTTATTCATAATTCTGTTGGTTCTTTTAAGGGGAATATTTGGATTTTCTGGTCCATTTATTTAGCTACGCCTGTAGTTGTGAATACTAGTAAGCAAGCTATCACTGTGGAAACAGAGGGTGTGTTGGTTTCCTTTGTTCATGCAATATGTTTTCAAGTCACTCGAAGAAGATTATGGAAGAAACTCTCTTCAGTCGACAATAATACCCTGTGGTTAGTTATGGGTGATTTTAACCGCGTTTTACGTAATGAGGAAAAAAAAAGGAGGTCGTGATCCGCGAACTTTAGCCATTAATGATTTTAGTGATTGGATGGATGAAAATGATCTTTTTGAAGTTGATTTTTTGGGTTCAAAATACACTTGGACTAATGGTCAATCAGGTGTGCGTAGAATCCTTTGCAAGCTAGATAGGGATTTGATTATTGAAGCTTGGCTTAATAAATTTGAGAATTGGAGGTGTAAATCTCTTCCACGGGAAGTTTCCGACCATTCTACTCTTATTGGCTTTCCTTTTGCTAATTCAAGACCGAAAAGAGCACCTTTTAGAGTGCAAAAGATGTGGTTTACTCATCCTGATTTCATGCGCATGGTAATTGAGAGTTGGAATGCTCCTATTTCTGGCTCACCAGCTCTTATTTTTCCTTTCAAGCTCAAGAGATTAAAAAATTCCATGAAAGAATGAAATCTTCAGGTCTTTGGCAATGTTTATGCTAAGCTCAAGCAAGCTAAATTGACTATGGAGTTTGCTCTTTGCATTTCAGATGACGATCCAGAAGACATTACTAAGCTGAATTCTGCCAAAGAAGCTTCGGTTACTCTTCAGGAAATTCGTTCTCAGCATTCCATTATGTTGAAGCAAAAGTATATAAATAAATGGCTGGTTCTAGTAATACTTTTTTTTCCATACTAATATACGAACTCGCAGGAGCAATAATCTGATTTCGGAGTTGGTGGATGAAAATGGGAATGTTCTTACTAATTGTGATCAAATTAGAGACTATGCAGTTTCTTTTTTTGAATCTAAATTTAATGGGACTGAGTTACCAATTGATGAGGAGTTATTTCAGTATGAGCATAGAAGTATTTCTTCTGATGATAGTCAGAAAATGGATGAAATTCCTACTATAGAAGAGATAAAGACTGTTATTTTTGATCTTGACGATGATAGTGCCCCTTGCCCTGATGGTTTCTCTGGATGCTTCTATAGACATTATTGGGATGTGATTCAACAAGACCTGTATAATGCTATTACTTATTGCTATCATGAGAAAATAATTCCTCAAGGTACTAATTCTAGTATTTTGATTTTACTAGCCAAGGTTAAAGGAGCCAACCCTCTTCGTAACTTTAGGCCCATAGGTCTTAGTAATTTTTTCTTTAAAATTTTTACTAAGATTTTAGCTACTAGACTAGGTATTGTACTTGATAATCTTGTTTCATAGGAACAAGTTGCTTTTATGAAAGGGAGAAACATCCATGAAAACATCAATGTGGCGTCGGAGATGGTTAATGATCTTAAAATTAAACGTAAATATGGCAATGTGGGTCTGAAACTTGACATCACTCAAGCTTTTGACACGGTTAGTTGGTCTTTTGTATTGAAGGTTTTTCGGAGGTATGATTTTTCTGAGAGTTGGTATTCGTGGATCTTTTCGATTCTTAACTCGGCTCGTATTTCTATACTTTTTAATGGTAGCCCAGAAGGTTTCTTCAAGATTAATAGAGGTTTAAGGAAAGGTGATCCTTTATCTCCTCTTATTTTTGTTTTGATTGAAGATGTTCTTAGTAGAAACCTGGCCAAGTTCTTCCTTGAGAAGAAGATGATGTCAATGCTATCCAAAAAGGTATCTCTCCCACTCACCTTTTCTTTGTTGATGGAATAATGATTTTTTGTAAGGGTAACTTGAGGAGTTTACATAATCTTCTTGATTTGCTTGGTAAATATCAATCGTCATCGGGCCAAACTGTTTGTCGTCAAAAGAGTAAGGTTTACTACGGGGGTGCTTCCTTAAGTCGTTATATAACAATCACTAATATACTTGGTATGGAGGTTTCTACTTTTCCGGACAGGTGCCTAGGTGTTCAAATTATTCCCGGAGCTGTTAAGTATCGTCATATTAGCAATGTGATTGATAAAATTAAGAATCAGCTTGTTGTTTGGAAAGGAAAGTTGTTTTCTTTTCAAGACAGAATTGTGCTTATTAATTCGGTGATTTTTAGTTGTGCCATTCACAACATGATTGTTTACAAATGGCCTAAGAAGTTCTTTCAACAAGCTGAGAGGATTATTCGAAACTTTCTTTGTCAGGGGATGCTGAAGTTTCAAGAAAATTTGTTGTGGGTTTTCCGAAGATTTGTTGCCCTTTGAAAGAAGGTGGCTTGGGTATTACTAGCATGGTTGTCACTAATAATGCGCTCCTTATGAAGTTATGGTGGAGCATTCGTTCTTCAAATAAGAAATGGGCTCGTTATTTATGGGCGAAATATACTTCTCGGTTAGGTAAAATTAAGCATTACGCTGTGAATTCTTCGATTCTTCCGGGCATTAGATTAGTTCATATCACTGTGGACAGAAATACCAAAGTTCTTATTGGTGATGGGAGGCAGTCTTCTCTTTATTATGATGTTTGGTATGGTAATGCATCTATTGCTGATATGTTAGGCGACAATGATCTAGATGGCACGGTCATGGTTAGTGTTGTTATTGATAATAATACTTGGCAGGTGCAGGGGGGATCACGCTCATAATTTGGTCAGAGTTGGAGTTGATCTAAATAATCTTCCTATTTTGCAAGAGGGAGCTGACACTAGAATTTGGATACCGGATTTGCATGGTAAATTCTGTGTACGATCTGCAAAATAGCTTATGCGAAAGAAATATCCAACCTTGGATGTTTACGTCCTGTTGTGGAGGAAGTCTATTCATCCAAAATTAGCTGTGCAAAACTGGAAAATACTAAGGGAAGCTTGTGCTACGTATGACAAGGTTATAAGCAGATTTAAAGTGGAGCTTGCAAATAGATGCTACTTGTACAAAGCTGAAGAGGAATCCTTGGAACATATTATATGGAGTTGTTCTTATGCTACACACATTTGGGAATAAATCTCAGGTATTTTTCACATTCGGCCTCACTATGATGTTGTGAATGCTTACAAGTCTGCTAAGGGAAGAAGTATGATTATAAAGGACCTATGGCTTTTGGCTATTTTGGTGATTCGCTCTGAACTTTGGCAGACTAGAAGCCTTGGTTATTTTCAGAACAAATCAGTTCCAGTCCATTTTTTCAAACAACGAATTTTTCATTTGATTCATGACTACTCGGTTCGTTTGAAGAGCTTCATGCATAACACTACGTCAGACTTGGAAATCTTGAATTTTTTCCGTGTAAGGCATAGGAAGGTGAAGCAATATACACCATTTGAATATTTTTGGACGCCGCCAGATAGGGATGAGATTTTTTTGTGTTGCGATGGTGAGGCCAAGGGTAATCCAAGTATGGCAGGTACAGGGGTTGTTGCTCGTGATTATGAATGTAACTTTGTAGGGGCTATGAGCATTGGCCTGTGACGAACCAATAATTTTTTGGCAGAGCTGTATGGCGTGATTGTTGGGATGGAATGGGCAAGAAAGTGGGACTTTAGAAGAGTTTTAGTTCGCTCAGACTCAAGGGGAGCGATTATGGCTTTTACTAGTTCTAATGTGCCTTGGTTTGCTAGGCAACGGTGGAGAAATATTCAAGAGAGTTATGATTCAATTCGGTTTGTGCACACTTATCGTGAAGCTAATTTTTCTGCTGATTCTATGGACAAAAGAGGACGTCTTCTTAGACATGGTGAATGGCTGAACTATGATGAGAGACCTTATTTTCTATATTCTTTAGAATATCCTAATGTCTCTTATTTCAGATTTAAATAGTTTGTAAATTTTTGGGGTCTTAGGACCTCTTTTCTTGTAAACTCTTTGTAAATATCAGTTATTCATCAATACAATTTTGGACTTACCAAAAAAAAAACAACCCCAAAACTTGTAAACTATTTGAATCTATAATAAGCAACATTAGGGTGTTCAACTGAAATTGAAAAAATTGGTTTTCCATCATAATGTAAACCTTCCTCTTCATTGAGTAGACAACCCCTCTTTGTCGTAGAATCGACAGAGAAATTCGCTTCCCTATAGGTATGAATAAACCTTATTGCATCATAGTGTCTACAAACTGCTACCCACCTTTGTCGAGCAAACCAAGGAATATTAGCACTCTTCAAAGCTTCAATAACACCATAAGAATCAGACCTAATGCAAATGCGCCTCATTCCCCATCTTACAACCCACTCCATACCCATAATAATGCCATACAGTTCCTCTACGTAATTTGTAGTAACTCCAAGTCCAATAGAAGTAGCTCCTAAGACTGAACAATTCACATCACGTGCAACCACACCAGCACCGACAACACCTGGATTCCCTCTTGCCGCCCCATCACAACAAAGTTGGAGTTTATTCTCTTCTGGAGGTTCCCAAAAGCATTCAACGGATTGAAAAGGCTTTATTTTTATATGATTCACATGGAAGTAATCAAGAATAACAACATCAGCATTACTGTTTCGCATGAACCCTTTAAGTATGACAGCAAACTCTTGGATTAACTTCAAAACACGCCTGAAGAAAACGTTCCAGTTAGGTTGTTGATGTTGGAATACTTCCTTGTTCCACACAGCCCATAGCTCTGACCTGTTGACAAGGTTTGCAAGAAGACATAAGTCACGGATCATATCACTTCTTCCCTTAGCTGTTTTGCAAGATATCCCAAGGTTAGCATTATGCATTAAATCAAACATATAAGCAATCAAGTTCCAAGCACGGCCAGCAAAGGTGCAATGGAAAAGGACATGATCAAGAGTCTCTTCCGCCACACCACATAGGATACAAAGGCTTGCAAGTTGAATTTTAAACATGTTTTGGATTATGTCATAAGTAGCGCAAGCACCACGAAGAAACTTCCAATTCTGGGAAGCTAAGGTAGGATTCACTTCCTTCCTCCATAAAAGAGACGCGCCTGTAAAATCATCATACTTCTGGCGAATTAAATCTCGAGCTAAACTTACAATAAAGTTCCCCTAGAGTTCAGGCATCCAAATACGTAAATCCACACATTCCAAAGGAGTAGGCAACTGATTAACATCAAGACCAGCAGCTACCATGCGATCCAAATATTCAACAGGAATCTGCCAGCGTCCTTAAATCAAATAGCACTAACCAACGTGGGTCTATCCAAAGTATAATCGTTAAGGATATCAACAATACATCTATTTGAAAACCATGCATCATAATAAAGAGAAGTATCTCTACCATCACCTAGCAGCATTTTAGTGTTAGATTCAACAATCTTGTACACTTTTTTAATACCCGGAAAAATAGAAGATTTTAAACCTATTCGCCTTGATGCAACCATTCCTACCAAAAAACCTTGCACGAAGAAATCCAGCCCATTTCTTCTTTGAAGTGAAAATTTTCCACCAAAGCTTCATGAGAAGAGCATTGTTCATAGTATCCATATGGGTTAAACCCAGACCCCCCCTCCTCAAAAGGGCAAAAGATTTTATGATAAGCCACAACCACAACACGACTAACATTAGAGTCACCAGTCCAAATAAAATTCCTAATTGCTCTTTCACATTGCAAAATAAATTTGCGCGGCCATTTGTAGATAGCCATGTTGTGAATAGAATAACTAGAAATAACCGATTTAACAAGCATAATACGATCATGAAAAGATAATAAAAAACCTTTCCAACCAGCAAGTTGAGTTTTAATCATCTCAATAACTCCAGAAATATGATGATATCTAACAATGCCAGGCATAATTTGAACTCCCAAATACCTATCAGGAAAAGTGGAAACACTCATACCCAAGTAACTAGCAAGATAGGTCCGTATACTCAAAGAGCCTCCACCATAATAAATCTTGCTTTTTTTCCCTACACACAGTTTGGCCAGAAGATGCTTGATACTTACCCAACAAATCCACCAGATTATGAAGACTTTTAAGGTTGCCCTTGCAAAAACTCATAATGTCATCATCAAAGAAGAGACGAGTAGGGGAAATACCACCTCTTGTAACCATATGAGACATCTTTTTTCTAGAAAAAGCTTCGTAATATTTCTGCTGAGAACATCCTCAATCAAGAAAAAAATCAAAGGAGAAATGGGGTATCCTTGACGTAAACCTCTATTAATTTTGAAATATCCCACCGGACTGCCATTCATAAGAATAGATATTCTAGCAGAATTCAAAATATTAAGAATCCAAGAGCACCAATGTTCAGAGAAACCATACCGGCGAAAAACTTCCAGCACAAAAGACCAACTCACCGTGTCATACTGATGTTTTCATGAATATTATGACCCTTCATAAAGGCTACCTGTTCCTCAGAAACAAGATTATCCAAAAAACTACCAAGTCTAGTAGCAAGGATCTTAGTAAAAATTTTAAAGAAAAAATTACTAAGTCCAATAGGTCGAAAACTACGAAGAGTATTTTCACCTCTTACCTTTGGAAGTAAAATGATAAGACTCGAGTTCACCCCATTAGGAATATGACAAGTACTCTAACAAAACATAACATCCTTAATCAAGTCATCTTGAATAATATCCCAGCAATGACGATAGAAACAACCAGAAAAACCATCTGTCCCCAGTGCACTGTCAGCTCCAAGATCAAAAAATGCTTGTTTGATTTCATCAGGAGTTGGAATTCTGTCCATGGAAAGACTTTGATCATCAGAAATACTAACATGATCATAATCAAATAAGCTAGCATCAATATCAGTTTCATGGACATTAAATTTCTCTTCATAGAACTACACAATATGGTCACATAACTGATCATAATCATAGATAGTATGGCCATCACTATCTACTAATTCAGAAATAGTATTAGAGCTTCTGCGAATGTGAATGCTATTATGGAAGAAAGTAAAATTTCTTGAACCCTCCATAAGCCACTAATTTCTTGCTTTTTGCTTAAGCATATTGTTGTGTTGAAGTCGAGTCTCACTAATCTTATCCATAGCATCCTTCATAAGATTAAGCTTGGTAACATCACTTAGATCCTCATCCGATCAAAGAGCTGCAGATTCAAACCTCAACTGATCTTGCTTCAACCGAGAATGAATATTACCAAAAACCAGAAGATTCCACTCCTTTATCACCCCCTTAAGTCTCTTAAGTTTATAAGTAAATATGAAAACAAGAGAACCATGAACCGGCATATTCCAACAATCACTAACCATATGAAGAAAATCCTCGTGCAAAAACCACATCTTCTAAATACAAAATGGAGCTCTCTTAGGCCTTGGAACAACAAAAGGATAACTTAAGAGAGTAGAATGGTCGAAAACTTCCCTAGGAAGAGCTTTACACCGCAAATTATCAAATTTCGCAAGCCAAGAAACATTAATAACAACATGGTCAAGTTTACTAATGATTCTATTATTACCCGATTGACTATTAATCCATGTGAATTTTGTACCCAAAGAGTCCGCCTAAAAAAGATTATTGTCATCCAACTAATCTGAAAACTCATTTATAGCCGAAGTTCTTGGTGAAAAACCATTCCGAGCTCGGATTCCAAGTTCAGATTCTTCTTCCAATTCAGACATATAGTCATCATCTTTCAAGGAATCGATTCTGGCTTGGAGAGTGATCACTGTTGGTATATAGCACGTCTCGCAACTTCATAAACCTTGACAATATCATGTAGCTGACCATTTAAAGATTCACCAATACTGTTCAAACCCAGGATATTAAACATGTTGTGTGAAACAAATTCAGAATGTTGTTCAAGAGCGTCACACTCCGGTGTTGGAAAAGAAAATTTAGGAATCCTACCAGGGTTAGGAATTTTAGTTCTATCCAATTCAACATTCCCACCTGGATTAGTAATCAAATATGAAGTACTCACCGACTTAGCTTTGTTAACTAAAACTGTATGCATTTGTGAAGCTTGTTTGCCTATTTAAAACCCATCTATGGCACTTCGCAAGACAGCTTCGGAAATCACTAAATATTCTTGTAACTGTAGTTTCACAGTGCCTTGAACACTCACAACAGTAGGCTGTAAAGGTTGTGCAGGCCCTCTATGGTTTATCTTACCATTCTTCTTATGCGATGCAACCTACCAAGATGAATCTCCTTGATGAATAACTAGCATATCGGACTGTTGTTGAGCGTCAGTTGTAGAACCAGGTTGTTAAACTGCTGTAACATGTTTCTTCCTGCATTCAAAATCCTGATGCCCAACAATCTTACACTTCGAGCAATATTTAGGTCTCTTTAAAATTTCAAAAGGCTGTCAGAAGTTACATCCTCCCGCCTCCACATGGACTGAATTAGAATTGATTTTTGAAAAATCAATGTCGATCAAAACTGATTCAAAATGCCCATATTCATGATTTAGGGTTCGCTTATCTACCATAATAGGAGTACCCAAAGATTTTGCTAACGATCATAGCATTTTTTATACCCACATCTCAACTGGTAAGACGGGAAACTTGACCCATAAGGTAGAATGATATGTGCATTATTTATCAGCATCAAACCCTAGGTACCATTAAATCAAACGTAGAGGCTACTGATTCACAATTCATGGTTCATTGTTTCCATCTCTATAAACCTTGTTTTTGTCTTCCTGGGAAGATAACTTAACAACGAAGAAGCCACGGTTCATGGGGATGAACTGAAATTTAGCTTCTCCAAGGTTACATTACTGTTCCAAATTGCTTGAAATATCAGGTTGCTTAACGCCTTTGAGATCCAGCCTCCCTATGAGACTAAAATACCAGATTTGAAAACCTTCTTCATAATAATCTTGAGGAATAACCACAACAGGTTTTTCATCCTTGGTAGTAGGTTTTGGTAGAGAACTGATGTCAATAGTAGTAGTAACATAGTTTATTTTATTTTTTCCCATAACAAGTTATGCAAAAGTAAGCTTAGGATGACTTGAATCACCCACGGATTGCTCCCCCATCCTTGATCACCAAGAGATGATCCAAGATGAAAGCGCAATTACTATTATTTTTTGAAAAAGTCAAAAAAATAAATTGCGCTTAAAAAAATAAATTGCGCTCAACCGCACACAGATGCACTAAAAATGGAGTGCTTAGATCGAGAGATCAATCTGTAGGACTCCGGCCAAAACCAAGTCAATGGCCGTTCCAGATTCAATTCGGTCACAAAGAGGGAAATGGGTTGATCTGTAGGAGGGAAGCTGATAATTACGTGGGATCAATGATGATCAAGGATTGTTGATGTGTTGATGGTTTCTGCAATTTTATGCGAACTGACGAGTTCAAATAAGTTCTGGTAGATTGACGAATTCTTGAAAGTAATTGCTTGAGAAATTCTATGTAGACGAAAATGTTCGAATCTTGTTTTCAATCATGAATTCAGAGACTTATTTATATTGTCAGAGTAGTGAACACATTGATTCCTGTAAGTGTGACAGTTTCTTGAGTGAAAGAGTGGGAAAGTGGAAGATCGTGGTAAAACCAATTCCGTGTCGTGTAGAGACTTGGTTGATCATTCACCCACTACTTTGATAACTCCTTCAACCGTTGCATGTCTTACACACATTTCTCATCGTGGATGAATCCACGTGCCGTAGGCCACCAGACCAAAACCCTAAGTGATATCCCTCATTTGTGACGTGATTGATATTTCATGAATCATGGAGTTTACATGACAGACGTGTATTTAGTTTGTCAGTTGTTGACTGATTAGATAATGAGTCTAGGCTTTGTTGAATCGATTATGTTCGACAAATGCTCAGCAATTCATGAATGTTAACGTTGCTCGTTTGAGAAAATATTGTAAATTCGACGACTTGTTGAATATTGATAGGTTACTGAATATATGTGGATTATTCGAGCGACTGAGCAAGTATTGCTCGATTCGACGAATTGTTGAATATTGATAGTGGGATCAATATTCGAGCAACTGAGCAAGTATTGCTTGATTCGATGAATTGCTGACAAATTACTGAATATTGTTAGTGGGATCAATATTCAAGCAACTGAGCAGGTATTGCTCAATTCGACGAATTATTTACTAGTGAAGTGACCCAATAAAATATTAATTAAAAATATTGGTAGATTACTGAATATTATATAATTAATATCGATGTTGATTGTTGGATTAACATAAATTTATTGGTGTTTGAACTTGCTCAGAATGATGATTCGAGAAGCGTTTGTTCGAAACCCTAATTTTTGATCAATTGTTCGTCAATTGGTGAATTTCTAAAAATTGGTCATGAGTGAAGGAGGGACAGACCACATGGGATGATGGACGACCATGTGGTGCCTGAATGCCCAAGTGAGCGTGCACTGGGGTCCTGAGTTGACCAGTTTGTGAAAGAATGATGATTAAATGCCGGTTTCATCATTTATTCAAAAATAGTTGCCCGATTGAGCATTAGGTAATAAAACCTAATCTATGTAGAAGTGAGGCACCATCCAAGAAGTCATGAAACCGGCCCTTAGGGGTGTGGGACCAGCTGATGGTCGATTGAGCAAATCCCAAGTTGTTTGGATCCAATATGTGCAATCGAGCAAATTAGGTCAAAATTGTGAAAACATGTGGGACCAACTTTGTGCAAGCCCTAGAGTTGACCTTGGTCGGTCAAGAAGGAAAACACATGTTACCATGGTGTCCGTGTTTCTATATTGAGAGTTTCAGTGTTTTGAGAAATTATGACAAAATCATGATTTTTTGCTCAAACCCAGGAGTTTCATGAATTGAGGAAAATAATAATTATAAAAGACTAGGGATTGAAAAGTGTGGGACCGGACAAGGCTAGGGCATGGCCGGATGGCTATATTGCCTGCTCCCACAACACTTTTCCTAATTTTATATTATTATTTTTCATGAAACCATGAGGTTATGGAGAATCCATGAGTTTTTGTTGAAACAGAGGTGTTTCATGAAATTCGGGAATAATAATTATAAAAGGCTAAGGATTGTAAGGCGTGGGACCGGCCTAGGCTTTGGCATGGCCGTCCGGCTAGGTTGCGCGGTCCCACATACCTTTCCTAATTTTTATATTATCATCTTTCATGAATCCGTGAAGTTATGGAGAATTCATGAGTTTTTCACAAACAAGGAAAGTTGCTAAATTGAAGGAGTTTTTTCATGAGTTCATGAAAATAACAAAAATAAGGAAAAATAATGGGAGAGGCATGGGACCGGCCACCGCTAGGACATGGCCGGTTGGCCCGGCGCCACGGGTGCCTCTTAATTATTTTAATATTTGTTGTTTTTCTCCTGTTTTGCGTATGATTTCACATCTGTCCATATTTCTGAATGCTCGTTTGTGCATCCGGGCGCTCAGTCGTGCATCATTGTCGAGTACACTTGCACCGTTTTATGGGGTTTACTCAGTGATAGTCCAGATGCCCGATTGTTGAGTATTTATTACTAATTTATGAAATTCAGTGGAGAATGATTCATGAAACTGAGTAATAAAAGTGAGTAGTTGTTAATTATCAATCTATAGGATCAGCCGTGAATTCGACCATGAATTTTGAATAATAGAATGAGAATTACCATTCTATGGGATAGTGCATTCGACCACAAAATCGGAGTAATATGATTATTACCATTCAATGATATCAGTTGTGGATTCGATCATGAAATCAGAGTAATGGGATTATTACCATTTCATGAGATCAGCCGTGGATTCGATCATGAAATCGGAGTAATGAGATTATCCATTACCATTTCATGAGATCATCTGTGGATTCGATCATGAAATCGGAGCAATGAGATAAAATAAATTATCTTCTAGGAATTCAGTGGTGAATGTCACAGTAGAATTAATCTATTGGAGAAGGGATATTAGCCAGTTAAAGCGTCATATCCATTCTGAAGGTGCATAGTCAGGAGACATCAAGTTTCCGAAGTCCTGAAGACGTTATTGCTCTCAATCTACGGAGAACCGCCTGGATACACACACGGTCTCTCTACATAGTCAGGGAACAATGAGTGTCACCAACGTCCTGAAGGAATTATTGCTCTCAACCTTACGGAGAACCGCCCAATCGTTCTTCTATGTAGAGATGGGTCTGTCTCATGTAGTCAAGGAACAGTGAGTATCACGGACGTCCTGAAGGAATTATTGCTCTCAATCTTACGGAGAACCGCCAAATAATGTTATTCTACATAGAGGTCATGATGAAATACAATGTGTCGAATGCTCAGCTAGTGGAGGAATTTTGAGAACATATTCATCATGGCTTCGTAAAATATGAATCGTCACATGCCGGAAGCCTACAGTACCATGATTTTACGGTTTTGTCCTTTGTTGAAAATCCACCATCAACATTAAGTCCCCTGCTTAGTGAGGGACAGTTATGTTCCGCAGTGAGCATTAGATGGTGATTTTCAGTCGACGAGATCGGTGGTTGAGCTCAGTCATACAAAGGTAGTCTCATAATCCTCGATTTCCTCCAATGGTGTCATGTACGAGCAAATGTGCATATAAGGACCCTGATAGTAAGATAGAGTGTCATCTCGTAAATGCGGAGAGATGAGGCACTGCTGATTTGGGCGCTTAGAATCCTAGTTATGGTCGGTTTAGGATTTATGTGCCCGAGTCCAAAAAATGAAACCCATGTTTTATTAGGTTTTGGAAATAAATTTGATATAAAAATGAAAAAACCCTAAAATTTATTTTATTTTTTGACCGACCAGGCTTCTTCATCTCTTCACCACCTTCATGTGAGCGGCAGCAGGAAAGGAATAAAACTCACCGGACATCACCAGCCATCGATCACCGTCCGGCCAAAATCCGACTGGCGCCCTACCAGGTAAGTCTGATTTTTTTCTTCTTCTGTGTGTTTCATGATTCATGAGTTATTCATAAAACAAGAAAATCCCATGGTTGCATGCATGTGTAGGATTTATGAAGAATTTTTAGAAAACGGATATGTGCGCCCGTTCGCCCATTAGTTTAAGAAACAAGCAAAAATCCCTAATATGGAAGAGATACATAAAATTTTGCATAGACATGGTCTATCTAAGTAGAATATTTTTTGTTTATTTGGTTTCATGAAAACCCAAATTTATTTTCAAAGCATGAACTTTGCAAATACTTTAGGAACGTAGGTTTGTTCATAGTAAAAGTAATAAATAATAATCCTTAGGGTTAATGGAAATTGAAAAGACTTGGAGTTCATGATAAAATTTATTTGTGAACTTTTAAAATCTAATTTGAAATATGTGAACCTTTACAAAAATAGAAAAGACCCTCGTTTCGTAGACGAATGCTCGTTTGAGCAAAAGAGTTTTTTTTTTTATATATAAAATACGTGACTTATTCACGTTTTTACTAAAGAAAAATCAAGTTTTGATTTATGAAAAATTGTTGGAAGCAAACAATGTTCCTATGAGTTGATGAGTTCGTAGTATATGTATGAGTTTGGTGATTTTATAGTGCACGTACACGTAAAAAATCAGCGAATGTTCATGGAAGGTTATGTGAATTATTCATGGTTTCATGAAAAAGCCAATGTCGACTTTAAATAATAAGTTTTTTGCTCGACTTTGCAGGTTTGAAAGAACAAGACAGTTTTTTGGGGTTTTACATTGTTATCACTAAGTTCGTGAAATCATAAATAGGTAAGAATTAAGGATTACCATTTTTGTAGACATTGATGTGAGCATCATTATCATTCTGTTGCTTTAATTCAATTATGTTTGATGAAATTCGTGTATGGATGTCACAACGACTTCGCAAAGATGACTCAATCCCGTAGCACTTCTAAAGATGATGTTTCTTCTAGGGAGGATGTTTCCAAAGACGCATCTTCCAGAGATGATGGTTCCTCCATAAATGATGATTCTGAGACTTCCAAGAAGAAAGAGAAAACTCCCAGGACTAAGAATATTCCAACTGCAGAGGACAATTTTTTTTATGTATCCGTATAGACCCGAAAAACGTCCCTTAGGATCCTCGTTTTGGATGCTCATAAATCCCAGGAGTACTACGCAGAATAAGTTGGTGTCTCCTCAAGCAATAACTCGGTTTTGTTTGTAAGGGAAGCACTTTTTGGCTTCTCATGTAGAACTAAAGCTTTCTCGAAAGCCTCTGGCACACTTCTCTGGATGGGCGAGACACATGCTGGGTCATAACCGTGTAAGGACCGTGCTGGATCGTGCACAAGTAACACGAGTTATTCAAGCTGCTGTGGATTTAATCATTAATCATGATATACCAGGTATGGTGGCTTTGCTTGATCTTTAGTACGTTCCTACTCATACCTTCATAGGCATATGGGGTGAATTCACCGTTACCTTAGAAGATTTAGTTGCTTTGTTGCACCTTCCAATTACTGGCAATTTCACTGAAGAGCTCTCAACAGGGGAAAAGGAGATATCTGACATATTGGAGGCTAAGATACACATTCAATGCATCGCCCAAATTTTGCTATGCTCAATGGTTGTCACATTGGTTGTGTAGGACCAGAATATCGCTACGACATTATTCTTGCGAGATTAACAACATTTCTGCGAGCATTGCCGTGGGTTCTTCAACGACACTTTGCGAGCGTCATAAAATTATTTAAAGGATGATTCAAAGAATGACGTAATAGACAACGATAACATAAAACACGAGAAAGATGTGAAGATTTTGTAATTGGGGAGAACGCTCGCGAGAACAAAGCGGGAGATCGCGAGAAGAAGGCAGGAAATGAAGATTTTGTAGTTGAAGAGAAATCCTGCGAGCCTATAGCAAGAGATCCTAAAATAGGGGAAGTGTGAGTTGTCATCCTTTATGTAAACACCTATATAAAGAGAAGAGCAGAAGAGAGAAAAGGGGGGAGATAATTTTAGGAGAGAGAGAGATATTTTGCAGAGAGATTTTTAGAGAGAGAAAATTTATTTTTCTATATCATCTTCTTCCCCAAAACTAGATTTAGAACTCCATTAATGGAGATTATCAATGTAAAATCAAATGTAAATTATAACAATCATAATGAAGAACCATGGATGTAGATCAAATTGATCGAACCATGTAAAAAATCTTGGTGTCCGTTTATAATTTTAGCAACTTTACTACCATTTTATATGTAGATCTAGAAATTAATATCAAGATATGATAAGGGGTGTGTTGTAGGAATTCCTGCAACTACATTTTGGCGCTAGAAACACTACCTGATTGTTGGGTTGAAGAAGATCCAAAGAAATTAGCAATTGTTGATGATGAATTCAATTGGATCTATGAGATATAAGGGAAAATATTCTGCATCTCAGGGGTGTTTTCTTTACTTCTTCAGAAAATTAGTTGTAGTTGAAAGAGAATCAAACAAATTAATTACTATGGATGATCTCCACTGGATATCAAGAATTAAAGAATTTTATCAAGAGATTAGAGTATTATATCTTCAAGAGACGAACAACTGATGTGGGAGTTATTCAACATACATGAACACAAGCAGAGATAAGAAAGTACATATGGGAGAGTGATGGCACTCAAGAAAGACACAAAGGAAATAAGCAATGTATGATTGAACGCCTCTTCACCACACATTGTTGGCGATGGATGAAGTTATAGTAAAAGACTCAAAAAATTATCGTCACAGCAACAACCAAGCCACAGAAATTCTTGTCATAACCATACGGAGTAGGGTTAAGAATACCTTTTGGCATACACAAATGCAGGCGAACAGCTTCGCAGACGAAGATTCTCCTCTTCAATAACTTATTCTCTCTAATGGGTAGGAAGAAGAAAGTTAACCACCACGAAGAAACTCTACATCCGAGAAGATAAAGGGAAGCAACACCAATCAATCGTACCAATGAAAAGTCATTTTTCACAGACAAAACATAGGCATTTTACCACGGATGGACACTATCATCAATAGATTACAAAAGAAGACAACTCACAGGCTCTTGTCACCAAAGGGATAGAAAGGGAGAAAGGACAAAAGAAGAACTAAAGCTTAACGGATTGGATAGAGACTATAATAATTTCTTCGCTTCTTTGACATTATCCTTTATATTTTCAAATATAATGATTTCAAACAAGAGTAGTTAAAATGAGTTTTCATTATAGAGTTTACAGTAACAGATTGGTCATTTGATTCATAAAATTTGGATTAACCTTCATTTCCCATTGATCTGTTGTATGCATCAGGGGAAGATTCTCAACTAGAAGATATTAATGATGAAAATAATAAGTGGCAAATACAGCAAATGTAATATGTGCAACACTTCAGTTCTAGGTGAATTGAAAGCAATAATATCATTAGCAGATACAACATCTAACAACCATCATTAATTAATGGAAAAAGGAAGGTTCACGCAGCATAATAGCTCAAAAATTTCAACAAAGGAGTAAGGAGAAAGTAGGAGCAAAATTAACGGGAAATCAGATTGGAATCCAAACAAATAATCAAGGATCTTAAGTACTCTTTCAATGATGAGTAGTTGATACCCCCTTTTGGCATAAGCTTTAAACACGAAAGAAGAAATCAGTTGGTGGCAAAGAGATGCAATTGCAATAAGAGGAAACAAGAAAACGTAATCTCAATCTTCAAGAACGCAAACAGATCACCTCAATCAATATCTCATGCGATTGTCATCGCCGAACCATGATTCCATGAGAAATAATAAAAAAATCTTTTGAAGGATAAAAGGAACTGAAGGCAGTGGACACGTGATGAAAACATACTTCATGGCCAGAAGAATGTCATTTCATAAACACACTTAAGTGCCTGCGAGAGAAGTAAAAGCTCTTGAAAAATAGAAGCTCAAGCAGAATCAGCGAGCAAGATGCAGGTGGAACTGATAAAAAATAGCAAAAATACAATAGCAACAATCACTTTGTCAAAATATATTGTAGCAGGCATTTACAATCTCGCAGATGACAACGATAAATAGTTTAACATCGTCAACAGATGCAACAACAAAAAGAAATTTACAGGGAAGAGCAATACAATCCGTTAAGCAAAATTTACAAAAGAAAATACGAAGAGAAAGTTTATGAATGTAGCAAGAAAAAAATGATAAGATATGCGAATTAAACCGCACCAACAGCCCTTGATTACAACGAGATGCTCGCAGCAAGGAAAAAGGAGGATACAACAGCATCAAGTGAATTGAAGGAATGACAGATCAAAGGCAGTATAATATGTGTTCCTGAAATCATTAGCAGCGAAGAAGTAGGATGGGAAGTTTGGTTCTCTTAGTAAGAGATATCACGGGCAAAGGAAGAAAAATTCTGCGAAATTTATTGCGGATCAACGACCTTCGGCATACAGAGAAGATACTATTGTAATTGGCTAATGGAAGTCAATGATAGGAGCAAACAACTCATGGATGAGCAAAGTTTCAACAACAAGCAACAAAAGCCAATTTGAAGTTCAACGCCAGCTCAAAGGATCACAAGCTTGAGAGATTAAGAATTCACGCTGGTATTCCTAGGAGATTTTCAACCCATGCAGTTCATGCACGTGAATTTTGCAGTTTCACTTTGCTGCTTAAGAGCTATTGTCTGCAAAGAGCAGTTTAATGTGCTAACCAAGTAGCTTTAGAACGTACTTGCCGCGGGCAATTTAAAAGGGATGCACAACATAATCAAAAGGGAGTAATTTTGTCCATTTGTTTCTAATTCTAAAATTGTTATATTGCTTCACTTAAACTAAAACTACAATATTTGATTCTAATTTGACATCCACTAATCTATAGCTTAAATTCGCAAAAACTTGTTTTCAGTTATGGGAGCTCCAATGAAGACAAATGCAGAAAATATGCAGTACCCAAGTTCATCAACTTGGAAAGCAACCAAGCAAGATGAGAAAATAGTGATATCCTCGGAGGAAATCAATATATTTTGGCGAGAAGATAACCTTTGAAGACACAAAATTCTGCGAGGAACAGATACCAGCAAAGCAAGGAGATAGAAAAGTTTCTCAAAATCGATAGACAAAGTTAAAAACAAAGCATCAGATGAAAAGCTTCTTAAAACTCACTGTAGTTCACTCTCATATCATCAACAAAGATCAACAAATCTCACCACAGAAAATGATGACGAAGTCAATAGAAAGTGAAGAAAAAATACACTTTATTAACTATACAATGTAAAGATAAGCCAAAAAGATGAAGCAGCGAATCAACTAAAGCCACCAGCGAGAAGAGGTTGCGAGTAAAACAACCCATGATGAGGAAGGCAGCGTTCAGTTTATGGCAAAAGAATAAAAGAAAAAATGAGGTTGTGAACAAGTCTATAGAAATCACAGTTGCGAATCTCTAGTTTATAGATTATACAAATATATAAAAATGATCTCTTACAAGCACTTGACGAAGCAATATATAGTTCACTTCGCTGCAACTTCATTAGAGAGCGAAGAATTTACAGAAGATCAGTTATAATTTTACTAAAGGTTTTGTTATTCCGGGAAAAACCAAGGAAGAATGATAGCTTGCGGAATCCACAAAGACGTAAGAAAATCAGTTTACCAGTTACCATCTTACATACTCTGATGTTCAGATCACTCCAGCGAAGACAACAACTGATCTCATCAGGAATTATAGCGAAGAGTACTTCATGAATTAAACTGCAAGGCAAACCAGCGAAGATATAACAAGGTCAGCGAACCAGAGACTTCATAAAGAATGAAACTCTCAACCGCAACACGACGACAATAAGCAGCAGAGCAAATGAATAAAGAGTGGAGAAATAGGTGAATAAGGGAGCAACACACGATTAAATAAAATACCAGCGAGGAAGAGAAGTTGCGAGGAGAAATGGAATAATATATCAGAACTATGCCTTTCTTTCGTAAGCAACAAGTAGCCCAGATGGTTATGGAAGGAGTATGCAAACTAGAGGACTTGGGTTCGAATCTCCCTTCTCGCAAAGAATTTTTTTTTACGATGTTTATTTCGCAAAGAAGAGAATTGCAAGGAAAAAAATAGAAATAAGTAACTTGCGAGTCCAATTCATCAAGCTCAGTCCAGCTCGTGGATATTATCATGTGCAACAACTTTATTATGTGAAAACAGACTCAGAATTTTGCAAGCAAGCAATCCAAGAAGCAAGAAGAAAATACTAGCAGAGAAGAGAATACAAATGAGGATTATTTCGAATCAAATACTTCGCGAGAGACGGAATCAACAGAAAATCACATTAAAAGCTAAGTACCATTTCCTTGAATATTTTATTTACAGAAAATTAAAAAAAATTGATTTAATATACAAAAAATATTCTATTTGCGATGCAATCGCAAGATTTCTAAGATTTCAAAAGATTATAAAAAATGAATTCATCGCAAAAATTTAGAGATTTCAAATTTTTTCAAAGATTTCAAAGATTACAGAAAACGAAATTATCGCAAAATTTTCAAAGTTTTCAAAATTTTAAGATTTACAAAGAGCGATACAATCGCAAGATTTCACAGATTTCTCTAGAATATTTCTTTTATAGAAAAATATTTTTGATTTAACAACGCGATACAATCGCAAAATTTCAAAGAAGATTTCTAAGATTTCAAAAGATTTAAAGAATATATAATTCAAAAATGATGTTATGAGAATGAAAGAAGAAATGACAGAAATAAAAGAAGAAATGACAGAAATAAAAGAAGAAATGACAGAAGTGAAAGAATTGACAGAAACGCGAATACAACTTCGCAGAGACATAAGAATGGGACGAACCTTTATGGCGTGCAACCTAGTTCGCGAATACAATTTCGCAAGAGGCAAATGTAAGACCTAATAGTGCGCCATATAAGGGGGTATCTCTTTACATGATTCAGGGGTAAGGTTATACCGCTGCTGGATCCTGAGTCATGCAGATGTTGGGGTTAAAGAAAACCTATCCAGGAGAGATACCTTGGATTTCCAACTATATAAGGTTATACCCTGGTTGGACGACCGAGGGTCTCTTCTAAGAAGTGCAGAGTATGACCAAGGCGCCGAGGTACACGGTTGATCCAAGAGTGCCCGGGACGGACGAACCTACCCTATCCATTCTTGGTAAGTCTTGGCTATGATGCACTTGGCCTGAATAAAATCCCACTTAGGGTGCAGTCTTGTAACTATAAGCCATATAGGCATAAAGGACAAGAGGCTGCGAAAACAGCTGGTTGTTGGAAAATATGGATGACCTAGTCTTGTATGGCCGATGTTCCCTCATTGAAGGGGCAACCAGGGGGGAGATAAGGGCGGCACCCTCCATTAGGGAGCTGATAAGTGTCTTAAGATGGCAATGTCATGGGGCTTTATGATCGTAAGAACATTTAGGCCTGTCATATTGTCGCGTGACGTAAATTATACAGAGGCAACAAGCCATAAGAGATATGTTTAGATGAGATCAATGGGATTTTACATGAAAGTGTAAAGACGTCTTGCGATTTCATCGCAAGACGGCAATGTCATGAGGCTTTGATCTCGCGAGGGAACTTAGACTTGTCATATTGTCGCAATACAATCAAGGAATAATGATAAGGCAAGATCAATGGATCAATACATGCAAATGTAAAGACGTCCTGCGATTTTGTCGCAAAAAGAAAAATTGGCAAAATAAGACCTTTAACTAGGAAGGCAAAATAAGACCAATAGAATAATCTCAAACATTAATTATTTTCTTTTAAGAATGCAGGAAAGATTTGCTCATCGCAAGAGAGATAGCAAGTACTATTCAGAATCTCTCAAAAATATTGTTCAGAATTTCTCAGAAGTATTATTCAGAGTCTCTCAAGAGGATTGTCTACAATCTCGCAGCAATATTCATCGCAGCGCTATTCAGCATTATTCATCGCGGAACTATTCAACACTATTCATCGCGGCACTATTCATCCTTTCGCAGGGTTATTCAGAAACTCGCAGATACATTTAGAATCTTGCAGACACATTCAGACACTTGCAAAATCATTCAGTATCTCGCAGACTTTTCCAGAATTTCGCAGGAAATGTGGTTATTTCGCTGAATATGATTATTTTATCGCAGGAGGCAGAGGCAAGATAAGAAAAAAGAGACAATTCGTTCATTTAACATTTTCTCAAGGATTCTACCTCCATAGATAAAGAACAGAGGCAACTATGGATTACCAAGAAAACATTTTATGCTCTTTATCTTCTCGGCAAGAATCATTTCCAAAATAGACAGGGATTTTCACCAAAAATGAAGTAATAATTTAGCATGAACAGAGGCAATACTTATGATTTTCATCCAAGGACGAATACTTCTTATACTTTGAGGATTGAGTACTTCTTATATTTCTTCAATGATACTTCATACTTCGAATACTTCAAGAGTTAATACTTCTTATTTACTTAGCAAATATATGGAACTTCACAAAAGAATAAAGGCAAGTACGTACTTCTCAAGTCCAGTATTCTTTCGCTCGTTCCTTCATCAACAAAGATCAAAGACTATTACAACAATTGATTTTTCCTTAAAGATCGCTCTTCAAGCAATATTCAAGGAAAAAGAGGCAAGATGTAGGACCAGAATATCGCTACGACATTATTCTTGCGAGATTAACAACATTTCTGCGAGCATTGCCGCGGGTTCTTCAACGACACTTTGCGAGCGTCATAAAATTATTTAAAGGATGATTCAAAGAATGACGTAATAGACAACGATAACATAAAACACGAGAAAGATGTGAAGATTTTGTAATTGGGGAGAACGCTCGCGAGAACAAAGTGGGAGCTCGCGAGAACAAGGAAGGAAATGAAGATTTTATAGTTGAAGAGAAATCCTGCGAGCATATAGCAAGAGATCCTAAAATAGGGGAAGTGTGAGTTGTCATCCTTTATGTAAACACCTATATAAAGAGAAGAGCAGGAGAGAGAAAATGGGGGAGATAATTTTAGGAGAGAGAGATATTTTGCAGAGAGATTTTTAGAGAGAGAAAATTTAATTTTCTTTATCATCTTCTTCCCCAAAACTAGATTTAGAACTCCATTAGTGAAGATTATCAATGTAAAATCAAATGTAAATTATAACAATCATAGTGAAGAACCATGGATGTAGATCAAATTGATCGAACCATGTAAAAAATCTTGGTGTCCGTTTATAATTTTAGCAACTTTACTACCATTTTATATGTATATCTAGAAATTAATATCAAGATATGATAAGGGGTGTGTTATATGAATTCCTGCAACTACAGGTTGCCAAGAGATGGAGTTCCTGAACAACCTGTTAATGGTACCTTGACAATTGCTTCTTTCTTGTGTTTGTGGCTCTCCAGGGATATTCTTGAAGATTGTGGACATTTGTTGAAGGCATTTGTGATTCGTTTCGCTATAAAGATGGCTAAAGGTGAGAAACTTCCCATTGGTAGTCTGTTTTTGGGTCATTGTTTTCCAATTTATAATCTTTGGTTATAGACTCCAGTGTCTCCAACGGCTTCATGAAAGTTGAAACATATGCTAATACTATGTTCCTCCAAGCTTTGATGTGGGAGTATCTTGAGAATTATGCACCAATTCCTCGTAGCGTCTTGCAAGGACCTAAGGTTGATACTCGTCATGCTTTTCTCGAGACAAATAACTCTAGGATTATGCGTTGGTCTACAAAGAAGCCGAAATACAAGATATGTCTCACTGACATTTTAGACATCGAATGCAAGTTTAACTTTCGCCCATGGGTGTCGGTTCCTCCTATTTTCTCACAATTGATCACTTTCAATATTGCTGAAGAGAATATCATTTTGAGTATTGGTGATGGTCTGAGTGACGAGGAAAGATCTTTCATATTGAGTTGCACTCCTGGTTTCTTAGTATCAGTAATGAATGGAAAATTCCAAGTAGGAGAGTATAACATCGACATAGCATCTCGACAGATGGGTGATAACCAGTGTATTCCGGGCCACCGAATGGACAAGCCATCAGTTGAGTATTTGAAGGCTCATTAAGACTGCACGTGCGTGGAAGAAAATTATTATTTATCTCCATGTTTTGACCGAGCTACTTTCGTGACTCCGGGTTACATAGACTTCTGGAATCAGCAACTTGGGAATTTGTATGAGTTCGCGAAGGGTGTTAAGTCCCCAGTTCGAGAGTTTCCTTCCCCTGACATGATTTCTGATCGACCAAGATTGAGATACCTTTCCAATGGTGACAAAAGGAAAACATCTCCAAATGCAACACAAGTAAGTGTTTTCCTCATGACTTTAAAAAAAGCATCATAATCACACTTTTAATTGTATTGTTGATTCCATGGTAGGGTGGCCGTGCCGTGAGACCTTGAATTGATGTAATCTCCCCAGAAATTCAACAAAGTCCTCAGCAAGGAGAAGGCAGGATCAAGACATCTCATAGGATGATACCAAAAAATGTGCAGTCCTCAGCCGCTTCTTTGGTGAGTTGTTAGCATTTATCTTATCATTATGATTTTCTTGTCCATGTAATCAGGATCTTAGAAGAATTTCATTAATTTGTTTCAGAATTTTGCTCCATCGATTATTGAAGGTCTTCATCTTTCCTCTATTCGGGAAATTCAGGAATCCAGCACTGATGGAGAGGTCGATGTGAGTATTTCTTAGCGTAATCAATTATAGCATCTCCTTGAATGAAATAATGATGATTGTTGTTGATACTTCTAGGAGGATATTGATATGGAGATCCAACATGGTCATGATATTCATTCATCTTCGAATAGTGGAGGGAAATAGAGCTTTCAGGAGTCGGAATCGAATGGAGATAAAACTACTTCTAATGTCGATGCCGGCCATTCCAAACCTTCGGATGACTTGGGAACACCTCAAGTAAGTATATATTTTGTATTATCTTCATAGACATATGAATGAGGATCTTCATGAATATATAAAAAATAATTTCCGAAATACGTCACCAGAAAAATCCCGACTTCAGTCTTTTAGTAAAAACGTTGTAGAATCTTCATTCGACGTCAGATTTTCGCGATCTACCAATGTATCCTTATACCCAGGAAATTTCCAAGCTTTTATAGAGAATATTTTTAAGTTTTGAGCACTTTTAGAAGCCTAAATTGATGAAACAATAAACTTCCAGGAGACCTTCAGAAAATTTTCAGTTGGTATGAGGTCCAATGTTTTGGCCATAACTCTTTGCTCGTTCATACAATTGCCGTGAAATTTTGATATGTTGTAAATGACATCCATACGAATAAATTGTGTATTACCCAAGATTATATTCCTTACTTATTTTTCCAAGTTCATCATCTTACATAGGGAAGTATAAAATCTCTTCTGACGAACTTATTGAAAAACGCGTTTCATGACTTTTACACTATTTGATAATGTCTTGGATGCATAATAAAGAAATTAGATTATGTTAGTTCACTTACATGATAGATTTCATGATATAATTTTGATTTCCATGGTTGGATTGCTCTAATCTCATGTAATCTTCGTATTAGGTACCAAGTGCAAAAGTTGAGAATAATAGAACCAATGGTGCTGATTCGAGCAATCCCGAAGATGTTGATAATGAGTAACCACCTATACACTCAAGACCATGAGAAGATTTGTGTTGATATTGTCAGAGTGACTGAAACACCAATGGTGACCGCTCTAGAAATGGAGGAAACCGTGCCGAGGGTGGCAAATACTGTTCTGAAATAAGTCATGCCTATGATTGTTGAAGTTGATCCAGTGATCGAGAACCATATAATAGTACATGAATACCCTAATATAGGGATTATTTGTGATCCTCTATTCGGTGAGTCATTCCCATATCACACATCAGTTGGTGGATTTAGTGTTCCCATAGGGTATGCTGGAGTATATGAGAAATTATGGAAAATGTATGGTAACATTGTTGTCACCAAGGATCCAAAATTCTTTTAATTTTTGACAATGTAAGTAGGAGATATCTTGCATGTCATAGATGATATACGAACCAGAGCTAGAAGTACCATCACTCAAGATGTACTCTTTGATTGGGAGTACAATTTGAAGAAGTATGAAGAGATTGGGTTCAACTTGAAGTGGCTTCATCAAAAGATCAACGCCATCAAGGATGCAGTGAAGAATAATGTACCGTTTACTAGTGATGCTGTGGTGGAGAAGATGGCATAGATTGCTGAATTGAATGAATAACTGGAGTTGGAGAGAACGGCTTTGCAAGTCTTGGAGGATGCAGAGAAGCAAAAATATTATTTTGCCGACTTCCTTTAGTTTTCCCTTCATAATCTCTTGAAATTTGAACTTATGAGAGACGTGAGGTTTTATTTTGGTTTTGAATTTGAATTTTGATAGGTTTGGAGTTAGTGAGTGATTGAGGATTTTCTTTCTGGAGTTGATAGATATTTTTATTAAGATAAAGAACTTTGACAAATTGCTGAATTCAATTACTGAAAGCAAACTCCTGGAGAAATTGAAAAATACATACGAAAGAAAATCCTAGGATAAAACGCTGAGTGTTCGAGAGTTCATGTCTTGAACACAAAATAACTTGAGACGCTGAATGTTTCAGGCGTCAAAAGCCTTCATCCAATTCTCGTGATTCACTGGCACATTCGTCTTTCCTTTGATTTCAGCCAGTTTGTAGTATCCTCCGGTCACAAACTTAGCGACCATGAAAGGTCCTTCCCTATTGGAAATTCTTGCAGAATGGAGATTATGTTTAGTTGCTTTGAGAACTAAATCTCCCTCATGAAATTTGTTAGGCTTGGTTGCTCGTGCTCTAAATATTTTCTGCTGGTTCATAATTCCTCGTACCGTGGGATTCTATGTTGGTGGAGTTTTCCAATTCTTTGGAACATGTGGACACTCGTGCAAAGGAAAATATCTAGGGTACTGCTTTTCGAATTCAGCCATTATTCTGGAAATGACCATGTTAGTGGAATGTTGAATATTGAGAGGTTCGGTATCTAACCACTTGGTGAAGTATTGCTGAGGTGAGACTAACCACTCATAACGTTTGGTGACAGCTGATTTATGAGAAAGATCAAGTCCCCTGACCAGAGTAGCGTATTTGAAAGTTGGTAAAACATATGCATCAGGGGGAATAATACTTGCCTGAGTACGAAACCTTCTGACGAATTCATGTGCATTTTCTTCAGGTTTTTGTGTGTGTTCCATCAATGCCTCAACTTTTCCCAGATGTGGGAATGGTAGATCACATTCCACTTCATCCGAGTCAAAGTTTTCTTCAACGGAGAAATGTGCAACTGAAGATGTTGGGGTTACCTTCTCAACGTGAATCCATGTACTTCCCAAAACCATGTCATATCTAAGATCTTCTCGGATTATGTGAAATTTGGTTTCTGACCAGGTTTATCCAACTTTCATTTTGAGGACGACGTAACCGTAAGCTTCCCTAGAGATTCCTTCATGATCTCTGATTGAGGCAGGAGCGTGAGTTGCTTCTTATTGGGTGATGCCAGTGGCTCTGAGGGTTTTCAAGGGGATAATGTAAAAAGCGATACCAAGGTCAACCAACGCTCGCTTAAATTTGTTTCCTTTGAGGTGAACCGTGGTGAGAAGTCCCCAATCGTACATCTCCTTGTCTGTTGGTGGTTCAGGGAGTATCGCTTGAATTTCCAAATATTTCCCGGACACGATGTGGTTCAGTGCAACAAACATATCATTCCTTTGAGATTTTCACAAGTACAGTAACTCACAGACATGTTCAATTTGGGATTGAACTGCTTCTTTGATCGGCTTCTCAGAAAGTGTGAATGTTCGAATTGGGAGAGGATTTTGTGCACTCTTTCAGTCCCTAGTTCCCCTGAGTCAGTCTTTTCAATGAATATGCGCTTCAAGGTTCTTCAATCACTTGTCATATGACTGACATACCTATGGAAATGGTAGTAGCGTGTATTTTTCATCTATTCCTCCGTTGGCTCCTTTTTGACGGGAGGTAATTTGATCGCACCATCTTGGATCCAGACTTCTAATATCTCGATCACTTCTTCGATAGAAAAAGGGAAGTCAGGTGCTTCCTGGTCATTCTGTTAATGTTGAACTGGTGGTTGTGTGTTTCTAGCTTGGTTGTCCTTCTTTGGTATTTCGGAGGGTAAGACGTCGGGTGAGCGTTCTTGTGTTGATGTGCTTCATCTTTTCTCGTGCTACCTTCAACAACATTCATGAAAGCTTCAACGTTATATTGCTTATTAATTAAACACATGTTGGTATTTGTTCGAGCGTTTGGTTCCTCGACTTTGAAAGTTTTGGTTCACAAAGATGGAGCAGTAGTTGTTGATCGCTTGGCAGCTTCATGAAGTTCTAAAAAGGTTTGAAACCGAAGATTTTCTAGTAAGGATCTATAAACCGGAATCATCCCGTTGATGCACATGTCCACCAATTGTTGTTCAGTAACATTAGGATCATGACAATCCAAGGCTTGAATCCCGAACCTCTTCACATAGTCATTCGGATTTTTAGTAATCTTCTGAGCCATCCTTCCTAAGTCAAAAAGAGTAATCTGCTCAGAAACAAAGAAGTTCTTCATATAGAAAGCATTAATCATCTCTCCCCAATTCGCTATGCTTCTTGGTGCAATTTTTTTGTACCAAGTATATGCTCGACCCGTCAAGGATTTTGAAAATTCCTTCAAACGGATGACATGGTTGTGTTCATACTCTCATAATGCTTCAAAGAATCGAGAAACGTGTTCTCGAGCATTCCACGTTCCATTGTAGAGTATGAACATCGGAGAAGTGTAAACCTTTTGTAGAGGGATTCTTTGCGTGGCAGCGGGGTATGGAGGTTGATGACGGTATATGGCCCTTTCCCCGTCTCTCCATAAAACGTTCCAAGTCTTCACGGGTAATGAAACCGACAGGTTCAGGTTCTGCAGCTTTGCGGGTTTCATCATCATCAGGGACTGCAATAACTTCGGGATCCGTAGTTGGAGATGTTTCCTTGTCTTTCCCTTATCCCGAGTTTTGTCTGACATCTTGTCAGTGAGAGTTTTGAGATGTTTAGATAATTATTTTTGAGTAGCAGCCATATCAGTTTGATATTTGGCGAGCACTTCATGGACTTTCATGAGATCAGCAATAGTGGGTGGTTTTTCTCTAATTTCTTCGGGATGCCTGCCAAAGAGAGGATTTTCTCCAATGTTGGTTTGTGGAGGAGTGATATTGGAAGCATGAGTAGTTTATGGAGCTCCGCCATTGTTGCTAGTGCTAGCGTTGTTTGTGTTAGGATTTGTAAATAAACCTGACCTAAGATCAACCATTTTGTTAGAATTTGAGATTGCAACTGAGAGATTAATCTCCCACTGTGGTCGCCAATCTGTAGATGGGGAAAAATGATTTGCTAGTTTTTAGGAAAATGAAGAGATGGACGTGTTGTCGAGACTTCTCAACCTCACACAGTTGCACTGTAAAGGGAGTGCTTAGATTCGAGAGATCAATTTATATGACTCCAGCCTAAACCAAGTCAATGACCGTTCCAGAGTCATTTCGGTCACAAAGAGAGAGATGGGTTGATCTGTAGGAGGGAAGCTGAGAATTGTGTGGGATCAATGATGATCAAGGATTGTTGATGTGTTGAAGGTTTCTGTAATTTTTGTGTGAACTGATGAGTTCAAATAAGTTTTGGTAGATTGATGAATTCTTGAGAGTAATTGCTCGAGAAATTATGTGTAGACGAAAATGTTCGAATCTTGTTTTCAATCATGAATTCAGAGACTTATTTATATTGTCAGAATAGTGAACACATTGATCCCTGTAAGTGTGACGGTTTATTGAGTGAAAGAGTGAGAAAGTGGAAGATCGTGGTAAAACCAATTCTGTGTCGTATGGAGACTTGGTTGATCATTCTCCCACTACTTTTCTAACTCCTTCAACTGTTGCACGTCTTATGCATATTTCTTGTCGTGGATGAATCCACGTGTCGTAGGCCGCCAGACCAAAACCCTAAGTGATACCCCAAATTTGTGACGTGATTGATGTTTCACGAATCATGGAATCTGCATGACAGACGTGTATTTAGTTTGTCAGTTGTTGACTGATTAGACAATGAGTCTAGGCTTTGTTGAATCGAGCATGTTTGACAAATATTCAGCAATTCATGAATATTAATGTTTCTCGTCTGAGCAAATATTGTAAATTCGACGAGTTGTTGAATATTAGTGAGTTACTGAGTATATGGGGATTATTCGAGCGACTGAGAAAGTATTGCTCGATTCGACGAATTACTGACAAATTACTGAATACTGATAGTGGGATCAATATTCGAGCAACTGAGCAGGTATTGCTTGATTCGAAGAATTACTGAAAAATTAATGAATATTGATAGTAGGATCAATATTCGAGCAACTGAGCAGGTATTACTCAATTCGATGAATTATTTACTGGTGACGTGACACAATAAAATATTAATTAAAAATATTGGTAGATTTTCAAATATTATATAATTAATCTCGATGTTGATTGTTGGATCAACATAAATTTATTGGTGTTTGAACTTGCTCAGAATGATGATTCGTGAAGCGTTTGTTCGAAACCCTAATTTTTGATCAATTGTTCGTCAATTGGTGAATTGCTGAAAATTGGTCATGAGTGAAGGAGGGACCGACCACATGGGATGATGGATGACCATGTGGTGCTTGGATTCCCAAGTGAGCGTGCACCAGGGTCTTGAGTTGACCAGTTGGTGATAGAATGATGATTAAATGCTGGTTTCATCATTTATTGAAAAATAGTTGCTCGATTGAGCATTAGGTAATAAAAGATAATTTATGGTGAAGTGAGGTATAGTCCAAGAAGGCATGAAACTATCCCTTAGGGGTGAGGGACTAGGTGATGGTCGATTGAGCAAATCCCAAGTTGTTTGGACCCAATATGTGCAATCGAGCAAATAAGGTCACAATTGTGAAAACGTGTGGGACCGGCTTTGTGAAAGCCCTAGAGATGACCTTGGTCAGTCAAGAAGGCATACATGTGCTACCATGGTGTCCATGTTTCTGTATTGAGATTTTTAGTCTTTTCTGATGTGCGTTTGAGCAACATTGTGAATTTTCAGAAGAGTTTCATCTTGACTAAAATTCTTGATTTTGTTGGAATGAGCATGTATGGTCAATTGATCAATATTTCGTAAATATTAAAATAAGAGTATTTTAAAATTTAATATTGTTGTGAAAGGCTAGTCGGCCGTGTGACCATGCTGGCTCTTGGTTTTTCATGATATGAGCAAAATTTGAGAAATTATGACGAAATCATGATTTTTGCTCAAACCAAGGAGTTTCATGAATTGAGGAAAATAATAATTATAAAAAGACTAGAGATTGCAATGTGTGGGACTGGACACGGCTAGGGCATGTCCGGCCGGCTATATTGCCCGATCCCATAACAGTTTCCCTAATTTTATATTATTATTTTTCATGAAACCGTGATGTTATGGAGAATCCATAAGTTTTTGTTGAAAGAGAGGAGTTTCATGAAATTGGGGAATAATAATTATAAAATTCTAAGGATTGTAAGGCATGGGACCGGCCACATCTTGGGCATGACCGGCCGGCTAGGTTGCCCGGTCCCACACACCTCTCCTAATTTTTATATTATCATCTTTCATGAATCCGTGAAGTTATGGAGAATTCATGAGTTTTGCACAAACAAGGAAAGTTGCTAAATTGAAGGAGTTTTTTCATGAGTTCATGAAAATAAGGAAAGATATTGGGAGAGGCATGGGACCGGACACGGCTAGGACATGGTCGGCCGACCGATGGGATCGGCCCCACAAACGCCTCTTTATTATTTTAATATTTGTTGTTTTTCTCCTGTTTTGCGTAGGATTCCTCATCTCTCCATATTTCCGAATGCTCGTTTGTGCATCCGGGCGCTCAGTCGTGCATCATTGTCGAGTACACTTGCGCCATTTTATGGGGCTTACTCAGTGATAGTCAAGATTCCCGATTGTTGAGTATTTATTACTAATTTATGAAATTTAGTGGAGAATGATTCATGAAACTGAGTAATAAAAGTGAGTAGTTATTTATTATCAATCCATAAGATCATCCGTGGATTCGACCATGAATTCAGAGTAATAGAAAGAGCATTACCATTCCATGTGATCGTGGATTCGACCACATAATCGGAGTAATAAGATTATTACCATTCCGTGAGATCAATCGTGGATTCGATCATGAAATCGGAGTAATGATATTATTACCATTTCATGAGATTAGCCGTGGATTCGATCATGAAATTGGAGTAATGAGATTATCCATTAACATTCCATGAGATCAGCTGTGGATTCGATCATGAAATCAGAGCAATGAGATAAAATAGATTATCTTCTAGGAATTCAGTGGTGAATGTCACAATAGAATTAATCTATTGCAGAAGGGAAATTAGCCAGTTAAAGCGTCATATCCATTATGAAGGTGCATAGTCAGGAGACATTGAGTTGTCGAAGTCCTGAAGACATTATTGCTTTCAATCTACGGAGAACCTCCTAGATCCACACACGGTCTCTCTATATAGTCAGGGAACAGTGAGTGTCACTGACGTCCTGGAGGCGTTATTGCTCTCAACCTTACGGAGAACCGCCCAATCGTTCTTTTATGTAGAGGTGGGTCTCTCTCATGTAGTCAGGGAACAGTGAGTATCACCGACGTCCCGAAGGCGTTATTTCTCTCAATCTTACGGAGAACCTCCCAATTATGTTATTCTACATAGAGGTCATTATGAAATGCAAGGTGTCTAACGCTCAACTAGTGGAGGCTTTTCGAGAACATATTCATCATGGCTTCGTAAAATATGAATCGTCACATGTTGGAAGCCTGCAGTACCATGATTTTACGGTTTTATCCTTTGTTAAAAACCCACCATCAATATTAAGTACCATGCTTAGTGAGGGACAGTCATGTTCCTTAGTGAGCATTAAATGGTGATTTTTAGTCGACGATATCGGTGGTTGAGCTCAGTCATACAAAGGTAGTCTTAGAATCCTAGATTTTCTCCAATGGTGTCATGTACGAGCAAATTTGCAGATAAGGACCCTGATAGTAAAATAGAGTGTCATCTCGTAAGTGTGTATAGATGTGGCACTGCTGATTTGTGCGCTCAGAATCCTAGTTATGGTCGGTTTAGGATTTATGGGCCCGATTCCAAAAAACGAAACCCATGTTTTATTAGGTTTTGGAAATAAATTTGAAATAAAAGGGGAAAAACCCTAAACTTTATTTTATTTTTTGACCGACCAGGCTTCTTCAGCTCCTCACCACCTTCACATGAGTAGCAGCAAGAAAGGAAGAAAACTCGTCGGACGTCACCTGCCGCTGATCACCGTCCGACCAAAATACGACCGGCGCCGACCAGGTAAGTCCGATTTTTTTTTCCTGTGTGTTTCATGATTCATGAATTGTTCATGAAATAAGAAAATCCCATGGTTAATCATAAATCCAAGGAGTACTACGCAGAATAAGTTGGTATCTCCTCAAGTAATAACTCGGTTTTGTTTGCAAGGGAAGCACTTTTTGTCTTCTCATGTAGAAATTAAGATTTCTCGAAAGCCTCTGACACACTTCTCTAGATAGGCGAGACACATGCTGGGTCATAACCGTGTAAGGACCGTGCTGGATCATGCACAAGTAACATGAGTTATTCAAGATGCTGTGGATTTAATCATTAATCATGATATACCAGGTATGGTGGCTTTGCTTGCTCGTTGGTGCGTTCCTACTCATACCTTCATAGGCATATGGGGAGAATTCATCGTTACCTTAGAAGATTTAGTTGCTTTGTTTCACCTTCCAATTATTGGAAATTTCCCTGAAGAGCTCCCAGCAGAGGAAAAGGAGATATCTGACATATTTGTGGCTAAGATGCACGAATTTAACGAATCTAAGATCTTCTCGGATTATGTGAAATTTGGTTTCTGACCAGGTTTCTCCAACTTTCATTTTGATGACGACGTAACCGTAAGTTTCCCTAGAAATTCCTTCATGGTCTCTGATTGAGACAGGAGCGTGATTTTCTTCTTGTCGGGTAATGCCAGTGTCTCTGAGGGTTTTCAAGGGGATGATGTTAACAGCAGTACCAAAATCAACCAACGCTCGCTTAAATTCATTTCCTTTGATGTGTAATGCGGTGAGAAGTCCCTAGTCGTACATCTCCTTGTCTGTTGGTGGTTCAGGGTGTATCTCTTGAATTTCCAAACATTTCCCAGACATGATGTGGTTCAATGCAGCAAACATATCATTCCTTTGAGCTTTTTACAAGTACAATAACTCACAGACATGTTCAATTAGGGATTGAACTACTTCTTTGATCGGATGCTCAGAAAGTGTGAATGTTCTGATTTGGAGAGGACAATTGTGTACTCCTTCACCCAGTTACCCTGAGTCAGCCTTTTATTTGAATATGCGCTTTAACATTCTACAATCACTTGTCGGGTGACTGATATACCTATGGAAATGGCAGTAACTCGTATTTTTCATTTGTTCCTCAGTTGGCTCCATTTTGCAAGGAGGTAATTTGATCGCACCATCTTGGATGCAGACTTTTAATAGCTCAATCACTTCTTCGATAGGAAAGGGGAAGTCAGGCGCTTCCTGGTCATTCTGTTGATGCTGAACAAGTAGTTGTGTGTTTCTAGATTGGTTTTCCTTCCTTGGAGCTTTCGGAGGGTGATACGTCAGATAAGCATTCTTATGTTTCTGTGCTTCATCTTTTCTATTGCTCCCTTCAGCAACATTCATGAAATCTTCAACGTTGTATTACTTGTTGATTAAACGCATGTTGGTGTTGCTTCGAGCGTTTGGTTCCTCGACTTTGACAGTTTTGGTTCTTTCTAACAAAGCTGGAGCAGTAGTTGTTGATCGCTTAGAAGCTTCATGAAGTTCTGAAAAGGTTTGAAACCAGAGATTTTCTAGTAAGGCCCTGTAAACCAGAATCATCACGTTGATGCACAAGTCCACCAATTGTTGTTCAGTAACATTAGGATCATGACAATCCCAAGATTGAAACCTGAACCTCTCCACATAGTCATTCGTATTTTCAGTAGTCTTCTAAGCCATCCTTCCTAAGTCAGAAAGAGTAATCTGCTCAAAAACAAAGAAGTATTTCCTGTAGAAATCATTAATCATCTCTCCACAATTCGCGATGCTTCCTGGTCCAATGTTGTTGTACCAAGTATATGCTCGACCCGTCAGGGATTTTGAAAATTCCTTCAAAAGGACGACATGGTTGTGTTCATGCTCTCCTAATGCTTCCAAGAATTGAGAAACGCGTTCTCGAGTATTTCCCGTTTCATTGTACAATGTGAACGTCGGAGAAGTGTAACCCTTTGGGAGAGGGATTCTTTACGTGGCAGCGGGATATGGAGGTTGATGAAGGGCACGGACGGTATATTTCTCTTTCCCCGACTCTCCATAAAATGTTCCAAGTCTTCACGAGTGATGAAACCGGCAGGTTCTGCAGCTTTGCGGGCTTCATCATCGCCAGGGACTGGAATACTTCGGGATCCTTAGTTAGAGATATTTCCTTGTCACTTCCCTTCTCCCGAGTTTTGTCTGACATTTTGTCAGTGAGAGTTTTGATATGGTTACATAATTCCTTCTGAGTAGCAGCCATATGGCGAGCACTTCCTGGACTTTCATGAGATCAGCAATGGTGGGTGAATTTTCTCTGATTTCTTCGGCATGCCTACCAAAGAGAGGATTTCTCAAATGTTGTTTTGCGGAGGAGTGATATTGGAAATAGGAGTAGTTTCTGGAGATCCACCATTGTTGCTAGTGCTAGCGTTGTTTGTGTTAGGATTTGTAACTGAACCTGACCTAATATCAACCATTTTGTCAGAATTTGAGATTGTAACCGAGAGATTAATCTCCCACTGTGGTCGCCAATCTGTAGATGGGGAAAAACGATTTGTTGGTTTTTAGGAAAGTGAAGAGACGGACGTGTTGTCGAGACTCCTCACTCGAGAAAACTACTCAAGCTCATACAGATGCACTACAAAGGGAGTACTTAGATTCGAGAGATCAATATGTAGGACTCCTGCCTAAACGAAGTCAATGGCCGTTCCAGAGTCAATTCGGTCACAAAAAGGGAGATGGGTTGATCTGTCGGAGGGAAGAAGAGAATTGTGTGGGATCAATGATGATCAAGGATTGTTGATGTGTTGAAGGTTTCTATAATTTTTATGTGAACTGATGAGTTCAAATAAGTTCTGGTAGATTAATGAATTCTTGAGAGTAATTGCTTGAGAAATTATGTGTAGATGAAAATATTCGAATATTCGAATCTTGTTTTCAATCATGAATTCAGAGACTTATTTATATTGTCAGAGTAGTGAACACATTGATCCATGTAAGTGTGACGGTTTCTTGAGTGAAAGAGTGGGAAAGTGGAAGATCGTTGTAAAACCAATTCCGTGTCATGTGGAGACTTGGTTGATCATTCACCCACTACTTTGCTAACTACTTCAACTGTTGCACGTCTTACGCACATTTCTCATCGTGGATGAATCCACGTGCCGTAGGCCGCCAGACCAAAACCCTAAGTGATATCCCCTATTTGTGACGTGATTGATGTCTCACGAATCGTGGAGTCTGCATGACAGACGTGTATTTAGTTTGTCAATTATTGACTAATTAGACAATGAGTCTAGGCTTTATTGAATAGAGCATGTTTGACAAATGCTCATCAATTCATGATTGTTAACATTGCTCGTATGAGGAAATATTGTAAATTCAACGAGTTGTTGAATATTGATGAGTTACTGAATATATGGGGATTATTCGAGCGACTAAGCAAGTATTGCTCGATTCGACGAATTACTCACAAATTATTGAATATTGATAGTGGGATCAATAATCGAGCAAATGACCAGATATTGCTTGATTCGACGAATTACTGACCAATTACTGAATATTGATAGCGGGATCAATATTCGAGCAACTGAGCAGGTATTGCTCAATTCGACAAATTATTTACCGGTGACATGACCCAATAAAATATTGGTATATTTCCAAATATTATATATAATTAATCTCGATGTTGATTGTTGGATCAACATAAATTTATTGGTGTTTGAACTTGCTCAAAATGATGTTTCGTGAAGCGTTTGTTCGAAACCCTAATTTTTGATTAATTGTTCCTCAATTAGTGAATTGCTGAAAATTGGTCATGAATGAAGGAGGGACTGGCCACATGGGATGATGGACAACTATGTGGTTCCCGAATGCCCAAGTGATCGTACACCAGGGTCCTGAGTTGACCAGTTGGTGAAAGAATGATGATTAAATTCCGATTTCATCATTTATTGAAAAATAGTTGCTCGATTGAGCATTAGGTAATAAAACCTAATATATGGAGAAGTGAGGGACTATCCAAGAAGGCATAAAACCGGCCCTTAGGGGTGTGGGACCAGCTGATGGTCGATTGAGCAAATCCCAAGTTGTTTGGAAGGAGTTTGGACCCAATATGTGCAATCGAGCAAATTAGGTCAAAATTGTGAAAACGTGTGGGACCGGCTTTGTACAAGCCCTAGAGATGACCCTGGTCGGTCAAGAAGGCATACCCATGTTACCATGGTGTCCGTGTTCCTGTATTGAGAGTTTCAGTATTTTCTGATGTGCGTTTGAGCAACATTGTGAATTTTCTGAAGAGTTTCATCTTGACTAAAATTCTTGATTTTTGTTGGAATGAGCATGTATGCTCAATTGATCAATATTTTGTAAATATTAAAATAAGAGTATTTTAACATTTAATATTTCCATGAGAGGCTAGTCGGCCGTGTGACCATGTTGTCTCTTTTTTTTTCATGATTTGAGAAAAATTTGAGAAATTATGACGAAATCATGATTTTTGCTCAAACCAAGGAGTTTCATGAATTGAGGAAAATAATAATTATAAAAGACTATTGATTGCAAGGTGTGGGACCGGATACGGCTAGGGCGTGGCTGGCCGGATATATTGCCCGGTCCCATAACACTTTCCCTAATTTTATATTATTATTTTTCTTGAAACCATGATGTTATGGAGAATCCATGAGTTTTTGTTGAAACGGGGGAGTTTCATGAAATTGGGGAATAATAATTATAAAAGGCTAAGGATTGTAAGGTGTGGGACCAGCCACGGATGGGGCATGGCCGGCCGTCTAGGTTTCCGGTCCCACACACCTTTCCTGATTTTTATATTATCATCTTTCATGAATCCGTGAAGTTATGGAGAATTCATGAGTTTTGCACAAACAAGGAAAGTTGCTAAATTGAAGGAGTTTTTTCATGAGTTCATGAAAATAACAAAAATAAGGAAAAATAATGGGAGAGGCATGGGACCGGCCATGTCCTAGTCGTGGCCGGCCGGCCGGTGGGCCCGTCCCCACGGACGCCTCTTTATTATTTTAATATTTGTTATTTTTCTCCTATTTTGCGTAGGATTCCTCATCTGTACATATTTACGAATGCTCTTTTGTGCATCCGGGCGCTCAGTCGTGCATTATTGTCGAGTACACTTGCACCATTTTATGGGGCTTACTCAGTGATAGTCCAGATTCCCGATTGTTGAGTATTTATTACTAATTTATGAAATTCAGTGGAGAATGATTCATGAAACTGAGTAATAAGAGTGAGTAGTTATTGATTATCAATCCATAGGGTCAGCCATGAATTCATAATAATAAAACGAGTATTACCATTCCATGGGATCGTGGATTCGACCACAGAATCAGAGTAATAAGATTATTACCATTCCATGAGATCAGCCGTGGATTCGATCATGAAATCGGAGTAATGAGATTATTACCATTTCATTAGATCAGCCGCGGATTCGATCATGAAATCGGAGTAATGAGATTTTCCATTACCATTCCATGAGATCAGCTGTGGATTCGATCATGAAATCGTAGCAATGAGATAAAATAGATTATCTTCTAGGAATTCAGTGGTGAATGTTACGGTAGAATTTATCTATTGCAGAAGGGATTTTAGCCAATTAAGGCATCATATCCATTCTAAAGGTGCATAGTCAGGAGACATCGAGTTGCCGAAGTCCTGAAGGCGTTATTGCTTTCAACCTTATGAAGAACCACCTAATCGTTCTTCTATGTAGAGGTGGGTCTCTCTCATGTAGTCAGGGAACTGTGAGTATTTCCGACGTCCTGAAGGTGTTATTTCTCTTAATCTTACGGAAAACCACCCAATTATGTTATTCTACATATAGGTCATGATGAAATGCAAGGTGTCGAATTCTCAGCTAGTGGAGGCTTTTCGAGAACATATTCATCATGGGTTCGTAAAATATGAATCGTCACATGTCGGAATCCTGCAGTACCATGATTTTACGGTTTTATCCTTTGTTGAAAATTAATCCACCATCAACATTATGGTAGGGAAATAAAATTTAATTTTTGGAATATGGTGATGAAATCCAACCATAGGCAAACACATATTAACCTACAGTTTGAATTAACAACATAGGATGGTGAAATTGAGTTTGTTTTTTTTTGTTGAAAATTCACCAATGGTTTTAAAATCCAACCGTATTCAAACTCAGATAAACCTAAGGTTTGGAACTAATAACCTATGGTGGAGAAATTTTTTCTCTATCTTTCATTTGAAGGATAACCTACGATTTGGAAAATAAGAACTCCACAAATGTAAGACTAACTTACGGAGGGGAAATACTGCTTTCCAAACCATAAATGGTTCTGAAAGTGTAATTTGAAAACCTAATTTCACTAAATCTAACCTATGCATGCGATAAAAACAAAAGAAATATGATGGATTTTTCGATTCTTACATGATTAAAGTCGTTGCGGGTGGATTAACTGGTGTTTGAACTCCTTGATTCTTCAATTCTTCATCTTTATTTGGTGGTGGATTATTTGAAGAAAGTGATCCAAATTTCGGATCTTTAGTGTTGTTTCGATTTGTCTTCTTAGTTTTGTTCATCTTCTTTTGTAGAGGTTTAATCGACGATGAATAATTTTGAGATTCGATGATTAATCGTTCGTTTGGAGAGGAAGTTTAGGCGATAGTCATAGGGGAAAAAGAGGCAAAGAAGAAGAGAGGAATGAAATGTTTTTGTTTTGATTAAGTTTAGGTTTAGGTTTTTCTTTTTAAGTAGTTTAGGTTGGTTATTAAAGAATGGAGGGTATTTTAGTATTTTTGTTATAGATTAGGACCCCCCATATCTACATTTTGAACATTTGCATTGTGCATCCGAGGTCAAATATCTACATAGGATTCTTCCTTAAACGAAATAACAATGTGCATCCAAAGTCTATATCAGAAATGATTAAGTTAATCGATTAAACTAGTCAACCAATGGTAAGAATTCCACGTTGTGGCCGTGGAGACCTGAGATCGAATCCCAGTCTAGGTCATAGCAAAGGTTTTAGGGGCCCTAGGAGAACTTACTGAAATGGGGCCTATATAAGCAAAATAAAAAAAATTATGGCGATTTGATATAAAATTATTACAGATTGACAAACCACCAAAAAAAGGCTAAAACACAAAGCAAATACCTTATCTTATGATAAAAACTGATCTTCCTGACCTTTCTGACGCGAAATATTCAATTATACTATCAAATTAATATTATCTAACATATCAATCTTAATAGATAACATTGCGAACCCATTCAACCTTTCTTGTGACATCGTCGACGGAAGATAATTCTAGATTAAATTCAACTTCGAAAAAATTCGTTCGGCTGAGGCAACTGTAACTGGAATTTTTCAATAAAATTTGGTATATTATAAACGCATTCAGGTAGAAACCTTCCATATATTTTTAGAAATTCAATACTTTAATTGATTTACCGGTTTCGGCAGGCAGATAACTTTTTAAAACTTCCGATTCCACTATAGGTCATCCCCGTTAATATCGGAACCCATACCATGCTTTAGATGACTTTCAAGGTTGATACAAGAAGCCATAAAGATATCATTATCAAGAGAAAGCAACTGATCAACATTATATAATAATCCGAAACTTTTTGCCAACCCTTGAAATTGTTCAAATCTACTAGTGAGTGAAAATATAACTTGATATAATATGTAAATCAAATAGTTAACTCTAGAGGAATCTTTACCTGATGACGATGCTTCTTCGGGTACACTTTCATCATCAAAATTTCTTGTTCTTTTAATCATGCACTTTTTCTGGAAAAGTAAGTTCAATCCCCATTGTTGCGGCACCGATGTAGCTTCAATCAAAGAATTATCAAATCCAGTCTTTCTATAGTTATCAATGAAAGAAACAAGATCTTTAAATCGCTTCACGGCAGTATCGAGATGTATCCTTAATTTGAATCAACTTACTAACTGGATTAATGTCATGTACCGTCATAACAGAGGAGAGTGGCCCTTATCATAATCAGGGTGGTAACTAGTCCTTAATATTAATTGTTGTTAGTAGTTAATTAGAGATAATTATTAGTTAATGATAGTTTTAATTGATAGTTGGGATGTAACCATATGTGAGGCCTAGGATCATTAGATCTAGTTGGGGAAACCTAGGTATAAGGAGTCAGAGTCTGAGAATGAGAACCTCAATCCAATTTTAATAAAAAACAATCGTTTATTAGATTTTAGGTTGTGTTCGCAAGAACCGGGGAAACTTGATTCTCTGAATCAAGTGGTTATTATCCAAATATTTTCACTGTACTTACAGGTACATGAAAATTGGTATTAGATTCATTACGATCCATGGAGGTGTTCACTGAAGCTAATCAACTTCAACATATGTCAGAAATTCTGAATTTACCAGTTAAAAAATGGGTAAAGATGAAGGGTAAAATTGTTTTTATTATGAAACTGGAAAGGTTAGCAAGAGAGGATCTAGATCTGTGTACGATAATGTATCATATATAGTTGAAAATGATTAACTGTCCATTAAGAGCTTACTACCTTACCAGGAGGATCAAATGGTTAGACATGGCAGAGAAGAAATTGGAACAGATCTTGTTCCTTAGGGATACTACTCCATCTCTTCCATCTCCTTGGCGAGTCAACATTACTTCTACAGATGGTGATGAATTTTCAAAACTGGAATTGATTCCTTCTTATTTCTTTAATGAAGATGATGACTCAATGATTATAGATCCATAGGAAGGAAAACCCATTCCTTATTTAATTCATTCAATTGATATTAAGGGTTCTATAATTGAAATTGTTGACAGTAAGATGGTGCAGGTCTTAAACAGCCAGAGGTCCTTCCGTGAGCAGGAAATTAGCTGCACCAACACCAAACTAATTTTTAAGGGATGTTTACCTCATCTTTCTGATTTGATAGGGTTCTTGTCCTAACCAAAACTAGAGCACAATCAAAAAACCAAGAACGCAGAAAAAAGAATGCAAGAATCCCTGGATAAAACCCTTTGAGTTGGGGGTTAGCCACCTCTGCTTAAGAATTAGGGAAAAGAGATAATTGAACTGAGTTCTATTAATAATAACTTGTGTCCTTAAACAGACTCAAACATAATACTTATACTATACGGTTACTTGATGAACAAGTGACGCAATTAAAGAAGTTCTATCAAACTAGGAAAGATAAGTATTAATTAAAGTAGTTCTAAATAAAGAAAGATAGTATCTTGGCAGGTTTGGTGTCGCAACATTCCACTCCCCTAGAAAAATGGCTTGTTATCTGGAAAACGCAAAATCATGTCATTAGCATCCTCCCAAGTTGCTTCTTCTAGAGAATGACCTTTCCAGTGAACTAACCATTTAGTTCTAGATTTTTTATCTTTTTTGAACATCTTCCTTTCCAATATAGCTGCTGGTTCCCACTTTTCATAATCAATCACATTCGGTAAAACTTCTTCAGCCACAACAGAAGCACCAAGCTTAAGTTTTTGTTGAGATACGTGAAAAACTGGGTGAATGCGGCTTTTCGCAGGCAGATCTAACTTGTATGCAACTTCCCCTATGCGAGCCAGAACTTTAAAAGGTCCATATAATCGAGGGGATAACTTATAATAAGATTGAGTTGCCACTGTGGTTTTCCTATATGATTGCAGGCGAAGGAATACCCAATCATTAACCACAAAAATTCGCTCAGTACGATGCTTGTCAGTATAAGACTTCATTCTTGTTTGAGCAGCTGTTAGATGAAACTTGAGTATTTTAAGTATATGGTCGCGTGCCCTTAAATTGAGGTCAACAGCATGAACTGATGTAGTTCCTGGTAAGTAAGTGGAAATGGTTGGTGGAGATCTGCTATATACCGCTTCATAAGGTGTCATGCGAATATCCGAGTGGTGACTTGTATTATACCACCATTCTGCCCAAGGAAAATATTTGCTCCACTCTGAAGGTTTAACACTAGGAAAACAACATAAAAAACATTCAAGAGTACGATTTGTCACCTCAGTTTGGCCATCTGATTGCGGATGATAAGCTGAAGTACGACAGAGTTGAGTCTTTTGTAAAGAAAAATATGTTGTCCAAAATTGAATCATAAAGATGGGATCTCGATCACTGATGATTGTTCTTGGCATTCCATGTAAACGAACCACTTCCTGAATAAAGATTTCAGCAATACTAGCAGCAGAATAAGGATGCATTAATGCTATAAAATGTTCATATTTAGAGAGCCGATCAACAACAACCAAGATTGAATTATTTCGATAAGATTGTGGAAATCCATCTATAAAATCCATTGAAATGTCCATCCAAACATCAGCAGGTATTGGAAGTGGTTGCAATAAACCTGGTGGGGCTATAGCTTCAGATTTATTTCTCTGACAAGTATCACAATGAGCAATAAATGTCTTAACTGAATGTTTTAATCCTTGCCAATGAAAATTTTGCTGAATTCGCTTGAAAGTACGTAAATATCCAGAGTGACCTCCTAGTGGTGTAGAATGAAACTCATGCAAAATCTTTGTGCACCACTCGGATGTAGGAGAGACCACAATTCTGCCTTTGTAACGCAAAACACCATTAGTGAAGGAGTAATTTGGTTTGCTGGTTGGATTAGTGCGCAGCAACTCAATGATTTTTTGAAATGCAGGAGCATTCGTACTTTCTTGAATAATTTAAGCGACACCTGAGAATACTGGAGTAGAGATGGCATAGGATTGAAAAATGATATTTTTGGATAATGCATCAGCAACAATATTTTCCTTTCCTCTTCAAAAGATTATTTCATAGTCATATCCCAACAGCTTAGAGAGCCATTTCTGCTGATCCAAAGAAGATATTATTTGATCCAAAAAATACTTCAAGCTATGATGATCAGTGTAGATTTTAAAATGTCGACCAAGGAGATATGGTCTCTATTTATGTACTGCAGACACTATAGCTAACATTTCCTTATCATAAATAGATAAGTTCAAGTTCTTACCTGTCAATCCTTTGCTGTAATACGCAATTGGTCTACCAGATTGCATTAACACAGATCCCAACCCATTGCCAGAAGCATCACATTCCAAATAAAAGTCCTTTGAAAAATCCGGTAAGATTAAAACTGGAGTAGTGGTAAGATCTTGTTGGAGTGCTCGAAAAGCAACAGTAGCTGTGTCATTCCATACAAATGAATCTTTTTTCAACAATTTAGTTAATGGAGCACTAATCTTACCAAACTCCTTGACAAACTTGCGATAATATCCTAATATGCCAAGAAATCCTCTCAAGCTTTTAATTGTTGCTGGAATTGGCCAATCTAGAACACTCTTTATCTTATCACTTTCTACTGCCACACCATTAGAAGAAATAACATGTCCAAGATAACCAACAGTGGAGTGCGCGAAAGTGCACTTAGATTACTTGACAGATAATTTATGTTGGCGTAAGAGCTCAAAAACCATGGATAAATGTTTCATATGATCTTCCATAGACTTACTGTAAATTAGGATGTCATCGAGAAATACCAATACAAATTTTCGCAAGTATGGCTTGAAAATCTCGTTCATGAGACTCTGGAACGTAGCTGGTGCGTTGGATAATCCAAAGGGCATTACTAAAAACTCATAGTAACCCTTATGAGTTCGGAATGAAGATTTCTGAATGTCAGGTTTGTAGAGGCGAATCTGATAATATCCAGAACGAAGATCCAACTTAATAAATATGATTGCACCATGAAGTTCATCTAACAATTCGTCCACCATTGGAATGGGAAAACGATCCTTAATTGTCAATTTGTTGAGAGCTCTATAATCAACACACATTCTCCATGAACCATCCTTCTTACGTACCATGAGAACGGAAGAAGAAAATGGACTTGAGCTAGAACGAATAAACCTAGCTTATTTCAATTCAGAGACAATTTTTTCAATTTCATCCTTTTGAAAGTGTGGGTAACGATAAGGACGAACATTAACTAGAGCTGAACCTGGCACCAAGGGAATCTTATGATCATGTAACCTAACTGGTGGTAGTGAAGTAGGTGGCTGAAAAATATCAGCAAATTCGGACAATAAGCTTTGAATTTCAGGTGGTGTAGCTGTTAGTGCATTCAATGCAGAACTAACTGGAGAGATCTGCAGAAAAAGACCATAAGACTCTCGAGCCAATAAGTGTTCGATGGGTACACTATCCAAAAGAATTATAGAAGTATTTTTCCCACATAAATTGTAATCGATGCCTTGAATCTTAAAACCCATAACCAAGTTTTTAAAATTCCAAGAAATGGTGCCTAACATACGTAGCCATTGTACACCCAATACAGCATCACGGCCACTTATAGGTAAGATATGAAAATTAGTAACGAAAGAGTAGTGTTGTATTGTAATAGGAACATCAGCACAAACTCCCAAGGTATTAATATGAGCACCATCACCAACAGTAACACAAAGTGCATTATCCTTAGTTTGCAAAGAAAATCCGCAATGTTTAGCGAATGCAGGATAAAGAAAATTATGGGTAGCACCTGAATCAATTAAAATTATAAGAGGTTGAGATTTAGAAAGACCTTTAACACGCATTTTCTTAGGGAAAGAAGAACCCATAAGAGAGTTGAAAGATATGGCAGCATCAGAAAAAAATTCAGTTTGCTCGATAGCCTCTTCATCCTCAATTACAGTATCAAATATAACTATCTTTGGAGATCCGTCTAAGATTAATAATCTCGGTTTCTCACACAGATGACCAGGAGTAAATAACTTATCACAGTTAAAACAGAGTCCTTTTTATCGTTTCTCCTTTTGTTCTTTCCATGTAAGTCTTTCAGCTCCAGCAGGTAAGGGGTTACGTTTAAACTGAGTAGTTGAAGGAGCAGTGGAAGGAGCAGTTGAAGAAGTAGTTGAAGAACGAAACATAGGAGGACGATAAAGTTGTCTTGTTGTTGATAAAACCTCTTCCTGATTTATTGCTTTTGTGAAGGAAGCAGTTAAAGTTTGAGGCTCAAGTAACTTAACCATAGTTCCAATTTCAGGTTTCAAAGAATGAATGAAACAATTGATTAAGTGGTCTTCAGGCAAGTCAGAGACAAAATTTAATAGACATTCAAATTCTGGTATGTGTTCTCGAACTGTACCTTTTTGCTTGATTGTGCTTATAGCCATTCGTGGATCAACAAACTTTGTAGTAGAAAAAAGAGTGCGCACAAGAGAGCAAAAATCCAACCAAGTAGTTACCGGTATTTGTGTCCTTTTCCAATGATACCAAGCATTGGAATCACCCTTAGGATGAGCACAAGCAATATCAAGCTTCAAATTTTCAGCGACAACATGTAAGTTAAAATACTGATCTGCACTAAAAATCCAAGCATCCGGGTCATCACCATCAAAGGTATGAAACTTAAGGTTGATGGACGTAGCTCTAATATGAGTTTCATTACCACCAGGAGGAGGTGGGGGTGGGGGTGGTTGATCACCTCTATTAGGCTGACGAAGCTGGTGAAGATATTCTCTAAAAACATCTTGTAAGGTAGAACGAAAGGCAGCAGAAAGCTCTATTATCAGAGCAGTGGCATGTTCAGACAGATCGTCTTTCCTAGTAGCACGATCTTCTTCTCTTAATTATTTCTCAACAGCTTGTTTCCTTTCACGAGCTTCTTCATCATGAACATGGTTGTTATTAATTGTAGTTATAAGAGAATCAAGTTTTGTTGTAACTCCTTTGATGTCTTGTTGCAAGAGAGAAAGATCTTCCGTATACGTCATTGTAAAAAAAAATTGTTCAAATTTAGGGTTTGATCTAACCTCACTCTGGACCAGATGATAGGGTTCTTGTCCTAACAAAACTAGAGCACAATCAAAGAACCAAGAACGCAGAAAAAAGAATGCAAGAATCCCTGAATAAAACCCTTTGTGTTGGGGGTTAGCCACCTCTGCTTAAGAATTAAGGAAAAGAGATAATTGAACTGAGTTCTATTAATAATAACTTGTGTCCTTAAATAGACTCAAACATAATACTTATACTATACGGTTACTTGATGAACAAGTGATGCAATTAAAGAAGTTCTATCAAACTAGGAAAGCTAAGTATTAATTAAAGTAGTTCTAAATAAAGAAATATAATAGCTTGGCAGGTTTGGTGTCGCAAGATGATTATTATCATATCTTATTTGATCGTGGAAAACATCATTTGAAACCTGAATATAAATTAGGGATTCCCTATGAATGTGTGAGTTCAAACTCTTTGGATACATATACAACTGAAATTTTTATAAAGATAGTTTGTAGCTAGGTGTATGAATTTCAATTGTTGTTTATCAATTCCAGTGGGTTGATATTTTTCAAAATTGCTGATAATAGTTATGGGGGTCAACTATTTTCTCGATGGATATATGATCGAGGTAAGTATACATTTCTTTCCTGGAATTCTTATGATAAGGTGACTATTCAATTACTTCTTAACCTAGGGTTTGAATCAAATTTTTGGGTTATACGTTCGATAGTTCTTGTGTGTGTTGTTGATCGTTTTTCAATTCAAGATGCTGGTAGTAATCTGTTTGTAAGAATGCCACAAAGGGATAGTGTGTGGAGTTTACTTCATGCTGGTATCTATTTTTATTTTGATAGGGACTTTACTCGTTCCTTCTTTGACCATGGTAAAAACCATGCTATATCTAGTTCTTCTTATAGAGGGCAATTATTTCTTCAATTGACTTTTAGGCTTGGGTGTCAATCACAATTGTTTGAAAACGAAGATGATGCTTCAGCTGATATTGTGCGCTTTCAGTTTAAAGAACTTGATGTGCTTCTGATTATTTTGAAGGCGTTTAACTGTCTTAAGATACTGAATTCCCCAGTTACCACGAGATCGTCTTATTGTACCCTGCATTTTAGTTCTGGTTGCATCCGACAGATGTGCGCATACGACTACGATTCCATTCAATATTATCAGTCGCGTTACAAAAATATGTGGGTTTTGGCATCTGAAACTGTTGAGAACTATAGCTGCATTGATGGTATCCTTGTACGGATGGTGGGAATTCAGTTCGTGAGGTTCATGCTGGTTACCATTCAAGTTGCCAATATGCTGAGGTCGGTGGCCTTTTTAAAATGGAAATATAAATTATACTCTACAGGTCTATGTAGAGTTGAAAATGCGAGCCGGACTACTTCAATTCTCATATGGATGTCGAAAATTCATCTCATGTTCATGGTAATTCAAATTTTACGTGTCAAGTTGTTGGTGGGGTACTTGATGTAGGACCAGAATATCGCTACAACGCTATTCCTGTGATATTAACAACGTTTCTGCGAGCGTCACTGCCAATTCTTTAACAACGTTTCACGAGCGTCACAGAATATCCAAAAGAAACTGACGATGGAAGAAATAAAAGAAGAATATGTTAATCCTGCGATGGTCATCATTCTTGTGATAGAGAATATTGTAGCGATCGTGATGAGATCGCAGAATAGATCCAAAATAGGAGGAAAACTTAGCTGTCATCCATTATGTAAATCCCTATATAAAGGGCTCGATAGATCCAGAAAAGGATGATGTATTTTTGAGAGTTGAAAGAGTCTTGAGGAGAGAGAAACTTCAAGATAATATTTGTAATCTTGATTTCTTCCAATTCTATAAACATTTCTGAGATTTGAATAGTAAAGTGTCATTTAAATCTTTGAAGTTTAATTGATTTCCAATAGATTTCTATAGAATCTTAACAAGGGTGTAGTGTGGAAATTCCTGCAACTACATTTTGGCGCTAGAAACAGGGAGAATCAAGCTAAGAAATCTCTAATTACAACTTGAAGATTTGAAGAAATTGTTAGAGTTGAAGAAATGGCTAGAAGAAGAAGAAATACATCAGAACCACCGACAATTGTGAGGAGAAGTAAAAGACTTGCAGGTGAGGGAACATGTGAATTGGAAGAATCTTTAAGGATAAGGTCAAGAAGAAATAGAATAAGAAATGAAGCAGAAAGTTCAATTCAACAGCCGAATCAACAAACACAAACACGAGATAGGAATGTGGATTATGATAGAGTGAGTGTGCATACTTGGAGGTTGGATTCGATGGAAGAATCAGAAAATCGACAATTAAGAAATGAAGAAGGAGAAGGAAATCAAGAAATAGATGGAGGATTAATTCATGAAGGACGTGAAAATGAAATAGTAGATGATTTGAGACAAAGAATACAAGAAGAAAGAAGATTAGAGGCAGAATAGCGTGCGAATTTAATAAGACAAAATCATGAGCTAAGAATGGAGAATTTGAGGTTACAAAGAAGGAGATCAAGAAGTACTATTAGATCAAATTCAAGGTCACTCAGAGAAGAATCGAGGAAAAATCCCCCTATAAGAAATGTTAGAGAAAATACTCGAGGAGAAGTGCAAAATAGAGAAGAAGAGATAATTGGTGATCGCTATAATCCGCGTGAAAATAGAAATCAAGAGGGAAGAAACAACCGAATTAAAGAAGAAAATTCAGAAGAGGGTAGGAGGATATTACATGGGCGAGAGAATCAAAGAAATCAAAGAATGATTGAAGAAGAAATTGAGAGACATTACGCTGAACAAGCACGTGTAGCCCGCGAGAGGGAAAGATTAAGGGAAGAAGTAGAAGAACATGAATTTCGAGAAGCAGTGCGACAAAATAATCATGAAAATCGAGAAAGGAGACGTATGCAAAATCGCCACAATGGTAATATTCAGGAGGAGTATGATAGGATACAGATGAGAATAGAGAGACAGCGAAGAGAAATGAGGAGAAATGAATAAATCCGCAGAGAAGAAGATAGGCAGTTACGATATCAAGAGGAAGATGAAAGAGAAAATTGCAGATAAAGACGATATGATGATGAAGAAGAAGATACACAAAATCTCGTAAGACAAGAAAGGCAAGAAGAAGGGGAAACAACATTAAAGAGGCCAATGGAACAAAACTCAGCTGAGAATGAGCAAATATTGAGAGAATTAGCAGAAATGCGAGGAATGATAAACAATAGAAGAGAAGGAGGTAGAAGGCAACTTGATGAAGCTATTGAAGAAGCTGTGAGAACTCCATTTACTCAAGAAGTACAGTTAAGAGGTATACCTCAAAAATGAAATTTACCAGCATTAACCAGCATTTTTTATGGAACTACTTGTGTTGTTCAACACGTCAAAGCTTATGTTAGATGTATGCTACAGTGGGAGAATCATGATGTTGTTCTATGAAAATATTTTGCATCCATCTTAACTGGAGAGGCGTTGAAATGGTTTGAGGGATTACCAAAAAATACCATAACTTCTTTTGATCATTTACAAGCTACATTTTTAGGAGCGTATATTAAAAACAATTCATCACGGCCGGGTATTGAAGATGTGTTTAGGTTAAAACAGAGAGTTGGCGAGAGTCTGAAGCATTTAACCATAAGGTGGAAATCAATATGCAGCGAGATGGCTGGAAGAGTAGATGAAAGATACCTGATCTTATCCTTCATTAATGCAATGTTCGCGACTAATCTGCTGTACATTCAAATTTTCAGAATCAAAAATACAATCACCATGACAGAATTGCGAGAGATACAAGAAGAATGCATTGCTTTGGAGGAGAAACAAAATGAGATGGAATCATACCCAATCACGAATACCAACTCGCAAGCGGCAAGTGGAAGTTTGCTCCCTAAAATGATAAATAATGTGGCGAGCACCTCGCAGGCACAACAAGAGAAAGTAGTAATTGATAACCAACAAAAATTGGTAGCGATGGGAAGTCGAGATCAAGAAGAATATGAAAGGGAGAAGAATTATTACAATCGCGGTAGAAATAATAAGATTCAAAGACTTGATCAACCGCAAGAAACTTATGGCGGACAAAGGCAGAATAACTTTAGAGGGCAAGGAAATAAAAAGATAATATGGGAAGAAATTAAGATGCCACCTATTAATGCTAGTATAGAAAAAATTTGGGAAGCTATCATTCTGATGGAAAATATACCATCACCATGGAACATGGGAAATGAAACCACATCCAAGTAATCGAAGTCAAGAATTTTGTCCTTACCGTCACTTTCATGGCCATTCAATAAATGATTGTAGGAATGTAAAGAGGATAATTTTGAGGATGATTGATCAGGGGAAGTTAAATCACTTTCTAGTAGGACAACCACAACCTCATAAATTACCATGACACTGAGAAACTCGCAGAGTGAATGCTGTAAAAGGAGCAGAAACATTCGTGATATAAGTGGGGGATAAAGCAAAGAATTTGTTTTGTAACTCCATTGTGCATTCATACAGAACTGTGGAAGATTTCCATGATAATGTTTTAAGTAGAGTCTTCGAGAGAAATACAGATGAAAGAGAGATAATGAATATAGCGAGAGCTTCGCCATTAGAAGAATGGCAGAAACAAACTCTATCTTTCACCGTGCAATATGTACCAGAGCTTGGCGAGCAACATGACAACCCATTGGTGGTACGATTAGAGATAAAACCAAAGCAAATGCAAGAAGAAGATGAAGAAAATGATGGTAAAATTGAAGACTCTTGGGCCATCAATAGAGTCTTAATAGATACCGGGAGTTCAGTTGATATCTTATTCTATCATACCTATAGAACCATGGGTGGAAGAGATGAAGATTTGATACCATCAACGTATAAAATCTATGGATTTAACGGTACATCTAACAAACCAAAGGGGGGAAATTGAAATGCAAATACTGTTAAAAGGAATATCTTCGAAAATCTTATTTTGTGTTGTGGACATCGAATCACCTTACAATGCTTTGATAGGACGACCTTGGTTGCACGGGATATTGGGTGTAACATCTACTTATCACCAGTGTATCAAATTTCCTCATCCTAAAGGTGTTGGAGTTATTAAAGGAGATTGGGGAGAAAGCAAGAAATGTTATGAAATCGATATGAAGTCTTGCGCAGAAAGAGCTGAAAAGAATAGCATTTGGAAGTACAAAATCAAACAACAACAGAGGTGTGAAAGGTTAATGATACAATAGAGAGGAAAGAGGATATTAAAGATGATGGCGAGCGTCTCGATGAAAAAGAAACAACAGTAAAACGTAGCAGAAAAGCAGAATCAGAAAATAGTAAGTGGAGAGGTAAAATGATGAACTGTAGAGAACTCTATGAATGATTTGTTTGAAGAATATGTAATTGAACAGAATATTCTACTTGAAAGAATCGCAAGATTTTACAAAAAGAAAGAAGATAAAAATTATGAAATTCTATCAGAGTTACAATACTCGCGAGAAGTGCGAATAAATTTTGCAGAGATTAAAGAATGGGACGAACCTTTATGGCGTGCACCCTAGTTCGCGAATAAAATTTCGCAAGAGGCAAATATAAGACCTAATAGCGCGTCATAGGAGGGGGTATCTCTCGACATGATTCATGGGTAAGGTTATACCGCTGCTGGATCCTGAGTCATGCAGATGTTCCGGTTAAAGAAAACCTATCCGGGAGAGAGATCTTGGATTTCCAACTATATATGGTTATACCCTGGTTGGACGACCGAGAATCTCTTCCAAGAAGTGCAAAGTATGACCAAGGCGCCGAGGTACACAGTTTATCCAAGGGTTCCCAGGGCGTACGAAACTCCCTTACCATTCTTGGTAAGTCTTTGATACGATGCACTTGGTATGAAGAAAACCCCACTTAGGGTGCAGTCTTGTAACTATAATCCATATAGGCATAAATGACAAGAGGCTGCGAAAATAGCTGGTTGTTGGTAAATCTAGATGGGAGGAACTAGTCTTTTATGGCCGATGTGCCCTCCTTTAAGGGGCAACCAGGGGGAAGATAAGGGCGGCACCATCCATTAGGGAGCTGATAAGTGTCTTAAGACGGCAATGTCATGGGGCTTTATGATCGCAAGAACATTTAGGCCTGTCATATTTTCGCGTGACTTAAATTATACAGAGGCAACAAGCCAAAATTTAAGATGATATCAATGAGTTTTTACATGAAAGTGTAAAGACGTCCTGCGATTTCATCGCAAGACGACAATGTCACGAGGCTTTGATCTCGCGAGAGAGCTTAGACTTGTCATATTGTCGCAATACAATCAAAGAAGAAAGATAAGGCAAGATCAATGGGTCAATACATGCAAATGTAAATACATCCTGCGATTTTGTCGCAAAAAGAAAAAGGTGTGGCACAATAAGACCTTTAATTAGGAAGGCATAATAAGACCAAAAGATTACTGCGATAATACTCGCAGTTGTTGTTACCGATAACATCGCAAATATCAAAGCAAAATTTATTTAAAGCTAATATCTAATCTCTACTCAATTTCTATCATATTGCAGATGAATAATAGAGGCAAGTATGGGAATGCATAAGAGCGATGAAATTATTATTCATCCACCATATAAAAATTACATAGAGATTGTTAAATGATAAATTTTCATAGATACTTAAAGGATAATAATTATATTGATTGATTAATTTGCAGAAAAAGAATTGTTTTCTAAATTCATACAGATAAAAGCAAAAGAAATTTACAGAATTGGAGAAACTCGCAGCAATGTTACAGAAAGAAGAAAATAAATATACAAAGAAGATAGAGGGAAGAAGAAGAACTAGCTAGATTCATCGCTATCCTCTTTGTCAGATTTTTCTTTATCGCCAGATTTCTCTATTTCATCATCGCTATCTTCATTCTTATCATATTCTTATTCTCCACTAGACTTTTCTCCTTCGTCATTATTATTATTATCTTCATCCTCATCAGAATCCTTAGCCTCGCTGTCAGAAATGTCAAGATTTGGGATTTGTGCTGGGATTTCCTTGGCAAGATCAGAATATATAGAAGGGGAAATTCCATGATCACTGCAAACCAACCTAACAGAATCATTACGAACAATAATGAGAGATCTATTGAAATTCACAGTAGTAATATCAAACTGCTCCTTCAATCGTGAATACTGATTATTGCGAGCAGCAAGGGTATTCGCGAGTTGTTTCTTCTCATTTTCAAGTTCCTCGATTCTATCAAGATATCTTTTTTCAGCTCCTGTAAGAATATGACAACAAGTTAGAAATTTTGTGGAGAAGAATAATGAAAATAAGAAAATAGTGAGATGAAGAACAGCTAACAACCTTCTCTTTCAGAAATCATATCCCTAATTAAAGCCGTCTGTTCAACTTGAAGGCTAACATTTACACCTAAATCATTCCTGGCATTATCAAGAATCTTCGCATCCCAAGAAAACTCATCATTGCTATTTATAAGAAGATGAGATCGAACTTGAGTTTCCCTCGCAAGAAGATCTTCATTCTCGCGGACAAGCTTATCTCTTTCCATTTGAACGTTAAGAAGAGTCTTTTGGAAGTCAGCTAGAGTCTTGGAACCCTTTTTAACAGCAAGATCCTTCTCGTCAATAAGATCACTATTCCTTTTTCTTAATCTATTTATTTCTTTCTTTGCATCAAGATAAAGGCGCTTATATTTGTTGGTCAAACCTAAATTGAATCTGTGTTCAATTTTTAAGAGATTAAGTTTGGATATTAGTTCATCTATGGAAAGGGATTCAATCTTATTATCTGAGAAGTTACTTAAAGAATTATTAAGGCTAGCAAGAAGAGTATTATCATCTACAGGTTTAGGGAAAGATTGAAATAATGTAGCCTCGTCAGTGAGACCATAAATATCTTCAAGTTAAAAGTGGGTGCTTGAATAATCCGCGATAGAATAAGGAGAATTAAAAGAAAAAGGGAAATAAGTAATACCATAGAGTTGCTGGTTAGCTTTGTCAAGATCAAAGATCTTTTTTTTATCAACTGAAGCTTCAGCCTCCAATTGTTTATTCTTCTTATGGAGCTCAGCAACTTCATATTCTAATTTTTCTTTATCCTGGAGAAATTTAGCAGCCTTATTTTCATAGTTGGCGCGTCTCTTATCTAAATCAGAAGAAACTGCCAAGGAAGCTCTTCCAATATGCGAGAGAATAATATAAATTAAGAATCTAGCGATGGAGTAAATACATAAACAAATTGAAGAAGTAAAACATACCAGGGTACCAAGAGAATTCAAGAGACTGGGAGTCAGCGATCTTGAGATTCCTTTGAGAGAATCATTATCCGCCAGAATAGGGGCATCGCAAAATTTAGCGAGAGCTTGGGATGTCTTGTTAATAACTTCATCCTCATCATTACAAGTTATGCTGTGGGAAATATCGCCAAAAATTCTAGATAAATGGGTCATTTAAGAATTATATGAAGAAGAGTTCTTTATAGAAGGGAATCCAGAATAGTTATTGTTAAAATCTTCATCATCATTATCCTTATCAAATTCAACACTCGGATTTTCTGGAATGGGTTGAGGAGTTGAAGAAGAAGAGGGATGGGTTTTCCTTTTCTTCAAAGGAGGATCGCCAGATTCTTCACCACGAGGAGAAGAAAGTTTCCCTTCGGGATGAACAATAGATTTATCTTGATCGCCAGATCCTCCACCGCGAGGGGCAGAAAACTTCCCTTTGGGAGGAACAACTGATTTGTCCTTTAAAGATTTCTATTTAGTTCTCACAGTTTTTATTGTCTCTAGTTCTTCGATTTCCTACGAGCACAGATGAAGATAAGAAATAGGGGCAACAATATATTGTTAAAACTTACGAGAAGATATTTCTTACTTCATCCGTGAAGGATTTGAGAGCTAAGAAAGTGCTGGGCTTCCTAAAAAGTTTATAACCGAGTTTCATCCTGTCAATCTGGAAAAGATAGAAGTCATTTAGCGATAGCGAGAATGTGAAAATGGAAGGAGAATAAAGGATCATAATTATACAAAATATCAGAGAGATTATACCTCTTTAGCTTGTTCAGGCCAATTAAAGACCCAAGGTTGATATTCTGCAAGATTCGCGGGAAGTTCGCAAGAACCAAAAGTATAAGGACCTTCGAGACACAACGGAAAAATAAACCACTTGTCATCGCTAGAATGGAGAGGGCCGTGATTGGTTTTCGTATGAAAGTCAATATCTAGCATGAGAGCTTCTTCGACAGCGAGTTTCTTCAGACGAACACCCCAGCAGGTGTTATCCCTCTTCATAGGGAGTATCTTGTAATTTTTGAAAACGTTTTCTACAATATAATCTGCAGGGTTAATTGGAATATGTTTGTAAATAGGATTTTGAGTATCTTCATAATAGCGTGATCCTTTACCAGCACCACGAGAAGCATATTCAAGTAGCAATCTAATGCAATCTCCACCTAATTGATATATTGCTCGTGAGAACCTCTCATCAGATATTATTTGGTAGAATAATGGGAGTTCTGGGTCATAGAGAGGAAGGGGAAGACTAGCTTCAAGTTGGCCTAGCGATACTATGATTTTTTCGTGAGAACATTGATCATCAGTAAATAATTTAAGAGAAAGTTCAGATCTAGAATCCTGATCTGGAATTAAAGACAAGTTAAAACCTTTAATTTTGAGTTTCTCGCGCATCTCATTAAAGGCCTTCAAGTTTTTAGTACCAGCAACAACCATTTTTGAGTATGGGAATAAAAGAAAAGGTTGAAAATAAGAAAGAAATCACAGCAGTAACAGAAGCGCAATTCGCGGAAGAACAGTAAAATTTGCAGATAGGGTATGAAGAGAAAGAAGAAGAAAGTAAAAGAGAAAAAGGAAAGGAATAAGAAGATTATTTATAGAAGAAGAAATTTCTCAAAGAAGATGAAGGAAATTAATGCAAAGAAAAGACGTGAGTGGTCAGACCGCAGCGGTTAGAGTAGACGTGTCAAAAATTTATTGGAAGAAAAATTCGTGAAAACAGCTGGCGAAGGACATAGAAACGTGTCAGAACGGAGAAGTCTGAAAAGATAAGCATTTATGGCATTTTAAAAAGTTCTCATGATCTTCTCTTCTTCGCAGAAAATACATGAGAAGAGGCAAGATGTAGGACCAGAATATCGCTACAACGCTATTCCTGCGATATTAACAACGTTTCTGCGAGCGTCACTGCCAATTCTTTAACAACGTTTCACGAGCGTCACAGAATATCCAAAATAAACTGACGTTGGAAGAAATAAAAGAAGAATATGTTGATCCTGCGATGGTCATCATTCTTGCGATAGATAATATTGTAGCGATAGCGATGAGATCGCAGAATAGATCCGAAATAGGAGGAAAACTTAGCTGTCATCCATTATGTAAATCCATATATAAAGGGCTCGATAGATCCAGAAAAGAATGATTTATTTTTGAGAGTTGAAAGAGTCTCGAGGAGAGAGAAACTTCAAGAGAATATTTGTAATCTTGATTTCTTCCAATTCTATAAACATTTCTGAGATTTGAATAGTAAAGTGTCATTTAAATCTTTGAAGTTTAATTGATTTCCAATAGATTTCTATAGAATCTTAACAAGGGTGTAGCGTGGGAATTCCTGCAACTACACTTTGTTGGAAATTTTGGGTATAAAACAGAGGATGATAACACTAAAAGAAATTGTTGTTGTACTCAAAAGCTTTCAAGGCTCGGGTGATTTCTTTTAGACGATTATTTCTACCCTCCCAATATAAATTGGCGATTGCAACAGGTATGCGAAATAATGCCTTCAGGATACAATGAAAGCCCTACAACAGGAAATTGGATTCAAGGTTTGCACCCCTTGACCCAACCAAGAACACATGAGAGAGATTTCTGATGATGCTTTAGATAGAGAGAAAACATGTTGAATTCATTCTTAAGAATGGGAGAATTCCTTCACTACTTATAGGGTTATTCATGCCTATTGGAGATGCCTCTTCACTTCCAAAAGACACATAAGGTGTCTGTTGGGAATGGTTGTGTCCTTTATGAACCATCACACCTATTAGAGGTGTCCCTTCATCTCCAACTAACATCCATTGTGTTTATCCAACACAGAACACTTCCCCATCATAGTGACAAACCAAAAATGAAAACAGTTTTATTTTCTAAGTTATTGAAAATATCCAACAATCTCCCCCTATTTTCAAAAAACATAAAATAAAATAAAACTTATAAAACCGGAGTGGCTGCATCACTAAAGTGATCGCCACGTACCCGAGTGGGATCAAGCCAACGTAGTTGTGCACAATTGGGACTAAGCATCATCGCTGAAATCAATACATAAATGATAGGTACCTTCTGGGTTTGAACCTTCACTTAGTGTAAGAAACTCAAAGCCTTATCGAGATTCTATGGTGAAACCAGTCTTGAACCAAGTATCCCTTATGATAAAACCGGAGTCTCCACACATATTGATTCCATAAATCATGTGTTCTGTAGCCAAGCACTATAAAGGCCTTGTGCTTATATCCTTATTCATGAGTCTTCTTTAGAGAACGGTCTTCTTCTCTTAGGAAACGGCCCACATTTCCATACTCATATAGGTAAGTCTCGAAGGTGTTTCTACGAGACACCTTTTACTAATCACAGACTCATTAAGGATTTACATCCATCCTATTTTCTTGCAGAAAAACCAGCACTAACTTGAAATGGGAAGTTTTATGTTAGTGCTCCATAATCTACAGCCATAACTTGTTGGTACCACATTGAACCTTGTTTATCTTTTTCAAAACATAGGTTGGGTTTCTGCTATGGGAGATCAACCTTCCTTCACAGACCTTAGTCCCATTTCTATATACTTCATTGAAATTAATTCCTTTGGGAGACTCTTCATAAGTAGGTCTACCAAACTTTTCTCCGTTTCAATGGTTAACTGCAATTACTCCTTTCTTGAGTAATTGACTTACCGTTCCTTGTCTAAGACTTGTATGTCTTGACTTTTCATTATAAGTCTTGTTAAAGACGTTATAGATCATATCCTGATTCACAATTAATCAAGACCTCCTGAGATGGCTTCTTCCAAAATAGGATCTCTACAAGTTAGGTTTTAAGCCATTTCTTCTCATTAATTGCATCTACTAATGCAATCAATTCTGAAAACATTACTAAAAAATGTTCCTCTTTGATTTTACAAAATAATTGTAACTTCTCTAGTGATCCTAATTAACATTTACGGTTAATTCACAAGAAGTCATTATAGACTTGCATACACTAGAGGCATTGAAAATTTGTAGGCAACTTATATATTTGCTATCTCAACAAATATAATACCTTGATGAGTAACTCTTTTACTCATGCCCAATCCTCTACAAATTCATACCCAAAAAACATAGACAATGTCTATTTAACATTCTACATTATGTAATGCAAATGTTCATAATTTATGCATCGGTAATATCGTAACACCTCATCGTTGGATATTTGGTCGGCCGCCCAATCTTCCAATATGTTACATATTGACCGGTATTCCATTTTTCCCTTTCGATGTCATTTAAGACCTGCCAATTTCCAAATTTGGAACCTATAATTCTTATCGCAAGAATTATGTTCATGCCATACCATTGTTGTCTCAACAATTATGACGATTTTGGTTTTAAAATAATCCACCAACTAGAAAAATTTTAAACGACATTTTCGTATAAATTCTCCCCCTATTTCATGATAATTCTCAAATGCCAAAATGCAACTCAATATCATGAAATACCATTTGTGTCAAACATGTAACCCATAATTTCTAAATAGAAATTAAAACCTCAAATCCAATATACCTAAGACGGTACCATCATTATGGATCTGGCTTTCCTTTGCAAACATTCTAAACAAAGCCTCATTCAATCGCCACATGCGGGTAAATTGAACGTTCAATTTAAACCACGTACATCCAACCGTTATGCACCCTTAAAGGATTCCGAACTTCTAATACATTTATTAGATATCTCATGCTATCATAAAAATATATATATGGCATTACTAACCCCAATCAAGAGGACTAAGCATTATTGTGAAAACCAATCATGTCACAGATGAATATGTGGATGTAAAAATCACAGTTGCAAATTTATGATATGCTTTACGAACATAACAGAGCATTAACAAAGGCTAGATGATAATATGCACAGATTGTGATTATAATGGCTCATCCACATAACATACACATGCCGTAACTATTTCTAAGAAACCGAGATACTAAGGATGTATTAGTCTTTAAGATTGTTGGAAATATTATACTTATCTGATTTCATGGAAGTTTCCCTTGACCACAACCCTTGAGAGTTTGCGCGCCAATGATTGAATCAAATTCCCATAAACAACATCATGTTCCCGAACACGGTTTCCACTATAAATTCGAAGCTTGTTTTCCAACTTCCCTTATTCTCGTTTCCTCTGTCTTGTCTGAATTTAATCGTCTAAAACTGTTGGAAATTTTGGGTATAAAACAGAGGATGATAACACTAAAAGAAATTGTTGTTGTACTCAAAAGCTTTCAAGGCTCGGGTGATTTCTTTTAGACGATTATTTCTACCCTCCCAATATAAATTGGCGATTGCAACAGGTATGCGAAATAATGCCTTCAGGATACAATGAAAGCCCTACAACAGAAATTGGATTCAAGGTTTGCACCCTTGACCCAACCAAGAACACATGAGAGAGATTTCTGATGATGCTTTAGATAGAGAGAAAACATGTTGAATTCATTCTTAAGAATGGGAGAATTCCTTCACTACTTATAGGGTTATTCATGCCTATTGGAGATGCCTCTTCACTTCCAAAAGACACATAAGGTGTCTGTTGGGAATGGTTGTGTCCTTTATGAACCATCACACCTATTAGAGGTGTCCCTTCATCTCCAACTAACATCCATTGTGTTTATCCAACACAGAACACTTCCCCATCATAGTGACAAACCAAAAATGAAAACAGTTTTATTTTCTAAGTTATTGAAAATATCCAACACACTTGAGGTGGAAATTCAGGTTGGTTTCACCTGGTTTATGCAGTGTGAGAAGTGATACTATGGCAGTTCATTCCTCCGTTATGAGTTGTGACACAAATGGGAATTATGCGAGCAATCTTTCGCTGCTTAAAATGGTTAATGGCTTATCTAATACTACAACTTTCATACTTGATGAGATCAGGGTGTTTAGTGCAGATTGCTAGTTATTTGATAAAATTTTACAACAATGTAAGCTTCTCTGGACTGATGTAATACTTCAAGTGACATGGAAAAGTAAGTCTAGAAATATACATGAACTACCTTGTTGAATGTTTCATAATAATAGATGGAGTTTCAGTTGTAAATGTTCCCTTATTTGGCAGTTGGGATATGGTTTACGTGCTAATATAAAAATGGTACATATGAAATCTTTTAAGATAAGTGTTAATGCACAAAAACAAGATGATGTGTTACATATTCTTGTGGAGAGATTTATATGTGCGTTAATGTTTCTTCCTTTGAGTATGTTTCCTAATTATGTTGAAGGCAAGGTTCGACATCTACTTTTGGAATTTCAAAGTATGAATTATGGACATAAGGTACTTGACCATGGCAAGGGGTTTCGGTGCATGAGGAGTTACTCTTGTTTTGCTATGCAATGGGGTACAACAACAGGTGATGTTTATCTCTCAAAAATCATCTTCTTATACTCTCCTTTGCTAACACTTGAAGTGTTTGCCGGACTTGCGCCTCAAGAGAGAATTATATTGAAAGTTAGGCAGTTCCTTCGTCCTTCTCTGCACACGTTTTTCACTGCCTGCTATTTTTCTCCTTGCTGTAGGGACCTAAAAGCTTTCTCTGAATTGGATTAGAGTGAATATTATCTTCCTTGTTATCCTGCTATATGGAAGTTTGCGTCAAATGGTGATTCTCAGCTCAATAAGGTACTGGTACTCACACATGTAGTGGGGATATTTGTCGAGTTTCTCAAGAACTTGCAGTTTAATGGCCTGCTTACAGTCCAGAGTTTTATACGTAGTCCACTTCTGGGAGGAAGCGTAATGGTGGGGTACTTCGTTTACATCTTTGTATCTGAAGCCAAGACTGTATTTTCAGCTGTGCCAGAGCTCAAGCAACTTCCACCAAGGATAGACAACACTGTACAAGTTCAGAGTGGAGCTTATTCAAATTGCAGATAAGAGAAACTCATGGAAACTCCAATATCCTTGGTGTCAGACAATGAGCATGTTCTCTCGGCTAATTTTATCTCCGTCGCTCGCTACTTTGGAAGTTGCAGCCTCGGATGCTTACCATCATGTATCGTCATAAGAGAGGAGAGTGTTCTGACATGTCTGTTCACATCCTTGAGGACAAGGATGTTCCGAAGGGGTAGGGAATGTTATGTACTGGCATAAGAGAGGAGAGTGGCCCTTATCATAATCAGGGTGGTAACTAGTCCTTAATATTAATTGTTGTTAATAGTTAATTAGAGATAATTATTAGTTAATGATAGTTGTAATTGATGGTTGGGATGTAACCATCTGTGAGGCTTAAGATTGTTAGTTCTAGTTGGGGGAAACCTAGCTATAAGGAGTCAGAGTCTGTGAACGAGAACCTCAATCCAATTTTAATCAAAAACAATGGTTTATTCGATTTTAGGCTGCGTTCGCAAGAACCATAGAACCTTGATTCTATGAATCAAGTGGTTACTATCCAAATCTTGTCACTGTACTTCTTGGTACATGAAAATTAACCATGAGCAGTAGATGATGCCAAACAACCATCCCAATTATAAATTCAAAATTTTCAAATTCATGCTTAAATAGTGAAGAAGCTTCAGCTCTTGTTTCCGGAGTAAACTCACCAGAGTCTGACAAGTATAGTAAAGCCTCTTGAATTTTGGGATCTTGGAATCGTATTGCTATAACAGCCTCAATATGGCTTTCCCATCGAGTATCTGACATTGCTTTAACTGTAATACCATCAACCTTATCTTGATACACTTGCCAACACTTAGTAGATGCTGAAAAAACTTATACATATGATATATAACCTTGAAATATGTTACTTCCTTAGGACATGATTTATCTGTATCCAAAATCAAAAGATTTAAACTATGACAAGCACATCCGTATCCAAAATCAAAAGATTTAAACTATGACAAGCACATGGCATGTAAAATGCTCTAGGATTTACCTCAAGTAAACTGTTTTACACTCCCTTTTTATTTCCACTCATATTAGATACGTTACCGTATCCTTGTCCTCTAATGTCATCAATATTAATATTAAGCTTGACAAAAAAAGATTTAAGTTGTTCAAAAAGTCCTTCTCCCGTCGTCTCTTCTACTTTAAAAAAACCTAAAAAAACTTTTGTCGGAGTTGTCGAAACATCTCTACACCTTATAACAACAGTCATTTGTTCTTCACGACTTTTGTTCGAAGTACAATCAAGTATCACACAAAAATACTTGGCTTTTTGAATATTTTTAAAATTTTTGTCCCTCACATGACGTGCCAACAATGAAAACAACTCATTTTGAATTTGGGGTCCAAGATAACGATGATGGATTTCATGATCTTTAATACTTTTTTTTTTGCTATTAGGTCAAAAAGTTTATTAAAGCAAAAAAAAACTTAATTACAAGAATTACAAAGGGGCTCAAGGCCCCCACCCCCATAAACCAAAGGGGTTAAAGAAATAACTGCAAAAAGATCCATAAAAGCTCCTAAATAGTAAAATCAAAATAAATAACATCAAGAGTATAACTCCAAAAAATTAAGGTCTATATCCTACTCCTTCCAATTCTAAAGTTTCTCCTCTTGGGCTGAAAACCAAACATAATTTCCTTCATAATATCCGAGTCCACATATTCCTCATAAATATCATTAAACTCATCTTCATCGGAGGCATAGTAACCATGCACAAGCTTTATTGGGGATTGGGCTTGTTTCTTTGCATCATGATTTTGCTTAGCACTATTATTTGTCACGTTATTTCCTTAGAGCCTCTAATATTTCATGAAAAGTTATCTTATTCTCTTCATCCACTGTGACCAAATCATCTGAATTCTCGGTTGTACCCCACTCTTTCGAGTTTTTAACTTCAGATGCCATAATAGGCGCGTTAATCATCATAACCATCATCCGACTCTTCACTGCCAACTGCTTTAAATTTCCCCTCCGCATATCTAAAGCCCAGTTCCAAGCTTAGTGTGTTACGACACCAACCCTTCTTCATGTTTCCTTAAACTTCTCTTTCTTTATTTATCCTGTTAGTTTCCTTGTTTTGATAGACTTCTTTTATTAGTTTGGTTTCCTAATTTTACATTACTTGGGTTGCAATATCCGTGAGTTATAAATACTTAACGAATATCAACTGTAAACTATCTATCTATTGAAAACTCAATTTATTTAATTTGTTTGCTTTCATCATTGGTTGCTAACCCCAAAGAAAAAGGGTTTTATCCAGTTCTTTACTTATTTACTGCTCTCCATTCTTTGTTAGAGGTCTAGAACCCTAACATCTAGATCAGAGACGGTTTCGATAGGAAAACCAAAAAAGATACACAATTTTTTTTTTTTTTTTTTTACTAAAAGATGACATAAACCGAAGATTTATCCTCCCTCAAGGACAGTATTTCTGGTGTGGCTGAAAAGTTGGATGTTCTTGCTGAAACTATCACCAACTTTCATGTTCTTGATGAAGATACGAAGAATAAAAAGTTAGCATAAAAGATTTTACAAAGAGAACAAGCGAATACCGCCCTTGCTACCACGATTACTACCTCTCTCAGTACCTCCTTTCGTGCTATATTCACAGAACTATTTAATCAACATCGTCAAGATAATGGTGATGCGCCTCCACCACCTCCTCCGCCACCTCCGGGTAATAATGTTATTCAACAACTGCGACCTAACTCGGTTAATATCAAGTTCCCTACTTTCAATGGTGAGGATCCTGATGGTTGGATATTCAATGCTGACCAGTACTTTAGTGTTTATAACAACTATGATGCTCTAAAAATCATTGTTGATTGTGCTCATCTAAAAGGAGAGGCCAATATTTGGTATAAATGGAAGAGAACCAGAGTTGTTGTGACAACGTGGATAGAATTCTGCAATTTAGTTCGATCTCGATTTAACCCCGAAAAGTTTGTTAATGCTCGCATAGCCATTAGTACCATGGAGCAAAAAGGTACAGTTCACCAACATATCTCGGAGTTTGAAAAATTACTGAACTTTGTTGAGTTTCCAGAAGATTATTTGATCAGCTGCTTTATTCATTCCCTTAAACCACATATTGGGTCTGTGGTGAAACTGCTTGCTCCTAATACACTGGATGAGGCCTATACTAAGGCCATACATCAGGAACAACCTTATGCAGCTACCAGGTTTGTCCCTAGACAACCATATCGCCCACCTCCGTTTAAAAGTCCAATTACTCCTCAATTGGCTCAACCACAACAGCCGGATTTTCCAACGGGTTTTAGGAGATTATCACCGGAAGAAAAACGAGAACGAAGAGCTAAGGGTATGTGCTTCAAGTGTGATCAACCATATCGACCAAATCATGTATGTGTTAATCCTCAATTAACAATTTTGGATATTGAGGACACTACAAATGAACTTCCCATACAAGCTGCAGATTCTACTTCTGCGCATGATATTGACAGCTCAGTGGTGGATGATTCTACGGTTGAGGTTGCTCCTAATATTTCTTTGAACTCACTCATGGGTACTCCTTTTCCTACGACAATGCGTATTACAGGTTCTTCTAAAGCTCAACCAATTACTGTTCTAGTAGACTCTGGCTCTACTCACAATTTTTATAGCCCATCGTTTATCAAATAATGTGGTTATCACATTCAATCCAAGGATACTTCTCTTCGGGTTACAGTAGGTGATGGTGGTCATATACACACTCAAGGAATGTGTTTGAACATACCAATTCAATTGCAAAATCATGTGTTTCCAATTGATTTCCACGTCTTGGATGTTAGTGGATGTGATGCGGTTTTAGGTGTACAATGGTTACGCAAGTTAGGACCTATTCAATGGGATTTTGATAAATTATCAATGAAGTTTAAATACGACGGTGCAGAAATTAAATTATTTGGTAATAACTCTTCTGCGTTGATGGTATTGGATACTTCTCCCATGCAGAAACTGCTACGTAAAGAGGTTTATGGGTTCTTTCTACAATTCAATGCAACACATAATTCTGCATTAATTACTCCTTTAATCGAAAACCCTGCAATTAAGAAGTTGGTATCTACCTTTCAAGATGTGTTTGCAACACCAACTTCTATTCCTCCGACAAGACTACATGATCATCACATTCCATTGCTACCATATTCTACTCCTGTTAATGTACGTCCATATAGATACCCACATTTTCAAAAGGATGAAGAAGATTGTTTCGGAACTCAAGCAAGATGGTTTCATACGTCCAAGTTCTAGCCCATTTTCTTCACCCATATTAATGGTTCAAAAAAAAGATGGGTCATGGAGAATGTGTGTTGATTATAGGTCTTTAAACAAGTTGACAATTAAAGATCGTTATCCTATTCCTATGGTAGATGAGTTGTTAGATGAACTGCATGGTGTTGTTGTTTTCACCAAGCTTGATTTACGGTCTGGTTACTATCAAATACTTCTATATGGACCTGATATTCCTAAAACAGCATTTAGAACTCATGATGGTCACTATGAGTTTCTTGTCATGCCTTTTGGGTTGTCCAACGCGCCAGCTACTTTCCAAAGCTTGATGAATCATATATTCAGGCCATATTTGAGGAAGTTTGTGCTCGTCTTTTTTGATGATATATTAATCTATAGCCCCAGTATGGAATATCACATTAAACACTTATCTTTGGTGTTTGAATTACTTCGCAAACATCAGCTTTTTGTTAAGGAATCAAAGTGTACCTTTGCACAACCGTCAGTGGGATATCTTGGTCATGTTATTTCCTCTGAAGGAGTTGCAGTTGAGCAAGACAAGATTGATAGTGTACTTTCTTGGCCAGTACCTACTACAGTTAAAAGTCTGCGCGGCTTTCTTGGATTAGCCGGATATTACCGAAAATTTGTAAAGAATTTTGGTAAGATATGTGCACCTTTAACATAGCTGTTAAAAAAGGATGCATTCTTATGGACTGAGGAAGCTACTTCTGCTTTTCGAGCATTGCAACATGCGTTAACAACTACACCTGTTTTGATACTTCCTGACTTTACGAAAGACTTTTATCTAGAATGTGTTGCGTCAGGAAATGGTTTGGGTGTTGTTTTAATACAAACTGGCCGACCCATTGCTTATTATAGCAAAGAATTGGCAGGTAAGAATCTTAATCTCTCTATTTATGATAAAGAGATGCTTGCGATTGTGTCTGCAGTCCAAAAGTGGAGACCATATTTATTGGGGAGGCATTTTAAAATTTACAGTGATCATCATAGTTTGAAGTATTTTTTGGATCAGCGTATATCCTCAATTGAGCAGCAGAAATGGGTTTCTAAACTTCTTGGATATGATTATGAAATAATTTTTCGTAAAGGGAAAGAAAATATTGCAGCTGATGCTCTTTCTCGAAATCCTGGTTTCACGTTTAATGCTATGACTTCTCCAGTATTTGCAGGAGTTAATGAAATAATCCAAGAGACCAACAGTGATCAAGAATTGGGAGCATTAATCGATCAGCTACGCCGCAATCCTACATGTAAGAACCATTACTCTCTTATTAATAATATCTTACGATATAAGGGATGTATTGTCGTCAAACCAACATCTGATTGGCATGCTAAACTCCTTCATGAGTTTCATTCTACTCCATTGGGAGGGCACTCTGGATTTCTTCGAACATACAAGAGAATTCAGCAGAATTTTTATTGGCAAGGATTAAAAAAATCAGTCAAGGACTTTGTTTCTCAATGCGATGTTTTCCATCGAAGTAAAGCTGAAGCCGTATCCCCTCCAGGATTATTATAGCCATTACCTATTCCTACTGATATTTGGTTAGATGTCTCAATGGATTTCATCGATGGTTTTCCTTCTTCCAACCGTAAGACTTCAATATTAGTGGTGGTTGATAGATTGTCAAAATATGCACATTTCATTGCTCTTGTGCATCCGTATACAGCTGCTGATATTGCAACCATTTTTGTTCGTGAGATTGTTCGTTTACATGGAATGCCAAGAACTATAGTCAGTGATCGTGATCCCATATTTATGAGTAATTTTTGGGAAGCTTATTTTGCAATGCACAATACACAATTATGCCGTTAAAGATCGCCTATCACCCACAGTCGGATGGTCAAACTGAGGTAACTAATCGCACTCTAGAATGTTATCTTAGGTGCTTTGCAAGTGTCAAACCTTCTGAGTGGTTTAAATGGTTACCATGGGCTGAATGGTGGTACAATACCAGTCACCACTCTGCCATTAATATGTCTCCATACCAAGCTGTGTACAGTAGACTTCCACCAACAATATCTAGTTATCTTCCTGGTTCTACAACTGTGCATGATGTTGATGTATTGTTACGAGCTAGAGATCATACTCTGAAGATACTTAAGTTTCATCTTCTTGCGGCACAAACTCGAATGAAGACCTATGCTGATGCTCATCGCACTGAAAGGAGTTTCCACATCAATGATTGGGTATTTTTACGTTTACAGCCGTATCGACAGTCATCTGTGGCTGCTCAACCATTCACTAAGCTTTCTCCTAAGTATTATGGTCCTTTTCGTGTCATCGAGCGTATAGGAGATGTTGCTTATAAGTTGCAATTGCCAGTCGAAAGCCGTATTCATCCGGTCTTTCATGTTTCACAACTAAAGTTAAAGCTTGGGTCTTTTGTTAATATTGAGACTATTTTACCAACTGTCATTGATTATGATAAATGGGAACCTGCTGCTGTTTTGGATCGAAATATGTTTAAGAAAGGCAATGCCGCGGGTACTCAGTGGCTAGTTCATTGGAAGGATCGTACTGTGGAAGATGCCACTTGGGAGGATGCTGATGAGTTACTCCTGCGTTTTCCAAATTTTGTGGCTTGAGGACAAGCCATTTTTCAGGCAGGGAGGGATGTTACGACACCAACCCTTCTTCATGTTTCCTTAAACTTCTCTTTATTTATTTAGCCTGTTAGTTTCCTTGTTTTGATAGACTTATTTTATTAGTTTGGTTTCCTAATTTTACATTACTTGGGTTGCAATATCCGTGAGTTATAAATACTCAACGAATATCAACTGTAAACTATCTATCTATTGAAAACTCAGTTTATTTAATTTTTTTGCTTTCATCATTGGTTGCTAACCCCAAAGAAAAAGGGTTTTATCCAGTTCTTTACTTATTTACTGCTCTCCATTCTTTGTTAGAGGTCTAGAACCCTAACATAGTGCTTCATATTGATTATTGTGTACGACTATCTCCGAGTTGAAAAATTCATTCACCAACGGTATCAAAGTAAAAGGAACAGCAGACGAACCTTTTCCCTTATTTCTTTCTTGAGAAGATGAATGTTTACCCTTTACCTGCTGCCAATCATCCGTTGGTTTAACTTATTGTGAAATATCATTCCTATCACCGGCACCAATAAGAGTATTAACCTCATTAGCACCATTTGCCTTTTGTGGCATGTTTACTCTTATTGCGTGAGCTACATGGGAAGTTGCGGCATGTTTACTCTTGACCAACTTATCAGTAGCAGTGCGATACTATTCCTCACACTTAGCAAGCTCCTTCTCTAACTATTTAGTAGTATCATCATTGATGGCGTCAGTTTTAGCACTACCCCCATTGTTAGTAGTGTCAGGTTTGGTATTCTTCTCGGGTTCAATAACCCCAGCATTGTTAACCTCAGCACCATTCCTTTTATTTTTCACTTCATGCCAACCATGAGTTGCACTATTTTTTGTCGCAGGTTTGTTAGAAGCCTTCTTCTTACATTCAGCTTCATCATGACCAATAATGTTACAATGCAAGCAGAACTTAGGGAATTTAGGAATATTTATGTATTCCCAGAAACTTTTACCACCAACGCTTAACCTTTCTCTATGGAATATGTTTTGCAAAATAAATATCCACCAAAACAGATGCAAAATAACCATATTCTAAATCTAGGGTTTTCAGATCCACCACTATTGGCGTGCCAAGAACCTTTCCCATTGTAAGAAGATATTTTTTTTGTCCACAGTTCAACATGAAGACTCGGAAATTTCACCCAAACAGCTGCATGTGAAGTTCTTTGTTTGTCTGGATTAAAACTAGGATACCAATCAATAAGACGTAAAACCTGTTGATTAACATACCAAGTGATATTACGTAACTTTTTTTTATCTTGTTCACTGTTGAACATGATTATAAAAAAAAACTTGTTCATTGGGAAAAAAACCTAGGTTTGAGCTTCCATTGATCTTCTAAGTTTTGCCTACCTTAGCAAATTTCAAACCCATGAAGTCTAATCTAGCGATATAACTGTGTTGGAAAGGTTTACAGGGGTTTGGTAGTGACATTGGAACTAAAGCCACCTTCTTGAATAAAATCTGTAAGAATATCCAAAGATAGCTCACCATCTCTCAAAATAAGGTTTGGTACTAGACTAATATCAACGGGTGTAGGTTGAAGAGTTTTCTTCCCTTTAACTTTATCCAGCAAAAATAACTTGTTGAATCATATTATTAAGGTTGCTTGGACCGGATAAATATGATCCAATCATCTTGGACTTACCGTAGTTGATCAAGATGATCAAAAGTACGTGAAAAAAAAATTAAAACCCTAAAATCGCCAAGCCAAAAAATCAAACATTCTCTCTCTTCTCTAAATAATTATCCATGATCTTTAATATGCCTAATATGGTCTTGCATCAAATTCAGCAATCATTTCAATAAAGCTCAAAAAATTATTGTTATGTGCTTCGTCAATCTTGTCGACATCTCCACGGAAAACCAAATTATTTCTAGAAAGAGTTTTAAAAAGAAACACTATTCTTATCAAGACTTTATTCCAATAATCCTTCTCTTTCTTGATTTGTTCCCGCATCTCCTTGTTCATTGTTACCTTCTTTTGCAATCGGTTTTCCAATTCAACCCACTTATTAAGATTTATAATATGTTTTCAAGAAGTTTCATGACTGCTAAGCTTAGCACTAACGTTCTTCCAATCCTTAGAACCCGTTGTTTCTAACTAAAATTTTTTCTATCTTGTTTAATTCAAATAACTTGTAGCAAAAACAAAAAAGTCTATCCATGGTACTGAATACACTAGCCATTTCATGTCTCAACTTTCCCCATTACCCATCTTATGTATGTAGTGATCATGATTGAAGCATCTATTATATTTATCAAAGGAAACCAAATTTTTGTTATCTATTTCCCTTATGGGACCTTTCTTTACCAAAATATCTCTTAAATTTTGGTTAATATTATTACCTCAATTATCCGGATCATAAATATTCATTGGTCCATATTCTTCATGTCCAACTTCACCTTTCCCAATCTCATTTGTATTAGATGGTGACAATTCTTGCCCCATTGGATCTTCATCTTGCCCAATCTCATTTGTATTTAATGGTGACAATTCTGGCTCTCTTGGTTCTTCATTTTGCCTATATGCATTCTCATCATTTTCCATAAAATCACCATTTGTTTCGATCTCATTAGCCAAATTTTCCCATTCTTCATACTGTCAATAATTGTTTCTTCATGGTTGTCATCATTTGGAACTAAATATCTATTCATTGCTCCTCATTGAGAATTTTTAAGTTTTTCCGCTCTTATTTTTGCCTTTTTTTAGAAGCACCACTCTTGCATTTTGTCCTTTTAGTAAGACCCATGATTGGAATTGATATTTGATCACTTCAAGAATGAAAAGATTAAATCTGTACACAAACATGCCAAATTTGTATGTCATGTCAATTAACTAACACTTAAATTTAACAATCACCATTCAACTATAACAACACAAACATAAACTAAGTCTAAAGAGTAAATACTTGAGAAGTCTCAACCAGTGAGTGAATCTTAAAGTCTAAAGGACAAGCAAGATAACTAAATAAGAATAAGAATTGAAAAACAAATGCAAACTGAATTAAAAAATCAAAAGAAAAATAAAATTAATTTGAATTAAATCGTAATTTTTTGCATTGCTATTCAGAAAGGTGTTGGTTCCCAGCTTGTTTCTCGGCTACCAACCAAAGATTTGTACGAGTCTTAATCTTATTATTTCTTATCTTTATTGATATTTAATAATCGGAATTTGGAAATAGATAAAATCAATTGTTCTCATAAATTGCAACAAAAATATCTATAACACAAAACAAAAGGAGTTTTTGAGCCACCGACGAATGGATAACATTGTGGATGGGGAAAAATGATTTGCTAGTTTTTTAGGAAAGTGAAGAGATGGCCGATCGGATTAGACTCCTCAACCGAGCAAACTGCCCAACCTCACACAGATGCACTGCACGGGAGTGCTTTGAGTTCGAGAGATTAATCTGTAGGACTCCGGCCTAAACCAAGTCAATGGTCGTTCCAGAGTCAATTCGGCCACAAATAGGGAGATGGGTTGATCTGTAGGAGGGAAGCTGAGAATTGTGTGGGAACAATGATGATCAAGGATTGTGAATGTGTTGAAGGTTTCTGAAAGTTTGTGTAAATAAGTTTCGAATGATTGAGAGAATGTTGCTCACACGATGATTCTTGGTTATACGATGGATTGTCTGTTTAATATCTCGTGGATTTTCAGTGTGTCTTTCCGTCTCCCTCAATCATGGATTCGAGGATATATTTTTATTATCAGTGTAGTGAACATATTGATCCCTCTAAGAGTGACGGTTTCTTGAGTGAAAGAGTGGGAAAGTGGGAGATCGTGGTAAAGTCAGTTCCGTGTTGTGTGGAGACTTTCCTGATCGTGCACCCACTACTTTGCTAACTCCTTCAACCGTTTGCATAACTTACTCATATTTCTCGTCATGGATGAACACACGTGACGTAGGCCGCCAGACCAAAACCCTAAGTGATATCCCCCCATGTAACGTGATTGATGTTTCACGAATCGTGGAGTCTTCAAGGCAGACGTGTATTTAGTTAGTCAATTATTGACTAATTAGACAATGTGTCTAGGTTTTGTTGAATCGAGCATGATTGAAGAATGCTCAGTGATTCAGGAATGTTAATATTGCTCGTCTGAGCAAATATTGTAAATTCGATGAGTTGTGGAATATTGAGTTGCGATCAATATTCAAGTTTCCCAATTTGGCGAGTTACTGGATATTGACAAGTTACTGAATATTGATAGTTGGATCAATATTCGAGAAATTGAGCAAGTATTGCTCAATTCGAAGAATTATTGATAAATTATTGAATATTGATAGCTGGATCAATATTCGAGCAACTGAGAAAGTATTGCTTAATTCGACGAATTGTTTATTGGTGACGTGTCCCGATAAAATATTAATTAAAACATTGGTAGATTACCATATATTGTATAATTAATCCAAACGTTGATTGTTGAATCAACATAAATTTATTAGTATTTGAACTTGCTCAGAATGATGATTTCGTGGAGCGTTTGTTCGAAACCCTAATTTTTGACCGATTGTTGATCAATTGATGAATTGCTGAAAATAGGTCATGAGTGAGGGACCGACCACATGGGATGATGGATGACCATCTGATGCTCGAGTGAGTGTGCACCAGGGTTCCGAGTTGAATAGTTGCTGAAAGAATGATCATTAAATGCCGGTTTCATCATTTATTGAAACAGTACTCGAATGAGCATTAGGTAATAAAACCTAATTTATGGAGAAGTGAGGGACCAGCCAAGAAGGCATGAAACCGGCCCTTGGGAATGTGGGACCAGATGATGGTCGATTGAGCAAATTCCAAGTTGGTTGGAAAGAGTTTGGACCTAATATGAGTAATTGAGCAAATTAGGTCAAAATCGTGAATATGTGTGGGACCGGCTCCTTGCAAGCCTCGGTTCTGGCCTTGGTCGTTCAAGGGGGCATGTTCATGTCACCACAATGTCCGTGTCTCATTCCTGAGAGTTTTGGTATTTTCTGATGTGCGTTCGAGCAATATTTTGAATTTTCAGAAGAGTTCGATCTTTGACTAAAACTCTTGATTTTTCTCGAATGAGCAAGTAGAACTTTGCTCATTTGATCAAAAATTTGGGAAATATTAAAATAATGATATTTTAATACTTGGCGCGAGAAGCCTAGTCGGCCGTGTGACCATGTTGACTTTTTGACTTTTTCATGGTTTGAGCAATATTTGAGAAAATATGAAGAACCCATGATTTTGCTAAAACGGAGGAGTTTCATGAGATGTGGAAATAATAAAAATAAAACTAGATTTTGGAAATTGTGGGACCAGCCACGGCCAAGGCATGACCGGCCGGCTATGAGCCCGGTCCCGTGACACTTTCCCTAATTTTATATAATTTTTCATGATACGGAGGAAATTCCATGAAACCAAGGAGTTTTGTTGAAACTATGAAATTTCCATGAGATGAGGGAAATAATAATTATAAAAGACTAGGGATGGTAAGGTGTGGGACCGGCCACGTCTAGGGAATGGCCGGCCGGCTAGGTTGCCCGGTCCCACTGTAGTTGCAGGAAATCCTACAACACACCCCCTATGATATTTTATATATCTAAATATATTTCATTCTCAAAATAAAGATTTAAGTGCTAAAATTGTAAAATGGACACAAGGATTTACGTGGTTCGATCAATGTGATCTACATCCACGGGGTTAGGGTTCTTCACTATGATTATTGAAATTACATTTGGGTTATATTGAGACTCCATTAATGAGTATTTGGAACTCTCTAGATCTAGTTTTGGGGAAGAAAATGATAAAGAAAATAAAGTTTCTCTCTCTCTTACAAAAATCTGTCCCCCCCTTTCTCTCTCCTGCTCTCTTCTTTATATATGTATTTACATAGTGGATGGCAGCTCACATATAGTGGAGTACAACTCATATTTTCGCAGGTCTTTCATAATTTCGCAGGCTCTTGCTACATTCTCGCAAGCTTTTCTACCTTCTCATAGGTCCACTCTATAATTTCGCAAGCTCTGCTGTTGTGCGATATTTGTATCCTACATCTTGCCTCTTTTTCCTTGAATATTGCTTGAAGAGCGATCTTTAAGGAAAAATCCACTTTGTTATAGTTGTTGGAGGAACGAGCGAAAGAATATTGGACTTGAAAAGTACGTACTTGCCTCTATTCTTTTGCAAAGTTCCAAAGTAGAGCTGGCAAACAAGCTCAAAACCCGCAAGTTATCCCGGACCGGCCCATAAAAACCCGGACCCAGCCTGGCTGGTTTCTAAACAGGCCGGGTTAGGGTTGGGAAAATGCTGGCTTGTAGGGAAACGGGTTAACCCAGTCCGTCCCTTAAAACCGCAGGTTTAACCCATTACCCGCAGTTCTATTTCCCCACAGTATATTACGTCGCGTAGCCCCTCGGTATAACGTGTTCCCTCAGTTTCTTTCTTCTTCTTTTCGTTCTTCTTCTTCGTCCTCAAAGAAATTCACAGAAAGTGAGAGACGTCTTCATTAAATGGTCGAGATTTAAAAAATGAGAAATTGAAGCTACATATTATCTGCAATTGAAGTGGAAGAATAAGATAGGTTTGATAAGTTTAAACTGAAATCTGAAATTGATGAGGATTTAAGAATTCAGAAGAAGAAATTTAACTATTCAATCTTTTTTTGTTGAATTGAAGATGGGTTTGATCTGAAATTGAGTGGGTTTTGATTTTATGCCGTTTATGTGAATATAGAAATGAGTGACAATGAAACTGTTGGTGGTGATAATAAACTCAATGGAGGCCGAGAAGAAGTTGTTTCCCCTGAGAGAGTCAAATCGATGAAAATATGATCTGTTGCTGTAGAAATTGATGATTTAGGGATCTATTGGTGGTCGATTTAATTACAAAGAGGTTAAAGAATAGTGAATGTGAGAGATGCATGGAGGTTAAATAACCTTTCTACTAAAAAAAAAGAGAGATGCAGTTAATGGGGGTTTTGTTGGTGCATAAATTAGAGATATTATGGTTTTTGGATAATGAACTGATAGTCTATGAAGGGAAGAAGAAATTGAACTCGATTTTGGAGGGAAATAATTTATTGGAGGAGATGATTAATGGGTCTGTGAGGAATCAAAAGAAGATCAGTTTGGAGAGCTTCAGATCAACAATGAAGGAGATTGGTGGACTGTTAAGACAAGGTTTGATGGAGTTGATGAACTGTAGAAATTGCCCATGATAGTGTTGGGGCCATTTTGACTTGGCCAAGGTGTATGCTGGTTAATTTTTTGAAGGTGGGTATGTTGCAGAAGCTATATCATTTGAGTAATGGGTTCAGGAAAGAGGAAGTTGGTGCTGACGAAGCAAGGAACTTATGATTGTGTGTGAATGAATTACAGATGGTCTGAGCAGATAAAGTTATTATAATGCAGTGAGAATGATAGGATATGGATCTGGTGTTGAAGAACAAGTCAGGGAAGGCTGAATGCAAGCTGTGACTTTGGCTTGAGAAGACAATGGTGGTGATGTACTGATGTTATTTTCTTTCTTCTTTTTCTTCGTCTGTAGTTGTTGTTGATATTGAAGCAGAGATTGTATCAGTGTGTAATGAGTTGAATGTGTGATTGGAATGAATGAATTAGATAAATTTTAGGGAAGGAACTTTAGATGGCCTGAATGTGGCCAGAAATAAACAGAAAACATAGGAAACACTGTGAAAATTGGTTTTTGGCGAGTTAACTCACCAGAAACCAGCTGAACCGTGAGCCCACAAGTTTTACCCGTAACGGGCGAGGGTTGAATAAATGACTACCCGTGAAGAATATCAACCCGTGGGTTTTGGCCCGTGTTAACCTAAACCCGTGTAACCCGTAACAAGCCAACCCCGGCCCGCCCGTTTGCCAGCTCTATTCCGAAGCTTTTCGAAATAAATAAGAAGTATCAACCCTTGAAGTATAAGAAGCATGAAGTATCCTTGAAGTATAAGAAGTAATCAATCCTCGAAATATATGAAGTATCCGTCCTTGAATGAGAGTAATAAGTATTGCCTCTATTCATGCGAAATTATTACTCCATTTTTGGTGAGGATTCTTGGTGTTCATTAATGAACGTCCACTTTGGAAACGACTTTTGCCGAGAAGATAAAGGACATAAAATGTTTTCTTGGTAATCCATAGTTGCCTTTGTTCTTTATCTATGAGGGTAAAATCGTTGAGAAAATATTGAATGAGCGAGTTGTTTCTTCGTTCTAATTTTGCATTTGTCTCTTGTTTTGTGCTCATGCGATAGTATAATCTCTTCAAGTTGCTTTTAGTTATGCGAAATAACCATATTCTGCAAAATAATCACATTCTGCGAAATTCTGACACATTCTGCGAAATTCTGAATACTTCTGCGAAATTCTGAATAATCCTGCAAAATTCTGAGAACTGCTGCGAAATTCTGAATACATCTTATTTTTCATTTTCGCTGTCTCAGTTTCATTTCCATGTTTATATTTGCAAATTTATTTGCTTACATGTAATCATTTTCGCAAGCTTATTTGCTTACTCATTTTCTTATGTGGTCTTATTTTGCCTTCCTAGTTAAAGGTCTTATTTTGCCACCCCCTTGTCATTGCGACAAAATCGCAGGCCGTCTTTACACTTTCATGTAATGACCCATTGATCTTGGATTATCATTTCTCTTAGTATTATTTCCTCTACAGGATATTTTTCATGCAACAATATGACAGGCCTAAATATTCTTGCGAACATAAACCCCGTGATATTGCCCTCGTGCGACGAAATCGCAGGATGTCTTTACACTTTCATGCACCGACCCATTGATCTCATATTATCTTTATCTTTTGTATTATTGCCTCTTTAGGATTTTTGCACAAATATGACAAGCCTTGATACTCCCGTGAGTAAAAAGCCTTATGACATTTACGTCTTAAGACACTTATCAGCTCCCTAATGGAGGGTGCCGCCCTTATCTTCCCCCTGGTTTCCCCTTTAAGGAGACGTACTTATGCCATACAAGGCTAGATCCTCCCATCTAGTCTTGAAAAAAACCAGTTATTTTCGCAGCCTCTTATCCCTTTTGCCTATATGGCTTATGGTTATCAGACTGCACCCTAAGTGGGGTTTTCTTCAGGCCGAGTGCATCATAGCCAAGACTTGTCAAGAATGGCAAGGTACGCCTCAGGCACTCTTGACTCAACCGTTTACCTAGGCGCCTTGGTCATATTCTGCACTCCTTAGGAGATTCCTTATTACCCTAGTCGCCCAACTCAAGTCATATGCTTAAGTTGAGAATCCAAGGTGCCTCTCCTGGATGGGCTTTATTGACCCCAAATCTCCATGACTCAGGTTCCAGTAGCGGTGTAACCTTTTCGCTGATCCATGCAACATGTACCCCCTTCTATGATGTACTTTAGGTCTTGCATTTGCTTCTTGCGAAATTTTATTCGTGGACTAGGGTGTACGCCATAAAGGTTCGCCCCATTCTAATCTTAGATTTTTATAGATTTTAGATTGTCTCTTGCGAAATTTTCGCGTTTCTTTATTCTTTCATTCGTTCTTTCATTTCTGTCATTTCTTCATGTTAAATATCATATCAACTGCTTCTTGCATATTCTCGCACCATACCAACTATGCTAACCCTCTTTGCGAAATATCTGTGCGAAATAATCATCAACTCTTTTCTTTGCCTCTGCGAAACTATAGCACACTTGATGAAACTTTGCTTTTTCTGTGTGAAATTAACTCTCTCATGTGCTTCTCTTTACTTTTGCAGTTCCATAAAAAATGTGAAAAATTATGAGCTTAGCGAGAATTGACCATGCAAAATCTAACTCATATTCCTAATCCCTGACCATCCGTGCTAGTTTCTGTTGGTGTTGATGTGGTAAGACTCGCGTAACTTATCTTAAAACTTCTCATCGTCCTTTCTTCTATTTTTCTTGTTTGTATGGTTCTTTCTGTCTTCTTTTCGCAATTAATCATTCTTTCATTGTTGTTCTTATTAGTACTTTATATTTTGTCATGTGCGTCTTTTCCGCATGTGTTGTGTTCTTCCTATTAAGTTTAACAATTCCATGGTAAACTTACAATGTAAAATGTGAGATACCATATATATTGTCATATATACCACGTCCACGTTTATGTACATTCTATTCTGTTGTACCAAGAATAGTATTCCTATTCTACATCTAATTAGGTTAAGTTCTGCTAGTCGTCAGCTATATCTATTCCTTTGCTTTCTAGTTATGTAATTATTATCTCTTCCACTTTGTAATCATATATAAACGCATATCAATGAATCATTCTACACACAGTTGTGTGAGATAAAGCCATATTTCTACATGGTAATCTAGAGCTAGGTTAAGTTTTTTTTTTCTTCTCTTGCTTTTCTCTTCAACTGTGACATCATGCCTGGTAAAGATGATACCCAAATCCCCTTGTCTTCTACCAATGAACCAATAATCACACCTAATAGAGATTCCCTTCTTCCTCTATCGAGTCCCTATTATGTGCACCCAGCTGATAACCCAACCACAGTCATATTTACTCCTCTTCTCACAGATGATAACTACTGCATCTGGGAACGAGGTATCCGGAAATCCCTTAGTGCCAAAGCCAAACTAGGTTATATAGATAGCACCATTACCAAACCCACGGATCCAACTGATCTCCTCCATTGGACTCGTGCAGATGACTTGGTGGGTAGCTGGGTTGAAAACTCAGTTGATCCAGTTATCAGATCAAGTATCATGGATTTTCCCTCTGCACGTGCACAATGGTTGGAGATTAAGAATCGCTTTTCCCATGCCAATGCACCGAAATTATTTGCCCTGAAACAATCAATCTCATCTTTGAAACAGGAGAATAACAATGTTGCGATGTATTTTACTCAGATCAAGATGCTATGGGATCAACTTGATATATTCAGACCACTTCAACCTTGTATCTGTGGTGCGGGAAAGGATTTCGTGGATCACCATGCCCAAGACAGAGCCATGGAGTTCTTACAGGGATTACATGATCGATTATCTGCCTTGCGCAGTCAATATTTATTGATGGAACCTTTGCCGTCAGCATCCAAACTCTACAATCTTGTGAGGAAGGAGGAACAACAGCAAGGTATAAATTCATCCACTATTACTCAGGTAGAATCTTCCACACTAAATGTTTCTCGCAACAATATTTCCAACTCAGACAGACTACCACAGCGGTCTTTCTATCATCCTGGCACAACATCTAACAGCAGCAATGGTCCTAAAAAAAGGCAACGACCTTTTTGTGAGCACTGCAATAAGCATGGTCACACTCGGCTAACCCGCTGGAAACTTAATGGTTATCCCAAATATCCGCCAAGGCAAAGAGATAGTGCTACTCTATCATATGCTGATGCTGCTCCCGTTGCACCTGCTGCTGCTTCGAGTATATCTACTGCTCAATACGCAAGGTTGCTTTCTCTTCTTGAACCAGATTCAGCAAAAAATGTAGTAACTTCATATGCCAGCTTTGCAGGTATTTCTTTAACATGTTTTTCCCCTGTATGGATTGTAGACAGTGGTGCGACTCATCATATATGTTCCACTCTTTCTTGTTTCTCATCTTACACATTAGTTCGGAACCCAATTGTAGTTTCAGGAATTCCCACACTATACCCTTGTTAAGATTCTATAGAAATCTATTGGAAATCAATTAAACTTCAAAGATTTAAACGACACTTTACTATTCAAATCTCAGAAATGTTTACAGAATTGGAAGAAATCAAGATTACAATATTCTCTTGAAGTTTCTCTCTCCTCAAGACTCTTTCAACTATCAAAAATACATCATCCTTTTCTGGATCTATCGAGCCCTTTATATAGGGATTTACATAATGGATGACAGCTAAGTTTTTCTCCTATTTCGGATCTATTCTGCGATCTCATCGCGATCGATACAATATTCTCTACCGCAAGAACGATGACCATCGCAGGATCAACATATTCTTCTCTTATTTCTTCCATCGTCAGTTTCTTTTGGGTATTCTGTGATGCTCGCAGAAACGTTATTAATATCACAAGAACAGCGTTGTAGAGATATTCTGGTCCTACATCTTGCCTCTTCTCATGTCTTTTCTGCGAGGAAGAGAAGATCATGAGAACCAATATTCTTTATTACCCTCGAAACTTCTTTCTCTTTTATATTTTCTTCTCGACAAGATTCCGTTAATCTAGCCTTTCTTACACGTGTTGCGAATTCCTTCATTTATTGACACGTCTCTGCTCAATAGGCCTACCCCCTTTTGCCTATAAAAGGTAGAATTAAGTTTCAAAACTAATTTTCTTCTTCCGTTTCTTCATCTTATTTATTTGTCTACTTCGTCTTCCGTCAGCAACTTTTCTTCTTCTTCATATTCTTCTGCTACTGTTCTAATGGAATCATCAAGGTATGTTTATTGACTTATGACATTTATTTAAGCCAATTTTTACTTTCATTCTCCAATCTTTCTTATTTGATTCTTCATAACTTCCATGTTATGTCTTCTCTTCAGCGGAACTACACAATCCATGATTCAAAACCCTATTACTCGCAAAAGACTTGCAGAGAAGAAGAAGAGGAGTTCTGCGAATGATAAGGTAGTAAGAAACATATTTTATTTCCTAATAACAATATTGTTACCTCTGTTTCTTATCTGAGTTATTGTTCGCAGAATGACGAGAACCCTGTTAAGCATCCCAAAAGATCTCGCCACTTTAAGACACTTGGGGAAGATCTCATTATGCCCACATTAACATCCGTGAAGATTACTCCCACACCATCGCAACCAGATCTTTCTACGTTTGTTTGCGAGAATATTGCTACCCATACTTCTACTTCTTTGTCAAATCAGGCTTCTAAAATTGCTGTGACTAAGACTCTTTATAGTCCTTTACGGCCTTCAACTATTGTTTTTCCACATACTCCTCCTGACAACTTAACCATCACAAATGATCATCAACTTGCTCTCATTACTACTTCATCTTCTACACCCGTTCCTTCATCAAACGAAACTTTTGCAGGTGTTGATGTTGCTTTTAAAATCTTGTCTAACATTTTAGACAATGCTTGAAAATCTTCCATTGACCCTCTCCAGCATGAAGATTGCAAGAATCTACTCAAGTATTTTGTCTCTGATGGTAATGCTTCGCGAGCATCTTTGGAAAATGAGATTGAAGCTCTGAGGAAAAGCCTTCAAGTTAAAACTGCTGAATGTGATACTTTGAATCATATGCTTCGCAACTCTTCTCTAGACTACGAGAATCTTCGCAGAAAAAATGACGAGCTGAAAGGTACATTTTTCTTGCCTCTGCCCCCTTGCTCTTCTGTTTTATTTACATATTTTCTGTACTCAGGCTTGCTTCTTAAATTCTTGATTCATATATTAGTTTCAAATCGGACTCGTTTCATAGAAAGACTCAAATTTAATCTATCGCTGAAGAAGCTCGCGTTGAAAGAGATTCTTGGATGGATCAACATACTAGACTAGACAACCTTTACACTTATTCAATTAATCACATAAATAATCTTACTAATGAGAATAATCAATTATTGCAAAGGAAGAATTTATTAAGTGGCGAGGTTGATTGCCTCTCATACTTGTTTTTTAAGGCTAATTTGGCGTGGAATCTTTATCAGATGAGAATAAGACTTTGTCCCAAGAAAAACATAGATTTTCAAGCTTGATGGCGATTTCCTCGCAGCAATTAAGTAATCTTCAAAGCATATGTAATAATCAAGAGCAATCTCTTTGCTCTCTTAAGAATGAGCTCAAGGAATTAACTGAATCATCTGCTGCCGAGAAGGATAAACTTATCAAGGGTAGATTAACTCTTAGTTTAAGAGCCAGCAAACTTCAAGACCAATACTCTCAATTAAATTAATCTTATTCTTTATTAGCAAAGGAAAACTCATATCTTAGCAACAAAGAAGAAAGCATGAAATCTCGTCTGAAGTGTATGGTTGGAGATAAATTCGATGATGCCATGAATCAATGGGAGAACTGTTTATTTGCATTAATCCTAAACTTAACCTCGCAAAAAGAAGGTAGTCAATTGACTGCCTCTCTTGTTGATCTTCTTATAAAATTTTGTGTTATATTCTTTGTGAAATTTTTGTCTAACTGATCTTTTCTTCTTTGTTGCTCGTAGAATCCGAAATAAATCTTCATTCTACCATCACTGATCTGACCACTAAATTGGATAAAGTTCGCAAAGAAAATAAATCTCCTGTTTCCAATTATCTTGATTCCCGCGATAAAGCAGAAAGAAGACTTGATTATCTCGAGTACTTTAAAAACATAGAGATTAGGAATCGTGATAGAAGTTTCCTTCGCAAGGTCCACCTCAGTGTTGAAGTTGTTGTGAACGAGATTCTGCTCTCCAATTCTCTCCCTCATATATATGTTCCTCCTCTAAAGGTTGATGATGATGAAATTCCTCTTCCCATGGATGAAGATTTAGAGTTTACTAATAATGAAGAGAATACCACTCAAGAAGATGGTGAAGAAGAAAAAAAAAGAAGTCCTCCCAAAGAAGCAGTTGCGGGTGGCGAAGTAAATGTTGATGAAGAGTTAAAACAAGGAGAGACTCATGATGAAAAAGATGCTGAAGAAGCTGATAATTCTGGCAGAAATAATAAATCTGACGAGCAAGAAGAATAAATCTGGCGAAGCCATCGCTGAAACTTGAATTTTATCTTTGCTTTCTTTTTCTTCTTCTTTCTTGCGAGCGATGTAATTTTTGAAACTTTTTAGAATTTAACTTTCAATTTAGCTTTACTTTGAATATTTTCAAGGAAGATAATAAAATCTTACTTCTATATTCCCTTACTTGCCCTTCATTATCTTTCTTGAAATGGTGAATCATTTTCTGAATCTTCTTTAAGGAATTGTGTTGTTGCATTGTTCGCGAAAGTATGAATATATTTGCGATACAATGAATATTCTTTGCGATGTTGAAAAATTAAAAGTAATCTGCGATGTGAAGAATTTGCCTTCTTATATATGGTTCTGCGATGAATGAATACTTCCTGCAATCTTAAAATGGAATAGTTAATTGGTAAGATTATTCTTTTGGTCTTATTTTTCCTTCCTAGGTAAAGGTCTTATTTTGCCAAACTTTTTCTGTCTGCGACAAAATCGCAAGATTTCTTAACATTTGCATGTAAAGACCCTTTGATCTTGTCTTATCCATGTTCTTTCAAAATCTTCGCGACAATATGATAAGTATAAACTCTCTGTCAAGAATTAAGCCTTATGACATCGTCGTCTTGTGATGAAATCGCAGGACATCTTTACACTTTCATGTAAAAACCCATTGATCTCATCTTAACTTTTGGCTTGTTGCCTCTGTATAATTTACGTCACGCGATAATATGACAGGCCTAAATGTTCTTGCGATCATAAAGCCCCATGACATTGCCGTCTTAAGACACTTATCATCTCCCTAATGGAGGGTGCCACCCTTATCTCCCCCCTGGTTGCCCCTTCAAGAAGGGTACATCGGCCATACAAGACTAGATCCTCCCATACAGATTTACCAACAACCAGCTGTTTTCGCAGCCTCTTGTCTTTTATGCCTATATGGCTTATAGTTACAAGACTGCACCCTAAGTGGGGTTTTCTTCAGGACAAGTGAATCATAGCCAAGACTTACCAAGAATGGCAAGGGATTTTCGTACGCCCTTGGAACCCTTGGCTCAACCGTGTACCTCGGAGCCTTGGTCATACTTTGCACTTCTTGGAAGAGATTCTCGGTTTTCCAACCAGGGTATAACCATATATAGTTGGAAATCCAAGATCTCTCTCCCGGATAGGTTTTCTTTAATCCCAACATCTGCATGACTCAGGATCCAGCAGCGGTATAACCTTACCCCTGAATCATGTCAAGAGATACCCCCTCATATGAAGCGCTTTTAGGTCTTACATTTGCCTCTTACGAAATTTTATTCGCGAACTAGGGTGCACGCCATAAAGGTTCGTCCCATTCTTTAATCTCTGCGAAATTTTATTCGCTTTTCTTGCGATAATGCTCACTGTTTTTGTTGTGCTTTGTTATCAGAAGAATTTTTCAGTCGTAAATAGAGATTGAAGAATTTATTACCTGTTTCATCATATAACATACCAGTATCTCTTATCTTGTAGAAGATGTCATTGATAATACCTTTTCAGAAATAATCTATTCCATGGTCTATCGAGTCTTTGACCAACATCTCTTCCTTCAAGATCCATTAGTTTGTATGCCCCAGTTCCAATTATCTCTTTGATGATATATGGTCCATCCCATTTTCTCGCCAACTTTCCACCACTCTCTCGCTGATAACTTGGTGTTTCTCGCAGCACTAAATCGCCAGGTTGAAATTCACGTTTCTTAACACGTTTGTTGTACTCACGAGCTAATCTTCGATGGTAATTTTCCATATGTTGCAAAGTTTATTCTCTTTTTTCTTCTAATTCATCCAATTTATTTAAAATCATTCCAGCACTTAGATTTCTTTCCCAAGCCTCTCTTTTTGTTGTAGGAATAGCGACTTCTGTTGGTAACACAGCTTCAACTCCATATGTCAAACAAAAAGGTGACATTCCAGTAGCTTCTCGTCTAGTTGTATTGTAGGCCCATATTGCATTATGCACCTATTCACACCATGCTCTATGGTATCCTTCTAACTTCATTTTCAAGATATCTGCGATTGTTTTATTAGTTGCCTCAGCCTGACCATTTGCTTGTGGGTATAAAGGAGTAGACTTTCTACATTTTATCTTAAATGCATTGAGTAACAATTCTATATTCTGTCCCTCAAATTGCTTTCCATTATCAGATACTAATTATGCTGGAATCCCAAATCTGCAGATTATATTTTCAAAGATGAATGTAAAAATATCTTTATCGCGAATATGTTGTACTACCTTTACTTCTCCCCATTTTGTGAAATAATCTGTTGCGACAATCAGATATATTCTTTGTCCAGAACCAGATACAAATGGTCCCACAATATCTAACCCCCATTTCCTAAAAGGCCATACACTTGTTGAAGATGATAATGGTGCTCCTGGCGCATGTATCTTTTTTCCGTATCGCTGGAAATCTTCGCAACGCCTTGAGAGTTGCTTTGCATCCTCATGCATATACGACCAGTAATAACCCTGCATTTTTGTTCTATATGCTAAAGATCTTCCTCCACTGTGATTACCAGCGTCACCACTATGTAACATCTTTAATATTTTTTGTCCTTCTTCTCTCGTCAAACATCTTAGCGATGGTCCATTAAAATATCTGCGATATAACACTTCATCTCTTAGCTCATAATTGGTTGCCCTACTTTTCAACTTGTGTGCTTCCAATCTATTTCTTGGAATTTCTCCTCTCGCCAAGTATGCATGAAGATCTTATCGCCAATTCGTGATATTGCTCGTGGGTTCTCCCTCGCCAGCTTCTACCATAATTACATTTGTCTCTTCTTCTTCTTTGTTTATCGATGGAAATGAAAGTGTTTGAATTTTTATGCATCTCGCCAATGGATTTGTCATCATACTGGATATGAAAGAGAAAGCATCTGCGAGCCTATTATCTTTCCTTGATATGTGTCTCCATTTTATTTTTGGAATTTTCGCAGATAATTCTTCAACGAGTCTTTTGTATTTTCTCAGGGATGGTTCATTTGTTGTGTACTCTCCTTTTATCTGACGAATAACCAATTGTGAATTGCTGGTGATTCTGGCATTTTCCAAATTCATTTCTTTTGCGAATTTTAAAGCATGGATCACAGCTTCATACTCTGTTTCATTATTAGTGGATGCAAATTCTAATCTAAATGAAAAAGATGTTTTTTTCTCCTTCTGGCGATATGAAAATAACTCCAATTCCATTTCCTTCTCTATTGGATGATCCATCCACTAATATTTCCCATCTGTTGGGTTCTGTTAATAGCTCTTTTGGATCTCCGCATTCCTCTTCTACATCCATCATCTCCTCCACAGCTTCATCATCTTCTAAAGGAAATTCAGCTAAGAACTCTGCGATGACGTGTGATTTTGGCGAGGATAAAATTTCATATTATATATCAAAGTGTCCTACTTGTGCATTCCATCTCTCAACTCTGCCTGATCTCTTTGAATTTTTCATTACTGACTCAATTGGCACTTTCGTTAACACTTTGACCTTATGTGCTTGAAAATATATGCGAAGTTTGAAAGTTGCATGTACCAATGCTAGAATTAGTTTCTCAATATTTGAATAATTTCTCTCTGCAGAATTGAATATTTTACTAATGTAATAAATTGGTTTTTCTACTCCTGCATCTACTCGCAGCAACACAGCACTTAGCGCATATGTGGTTGTTGCAAGATAAATCAATAATTCTTCTCCCGGTTCTGCTTTCTGTAAAATAGTTATGTTTGTTAAATGCTCTTTTATTCCTTGAAAAGCTTTTTCGCATTCATATGTCCACTTGAATTTTGCTCCCTTCTTGAGTATATCGAAAAAATATTTGCATTTGTCTGAAGATCGCGAAATGAACCTTCCCAACGAGGCTAAGAGTCCATTTAATTTTTGCACATCTTTGACCGTCGCAGGTGTTGGCATATCGCGAATTGCTTGTACCTTTTCTGGATCAACTTGTATTCCTTCTTCTGATACAATATATCCCAAAAATTTCCCTGAAGTTACTCCAAAAGTACACTTATCAGGATTCACTTTAATATTGAATTTCCACATTTGATCGAAAATCTCTTTCAAATCTTTCACATGATCCTCAGCTTCTTTGATTTTGGTCAGCATATCATCTACATACACTTATAATGTTTTGTTGATCCACTTTGCAAACACCTTCTCCACTATTATTTGATACGTTGCACCAGCATTTCGTAAGCCAAATGGCATCTTTGTATAACAATATAATCCTCTTGGAGCAAAAACTGCGGTATGTTCTTGATCTTCTTCAGCGAGAGGGATTTGATTATATCCTTTATACCCATCCAACGATGATATTCTAGGATTTCCTGCTGCCGATTCAACCATCTGTGGAATATCTGGTAATGTAAAACTATATTTTGGACAAGCCTTGTTTAAATCAATGAAATCTATACAAATTATTATCCCCTTATTCTTCTTTGGGACCACTACCATATTTTCAATCCACTCTGGATATTTTGCTTGCCTTATAATTCCTGCGTCGAGCATCTTCTGTAATTCTTCTTCTATTTGAGAATGATATGTTGTTGCGATTTTCTTTATTCTTTGCTTATATGGTCTTATGTTTTTGTTGATTTCTAATTTATGACATGCTATTGATGGGTCTATCCCTGGCATTTCGTCCATGCTCCACGCGAAGATATCTGCATATTCTCGCAAAAGATTTATAGTTCTTTCTTCCTCATCTTCCTCCATTCTAGTTCCAATTTTCAGCATTTTAGGCTCTTCTTTACTCCCTATATTTATTTCCTTTGTTGGTTCTGCTGCGACATAACTGGCTTCAGGTTCTCCCATTGGTGTTGGTGCTTTCAGAATTCTCGCGAATTCATCTTCTTCTTGTGGGATTTCACTGGGTATTCCTTTTGCTTCTTTTGCTCTTATCATGTAAACTTTAAATTCTTCTTCCTTCTTTGATTCTCTCGCCAGTTTTCTGCGAGCTTTTCGCAACTTTGGACGGTTTTCACAATTTTTCACTTCAATTTGGTAACATAATTTTGCAAAATCCGTATCTCCTCTAATTTCTCCGATTCCACTAGGCATATGAAACTTGATGCACTGATGAAACGTTGATGCTACAGCCTTGATTGCATGTATCCATGGTCTTCCCAGTATCATATTGTACGGTGATTCCATCTCTACCATGCATAATGATATTTGTGTTTCAATTTCTCCTAGTGGAATTCGTACCATTATTTCGCATTTAGGTTTTGTTAACGATTTTCCAAAGCCATTAATATGATATGTTGAATTAAACATTTCTTCATCCTTATATCCTATTTTCTTAAAAGTATGATAGAACATTATATCCACAAAACTTCCTGCATCTACCAAAGTTCTATTCATAGCCCATTCTTCTTCAGATTTTATCGATTCTCCCTTTCTCACTGGTATAGCAGATATCGTAATTACTAAAGAGGATATATGACTTAGATTTTCTTCTGGTATTTATGCTGCTATGAATGTGATCTCCTGCTTTTCCCAATCTTTCAATGATGATATCTTCTCTACTGTCATAATCTTCCTTCCTTCAAAATCCCATTTATGTATCTTCCCCTTAATGTTGTCATGAAATCTATCAACCATTGCTCTTGTTACCATATCACATTCCAATTTTCTACAATCCTTTTTGATTCTGATCATTCTTCCTTCAATTATCTCACCGATTTACTTAATGATTTTCTTAATCTTGAACAATTTTTATCTTCTTCTTCGCTTTTCGTTAATTCATTCCCTGTTTCGGGCGCCAAAATGTAGTTGCAGGAATTCCCACACTACACCCTTGTTAAGATTCTATAGAAATCTATTGGAAATCAATTAAACTTCAAAGATTTAAATGACACTTTACTATTCAAATCTCAGAAATGTTTATAGAATTGGAAGAAATCAAGATTACAAATATTCTCTTGAAGTTTCTCTCTCCTCAAGATTCTTTCAACTCTCAAAAATACATCATCCTTTTCTGGATCTATCGATCCCTTTATATAGGGATTTACATAATGGATGACAGCTAAGTTTTCCTCCTATTTCGGATCTATTCTGCGATCTCATCGCGATCGCTATAATATTGTCTACCGCAAGAACGATGACCATCGCAGGATCAACATATTCTTATCTTATTTCTTCCATCGTCAGTTTATTTTGGGTATTTTGTGACGCTCGCAGAAACGTTGTTAATATCACAGGAACAACGTTATAGCGATATTCTGGTCCTACACCAATCACGGTACAATTTCCTGATGGCTCACACATATCAGTCACTCATATTGGGACAATACACTTATCTCCCAATATTCAATTGCTTAATGTTTTTCATATTCTAAGTTTTAAATTTAACTTGATCTCTGTAAGCCAACTTACAAGCACAGCAAATTGTTGTGTTCAATTCTCACATGAGTCTTGCATCTTCCAGGACCTTCGCACGAGAACGGAGATTGGATGGAGTAGGCGCATCGCTGGCCTCTATTATTTTACTTTTCAACCATCAATTTCTTCTTTGACTGCAAATAAGCCAGTCGACACATGGCATTGTCGTCTAGGCCATCCAAATATAGATTGTTTTAATTTTTTGTCTCGTAAATTTCTTTACATTCGTTCTTCGTTTAAGCACTTATGTGATGTATTCCCCAGGGCTAAACAATCTAGACTTCAATTTAATAAAGTGTTTCTTTGTCTAAGCATCCTTTTCAATTGATTCATGTTGACATTTGGGGACCTTTTTATGTTCCTTCTTTAACATGGGCCAAGTATTTTCTTACTATTGTAGATGACTACTCTAGATGTACTTGGCTCTTTTTAATGAAGATAAAATCTGAAACTTTAAAGTTTCTCAAATATTTTTTTGCTTTTGTTGTTAAACAATTTGGACACAAAATAACCAGCATCTCCTCTGGTATTTCTTCTTTAATTATTCCTCATTTACAGATATTCAGGTCTGACAATGGATCCGAGTTTAAATCAAATGAACTCCAAACTTGGTTTCACCAAAATTTTATTTTACATCAAACCAGTTTTTTCTATACGCCACAACAAAATGGTATTGTTGAACGCAAGCATCGTCACTTGTTCAATGTTGCACGATCTTTACGTTTTCAAGATAATTTACCCATTCAATTTTGGGGATAATGTGTTTTAGATGCAACCTAATTGATTAACAAATTACCCACACCGGTTTTATCTCATCGATCTCCACATGAGTTACTTCTGAATTCTCCACCTGATTATTCACATCTTCGTGTGTTTTGGTGTCTTTGTTTTGGTAGAAATACACCAATCAAACACAAGTTCAATGATCGTGCTAAGCCTGGCATCTTCATTGGATACCCACATGGTCAGAAGGGTTACAAGATTTATGATATGTCATCTAAATCGGTGTATGTGTATCGTGATGTTGTGTTCCATGAACACACATTTTCTTTTAAAGATGTTCCTGTTTCTCCATCCACATCTTTTCTTGTTGAGATTCAACAGTACAAGTACTCTGATTATGATTCTCTATTTCAGTCGCAATCATATGTTGATATTCCCAGTTCTGGGAATCATTCTATTCCATGCTCTCAGCCTCTTCATGAGCATTTAGATCCTGTTGTATCCTCTTGCAATTCCGATATACAGCAACCTATTGATACTCGTAACCTGGTAAGTGACCCATTTCCTGCACATTCTACGGACCCAATTTCTGACGATCCTACTATCATTCAAGTAGTTTCATCACCTGCTATATCTACAAACCACTCATCTGCATCACGACCAAGTCAGGTAACTTCAACTTTCGCAATTCCATTACCTATAGACCCTATTGTTCAGCATACAGAAACACCAGCTGTAGTTTCTCTTCCTGCTCGTTCTTGAAATCCACCTTCTTATTTAAAGGATTATCATTGTTTTTCTACTAAGGAAACATCTGATTCACTTTATCCAATGACAAATTATTTGTCTTTTGCAAACTTTACTCCTTCACATCAAGCTTTTTTATCTTCAGTCATCCTTACCGAAGAACTGAGATCATTCTCTCAATCAAACAAATATCCAAAATGGCGCGCAGCTATGGCCAAAGAAATCATTGCTTTGGAAGCCAATAATACTTTGATATTTGTAGATTTACCACCTGGTAAAATAGCCATTGGATGTAAATAGGTTTTTAAAATAAAATTCAATGTTGATGGCATTGTTGAACGATACAAGGATCGTCTAGTAGCCAAAGTCTATACTCAACAAGAAGGAATTGACTACTATGATACCATTGCACTAGTGTCTAAGTTAGTCACTATTTGTGTCTTATTATCTATTATAGCTATTAAAGGATGGTCTCTTCATCAACTTGATGTCAACAACGCTTTTCTTCAAGGGGATCTTGATGAAGAAATTTACATGAAGATTCCTCCAGGTCTAGCACGACCAGGTGAGTCTAATTTTTTAAAACTTAATAAGTCTCTCTATGGTTTAAAACAAGCCTCTCGTCAATGGTTTGCAAAACTTTCTTCAGTTTTGCTCTCTGAAGGATTTAAGTCGGTCTGGACTGTAGTTGAACCCCAATCAATATCACATTGATCCAAGGTACAGTTATGCTCCTACGCCTCTGATCCCAGCAGGATACTGCGCACTTGATTCCCTTAGCTGATCTCCCCCACAACAAAGAGTTGCTACGACCCAAAGTCGAAGACTTTAGCAAACAAATCTGTCTCACACAGAAAAGTCTACAAGATAGATAAATTCGTCTCCAACGAATAAACCTATGAGTTTTGTTCCGTCTTTTGTTAAATCAAGGTAAACATGAACCAATCAATAAAACCAGATTTATATTCCCGAAGAACAGCTCAGTTTTATCAATCACCTAACAATAGTCTTAATCGACGCAGCGAAAAAAGATATTGTGGAATCACAAACGATGAGACGAAGATGTTTGTGATTACTTTTATATCTTGCCTATCGGATATAGAAATCTCAAGATAATTATTATAATTGTACTCGTATGATAGAAATATCAAGATCAGATCACACAACTACAAGAAAAGTAGTATCGGTATGGCTTCACAATCCCAATGAAGTCTTTAAGTCGTTAACCTGGTTTTATAAGAAGAAAACCAAAGGTTAAAGGAGAATCGACTCTATCTTAGCAAACTAGTATCACACCGAATGTGTGGGGATTAGGTTTCCCAGTTGCTAGAGTTCTCCCTTATATAGTCTTTCAAATCAGGTTTTGCAATCAATGTTAGCTTAGTAACAAAGCATTCAATATTCATCGTTAGATTAAAACCTGATTAGATACAAGCTAATATCTCTCAACCATTAGATCAAAAACTTAGCTTTCTATACACACATGTACTTGACGATTTTGGCTTTGTGTAACCGTACCCAAACGTGTAGAATAGTTGGTTCAAGATTATTCAACCAAATGGTTAGCCAAATGATAACTTTCATATCAACCATATTCTTCTTCACCATAACTAGTCCAAATGACTCAAATTAACTAGTTAGTGAGTTTTTCAATTGCTATGAGATCTTATGTACTACAAAAGACATAATTGAAGCAAAAAGAATGTGATTCACTCGAATCGATTCATGAACTATAAAGCCACGGTTTGCAAAAGCATTCCTTAGATAATTTAAATAAGTTCACGAATATCGTTTTTAGACATAACCACTCAAGTTCGCGGATTGGGTTCGCGGACTTAAGTAACCAGTTGGAGTTCACAAACTCCAGCAAAAATTCTCGGGTTCGAGAACTTCCATCAGTTCGCGGACTGAGTTTGCGGACTGAAACCAAGCTTCAACTCCAGCAGAAATTCTCGAGTTTGAGAACTACGCTCGCTCGCGGACTGGATTGACTGCTCAAGTTCCGGTTTTCACTTGATCAACAAAGTTCACAAACTTCGGTTCAAGTGCATAAGGACTTATACATATATGTGTTACCACAACAATATTTATATCCCCAGTGGTTATTTGGTCTAAACTCTCATTTCAATCATTGAAACATTCTCAGAGGACGTCATATAGTTGTTACTCACGAACTAGTTTTCGTCAGAGCAATTTCCAAAGTGATTGAAACATAACATGACTTTCGTCACTAGTCAAAGATGAACTCGGATAAAGCGAAAGCTTTACCAACACACATTTTGAGAAATAGATAAGCGAGATATACTCATCTCGAAATGTCACATCTGTATATCTTTAGTCTATATAGTAAAACGACTTTTGTCTCAAGATAGGAGATATAGTAGATAGACTTTTGAGTGATAGATAAGCTCAAGTCTCCACATACCTTTTAGTCGATGAAGATCCACCGGTTCCTTGAGTAGTCCTTCATCTTATATGATGATTTCCATAGAGTTTTTGAGCTCAACTACACTTTCTATCCTAGTTCGAGACCTTATCTATAATAGACTAGAAATCAAGACTTTATAGTTTTGATCACTAGCATTGACAAACATGCTTGATATAGAAACGCATGCGAGTTCGACCGAGCAGTGCTCTAACAATCTCTCCCTTTGTCAATTTTAGTGGCAAAACTATTAATACTTATGGAATACAAAAAATATATAAATAAACTTTGTAGCTCCTATTCCACATGTCTAATCTTCAACAATACTCGAAATATTTGTCACTTCCAAGTAATCCAATGATCCCAAAGGTTGTAAGTTAAGCATCATCGCTGTTGAAAATCCGTAGCTATAACAATGAGAAAAGTATCGGTTCTCAGTCATTGTTATACAGTGTCATAGTATCATTACACAGCGTCAAAGTCCAATTGCATCACAACTTCAACAATAATACTATGGTGATACTTTACTCCCCCTTAGTCAATACTCCATCTCAAATGGAAACCACTCCCCCTTACATAATGATCCGAAAACCATATGTATTTGTAGTGTGAACTACAATTAATTCTCCCCCTTTTTGTCAATAAAATTGGCAAAGGTACAAGAATGGGATCCTAATGAAATTTCCGTAAGAGACATTTCATGACCAAAGGTAAACATGTATCATCTTTGTAGGATCAGAATATTGTTACAACAATATTCCTGTGAAATAAACAACAGATCTGCGACACATCAATAATAAGCAACAGTTCTGCGATATATCAATGATATTCTGCGAAACATCTCAAGGTGACGTAAGAGATGACATGTTGGATGAAAACGACAGAAACATGAGAAGAGCGTGACATTTTTGCGATGAATCGATTAAGCTTACGAAATATTAAGGCGGTGCCACCTGCGATTTATCGCAGGAACTTAGATCCGAAATTAAAGGGAATCTTAGCTGTAAATGAGCTGTCATGAGCTATAATCCACTATGTAAATGCCTATATAAAGGAAATGAATAATTCCAGAGGGGGGGATGAATTTGGAGAGTTAGGAAGATTTTTAGGAGAGAGAAAATCTTTATCAAGTGTTTTGTGTTCTTGAGCTTTGTAAAATTCCTTAAGATCATATTAATGAAAAAGTGTCTTTAATCTTCAAATTATGTCATAAATATTGATAAATTCTTGAATAGGGTGTAGTGTGGGAATTCCTGCAACTACATTTTGGCGCCCAGAAACAGGGATGAATAGTTGAAAATCATAGTAAAAATTAGGTAAAAGAAAGAAATTATTCAAGAGTTAGAAGAATATCAAGAAAATTAATGGAAGAAAAGATGGTTAAAGTCAAAGATAATCAAAATAAAGTGGAGTGTGATGTAATAACAAAGATGATGATAGATAAGTTCCATGAAGATATTAGAGGAAGGATACACAAGCGAGATTTTGAAGGAAATATAATCATGTTGGAAAAGGAAGCATCACCGCTAAAAGATTGGGAAAAACAGAAGTTCACATTCACGGCAGCAGAAATTCCGAAAGAAAATTTAAGTCATACATCTCCATTGGTGATCACAATGTCTGTTGTACCAACAAGAAAAGAGAAATCAATAAAATCTACAGAAGAGTGGGTTGTAAATAGGATTCTGGTGGACGTAGGAAGTTCTGTGGATATAATGTTTTACCATACATTCAAGAAAATGGGATACAAAGATGAAGAAATGCTTAGTCCATCATATCATGTTCATGGATTTGGAAAATCTCTAACAAAACCTAAAGGTGAAATTATAGTGCGAATTCCGCTGGGGGAAATAGAAACGCAGATAACTCTGTGTATAGTGGAAGTGAAATCACCATATAATATGCTGTTGGGAAGACCATGGATACATGCAATCAAGGCTGTATCATCAACTCTACATCAGTGCATAAAATTTCCTATGCCTAGAGGAATTGGCGAGATTAGAGGAGATACAGATTGTGCAGCGTTGTGTTTCCAGAATGAACTAAAGAATTGTGAAAATCAAATTCAATTGCGAAAATAGCGCAGAAAAATGAGGAAAGAAGAAAAGAAAGAAGAAGAATTCAAGATTTACATGATAAGATCAGAAGAAGGAAAAGGAATATTTAACGATGTATCGCAAGAAAGTGATGAACCAGCAGAGGTGATAAAAACACCAACACCAATGGGAGAACATGAAGCCAGTTATATTGCAGCAGAACCCACAAAAGAAGTAAATGTTGGCAGTGAAGAAGACCCAAAAATACTGAAAATTGGAACTAAGATGGATGTGGAGGAAGAAGAGCAAACTGTAAACCTTCTGCGAGAGTACAGGGACATTTTTTTCTTGGAATATGGACGAGATTCCTGGAATAGATCCATCTGTTACGTGCCACAGATTGGAGATTAACAAAAATGTCAGACCATTCAAACAAAGAATAAGAAAGATTGTGACTACTTATCATGCCAAGATAGAAGAAGAATTGCAGAAGATGCTAGACGCAGGGATTATAAGGCAAGCAAAATATCCAGAATGGATCGCCAACATGGTAGTAGTTCCTAAGAAAAATAAGGGGATAAGAATTTGCATTGATTTCACTGATCTAAATAAAGCATGTCCCAAAGATAGTTTTCCCTTGCGGATATTCCGTATTTGGTGGAATCTGCCGCAGGAAATGATCGAATATCTTCGTTAGATGGATACAAGGGCTATAATCAAATCCCACTTGCGGAAGAAGATCAAGAACATACTGCATTCTTTGCTCCCAGAGGACTATATTGCTACACAAAGATGCCTTTTGGATTACGAAATGCAGGAGAAACTTATCAAAGGATGGTGGAAAAGGTGTTCGCGAAATGGATACATAAAACTTTAGAGGTATATGTGGATGATATGTTGGTAAAAAGCAAAGAAGCTAAAAATCATGTGCAGGACTTAAGGGAAATTTTTGATCAGATGCAGCTTTTTAATATCAAAGTAAATCCTGAGAAATGTACTTTCGGAGTATCATCTTGGAAATTCTTGGGATATATTGTGTCAAAAGAAGGAATACAAGTTGATCCTGAAAAGGTGCAAGCAGTTCGAGATATGCCAACTCCAGCAACAGTAAAAGATGTGAAAAAATTGAATGGACTTTTAGCCTAACTAGGAAGATTTATTTCGCGATCATTAGATAAATGCAAGCATTTCTTCAACATACTAAAGAAGGGAACAAAATTTAAATGGATAGATGAATATGAGAAAGCATTTCAAGGAATTAAAGAATATTTGATGAATATATCCATTTTACAGAAGGCTGAACCAGGAGAATAATTGCTGATATATCTTGCGACAACTCCACATGCTTTAAGCGCAATACTATTTCTAAATGACGCAGGGGTTGAAAAACCTATTTATTACATCTGCAAAACATTTAATGCTGCGGAGAAAAATTATTCGAAGATTGAAAAGCTAATTTTGGAATTAGTTTATGCGGCTTCTAAACTTCGTATATATTTCCAAGCGCATAAAATCAAAGTATTAACAAAAGTACCAATCGAGTCAGTAATGAAAAATTCAAAAAGATCAGGCAGAGTTGAAAGATGGAACGCACAAGTGGGGCATTTTGAAATCCAGTATGCAATTTTATCTTCGCCAAAATCTCAAATTGTCGCAGAATTTCCTTTGGAGGATGATGAAGCTGTAGAAGACATGATGGATATAGAAGAGGAATATGGGGATCCAAGAGATCTTTTAACAGAACCAAATATATGGGAGATATTAGTAGATGGATCATCCAATGGAGAAGGAAATGGAGTGGGAGTCGTTTTTATTTCGCCAGAAGGCGCAAAAATGGCATTTGCATTTCGACTGGAATTTGAATCTACCAATAATGAGACAGAATATGAGGTTGTAGTACATGCTCTAAGATTTGCGATAGAAATGAAGGTGGAGAATTCAAGAATTACCAGTGATTCACAGTTGATTATTCGGAAAATTAAAGGGGAATATGCAACTAACGATATATCTTTGAAAAAATATAAGAAACTTGTTGAAGAATTATCTGCGAAAATTCCAAAACTCAAATGGAGGCATATTTCAAGAAGAGATAACATGCTTGCAGATGCTTTTGCATTTATATCAAGTATGATGGTAGATCCGACTGCGAGAAATATAAAAATAAAAACACTCATAGCACCATCAATTAATAAAGAAGAAGAAGAGGAAGCTGAGGCAATAGTAGTAGAAAATAATGGAGAAGAATCAAGTCGAATTATCGCAGATTGGCGTGCGGAAATTCACGCATATCTAGCAAGGGGGGAGATTCCAAGGAACAGATTAGAAGCACATAAATTAAAAAGTAGAGCAATAAATTATGAGTTAAGAGATGGGGTATTATATCGAAAATCTTTAAATGGGCCTTCCCTCAGATGTTTGACACAAGAAGAAGGAAAACAAATATTAAAAATGTTACATAGTGGGGATCTTTGGTAATCACAATGGCGCGGAAGATCTTTAGCATACAGAACTAAAATGCAAGGTTATTATTGTCCATATATGCATGAAGATGCAAAGAATTTATCAAGAAGTTGCGAGGAATGTCAGAGATTTGCAAAAAGAATACATGCACCAGGTGAAACATTAACATCCTCAAAGAATGTTTGGCCATTTGGAAAGTGGGGTTTAGATATTGTGGGACCATTTGTACCGGGAACAGGGCAAAAGAGATACTTAATTGTCGCAACATATTACTTCACAAAGTGGGCGGAAGTTAAAGCAGTACAACAAATTCGTGATAAGGACATTTTCACATTTATATTTGAAAATATCATTTGCAGATTCGGAATTCCAGCGCAGTTGGTGTCAGATAATGGAAAACAATTTGAAGGACAAAATATAGAGATGTCACTTAATGCATTCAAGATAAAGTACGGAAAGTCGACTCCTTTATACCCACAGGCCAATGGTCAAGCTGAAGCAACTAATAAAACAATCGCAGATATTCTCAAAAAGAAGTTAGAAGGGTATCATAGAACGTGGTGTCAACAAGTTCATAATGCAGTTTGGGCTTATAATACAACACGAAGAGAAGCAATTGGGGAATCTCCTTTTTGTTTAACATATGGTGTTGAGGCAGTATTACCAACAGAAGTTTCTATTCCTACGACAAAAAGAGAAGCTTGGGAAAAGAATCTTAGTGCTGGTATGATACTAGAAAAACTTGATGAGGTAGAAGAGAAGAGAGAAAAGGATTTACAACATATGGAAAACTACCATCGCAGATTAGCTCGTGAATATAATAAACGAGTAAAGAAGCGTGAGTTCCAAGTTGGAGATCTAGTTCTGCGAGAAACACCAGAAAATGGAGGAAAATTAGCGAAAAAATTGGATGGTCCATATATCATCAAAGAAATAGTTGGAACTGGAGCATATAAATTAATGGATCCAGAAGGAAGAGACATGGGTCAAAGACTTGGCAGACCATGGAATAGACAATATCTAAGAAAATATTATCAATAAAGGTTTAAAAAACTAGAATGAATGGATTACACGCAAGAAATTACGAGAGAATAAAAGAGATGTTTTGCAAGAACAAAGTTGGCTAAGTATAAAATCTATTTTCCGCAATAATTTGCGGAATAATTAATAATTTTAATGCAAATGCATAAGATGGGCGATAATTGCCGAAAAACATATAAGAATGGGACGAACTTTTATGGCGTACACCTTAGTTTGTGGATTCTATTCCGTAAGAGGCAATGTCCTTAAAGTGCGTCATAAGGGGGGTATCTCTTTGCATGGCTATGGGAAAGGATATACCGCTGCTGGAACCTAGTCATGGAGATTTGGGATTATATAAAATCCATCCGGGAGAGATAACTTGGATTCCCAACTATATAAGGTTATACCCTGGTTGGGCGCCCGAGAGTTTCTCCTAAGGAATGCAACGTATGATCAAGGCATCGAGGTACACGGTTGAGCTATGGGTGCCCGGGATGGATGAACCTACCATGTCCATCCACGGTAAGTCTTGGCTTACGATGTGTTCGGCCTGAAGAAAACCCCACTTAGGGTGCAGTCTTGTAACTATAAGCCATGTAAGGCATAAAGGACAAGGCTGGGAAAACAACCAGTTGTTGGCAGAACCGGATGGGAAAGTACTAGTCTTGTATGGCCGATGTATAATCCTTGAAGGGGCAACCGGGGGGAGAGATAAGGGCGATACCCTCCATTAGGGAGCTGTGTATCAAAAAAAGACGGCAATGTCATGGGACTTTATATTTGCAAGAATATTTAGGCCCGTCATATTGTCGCGTGACACAGACAGCAATGTCATGGGGCTTTATATTCGCAAGAATATTTAGGCCCGTCACATTGCCGCGTAACTGGCCAAAAATCCTAAAAAGAAAAGTTAAGATGAGATCAATGGGTTTTTGCGATAAGATCAAAAGATAAGATAAGTGAAATCAATAATAAGAGGATATAAGTCACAAAGACGTCCTGCGATTTCATCGCAAAGACGGCAATGTCATAAGTCTTAAAAATCAAAGAGAGATTAATCTCACAAGGTGGCTTAGATTTATCATATTGTCGCAAAGATTAAAATTAAATGATAAGGCAAGATCAATGGATTATTACATGAAAAAGTAAGAATGTCCTGCGACCTTGTCGCATAAAAGTGGCATATTAAGACCTTTAACTAGGAAGGCAAAATAAGACCACAAGAGAGGTTATATCTGCAAAACATATAACAGATTTTTCGCAGCGTTGATTGGGATAATTCATCTATCATATTGCAGATTGATAACAAGAGGCAAGTCTGGGATTTTCTTACAAGGGTAACAAATTTAATACTTCACAAGGAAGATTATGAGGGGAAAATATAGGGATTATAAAAGAATGTTTCATTATCTTCCTTGAGAAGAATTTAAAAAAAAAAATCAATCAAGTTACAAGAATTAATGAAGATTGGATTCAGATTAATAAAAATATATAATCAGAAGACGATGATGGGGTTACAAAAACTGCAATGTTTCGCAAAAGAGATTCAGAAATTACAATCATTTGCAGGACAAGGAAAAGAACAAGATATTTCGCAAGAATATAAAACCTCAGAGAATATTCTTCCTTAATTTTATCACTCTTGCTCGCTACTATTATCTTCATCAGCGACACCTTTTTCAGTTTGGATTTCTCCATCACCAGTGGTTGTTTTGTGAGGAGAATTGTGTTCTTTTGATTCTTTATGAGTATTTTCTTGATATTCTTCATCATTGAGAGGGTTCCCTTCTTCTTCTATTTCTTTAGGTGGGTTTTGTTCCTCCTCGGAAAAATCTTCTTCTTCATTACTTGAATAATTTAGATCTTCATCTATGGGATGGGGAACTTCGTTGTTATCTATCTCCAAGGGTTTGATCTTCATAGGAGGTTAAGAATGAGAAAATAGAACATTGTTTACAAAAACTTCAGCGCCTAAATGAGCCTTGCGGAGGCAATTCTTTTCCCGGTTTCTGATCTCTATATCTTTGAAATATTCAAGATAATCAAACCTTCTCAATGCTCTGTTATGAGAGTTGGAAAGCGCGGTATTCTTTTTGCGAAGTTTGGCTAACTTCATAGACAGATCAGAGATAGAACTTGAAGATGTTTCTCAGATTCTGCGAAAGAAAAATTGCATATTAGATGGAATTCTCGCGAAAAATAAGATGGGAAGATACAATGAAATAATTAATAGATGAGGGAGTCAAAATGACTACCTTCCTTTTTTGAAGATAAAGTATGAATTATGTTAAAGAAGCAACTCTTCCATCGATTCATAGCATCATCAAAATTATCCCCAACCTTACCTTTCAAACGAGATTTTATACTTTTTTCACAATTGCGAAGATAAGCATTTTCTTCTTTCAATCGAGTACAATCATCTTTGAGATTGTTGACTTTTACACTTAGATCTAACCTACCCTTTATAAGTTTCTCTTGCTCAGCAGCAGATGATTCAGTTATCTTTTTTAATTCATCTTTCAATGCACGAAGGGATTTCTCTTGCTCCTTACACAACTTTTGAAGATTGCCTAATTGCTGCGAATAAATCCTTGTTGTATCCACAAAGCTACGTTTCTCTTGGAATAAAGTTTTGTTTTCGTCTGATAATGATTCCACCCTCAAATTAGTCTGATTTAGCGAATATAAAAGTTGAGTGGCTTCATTACTTAGGCAATCTCATTCACAAATTAGATGATTATTCTCATTCTTAAGATTATTTATCTCGTCAATTTAATATGCGTGGAGAGTACTCAATCTATCAAATTGATTTTTCCAAGACTCTTTCCCAATGCGGGTCTCATCAGCGATTGTTTCCCATTCAAGTATCTTCAATAATTGGTTATGTTTTGAAGCTAAATATGCGACAACAAATAAATAAAGAAAAATTGAGTACATAGAAAATAAAGAATTAATGAGGCAAAAACAGAGGCAAGAAAATTATACCTTTCAGATCATCATTTCTGTTGCGAAGAATTTCGCAGTCTAATTCAAAATTGCGAAGCTTATGATCGAGAAGTTCACATTCTAAAGTTTTTGATTGAAGGTTCTTCTTCAAGGTTTCAATTTCACTTTCTAAAGCAGTTAGGTTAGACGAAGAACCGCAGGATCCAAGATGCTTACTTAAAATCATACAAATGTCTTGTCTCGCAGGGTCTGTAGAAGATTTCATAGCATCATTTAAAACTTCAGATAACATTTGAAAAGAAGCTTCAACCCCTGTTGCTATTTCTTGAGAAGAAGGAAGAGAAGTAGAGGAAGAGGTTTTGGCGACAATAACTTGAAGATTAGAATCATTCGCGGTAGTAGGAGTAGAATAAGGAACTTGGTTAGTCGTAATTACAGTCTCATTCATCGCAACATCTTTCATTGCAGCTTCACTCATCACGACTTCATTTACCGTGGTTTCATTCACCACAGTTTCATTAATCGCAGGATCACTGGCTGCTGATTCATTCACTTTAGTTCCAGCTTTTAAAGGTTCATTCATCGTAACTTTTGAAATATTGATGGAAATATCAGAATCAATAGTTTCGTTTGGAATTGATGAAGAAGTAGTGTTGGTGTTAATATTAGAATTTACACGAGGAGAAGGAGAAGATTTATCTTGCGGCGGAACAGGGTCTGCGGGTAAAAATTCAAGAATATCCACTTCATCTGAAAGAGCTTTAACTTGACGAGAACGCTTATGAGGTTTAGAAATATTTTCTTCAATCTGCGAATAATAATGTAGATAATAAACAGAGGCAACAATATTGTTATTTCAAAGAAATAGATGTTTCTTACTACCTTATCATTCTCCGATCTTTTTATCTTCCCAACACGCCTTTTCTGAGAACCCTTAGGGTTAGGGTTTTTGATAGTAATTTTAGTTTGAGAAGTGGTATTACTGAAAAAGATGATAAAATATGGGGATTATGAAGAAAATTGGGCGATAAAGATAGTATAACATGAACAAAATAAGATCCAAGATAAGAACATACCTTTGAGTCTCCATTAGAGCAGCAACAGGAAGGATACCAAGAAAGAAAAAGTTGCAGACAAAAAATAAAGGAAAAGTTGAAGAGAAAAGAGAAGGTGAAAGAAGAAAGAAATACTCTCAAGTGGAACCTTTATTTATAGATGAAGGATGGGTAACCGGGTTGATCGGTAAAGATTGACGCGTGTCGCGATAAAAAGCGTAAAGTAGGGAACTTTGTCGGGTAAAAAGTAAGGAGTTGCGGCAAATCAAGAAACTTAAGCTCTCATGATCTTTACCTTCTTCGCAGAAAAGATATGAGAAGAGGCAAGATGTAGGATCAGAATATTGTTACAGCAATATTCCTGTGAAATAAATAACAGATCTGCGACACATCAATAATAAGCAACAATTCTGCGATATATCAATGATATTCTGCGAAACATCTCAAGGTGACGTAAGAGATGACATGTTGGATGAAAACGACAGAAACATGAGAAGAGCGTGACATTTTTGCGATGAATCGATTAAGCCTACGAAATATTAAGGCGGTGCCACCTGCGATTTATCGCAGGAACCTAGATCCGAAATTAAAGGGAATCTTAGCTGTAAATGAGCTGTCATGAGCTATAATCCACTATGTAAATGCCTATATAAAGGAAATGAATAATTCCAGAGGGGGGGATGAATTTGGAGAGTTAGGAAGATTTTTAGGAGAGAGAAAATCTTTATCAAGTGTTTTGTGTTCTTGATCTTTGTAAAATTCCTTAAGATCATATTAATGAAAAAGTGTCTTTAATCTTCAAATTATGTCATAAATATTGATAATTCTTGAATAGGGTGTAGTGTGGGAATTCCTGCAACTACAATCTTGTTTAGATGCAATCATAAAACCGAAGATAAATGAATTCATCAAGGAGTTTATACAGACTCAAGATAACCACTCTAATATTCCACAACCGCACTCCCCACAATGATTTGGCAATTAAGCACAAGTTCAAAAGAACTCTCCCCCATAATATGTCATTCCCTAAGGAACAACAAGAGTGACCTTAATTTCAAAAGAAAATAAGAATTTCTTTAGACTCAACAAATTACATACAAGTATGAATTTGGAATCCAACAAGAAATATTCAATTAAATTAACCAAAGAGAACCAAGATTAATTTGACTAAATATGCTCAACACAAGTAAACTTATGGAGACTTAAAAATCAATTAAATTAATCACAAGAAAACTTGCAAATAATCTAATTGTCATACTCAACCAAACTAATTACAAGAGTAATCAATTTAATTGTCCACACTCGACATAATAAAAACTTACAGAATGCTAACTAAATAATCACACAAGATGATCGATTTAGTTTATTTGGGCTCAACACAAGAGATTATGGAACCCCGACTGATGAGTGCCAAATATTTCATATTCATACACCTTTTTATTAGCACTTAGCTCATCTTTCGCGCTTTATTTTCATATTTTATCCCAAATTCTGTATATTTACTGTTTTCAAGAATAAATATTTGTACTAATTAATTTTGTGTTTTTTGGTAATAAATAAAACTTGGATGAATTGAGAAGCCAAAAGAACAGAAAGTTGGAGGCTAGCGTCTTTGGAAGAGTTGCAACCCGCTTGCGCATCAGTGGCAACCTGTTTACAAATACATGGGTTTAAACTATCCATGATTCAAGACCCAAGCCCGTATCCATCTTGAGCCATCGGATATGATATAACCAATGTACATCCAACGGCATCTCCGATCAATGCATCAACTCTGGCTGCTCCCGTCTCACACCCTAGCAGCCCATCTTATCCTCCCAAATCGCACAAAAGACCCAACAAATCCGTTTTCCTTGTCCCCAAAAGAGCCACCTCCCCTTCAATCAATCAATAAAATAAAAATAAAAAGCAAGCATCAATTAAGGAGAAGATTGAAGTTTTGAATTGGTATCTCTCTCTCATTTTCGAATCCAAGGAAGGTTGTGTATAAATAGAGGGTGTTTTTCTGTTGAAGAGCCATCCAAGAATAGCTTGTTCATACTAGTTTCTTAATTTTAGTTGTGTTATAATGTTATTCATGTTCTAGTTTCATTTGCTAGGGTTTAGATGAATCCGTAACTTATTGTTATGTATTCATATCTTGTATATTGTTCCTGAAAGTTTAGAATTGTTTAAAGATATAATTTAATCCAAGTTTGTCAACATCTTGCTCACACAGTGTATGCCATGTATCCATTGTAGTTAGAATATCTCTATGTTGATTATGCTGCAACTCATGCTTAACCAAATATTGATCCTCAGATTAGTTGTACTTTAATTAGACAGTTAATGCTTTGGAGAAATACTTTCATTGTGATTAAATTATCCATTGGAGAAACACCTTATATACACGGTAGACTTGAATCTGCTGTAAGGACAAGAATAATATTACAACTTGAATGCATATCATTGGTTAGTGGTGGATTTAAATACCCTAGTATCCATATTCTCAGTATTTACACCTTGAGTTAATTGCATATTTTAATTCCAATTACTTTCTGTTTAAGTCTTTGCCAATAGCTCGTCGTATCGACAAAATCAAACCCCCTTTGGTTACCCTCTGAATCAGTTCTTAGTAAGGATTTAAAATCAACTTCTACACTTTCCAAGTCTCTGTGGTTCAACCTGTGCTTGCCCTGTGTTGCTTGTCGACACTGTGCACTTGCAGTATACATAGTTGTAGGTATCTTTATAAGCCTACCACCGTCTAAGATTATCATAACATGACAACCTTAACCATACATGTACTCAACATAAGAAAACTTATAGAATACAAACTAAACAACCACACAAGTTGATTAATTTAGTTCTTAATGCTCAACATATAGCATCTCATGGAACAACCAACCATGCCAATAAGAAATCGAATTAGTTGTATCGTGCTCAACATGAGATACACAATGGAGCCTTCACGGTAATACATAAAAAATGGATCAATAAGGATATATACCGTGGATAACACAAGGATTCATTCTATGTTTCATCACCATTTGCACAATGACACACAATAGACATAATCCTTGAATCACAAAAGATTTTAACCTATCTTATATCAATAATTGACAATATAGGCTTAACTTTTGTGTTTGTCAAAAATCTATTCATCCTTTTATCAATATTTGCATATCAATTCACGAACGACTTTACTTTTGACAAAATATGGGACAATCAAGTTCACAGACGTAAACAAAATATCCCATCAAAATATTGCAATATATAAAACCATAAAGATTAATATTGCGACCATCATCTTCCAACCAAACTTAGAAATTTTAAACCAAAAAATCTAAAAACAAGAAGATGGAAACATTGGATATAGCTATGCGTAATCACAATAATGGCTATTCCAAAACACTAGTTATTCTTCTAAACAAAAGAGAAAAAATAGAAGATTTACTAGATTAACAAAATCAAAAACAAGATAAACAAAACCTCCATGCCACAGAGAACTAAAGTCAAATAGACAGTTCAGGACCTTCTTGAGTCTTAAGGTCTTGGATCTTGTGAATCGCAGCATCCTCTGCACCTTTGAAGAGAATATACTTATTGGGGAGTTCTCTAACACGGGTTTTCATGAGAGCAAGGTCAGACTTAACCTTTTTCAACTCAGTACTTACCACATCAAGACTCTTCATTATACCAAAAAGTTGTTGCTTTGCTTTCTCAAATTCCTTCAGGAAGTCGAGAACTACATCTGATGAAATCTCTTCAATCTCCTTTATATCAGAAAGTGACTCAGAGGATTGAGGTAGGAAACCTTCATTATCAACAAGAGTTTCATTCTCTTTATCGAGTTTGCAATATACCACCTTATCAATGACATCTTTAGGAAAATTCAATGATCAGGAAGAAGAAAAAACCATTGAAAAAGGAACCTAGAGTAATAAGAATAACCCAATAGGATAGGTATATAAAGAAAAACTCGAGAGATTTAGGGTTTACGGGATAGTTTTTAAAAGATAACTTTTACGTGAGCCCGTAAGATGGTTTTTCACAAAACTCTGCATGGAAAGATAAAAACACTTTTAGTTTTGAAAGATAAGATTAGACAAGGAACATAATAAAATACTCACGACCAGTGCTTGACTAATTATCCTTCTAAAAACGATAAGAGAGCCAGATAATTAGAGTCACACAGTTACGGAGTATACATATTCAAGTTTCTCACAACTAGGATTTTTATATGTGAGATATTCAACCTTGTGATTACTTTACACAAGTATGAGCCTTTAGCTCATCAAATGAATGTTGTTCCTTTTTATCCTTCTGTCCTTGATTTGTGCTCTTTCTAAAGAGATGAGCCACTGCTTGATTAACATATTTATCACAAGGACTAAATCTATGACATCGTGCAATTGAATTAAGAGGATCAAAGTGGATGGGAATCCATGTTCTAGATTTAGATTTATCAGAAACATCCTTATAAGTACAAGAAATGCTTTTGTTAGCAACATAAGAATTTATGCCAGAATGCACTTGAGCCATGTACTGATTTCTAGGATAGAAATCATTCTCATAAGGTTTCTGATTTCTTGTGGGCATACGATTCACTGTGTTGGTCGACTGACTATATGTTTCATTGACAGTGAAGAGAAGCAAATTATGAAGCTTAGAAATTTGTTTCCTCCTTGCAGAATAATGGATAGCATAGTGATTCTATTTCCCACAAAAAGTACAGGTTCGCAGAGGAGAAGAAATGAATGGCACCTATTTAAACTCCATAGCCATATGAGAAGATTGCAAGTTATGTAAAATTTTCTTGACACAATCTTCTTCTGGATAATACTTTGTCTTGTACGGAACATCGCGAGAGTTAGTTTTTACAAAGGATTTTCTCCTTAAGACAGAGTTTTCCTTTTCCAAGGATTTGCACTGTTCATGGGCTAGAGTAAGAGATGCACATAGTTTCTCTTTTTCAGCACGAAGTCTGTTGAGATCTGATGAATAAGTCTCGAGCAAACGTTTTTCTCTAATTGAGTCCTCTTTAATAATATCCTCAAGAGTACTAATCTTTTCACGCTGGAGAGTAGTTTCTTGAAGAAGTTTCTCAATATTCTTAGAGAAGGAATTAATGATGTAATAGAGATCACGTTCTCGATCAAGAGACTTTTCAAATTCATCAATGAGCTGATCATGATTATTAAAATCAATATCTTCAGTTGTATGTTTTGAAATTCTGCTGAGCTCCTTTTCAGCTTCTGCCAGAGTGTCACATACCTCATGAGAGGAAGAAATGTCATTATCACATTGAACATTCTTTTTACCTCAGGATTCAGAAGAATCAAATAAGGAGTAATCCTTTGAGGTGTTTCCAAGACACTTGACATGATCAAAAGCTTTAGGAGGCATTTTGGTATGCGCAACAGAGTTTTCCACAGATTCAGATTGCCACAAACACAGACTTGTAAGGTCTTAAACGTGTTTGCCTACTCTGATACCAATTGAAAAAGCGTGGGTCTAACAACCTCACCCAATATTTCGATTAGCAATATGTATAGACAACTCCGAGTTGTTTTTCTAGAGAATAAACCAATAAGTCAGATATTCTAATCAATTGAACAACGCACAACCTGTATTATTTTAATTATATAAAAATATAATACGGAAAAGAAATAACACAGACACCAGAATTTTGTTAACGAGGAAACCGCAAGTACAGAAAAACCCCGAGACCTAGTACAGATTAAACATACACTGTATTAAGCCGCTATAAACACTAGCCTACTCCAAATTAACTTCGGTCTGGAATGTAGTTGAACCCCAACCAATCTCACACTTATCCAAGGTACAGTTATGCTCCTACGCCTCTGATCCCAGCAGGATACAGTGCACTTGATTCCCTTAGCTGATCACACCCACAACCAAGAGTTTCTACGACCCAAAGTCGAAGACTTTAGCAAAGAAATCTGTCTCACACTGAAAAGTCTACAAGATAGGTAAATTCGTCTCCCACGAATAAACCTATGAGTTTTGTTCCGTATTTTGATAAATCAGGGTGACCATGAGCCAATCAATAAAACCAGACTTATATTCCCGAAGAACATCTCAGTTTTATCAATCACCTCACAATAGTCTTAATCGACGCATCGAAAATAGATATTGTGGAATCACAAACGATGAGACGAAGATGTTTGTGATTACTTTTATATCTTGCCTATCGGATATAGAAATCTCAACCTAATTATTATAATTGTACTCGTATGATAAAAATAGCAAGATCAGATCACACAACTACAAGAAAAGTAGTATCGGTCTGGCTTCATAATCCCAATGAAGTCTTTAAGTCGTTAACCTGGTTTTAGAAGAAGAAAACCAAAGGTTAAAGGAGAATCGACTCTAGCTTAGCAAACTAGTATCACACAGAATGTGTGGGGATTAGGTTTCCCAGTTGGTAGAGTTATCCCTTATATAGTCTTTCAAATCAGGGTTTGCAATCAATGTTAGCTTAGTAACAAAGCATTAAATATTCACCGTTAGATGAAAACTTGATTAGATACAAGCTAATATCTCTCAACCGTTAGATCTAAAAATTAGATCGCCATACACATATGTACTTGACGATTTTGGGTTTGTGTAATCGTACCCAAACGTGTACAATAGATGGTTCAAGATTAGTCAACCAAATGGTTAGCTAAATGAAAACTTTCATGTCAACCATATTCTTCTTCAGCATAACTAGTCCAAATGACTCTAATGAACTAGTTAGAGATTTTTTCTATTGATATGAGATCTTATGTACTACACAAGACACAATTGAAGCAAAAACGATGTGTATCACTCGAATGGATTCATGAACTATAAAGCCACTATTTGCAAAAGCATTCCTCATATAATTTAAATAAGTTACGAACATCATTTTTAGACATAACCACTCAAGTTCGCGGACTGGGTTCACGGACTTAAGTAACCGGTTGGAGTTCATAAAATCCAGCAGAAATTATCGGGTTCGAGAACTTCCGTCAGTTCGCGGACTGAAACCAAGCTTCAACTTCAGCAGAAATTCTCGGGTTCAAGAACTATGCTCGTTCGCGGACTGGATTGACAGCTCACGTTTCGGTTTTCACTTGATCAACAAAGTTCACAAACTTCGGTTTAAGTGCATAAGGACTTATACATATATGTGTTACCACAACAATGTTTATATCCCCCAGTGGTTATTTTGTCTAAACTCTCATTTTAATCATTGAAACATTCTCAGATGACGTCATATAATTGTTATTCACGAACTAGTTTTCGTCAGAGCAATTTCCAAAGTGATTGAAACATAACATGACTTTTGTCACTAGGAAAAAATGAAATCGGCTAAAGCGAAAGGTTTACCAACACATATTTCGAGAAATAGATAAGCGAGATATACTCAGCTCAAAATGTCACATGTGTATATCTTTAGTCTATATAGTAAAACGACTTTTGTCTCAAGATAGGAGATAGAGTAGATAGACTTTTGAGCGATAGATAAGTTCAAGTCTCCACATAACTTTTATTCGATGAAGATCCACCAGTTCCTTGAGTAGTCCTTCATCTTGTATGATGATTTCCATGGAGTTCTTGAGCTCAACTACACTTTCTATCCTAGTCTGAGACCTTAGCTATAGTAGACTAGAAATCAAGACTTTATAGTTTTGATCACTAACATTGACAAACATGCTTGATATAACAACGCATGTGAGCTCGGCCGAGCAGTGCTCTAACAAACACAATGAGTTTTCAACTATTTTGAAACTCTTCTACATACCAAATTTCTTTGGATCGTAGAGAATCAACAATTTCATTGTTTGTATTTGCTTCAATCAATTTTGAGTCATTAAAACTTTATAATCCACAATATTTTTGTTTCAACCTATAAGTCCTCTTACCAAGTGTGATCGTCTATGGACAAAGTCAAGATAATACAACAACTTCGGTATTCACACTTTGCGTGATTGTACATGGATACGAGATCGAGAAAATAAGACAAACAAAGTGTGATACTTGATAATAGGTTCAGACTTAACCAAACACTATAGGATCACTATCCAGTATATCAGAGTTAACGTAAGGTGTACTTAACTTTAAATTATATAAACAAATATAATTTCGGAAAATAAAAGTAAATCACACAGCAAGATTTTGTTAATGAGGAAACTGCAAATGCAGAAAAACCATGGGACCTAGTCCGGAATTGAATACTCTCATAATTAAGCCGCTATACAAAATCTACACCAACTTCATATAGTTGAGACCAAGAAACTACCCCTAGTTCACTTAGTTTCTTCAGAACCCCTGCGCTTTCGATTTTGATGAGTCACGCACTGGTATAATTCCTTTGGATCGTATTCCAAACAGCAAAGGAACAATGAATCTGTTTGGTAACAACTCTATTGATTCTTTTCAAGATAAAGATATCTCAAGTCATATGCAAAGGCTCTTCCGTTTAATCTAATAAACTCCCTTTCCTGGTTAGATCAATCTAACTTTAACTATCGAAAGAGGCAAGTATAGAATCACGATCAATCAATATAGATCTCAAAAATAAACTATGAAGCGATGATCTCATGCAACTAATTAATCAAATAAATCATATTCTAGTTGGATCCTAGCCGATCAAGGTTTGTGCATACAATAAGATACGAAAACCAATAAGAAATCTTCTTCGTCTTCAAATCTTCTTTACTCTTCAATTAAACCTGCACAACACCACTTGAATCTCTTGTGATCAATCACATACAGAACAAAGTCTGTTAACAATGGATTATCACAAGATATCTTTAGATCTAACAATAGTTCTAAAGATCACGTCGATACTTCGATCTAGTTTGAGTGAATCTTATATCAGAAGAGAAGATTCTGGAGAATAAACAAACTAGGTGCAATCAAAGTTTCAACAACCGTTAGTCAATAAAATCAATAAAAAATTAATAACATTGAAATTATCTAGTTTCCCACCAACGGTACTCGTAGAGCTTCTTGATCCCACAGAAGTATTTAAACGAGCATTCGTAAGAGATTTCACCTAATTAGGATACTTTCCTCTCCGAATAAACGGTTCCACCAAAAACAACAAGAAATGAAGTTTTCCGGGCTCTTAGGATAGTTTGATAGAAATGAAAACTAAGATATTTATATACCAAGGATATTTGGACACCAAGGAATTTCCAAAACCAAAAGTATTCTCCAGATATGCAATGAATGCCAAGTTTGGTTTTCCTAATTCCAATAAATGCTTGTCCAATATTTCCGAAATCTCTCAATAGAAAATCTCTAATTAGTAAATGAACATTACTAATTTTTATTTCTAGAGCTATGCATTAATTACTGGTAATTAAAGCATATAAAACCAAAAACCTTAATTAAAAGATTCTCAATTTATTTCGGCACAGGATCACCTTGAAACTAATGAATATCTTTGAACAATAAATGATAAGAGTTATTCTACATGTTCAATGTATGTTGACATCTTTTCACTGTAAATCCTTATTTCATATTTACATGGATTTACATTCTTAGAATCAGTTATACCACACTTCCAAACAAGTTTAAAATTGGTTGACCTGTATTCCAAGACTACTTATGTGATTTATCAAATACCAACTCATGTACATGGGTTCAATCGGTTCTACAAATCACTAGGATCGGTTGTACCTTATTATGGAAATACTTGTGATCGGTCACGCCAGTCACTAGGATCGGTTGCACCAGTTACAAGGATCGGTTTCATATTACCATGGTATTGCTTATGACCGGTCACACCAGTTACCAGAACTGGTTACCAATTACAAGGATCGATTACACAATACTTGTGATCGGTCACACCAATTACTAGGATCGGTCACACCAATTACAATGATCGATCATTCTATCACATGGTGATCACTTAGGATCGGTTACACCAATTAATAAAACCTAGTCATATTAAATCATAAGTCAAACATTGTGATTAGTTATACCAAGATACATAACCAAGGTTAAGATCGGTTCTATCATCTCACACATATTGGTCATCCAAAGATTTGCAATGAATAGCCGAACCAATAAACCTAATGATTTCCCTTTCGATTCACGAAACAAGTTCATGAATGTACTTCCTTTAAACAAATGTAAAAAATTGTTTCCTAGGATGAAATCTTCACCATAACCCATTCACATAATCATAACAATGTATACAAGATTATGTCGATGTCATATCTACGAAGTTCAAAAGATAAGCGTTATACTTCGTAGTCTAATTCCATAATACTATGATCATACAAATATGATCATGTCACATCACTAGAGAATTATACAATATGTACAGTATATACAGCTTCGCACTTATGTTTTCAACATAGCACGACTTGAAAGATACGTTAGGAATGAAACAGTTCAAGTCAATATTACTAAACTCAAGTGGAAGGATGATGTCGTCGTTGTAGTTCGCTACTGCTTCACATTCTTTAAGTCTTCGGAGTAACACTTGTATGTTTCAACATTCCTAGACTTTCTAGTATAACCTATACGAAATGACTCTAGTATTTAATCAAGCGACTTTAGATGAGTTTTGACACACTAAAATATGACAACCGAACTTGACATACCAACACTTGGTGAATTCAACCGAGCTATGCTCTAACACACTAGCTAATTTGACCTGTATAGATTTAATCATGGTCGACCAATGAGGTGTCATGACTTCTATCTGTCATCCATCTTATCAATGGACCAATCACGTCATCCGTAGCCTAAATGTGCAACAACTAATGGTCGGCCAAAGAGGGACGGTCGGGCACCTTTGAAAGTTATAAACATCTGTAACTGATCTGAGCCACCCATTGTAAACGATGTTTTATTTGTATCGTTTAGCCTTTGAGCTACTTTCTTATAAACGATGCTTTACTTCCATCGAATACCTTTTGAGATGCTTGCTTGCAAGCGATACTTCTCACGTATCGAATATTTAAATAGTTTAATTATTTAACCTAAAATGCCACGTGTTATTCTTTGAGTACTTCTCATGGCAAGTCTTATTCTCATGAAACTTGACTTGCCACTCATTACCACGTGCAGCCGAGTTTGCGCGTGATTAGTCAAAATATTTCTTTACCCGTAGGTCTTACATGCATGACCAACAACGTATGTTAGTTGCTGATATAACCACGTTTTCACCTCGGACCACTTCTCACATGTGGGCCCACTCAGTAAATACCACACTCTACATTAATGAGAGAAATAAGTAGCTAGTCGAAGGCGTAGGGATACTGAAAGAACTAAGTATCTAGGGGTAGTCTTCTTGGTCTCAACTATACGAAGTTGGTATTAAATTTTGTATAGCGGCTTAATTCTGAGAGCATTCAAAACTGGACTACGTCCCGGGGTTTTTCTGCATTTGCAGTTTTCCTCGTTAACAAAATATTTCTTTGTCATTTACTTTTTTATTCCGCAATTATAATATTTTTATTATAATTAAAAGTAAATTACGCATATACATTAATTCCGTAAATACTTGATAGTGATCCTATAGAGTTTGGTTATTACTGAAAAAGCGGAGGTCTAACAACCTCACCCAATATTTCGATTAGCAATCTGTATGGACAAACTCTAATATACTTTTAAGAGAATCAAATAGACAAATAGACTCAATCTTAATAAAAAGTATATCAAAGAGTTAATATCTCTATCTCTGGATTTGATTTATGCTCAAACAAATAGAAATCTGTGAGTCTTTATCAAATACAAGAGAAATAAACTTGGATGGTACCAAAGACCGGTATCCAAGGATCAATCAATTTCCAATCAACAACCAAAGGTTGGATTTCATAATTAATCGATACAACGCACAACCTATGATATTTCAATTATATTAAAAAATATAATGTGGAATAGAAATAACACATTCACTAAAAGTTTTGTTAACGAGGAAACCGCAAATGCATAAAAACCCCGGGACTAGTCCACATTGAACACCACACTATATTAAGCTGCTACATACACTAGCCTACTACAAACTAACTTCGGTCTGGACTATTGTTGAACCCTAATCAGTATCACACTGATTCAATGTATAGTTACGCTCCTTACATCTCTGATCCCAACAGGATACTACACACTTGATTCCCTTAGCTGATCTCACCCATAACCAAGAGTTGCTACGAACCAAAGTCGAAGACTTTAATAAACAAATCTGTATCACACAGAAAAGTCTACGATAATAGATAAATTTGTCTCCCACAGATAAACCTATGAGTTTGTTCCGTCTTTTGATAGAAATCAAAGTGAATAGGATCTAATCGATAACCGAGACTTATATTCCCGAAGAACAACCTAGAATTATCAATCACCTCACAATAATCTTAATCGTATGGTAGCGAAACAAGATATTGTGGAATCACAAACGATGATGAGACGAAGATTTTTGTGATTTCTTTTATCTTGTCCTATCGGAGATATAATCTCAAGCCAATTATTCAATTGAACCCGTATGATAGAAAATAGTAAGATCTGATCGCTCAACTACAAGAGAAGTAGTTTCATCTGGCTTCACAATCCCAATGAAGTCTTTAAGTCGTTAACCTACAGGGTCTCGAGAAGAAACCTAAGGTTAAAAGAGAATGGACTCTAGCAAAACCAACTAGTATCACACAAGAGGTGTGGGATTAGTTTTTCCAGTTGCTAGAGTTCCCCTTATATAGTTTTCAAATTAGGGTTTGCAATCTAAGTTACCTTGGTAACAAAGCATTCAATATTCACCGTTAGATGAAAAAACCTGATTTAACCAAGCTAATATATTTCAACCGTTAGATCGAAACTTAGCTTGTCACACACAAATGAAATGTATTTCATTTAGGTTTGAGTAACCGTACCTAAACGTGTACACTTAGTTCATTCACAAATAGTTAACCAACGGTTAGCCATATGAGCACTTTTATAATAACTGTATTATCTTTCTCAAAACTAGTTCAAATGACTCAAAAGAACTTGTTGAAGAGTTGTTCAATTGCTGCTTAGGTCTTTATGCATAGACACAATTAAAACAATATTGGTTTGATTCGTTTGAATCAATTCATGAACAATATAGCCACGGTTTACAAAGATTGCATTCCTTATAATTTATTATTTTAAGTCCATGAACTACCGATTTGAGAAATAACCAGATTGGGTACGCGTACATTAGCCACCGGATTTTGAGTTGGTTTTAGTTTCCAAACTTAGCAGACTTTTTCGGGTAGAAAAGTTCCGCCAGTACGCGTACCTAAGGTGACTGGTTTATGATGCGTGTCGTAACCACAACAAATTAATTAAGATATTTCCCACTAATTAACTGGTAATATAGCGGTAGTAAGAGATCGTTCCCACAGAGAGCGTGTAATTGATATGTTATTTAAATATCAAAATAAGATAAAACAAAGGGGGGTTGGTTTATACAATAAATAAAAAGAGAATAAAAAAATAAAAGAAAGAGATGATTAAGGAATCCTTCGCTGTTACCAAGCGATAATTTGCATAGTATACTTATCTATGTTCGTTTGAACCATTCGTCACCAACCGTAGAATAACAGATAGCTCAGTGTTATCCCCAAAATTCCTTTGACCACGGATACAGAAGCTCTCCAATATCAGATTCTATTCAACAAACCACCAAGTAGTAGCGCACTCAAGGTGTAATCTAATCGAATGCTTTAGGATTTGTGAATTAGGTTGATCCCAGTGGTTAAACTCTTAGCTCAAGGTCCACTTGTTGGTGTTATCTTCACTCGCAATTTCTCCACAGAATCCCTCTGCAAGGTCTCGCGATTTCTACTTGTGTATGAATTATTCGACGATTACTTATCTCCTAACCCAATACTAGCAATAGAACAATTAATAGACTAATCTAGTATGCATTCCAAATCAATCTAAGAATCACTCATAAAGATCAAATATGGTAAAGACAAATGATAAGATGATTAAAACTCTGAACAAACTTGTATAATAATAGAGCTTCATGTTAGAACATTGAATTCATCCTCAATCAACAAAGTTTAGCCTCTCATGAATACACAATTACCCGGTTTCCTCCTAAAGGGGTAAACCCTAAGTTTTTAATGAAGAACAAAAGTGTTTATGAGACGTAGAGATATATTAAAACTTAGGTTAAGAAGCCTCTTTTATAGATGTCCAACTAGTAGAAGTGCCCGTGCATCAAATCTCGTGTAAGTTGGTCGCCAAAACTTAGCCTACATTCCAAAATAAACTCACGCCCAAGTCTTGGTCGTGACAAAAATACACACAGCCTCAATAGGCCACCGGTTACCATAGAAGTCCAGCCCATTTCCTAGTTTAATGGCTTGTCAATCTAAGGAAACCAACAGCTTATTTTTTTGGGGAAATTAGGGGGAGACCCAAAAAAAATAATATTCTCGTTGTTAAGCCCACAATTAATTTTTGGTACTGTGACACCCATAATTATATGAAATTATTAATGAATCAATACATAATTCGTTATGCATACTATCTTTTTAGGTATAACTCGTTATGCAGCCTAATTTTTCAGGGGTATAATTGGAAGCGCAACTTGGACATAACATATCTAAAAATCCGCGCCTTAGAATTTTATAAATTTTATATCGTTGGAAATCTTTTTAAAAGAGCTACGCAACGAGTACAAATAAGAATATCAAATTTTTGTTTTTCACGAAAAAAACGGAGGTGATCCTCACTTTAGGCAAAATTTTCGAAAACTTGATACATAACCATTATACAGCCACCAAAAAACAATGCATAACACATTCTGCAGACGCATAACGAATTATGCAACCATTTTCTCCACTGCATAACAAATTATGCATTTAGATAACAAAGTTATGCATCTATAACAAGTTATGTAACCATTGTTTTGGTTGATTTTAGTGCGTACATAAAAAATATTAATGCATAATGCAGTATGCATCCATATTTACGGATGCATATCAGGTTATGCATCTATTTTCTCGATGCATAACGCATTATACAGTCATATTTTCAGATGCATAACATGTTATGCATCCATTTTCTTGACTGCATAACATGTTATGCATATGTTATTATAGGTGCATAACGTGTTATGCGACCTTTTTTTTTTTGTTGGTTTCAATACTAACAAAAAGTAGCTGCATAACGTGTTATGCAACCATTCTATGTACTGCATAACAAGTTATGCAAACAAAAAAAGACTGCATAACTTGTCATGCACCTACAATAATAGCTGCATAACGTATTATGCAAAAAAAATTCCTAAAGCATAACAAGCTGCATAAACGAATTACTCTTCCTCTCCACCAACGCCACCACTGGATAAACGAATCCACATGCTTGGCAACACCTTCCGTCCGAGACGTAAACAATACAATACTCTGAATCACCTCACTCAAACAATCCACAATCGATCCATTACCATTATGATGTACACAGCAGCATAAAGTGTAACATTTCTGCAACTTAGTTCTACAAATCATGGAAATGATAACGCTTATTTGATCAAAATATAACTCATGTGCAGTGATTATGTATGCATGTTTAATCGGAGTATCATTGTAGTCAATTCAAAATGTTGTCCAAGAATGTTGGTGATGGTAAACACTAGACAGTTGTTTTCACAATCACTAATGTGCAGAACTGATGAAACATGTACCTAGTATGAACCTAAATCCACTGAATATGGCAGGAATTAGAATAGTCATTCTTGTAATTAAATAAACAAAAAAAAAACACTTAAATTTTTTTGTATTTGTGACTTACCATTTCAAAACAATAATAACTTGCATCAATACATAACAACACCAAATCAGCGTATTTCGCAGCATCTATCATGCCAGTAACATCATTTTGGCACTCCACAAACTGTAGCCTCCTATGCTTACCTAGCAATAAACAAGATTACCCCGTGAGCATCAAGGATTTAGAACACAATTAAGACCAGAAATTGCAATTAATAATAAGAATTAGGGATTTCTGAATTTGGTGAATGAATCAATTTAATTACCATGGCTCGATGCATGAAAAAGAATTTTGTTGAAGACCTGCAATTCCTTCATCGAATCATTACTCTTCGTCTACGTCTTCAATTCCATCTCCATTTTTTTTTCTTGGTTCTCTGAGATGTAACCGATGTTGATGATGACGACGATGAAAATGGAGATCTTTGTGTATCTGTGCTGCGATAGAAGATCGAAGAACACTGGATTTTTAATTGTGGAGAAAATTCTCGCCTTAGGTTAGTTTGGAAAGAAAAAAACGAAAACAGAATTTCATGGAATTATGGGTTTGTGTATAATTTTATTGACGAGAATGGGCGCGCCCGTGAGTTTTTTTTTCCGTGGGTTTCACAGTGGAAAAGTCTACAGAATTGGGTTTGACTGTAGTTTTCACTATTTTTTTTCTTCATCTATTACGGCCGGGACTTTCCCATACAAAAGTTGTCCTGGATGTTTTCCTATTTTTCTTCTTTCAATTATGTCTGGGAATTTCAAGACGAAACTCCTCCTGAATGTTTTACTCTTACTCCACTTTTCCCTAACTTCTTAGTACTCTCCATCTTCATTGCGGTCCTTCATGCTGTCTCCATTCAACATCGAGCATCGTGAGCTCAGGTCGAGCTCTAACTCCCAGATTAGTCACCATCATTATGACCTGCTCGTTCCGTCTATATCAGCGCCATGAAACTATATCGCGACTCCACCATTCCCTGAACTGCAACTACCAAACTCGAGCAAAACCATCAATGGTCATCTGCCAAGCTCGAGTCTACCTTCCAAACTCCATTATCGACATCAATCCTCACTGCCAATATACTCAGCTACCAACTATTTCCCATAGCTGCCATCATTACTCTTCACACTACATTTTCAGTATTCGATCATTGGAGCTTCTTCACAGCAGTTCATTTCTTTTCCATCACCGAAGTAACAGCCAACTGACTTCAAGCTCCGGAATTCAATGGGATCTCCATTATCAGCAACAACTCCATTAAACCATGTCTTTTAACAGCCACAATAGCATTATCATCATCCAGTTCTTCCTTATCCAGCTCCATCAAATCCGATAATGGCAGCAACACAACTCCATAACCCATCTATCAGCAATCCATCAATGCACTACTCGAGCCTGTTAACAACACCAGTGGACTCGAGCTAAACCCATACTATTCCTGCCAATCACCGAGACAGCAGCCACAACACCTCTCACTGCCGTTGTTCCATCACCATTCTCTCTGTTCACCTCGAGCAACATCAGCTTCTGTCAGAGCATAGCTACATTTCATGCTTTTTACATTTCCTGTTTTGTTTGAAACTGCACTTGTGTGATGTGCGCATGTGGCATAACTGCCAGTAGTAGGTAATCTGTACGTTAGTAACCGGCTGTGTAGGTTAGCGGTAGAAAGCTTTTAAATTGAGATTCTCAGATCTCTTTCTGTAATAAAGAAAAATGTTTTGAATGAAAAACTCTCTGAGAGAATTGTCCAACGACTGTACTTCTCTCAACATGGTATCAGATACCTCTTCAAAACCCTAAAAACATCTAATTCCTTTATCAAATTTCGAAATCAACAATGGCAGAGAAAAACAAACATATTCCTCTAACTTTCAAACCACCGTCAAAACTAACCTCCACAAATTATCCTCTCTGGAAATCTCAGATTGTTCCACTTCTTCGTAGTTACAACCTATTTCGATTTGTTGATGGATCGTTTCATTGTCCAGTCAAATATTATCGGAAGACATCTACAGCAGGACAAGAAATTGTTACAGCGGAAGGTTTTGTTGATCCGGATCCTGATAATGAATTTGTTTTCAATCCGTTGTACAACTACTGGGTAAATCAGGATCAAGCTATTCTCTCTTGGCTATTTTCTGCTTGCGTTGAAGAAACTCACTCACAGGTACTTGACTGCACTTTCTCTCATGAGATTTGGATTCGGCTTGAACATAATTACAATTCAACTACTAAGTCTAGATTGATGCAATTGAAGACTGATTTAGTTCATCTAAACAAAAGCAGTGAATCCATGTTAACTTACTTTAACCGAGCTAGATCTATTTCTCATCAATTAGCACAAATTGATCGTTCTATCTCTGATGAGGATCTAGTGTTTCACATCCTTCAAGGCTTACCTAGTGAGTTCAATTCTTTCAAAACCTCAATTGCAACTCAGCAGTTAAAGAATGAGAATCTAGTCACCTCTGCTGAATTACTGGGATTATTGTTGTCTGAGGAAACTAGAGTTTCTGCTGAATCCAAAGTTGATTTAACAACAGCCTCTGCCAATATCTCAACTCAACAACATCCTCCTAACTCTACCACACCTTCTTATGATTCTCAATATCCATCTTATTATCCACCTTCAGCTTATTATCAACATTACCCTCCACCTTCACACTATCCCTCTTCATCTCAATCTTACCCACATAGAGGTGCATTTAATCGATCTGGTAGTGGTTATCGTGGTAATCGATCTGGAGGAGGTTTCAGAGGAGGCTTTAGAGGAGGTTACAATAGTGGTAGATTTGGTAATGGTGGTCGTGGTGGTGGTCCTAGATACAGTGGTGCACCTAACAACTTCTTTCCACCAACTGCACCTGTCAAGTACAATTACTATATTGAATGTCAAATATGTATCAAACCTGGTCACTCAGCAACTGAATGCAGATACAGATATGCTCCAAGTGATAATTCTATGCCTCAAGCCCACTATGCTTCTTCACAGTACTATGGAGATTCTTATGATGATTTCTGGTGCCCTGAACCTGAAGCATTTGCTGTTTATAATGATGCCTCCACCTCAACTAACTCAGGATGGGTACCTGATTCTGGTGCAACTCACCATATAACATCTGACTTGTCCAATCTGAATCTTCACTCTGAATACCAAGGACATGATCATGTCAGAGTTGGCAATGGCACAGGTTTGCATATCACTCATATTGGTTCTTCAATTATTAATCATTCTGATTGCAAATTTACTTTATCAAATGTGCTACATGTTCCATCAATTACTAGGAATCTCATTTCTGTTCATCAGTTTACCAAAGAAAATAATTGCTTCTTTGAATTTCATCATGATAAATTCTATGTGAAGGATTTGAGTTCCAACAAGGTGCTTCTCACTGGTCCTGTTAAAGATGGCTTATACCATATGGAGTTCACTGCTTCTCAACTTAAACAGGCTCTTTCATCAACAGTTTCTTCATCAACATTGTGGCATAATAAACTAGGACACCCTGCTTATAAGACTTTAAAGCATGTTTTGTCTTCAGTTAGTGAGGTAATTGACAGTCATTTATCTTCAACAGTTTGCTCATCTTGTCAACTAGCAAAAAGTCATGCCTTACCATTTCCTAATCACTCTACTGCTGTGTATGGTCCTTTGGATTTGATTCATTCAGATGTATGGGTTTCCCCTATTTGTTCAATCAATGGATTCAAATATTATGTTTCATTTATTGATTCATTTAGCAGATTCACTTGGTTATTTCCTCTTGCATATAAATCTGAGGTCCTTGACACATTTATTAAATTCAAAACCAAAATTGAAAATCAGCTTCAAAGGAAGATTAAATGTGTTCAGTCTGATTGGGGAGGGGAGTATAGGAATGTCTCTACTTATTTGACAAATTGTGGAATTGGTCACAGAGTATCTTGTCCACATGCCCATGCTCAAAATGGGACAGCAGAAAGAAAACATAGACACATAGTAGAAACTGGTTTAGCACTGTTATCTCATGCTTCATTACCTATCTCCTTTTGGTCATATGCATTTGAAACTGCAAACTTTCTCATTAATAGATTACCAACTCCAACATTGCATCAACTATCACCTCTAGAAATATTGTTTTCAATCAAACCAGATTATAAATTCTTACATACATTTGGATGTGTTTGTTTTCCCTGCTTGAGACCCTTCAATACCCATAAATTACAGCCAAGATCAGTAAAGTGCATTTTCTTGGGCTACAGTCATCTTCACAAGGGTTACAGGTGCTATAATCCTCTTACAAATAAAATTATTATTTCTAGAGATGTGGTGTTTGATGAGAATGTGTTTCCCTATGCTACACTATTTCAATCTGAAAATTCTTCTTCTGCTGCAATTACTTCTGCAACCATCTTACCCTCATCTACTACTGTCAATTCCATACCTAATGAAGTGGACACTACTTTAACTGACATGACTCAATCTACTTCACCTACTTTTCAATCTCCATTACCTGTCTCTGTTTCACCTACCCCCAAATCTATTACAAACAGTCATTCAATGACAACTAGGGGTAAACAAGGCATCTTTAAACCCAAAGTGTATGCTTCTGAAGTTCAAACTGTTTGTGAAGACACAACAGTCCCCACTTGCTACACCGAGGCATGTAAGGATCCCAGATGGAGAGCTTCTATGGATGAAGAAATCACAGCTTTATTACAAAATGGCACTTGGCACTTAGTACAAGCAAATTCAGGGTACAATGTCATTGGATGTAAGTGGATTTTCAGAATAAAAAGAAAGGCAGATGGCACTATAGAGAGATTTAAGGCCAGACTAGTTGCAAAAGGGTACAATCAAATTGAGGGAATAGATTATCAAGATACATTTAGTCCAGTTGTGAAGCCAACCACTATCAGAATTATTATCTCCATCTCTCTTCATAAAGGTTGGCAAATCAGACAACTTGATGTTAAAAATGCCTTCCTACATGGGAATTTACAGGAAGAAGTATTTATGGTTCAACCACCAGGTTATGTGGACAAACTGCTCCCTACTCATGTCTGCAAATTAAAGAAGTCCCTCTATGGTTTAAAACAAGCTCCAAGAGCATGGTTTGCTAGACTTAGTAACTTTCTTCTTAACTGTGGTTTTCAAGCTTCAAAAACAGATACATCTTTGTTCTTCAGAGTAAATTCTTCTTCTGCTTTGTATGTACTTATCTATGTAGATGACATCCTTGTGACAGGCAGCTCTACAACAGCAATTGATACTCTTCTAACTGCTCTTAGTAGTGAGTTTGCAATCAAGGATCTTGGTGAACTTCATTTCTTCTTAGGAATTCAGGCATCCAGAAACTCAGTTGGTCTTCATCTCTCTCAAGAGCAGTACATATCAAATTTGCTTCATAAAACAAAGATGACTTTTGCAAAACCATATTCAACACCATTTGCTGCTACCACTGATGTTGCTGCTTCTCCTTTATTTGATGATCCTGCCTTATACAGAAGTGTTGTTGGTGCATTACAATATGCTACTATCACCAGACCTGATATTTCTTTTGCAGTGAATAAAGCCTGTCAACATATGCAGTCTCCAACAGAAGCACACTGGACTGCAGTCAAGAGAATTCTGCGCTATTTACAAGGCACACTTGGCTTTGGCCTTCAATTTAAATGCTCTAGTTCACTACAGGTACAAGCATTTTCAGATGCAGACTGGGCTGGTGACTTAGTTGATAGAAGATCCACAGGAGGAATGGCAATTTTTCTAGGCCCCAATCTGATTTCCTGGTGTTCTAGGAAGCAGAAGACTGTGTCTCGCTCAAGCACAGAGGCAGAGTATAGAGCTTTGGCAGATGCAACATCAGAGGTTGTTTGGATTCAGTCACTATTAGATGAACTACAATTTCCATCTTCAAGGGTTCCAGTTCTTTGGTGTGATAACATGGGTGCCACTTACCTTACTGCCAATCCAATATTCCATAACAGAATGAAACATATTGAAATTGCATTTCATTATGTCAGAGAACTGGTAGCTGCCAAAGCATTACAGGTCAGATTCATCTCCACTTCTCATGATCACTGCCATTAATGGGCTTCCCTATTATTTACTCTCGAGCTCAATCTCAACCACGATCAACACAACATCTCATGTTCGATAATCAACAACACCACAGCGAGCTCCACCTTCTCTTTGCCAGTCGAGCTCCATTCCCTTAACTCGTTACTCCATTGCTGATCTTCACCCATCAATCTCCAATCATGACCAGCCTTCTCTGCCAACATCACGATGACCATTGTCTCTGCTATGCCAGCTAACCACACTCGAACAACACCCATCTACAGTTTCCGTGAATAGCCATGCACGTCAGGCAAAACCCGAGTTATAAAGATGATGGCATCCCCTAGCGAATGAACTGGTGCCTTTATAAATTGCCATTCAACTCCTTTTGAAGCCTATCTGCTCCTTAACCTAAAATGGGCTGCCGATAGAAATTTTGTGATCTTGTTCACCTTTCGACAATTTCGACTTGCTTCAATAAATCATAATAAGTTCTTCATACGACGTCGCATTAACATCGTTCTTTCTCCCTTAGCTTCGCCTTTTCATCCCCTTCGAGATGATATCAAGTACTCCTATATTTGAATGAGTTTCACTTGGAATTTGGCCCTTCTCCACTTGTAGCTAACTTCTTTTATTGCACAATTACGTGCAAATTCACTTCTTTTGGACGATTCACCTAGAAAAACATAAACAAGAGAAAACAAGAATAATATACAATAATTCGCAAGAATATATAGCAATTACTAGCATGGATTCGACAATAAATATATGCAAAATATGCACTTAATAGTTTATGAGTTCGTAAACTCCAAATTCAGCTGAATTTTCCGGGAGGAAAGTTCCGCCAGTACGCGTATGAGTACGCGTACCCAACCGGTATCCTTCACCAATACTGCATGCACACATATGCACGCACTTGGTTTTCGATATATGGATTTATACACTAATGTGCGAACACACTATATATGCTTATATCCATAGGTGGTAATCTCAACTCTACATTTCAATCATTGAAACATTCTTCTATAATGTTATAACAATCATTATTCACGACTATCGTCATCAAAGCCATTTTCAAGATTGAAACGTCATCATGACTTTCGTCACGAGTAAAGATGAAAATGGTTAAAGCGAAAGCTTACCAAAACATATTTCGAGATAAAGATAGGCGAGTAAACTTGGCTCGAAATAGCAAATGTGTATGTATGAAAACTATCATACTTATACGACTTTTATCTCAAGAGTAGGAGATAGAGTATACTTTTGAGTGATAGAAGAGTTCAAGTCTCCACATACCTTTTAGTCGAATGAAGTTCCACTGGTTCCTTGAGTAGTTCTTCGTCTTAGTGAGATAATCGCCATGGAGTCTGGAGCTCAACTATACTTAACTATCCTAGCCCGAGACTAAGCTATAAGTATACTAGAAATCAAGACATTAGTTTTGATCACTAATATTGACAAACATGCTTGAGATATCAACGCATATGAGTTCGACCGAGCAATCCTCTAACAATCTCCCCTATTGTCAATTTTAGTGACAAAACTATCAATACATATGTATTACAAAATAGATAAAACTTTGTAGCTTCTCGTCCACATGCTTGATCTCCTTGGTGCTTCAACATTACTTGAAAACTTCATCTTTTCCAAGTACTCCCATGATTCCATAGATGTTCAGTTCAGCATCATAGTTGTTGATGATCCGTAGCCATAACAATGAGAAAACAAAAGCTCTCAATCATTGTTATACAGTGTCATAGTATTATTACACAATATCAAAGTTCAATTGTATCACAACTTTGACAACAATACTATGGTGATATGTATCACTCCCCCTTAGTCAATACTTTCGTCTCAATAGGAAAACCACTCCCCCTTACATAATGATCCGAAAATCATATGTATTTGTAGTGTGAACTACATATCAATTCTCCCCCTTTTTGTCAGTAAAATTGGCAAAGGTACGAAAACGAGATCCTAATGAAATTTTCACGGAGACGCTTCAAGAACAAAAGAAAGAAACATATCAACTTTTTTTAGATGCAATCATAAAGCCGAAGCTAAATTCATTCATCAAAGAGTTTATAAAGATACAAGATAACCCCTAAAAAAACCCACAGCCGCACTCCCCACAAAGATATGGAAATTAAGCGCAAGTTCAAAAGAACTCTCCCCCATTTGATGTCATTCCCGAAACAACAACAAGAGCGACCTTACTTTTACGAGAAAAGAAGGATTTCTTTGGACACCAAAAACCACAAAAATGATTTTGTATCCAAAAATCTCAATTAAACTAATCACAAGAGAACCCATGATTAATTTAATCAGAATACACAACCAAAATAACCACAAACAAATCTGTGATTAGTTTAGTTGGAAATGCTCACACAAGAAGACTTATGGAGCCATACAATATATACGTAAAACATGGATCAGGGAAGATCAATATTGCGGCATAAACAAGGATTCATTCTATTTTCCATCACTATTTGCACAATGACATACAATAAACACAATCCTCGTAAATAAAATATTTTAACCTATCTTCCATCAATGACTGACATAATAGGCTTAACTTTTGTTTGTCAAAAGTTCATCGATCTTGTATTAATACTTGCATATCGACATATAAAAGAGATAACTTTTGACATCGTATGGGACAATAATAGTTCACGGACGCAAACACACATATCCCATAACATATTGCAATATATGAAACCATAAAGATTAATACTGCAATCATCATCTTCCAAATCAACTTTAGAATTTAAATAAATAAATCTAAAAACATTTCAAGATGAAAACGTTGGACATAGCTATGTGTACTCACAATAATGGCCATTCCAAACCCTAGTTATCATTCTTATACAAAAACAAGAATAAAAATTCTTTTAAGAAGTTTCCTGGACAAAATAAAATCAACAAAATCTATCCAAGTCGTTCTATAAGATTTCGAACCCAAACAAGTTCTTCATTAGCTTCCTTTAGCTTGATCCTCACGAACTCGAGATTCCTTTTAGCGATCACGAACTGTTCTTTTAGGACCTTAAAATCTTGAAGAATATTTCCAACCAGTTATTGTGATAATTGAACTGGTTTTTTGTATACATGATCAATTGCATGATAGTAATTAATAAGAATAGGGTTATTACAAAATTCAGCAATGTTATCTCTTTGATTCTCAACTTCCTTTTTGCACTCATCCATAGTTTGCACCGCGATCTCATATAGACTATTCCCGTTCCCGAACTTGTATATACCAAGAATTGTTTCATGATATATATATATATATGTATGTATGTATGTATGTATGTATGTATGTATGTATGTATGTATGTATGTATGTATGTATGTATGTATGTATGTATGTATGTATGTATGTATGTATGAAATACATATAGGAAAACCCTAGGGTTACCTTTTTTAAAAGTCGGTAATGGTCCAGGTATGCAAACGCACACAGTTATGAACCAAGTTCTAAACCGTCACAGGAGCGGAGCCTTATAAAATTCTTTTTCAAGGGACTTTAAATCAAGGAAGGAGAACTGAAAGGTTTAGTGGTTCAACAAAGCATGGTTTTCTCAAAGACTTTTATAGATCAACTATGCTTCACATAAGGCTAGAGTAGAAATCTACTTAAAGAGCATCAAATTAAAGAACCAAACAGATACTACAACAACCATTTTTGTCAAGACAAGTGCATCTTGAGCTCTATGTGCATCCTCATGAGATTTGAACGAGAATGCACAGTAAAGCTGGTCAAGTTGTAGAGAGAGCATGTAGCTCATCATTGTTTCCATTCTCAGAATCACAAGAAGGATTAGCAGGATCAATTTCAAAAGAAATATTACAAGGAGGACAAGACATACCTGAAGATGCTTTTTCCCTTAATTTTTTGATTTTCCGCTTGAGATTATTTATACTGGTTCTTAAATCAGAAGCGTGATTGTTGATGTAAATGTGATCGAAACCTGATACTTTGGATCCAGTATGATCCTTGCCAACAGATGATATCCCTTCCTTAGTTGAACCATCCCTCTTCCTTTGATGTCTCTTTCTATTTGCTGGAACATCAAATGTCTTAGCTTTCCATATGACATTCTTTCCTCTACGATTGTAGAAGGAGTTAGGATTGTTCATAAAAGTAAGAGAGGACTCATCATAGTGTACTTCCGGATTTGATGCTATGATGTTTTCAGCACGGAGATAAACAAGCTTGATTACTTCCTTTGACATCCATACGAGAATGTTTTGAAGTTTTTCATTTCTTATCCGAAAACGACATTTCCGTCCAACATGACCCTTGTTTCCACAATATTAGCAATTGAAGGAAGTGTTTTTAATGGCTATCATATGCCCTATCTTCTAAGAATGACAATATTTGTTTACAGAAACATCAGCTATAATAGGTGATTTTTCACACAGCAAGTTATTATTAGCACAGGTGAAATTGATCTTCCCAATGTTTGGACCGTCTATTCCTTTATAGCCCAGATCACGTGTATCACGATACTATTTACATGCTCTTAACATGGAAGATAATTTTATAGAGCTAGTATTGAATCTTCTTAGATTCTCTTCCAGCAATTTTGCCTTGCTGATAGTTGTAGATAGATCATTCTTCAATTATTTTTCTTTGGAAAGAAAAAAGAAATCTCTGTCGTTATAGTATTTCTGTTGAGAGTCATACTTTGCCTCAAATTTAGCAAGTCTTTCTTTCAACACACATAAAATCTTCTGAAGGTTTTCACATTCAACAATCTTTGAATGGACTTCGATATTTAAGGATGGATTGTAAAAGTTTATAACCACTGTCATATCCTTTAAAGAGTTTTTTTAGTTTCATATTTTCACGACAGAGAAGAAACAGAAATTCTTCCAGGTAGGCAATTGATCCCTTTTTTTTCTATGATATCATCAAAGAGTATAATATACTATGAGACTTCTTCATCAATACTTAGTTCCTCTTCTGAGTCACTTTCATATGAAAGTTCGTCTTGTTTATCTTCTAGACGAGTTTCCCAGTTGATATCGGTGTCAGCCAGAGGAAAAGTAATGATAGATTTCTCTGATGTCTCAGAACTATGAATATTATCAAAAGGATCTTGTTCTGGTTTTGAGAAGTCAGAGATATCACTGCAGTCCATATATTCAGATCGCTACAAACACATACTTTTAAGGTCTTAAACATGTTTGCCTGCTTTGATACCAATTAAAAAAGCGGGGGTCTAACAACCTCACCCAATATTTTGATTATCAATCTTTATGGACAAACTCTATTATACTTTTAAGTGAATCAAATAGACAGTCAGACTAAATCTTAATAAAAAGTATATCAAAGAGTTAATAACTCTATCTCTCAATTTGATCTATACTCAAACAAATAAAAATATGTGAGTCTTTATCAAATACAAGAGATATAAATGTGGATGGTACCAAATACCAATATCTAAGGATCAATCAATTTCCAATCAACAACCAAAGGTTGGATTTTAAAATTGATCGATACAACGCTCAACATGTGATATCTTCGGTTAACTGTTATTGATCCAACTCAATATACACGTTTAGGTATGGTTACCCATATCTAAATGAAGGTATATTTCATTTGTATGTAACAAGATATGACCATATAATGGTGGAGATTAATTGGTTTATTTCTAAGCAGACTTAGGTTGAATCTTAAATCAGGTTTTCATCTAACGGTGAATATTGAATACTTTGTTACTAAGATATCTTAGATTTGATTGTAAGAAACCCTAATTTGAAAGACTGTATGAGGGAGAACTCTAGCAACTGAAAAACCTAATCCTAACACTTCCATGTGACCTAGTTGCGTACTAGAGTCGGTTCTCCTTTAACCTAGGTTTTTCCAAAACCATATTAGGTTAATGACTTGAAGACTTCATTTGAGATTCGTGAAGCCAGATCCAACTATTTTCTATGTAATTGCGTATTCTGATCTTACTTGTTCTATCATGTTGAGTTTTATCTTCTCTAATATTTGCTAGAGATTTATCTCCGATGGTTAAGATATATAAAGTAATCACAAAGTTCTTCGTCTCAGACTTTGTGGTTCCGCAATAACTTCTTCTACTATCATATAGTTAAGTTATTGTGAGATGATTGATATTTCTAGGCTGCTCTTAGGGAGTATAAGACTAGATTATCAATTGGTTCCTGTTCACCTTGATTTATCAAAAGACATAACAAAACTTCATAGGTACTTCTGTGGGAGACATATTTTTCAATCAGAATAGACTTATATGTGTGAGACAGATAAGTTTATAAGTATCTGACTTAGGTTCATAGAAACTCTTAGTTTTAGGTAAAATCAGCTAAGGGAAGCAAGTGCGCAGAATCCAGCGTAGTTCTAGAGGCGTGAGAAATGCGATTGTACCTTAATCGGTGTGAGACTTGGTTAGGGATCAACTACATTCCAGTCAGAAGTTAACTTGTAGTAGGATAGTTTATGTAGCGGCTTAATACGGTGTGGTGTTCAATCTGGACTTGGTCCCGTGGTTTTTCTGCATTTGCGGTTTCCTCGTTAACAAAATTTCTGGTGTCTTTATTTTCTGCATTATATTTGTTTATATAAATGAAATATCACAGGTTGTGCGTAGTTCAATCAGTTGATAAATCTCACCTTGTTTGTTGGATATAACTTGATTAACACTTGGGCATTGGTCTTTGGTACCATCCAAGTTATTTCTCATATCAATCAGGCTCACAGATTTCTATGTGTTCGATTTGCTGATTGTATTGAGAATAAAGATAAATCTCTTTGATATATTTCTTGATTGAGCTCGCTTTTAAGTTGGTGCTCTCGAATTATATTAGAGTTTAGTCCATATAGATTGTCGAACGAATTATTAGGTGTGGTTGTTATACCCCCGCTTTTTTAGAACTACATATACTCCTCTTACAAACTGTTTTCCAACATCACTAAGAACATTCTCCCAATCCATTAACCTCCTCGGACGAGAAACTTGTGCTTTATCTTCAATAAAAGAAGTTGTGCTATCTTCAGCCAATTCATCATCTATAATACCATCATAATATGTTGATTCTACCATAGAAGAACAAGTATCCCCAACAAATTCAATTAACAAGTCAAAAGAGTCGACATTATGAATGATGCATTAACAAATCATTGATTGAAGCTGAAAATGTAACTACAGACGTACTTTGTTTCCATCAAACTTATAAGAGAAGTAGAAATCTAAATTACGAAGAGAGATCCACCGAGATTTAGCAATTGACTTTAGCTTATTAATTGTGGATGATGATGTGACAATATGTGAAAATTTTAAATTACAAAAATGAACAACTTTTGTAGCATTAACTCCCATATTCCCTCTGGCAAACAAACACAAACAAAAAATGTTAGCTCTAGAGATTTTAAATAAGTGTATAGTATCTGCAGCTGTAAAAGTTTAAACAAAAAATACAAATTTTAAATGAGTGTAAATTATCTGCACAGGTAAAAAATTTAAACAATAAGAGAACATATTTTAAAATGAGTGTATAGTATCTGCACAGGTGAAAGTTTAAACAACAAAGAAGCATATTTTAGAATGAGTGTGTACTATCACTACAGGTTCAAGTTTATAAACAAAAACAATTGATAAAACTGATCTATAAGTATCACAAAAGTTGTAGCCTTAACTAAATCGAAAATGGGAATATACATGAACTCAATAACTAATTAAATTGAATACTCTAGAATCTTAACTTAATGAATTGAAACACAATTCTCTTGAATCAATACTAATTTTTCATCAAAATTAAACTCCACTTGCGAATCAAATTAAATTCTAAATAGAAAGTAGATTAAAAAACGAAACAAAAGAAGATGAAACATACCTAACAACTTTTATGAAGTCTTCTGTCAATCGAACTGAATTAGTAAATCTTATCTCAATTGAGTTGAAACAGTATATGTTACTGAAAAATCTTCTCTCAATCAAATTGAATCACTAACATTCGCAAAAAAAAAAAAAAAAAATATCTATATCGAAATTGAATCACTCATCTTCAATGCCTGATTCGTCTAATCAATTTCATATATCATCATCATTATCATTAACAAAAACATCATCAGGATCGATCTGTTGTTGTGATTATTATTAGATTGTTGGTGGTGGGTCAAATAAATGGTTATGTTACAATGAGTATCATCGTCGTTTGAATTTGTAGAGGTAAATTCTCAGCTTCTGGTGGTGGATCGAAAAAACATAGACAACTAAAGAAAAGAACAATAGTCTTCTCGATTTAACTGAAGGCCATTTTTGGAATGATTTTTTAATTAACGCTGACGTCAGCGAATATATTTAATTAAATAACCCTACGTGTTATTTTGTTGGCCTTCTCTTTAAGCTGGGATTGAAAAATCTGAATCCATCTCAAGCCCAAGATAAATATAGTAAGAAAAAGTAAGGAGAGGGTCAACCACTTAATTCCCACTTTTCTGTTTGCTTTGCTTTACTTTTTTGGTATTTTAAATAAAATTAGAGATAGTTTTATGTATAGAAACTGATGCTGCTACTTTGATGCTCCGCATTATATGTGCCAATTCGGTTAAAAAAAACAAAAATGATTCACCGAAACAAATCACGAATAATGTACCATGTGGGAGTAATGGTGGGGTCCATTCCTTCCCACACCCTATCTAAATATTGAGAACACACAGCTGGGACCGTCTGATCCCCTCATAGTATATTTCTCGGTGATTTGCTTTGGTCAACCTAGAATCGCTCATAAAAAAGAAGATGGTTTAATGTATAGTCGCCACACCACACCAAACTAAAAATATAATCGATGGGGAGGGGTGAAGCCACGTCACACCAAATCCACACCACAACAAATCAAAAGTCCTAAAAGACAGACCACACAAAATATAAAATTCATCGCGACGGGGTAAGAAGAAACAACACCACACCAAATCAAAAATACTAAATTGGGGCGGGACAAATCCCCGCCACACCAAATCAAAAATTTCAAGCAAACCAAATTACAAAACCTTTCGCCCTACCACACCAAATATGGCTATAAGAAAAAGACAGCCTTAAAATTTACAATATATAACAATGTCCTCTAACCATTGGATCTGTCATGGTTGTGATTCAATCAATGAAGTTAAATTTTTCGGATCAACCCACGACCCATTAAGTTATTTCTCTGGTATAACTCTCTTTCCTCTCACACATTTCTTCCCTTTATGTCTTTATATCTGAAAAGGCGAGGGTACCCCAATATACCTCAAGCTAAAACTTTTCCTTCATATAAGTCCTTTCTCCGAAAGTGATTGTATATAGACTGAGTCGATACAATGTAACTAATCGGTTCACACTTCGTGTGATCGTCTATGGATACGAGATCGAGACAATACAACAACAAAGTATGTTTACTTGATACAAAGGTTCAGACTTAACCAAACACAATAGGATTCACGTATCAAGTAAATAGGAATTAACGTTTGTGCAATTTACTTTAATTATAATAAAACAATTATAATGCGGAAATATAAAGTAAATGACACAACAAGATTTTGTTAGCGAGGAAACCGCAAATGCAGAAAAACCCCGGGACCTAGTCCATAATTGAATGCTCTCAGGATTAAGCCGCTATACAAAATAAACCAACTTCGTATAGTTGATACCAATCAACTAAACCTATAGTTCACCTAGTTCTGTTTGTATTCCCGCGCCTCCAACCTGAAAACAAGTCACGTACTTGGACCAATTCCTTTGGTTCGTATTCCAAACAGTAAAGGAACAACAAATATGTTTGGTATCAACTTTCTTCAACTAAGTGATATGAGTTGCGCAAAGGTTTCCTTCTTTATCTTAATATAAACTCCTTTGCCAGGTTCCAAGATCTATCTTATGTTCAATCACCAAAAGGTAATCGTTAAGATTAAGCCAATCAACACTCTTAATCGAAAGAACTGTGTTAATGCCGAACTTATCAATTAATCAATCCAATCTACTACAAGGATAAACCGATTATTAATTGGATCTGTTGTTACCCAAACAAGTATTGTGCACACCAAAGATTATAAAACTAAGTCAGAAATCTTCTATCTCTTATTTGTCTTCAAATCTTCTTAGATATTCAATAAACGCACACAACTACTTGAATCTCTTGCGATCAATCACACACACAACGGAGTATGTTAACAATGGATTATCACATGATCGTCTTTAGATCTAACAACAGTCTAAAGATCCTTGTCGAAACCTTCAACTAGTTTGAGTTAATCTTATATCAGAATAGAAGATTCTCAAGCATAAACAAACTAGGTGCAATCAAAGTTCAACCACCGTTAGTCAATCAAATCAATATGAAAACTAAAGATAAACCGAAATATCTAGTTTCCAACCAACAGGTTGCGCTAGAGCTTCTCAATCCCAAAGAATACTTTAAATTGAGAGGTTGTATGAGATTTCACCTAATTATATTACTCTCCTCTCCGATAGGCGGCTTCACCAGTAACAGTACAACAGAGGAAGTTTATTGTGAAGGATTAGTTTTCTAGAAATACAAACTCAAAGTATTTATAGACAAGGAAGTTTGGACACCAAGGAATTTCCAAATCCGAAAATATTCTCAAGATATTTTTCCATATTAACCCAAATTCGGTTTTCATAATTCATGTGAATGCACTGTCCAAATATAATGATCGAAATCTCCTTGGAAAATATTTAACTAGCAAATGCACATTACTAATTCTTATTTTCCATATATAATTAAAAACCTTAATTAAAAGATTCTTAACTTATTTAAATTCGATCTCGGGATTTACTTCCTTCTTAGTTGTTAATGAATATCTTTGAACAATAAAAGAATAAACATTAATGCGCGTGTTCAAAGTGTGTCAACATCTTACTCTTGCAAGTCTTTTTTCATACTCACTCACTTGAAACCGATTTACCACACTTCCAAACAAGTTTAGAATTGGTTCATCTAAATTTCAAGAACTATGTGATTGATCAAGTACCACTCAATCACAAACCATGGGTGTAACGGTTCTACCAAAAAAAGTTTCGATTCTACCTCCATGTGAGTACTATACATAGTCACACTAGCTTACCAAAGATATGGCTAACTAGGTACTAGGATCCATTCCCCACATATATTTGGTATCTAACTTGTATGCAATGCACATGTCCATAGGATCGATTCCCCTTGCCTAAAACCGTGTTGCACATGTTCATAGGATCGGTTCCCCTTTCTTCTATAAACCTTGCTGCACCTCATAACGATCGGTTCCCCCTTGTGATGTACTGCACCTCTTTATAGGACCAGTTCCCCTTTCCCAAATTTGGTCAGACACTCACAATCCCGATCATACCCCAGGTGATTACTTAAGATCGGTTTCACTAATAAAAGTTATACCAATACAAAGTCAGGCCTCATGTGAATAGTTTTACCAAGAACACAAACAAGTCATGGGTGGTTATACTAATCACACATATTGGTCATTCATAAGATTTGCAATGAAGAACAGCCCCAATAACGCCTGGCGATTTCCTTTTCGGTTTACAACACATATCATGAACTACTTCCTTAAAACACATGTAAAAACATTATTTCCTAGGATGAAATCCTCACCTCATACCCATACATAATTACAATAGGATTCATACGATTATGTCGATGTCTCATATATAAAGTTTAATGGTTAAGCAAGAAACTTCATATTGTATTCCTTAATACTATGTTTATCTAGAGTGTTCATGCTTCGCAGTTTTATGTTTTCAATATGCACGAATTGAAAGATACGTTAGGGAATGAAACAGTTCAAGTCAAATATCACTAACCTCAAGTGGAAAGATGATGTTGTGGTTGTAGCTCTGTACTTCTTCACTTATTCACGTCTTCGCAATACTTGTAATGTCTCACCCTAATACTTTCAAGCTAACCTATACGAAGTTGACTCTAGTACATTTAAATCAAGCGACTCTTAAATGAGTTTTGGCTCACTAAAATATGACAACCAAACTTGACATACCAATGCTTGGTGGGTTCAACCGAGCAATGCTCTAACAACATCTTTGCTTTATCAACGACCTAATGAACTGTAACTAAACCAAAAGAATCAGAAAAAGAAATCAACTCGAAAAAAACCAATGAACTAGGAGAGTTAGAATTCTATCTAATGATTCAAGTCGTTCACATAAAAATAATCCATACACAGACTTGGATTTTTGGGAAGGCAACAATAATGATTTAGGGGTCCTAATTTTATTATAGTTTTGTTTAATAAAAAAATAATTTTTTAATATGCTGCTAGTTCTATTATGAGGTATCAATTGTAATTGTAGGTGAAGATCATACATGAAAACCATATTCCATGGTTCTCTATATTCTTCGATTAAACCAATGATACGTGTTTTCATGAAATTTAGTTCTCTATATTCTTCGATTAAATCAATTAAACCCGTTTTCATGAAATTTATCATGACCTTATATTTTTTCTTCAAGAAAATCAATAGTCTTCAATTAAATCAAGGATCATATTATTGATAAATACTAGACGAATTAATTTTTTTATTTTGCTTGTTGTTCTTTAAGTAGCTCTCTGAAATCATTTTTGTAATTTATTATTTTGTTAAGATGTATTTTTGATTATTCATTGCCCCCAAACAATTTAGTTTGATCTGGTTGTTTGATATCAATATATATTTGAATAAATGGAAGATTAGGCATTGACATATGAAGTATTTAATGAGTCATGGGTTAAACCGGATAATCTAAATTTCTTGATTAAATCCCTTCCATCAATTTAAACAGATCCAATGGTCAGAGGACACTGTTAGATCTTGTAGATTTTGAGGTTGTCCACAGATCCGTCCTCAAAAGTAAAAGCATTACTTGAGTTAGTAACACTGCGGCATTTTCTATATTTGAAGCATTTACTATGGCATTTCACTAAGCATCTTCACAAGAGTGAGGTTTTTTTTTTTTTTTTTTTTTTTATAAAGAAGAAATTTATTAGAAAGAGGGGTAAAGTACAGAAGATTTCTTATAAGAAATAAGAAACATCAAAAAGAGAAATCAAAAAAATACATTCTAAAGAAAAATTTCATTTGTTGAAAATAATATTGCTGGAATTCCCAATTAAACTATACTTGAAAAGAGATGCCCATGAAAGGAGTAAAGCTCTTGCATTTTGACATATTTGCTCAACATTTCTGAATTTGTCTTCAAATGTTCTCATATTTCTTTCGATCCAGATAGTCCACAAGGCGGAAGCGGGAATCAGAGACCAAACCTTCTTGTCAATATCTTCATCTTTAAGAGAGGACCATACTTGCATAAGATTGAGAATAGTATATGACCATGCACCATTAATACCATTAGAAGGAGAGAACACTAAAACATAAAATGACTTATATTTTCCTCAGAAATACCACAAATAAAACACTTGTTAGCATGATGGTAGCCCCAATTAACAAGAGTATCAATCGTAACAATTATGTCATGTGCAGCAAGCCAGACGAAAAAATTGATCTTGGTCGATATTTTTTAATTCCAAATATCCTTTTATGGGAATTGTGGGTAATCGGAAACATGGTGCAAGGATGTGTACAAGGGGCTTGTGGAGAATATACCTGTATTCGAAATAGACCATCTCCTTCTATCTGCGGAGTTACATAACAAAGGAGGTTCAGGACCAATAATTTCCAACAAAGATATCAATTGCTCTGCTTCTAAATCAGTAAGTGACCTTTTAAAGTGAAAATTCCAGCTGCTAACATTCTCATGAGAAACAATATGAGTTGAGATGGTACCATAATTTTTTATTATGGAGCTTGTATAGGGAAGGAAAATAGGATTTGAAATACTGAATTCCAACCCAAATATCAGACCAAAATGAAATTGACTCACCATTTTGAATAATAAGAGATGTGAATTGAGAAACCTTATTGGCTTGATTAGCAATAACTTTCCAACATGAAGAACCGTGTGTACCTTTTACTTTGTCAGGTAACCATATTGAAGCAGGTGAGACATATTTTTCAGCGATAATAGAGTACCAAAGAGAGTCTTTTTCATTACCGAATTTCCAGCTCCACTTGGCCAATATGGCTTGATTGAAAATTGTAAATTCCACAAACCTACACCACCCTTATCAATTGGAGCACGCACTAACTCCCAGTTAGCTGGATGTTTTCTGTTTGAATCTTCACCGTCATTCCACAAGAAATTTCTGATTTTCTTTTCAAGTATCTTAATTACCGAAGCAGTTGCTTTAAAAGTACTAAAATAGAATACCGGAAGACTAGAGATGACATGTTTGATGAGAGTAATTTTACCTCCTTTATATAATCTTGTTCTATTACATGTAGCTAGCCTAGTATCAAATATTTCCACCACAGGGTCCCATAACTCCTTTGAGTTGGATTTTGCACCCAGAGGTAATCCAAGATACGGAATGGGAAGTTTTTCAGTCAAACAACCAAGTTGTGTTGCCCATGAACCAAGAAGAGGAGTGTCACCAATACCAACCAACTTTGTTTTTGAATTGTTAACCCGAAGACCAGAAGCAACCTCAAAGCATTTTAAATCACTAAAAACAAAGAACAATTCCTCTCAATCGTATTTCAGAAATAAAATAGTATCGTCGACATAATGAAGATTAGAAGTACTATGTCCACCAGATTTGACTAAAAACCCATTAATAGAACCATTGACGGAAAGCTTGTCCAGATATCAAGCCAACATCCATATAGCAATATTGAAAAGGAAAGGGGAGAGTGGATCTCCTTGTCTAACTCCCCTTGAACACTAGAAAGAACCAAAAGGAGATCCATTTATAAGGACTAAAAATGTAGCGGAAGAATAACAAAATTTTATCCAATTGCACCATTTATCCGTGAAACCAATCGTTTTCAAAATCATTTGTAAGTATGACCAATTTATTATGTCGAAAGCTTTTTCAAGATCAACCTTACAAATTATACCAGTGGACTTCTCTTTTATTTTTGAATCTACAAGCTGATTTGCTATCAAAATACTATCAAAAAAAAATCTACCTTCGACATAGGAAAGTTGAGATTTTGAAATAATCTTCGGAATTAACGCTTGAATTCTACTTGCAAGAACTTTAGATATAATCTTGTATATGCTAGTAAGAAAACTAATGGGACTAAGGTCAAATACACTTTCAATGTAGGATCAGAATATTGTTACAACAATATTCCTGCGAAATAAACAACAGTTCTGCGATATGTCAATAATAAACAACAGTTCTGCGATACATCAATGATATTTTGCGAAACATCTCAAGGTGACGTAAGGAATGACATATCAGATGAAAATGACAGAAACATGAGAAGAGCGTGACATTTTTGCGATGAATCGATAAAGCCTACGAAATATTAAGGCGGTGCCTCCTGCGATTTATCGCAGGAACCTAGATCCGAAATCAAAGGGAATCTTAGCTGTAAATGAGCTGTCATGAGCTGTAATCCACCATGTAAATGCCTATATAAAGGAAATGAATAGTTCCAGAGAGGGGGTTGAATTTTGGAGGGCTATGAAGGTTTTTAAGAGAGAGAAAATCTTTATCAAGTGTTCTGTGTTCTTGATTTTTGTAAAATTCCTTAAGATCATATTAATGAGAAAGTGTCTTTAATCTTCGAATTATGTCATAAATATTGATAAATTCTTGAATAGGGTGTAGTGTGGGAATTCCTGCAACTACATTTTGGCGCCCAGAAACAGGGAGAATCAATTTGAGAAATGTCAAATTACAGCTTGAAGATTTGAAGAAATTATTAGAATTGAAGAAATGGATAGAAGGAGAAGAAATACATCAGAACCACCAACAACAGTGAGAAGAAGTAAAATAATTGCAGGGGAAGGAACAGGTGAATTGGAAGGATCTTTAAGGATCAGATCAGGAAGAAGTAGAGTGAGAAATGGAGCAGAAAATTTAATCCAACCACCGAATCAACAAACACGAGCACAAGATATAAATGTGGATTATGATAGAGTAAGTGTGCATACTTGGAGGTCGGATTCGATAGAAGAAGCGAAAAATCAAGAAGAGGAAAGAAATCAAGAAATGGATGGAGGACTAATTCATGAAGAGCATGAATTAGTATATGATTTGAGACAAAGGATACAGGAAGAAAGAAAATTAGAGGCAGAAGAACGTGCCAATCTTACAAGGCAAAATCATGAATTAAGAATGGAAAATTTGAGGTTGCAAAATAGAAGATCGAGAAGCAGCATGAGATCAAATTCAAGATCATATAGAGAAGAAACAAGACAAAATCTCCCTATACAAAATATTGGCGAGAATTTGATAAATTATCGTTATATTCCACGCGGTAAAACTTTAGACATTAGACATAATCAGGATGAGGGAGAAAATCAAGAAGAAAGAAGGAGAATGTTACGTGATGAAGAGATTCGAAGAAATCGCAGAATAATCGAAGATGATATTGAGAGGCATTATATTGAGCAAGTACATTTAGCGGGAGAAAGAGAGAGATTGCGAGCAGAAGTAGAAGAACAAGAAATTCAAACAGCGTTGCGTCAGAATAATCATGATAATCAAGAACGACGACGTGCGCAAAATCGTAATAATGATAATCTCAATGAGGAATATGAGAGAATTCGCAGAGACATAGAAAGGAAACGAAGAGAAACAGTAAGGGATGAGGAAATTCACGGAGAAGAGAATGAAAGACAAATTAACTTGCAAGAATAAGAAAATCGCAGAAGAAGGCAAAACCAAGATGTTGGAGAAGAAGCGCGAAACATTGCAAGACAAGAAAGGCATGAACGCAGACGAAGAGAGGCTGCGTTGAAAAGGCCAATGGAGAAAAATTCTGATAGGAATGAACAAATCTTACGAGAATTAGCAGAAATGAGAGGAATGATAAATAACAGAAGAGAAGGAGGAAGAAGACAACTTGATGAGGCAATCGAAGAAGCTGCGAAAACTCAATTTAATCAAGAGGTACAATTAGGAGGGATACCTCCAAAATGCAATTTACCGGTGTTGACCAGTATATTTGATGGGACTACGTGTGATGTCCAACATATCAAAGCTTATATTCGATGTATACTACAATGGGAGAACCATGATGTCGTTTTGTGCAAATATTTTGCGTCAAGTTTAACTGGCGAAGCACTGAAGTGGTTCGAAAGTCTTCCCAAGAATACAATAACTTCGTTCATGCACTTGAAAACTACTTTCTTAGGAGCATACATCAGCAATAACTTTACGCGACCTGGAATTGAAGATGTGTTTGGATTGAAACAGAGAGTTGGTGAGAGTTTAAAGCACTTAACGATAAGATGGAGGACAATGTGTAGTGAAATGGCAGGAAGAGTAGATGAAAGATATCTCATTTTGTCCTTCATAAATGCTAAGTTTGCGACAAATCGATTATACATCCAGGTCTTCAGAGTTAAAAACACAATAACCATGACAGAACTGCGAGAATTGCAAGAAGAATATATCGCTTTAGAGGAAAAACAAAATGAGATGGAGTCTTATCCAATTCTCGCAGGCACAAGTTTAGCCGCAACAAATGGAAGTTTGTTACCAAGGATGATTAATACAGTAGCAAGTACTTCCCAAAATCCGCGAGAGAAAATGGAGACTGATAATCAACATAAGATAGTAGCAATGGGGAGTAGAGATCAGGAGGAATTGGAAAAAGAGAGAAATTTTTATAATCGCAATAACAATAATAAGGTCCCAAGGTTTGATCAACCGCAGGAGACTTATGGTGGATAGAGGAAGAATTATTCAAGAGAGCAAAGAGGTCAGAGGAATATGTGGGAAGACATCAAATTGCCACCTTTAAATACCGGTATAGACAAGATTTGGGAAGCGATTATTTTGATGGAGAATATACCCTCACCTTGGAACATGGGGAAAGAACCACATCCCAACAACCAAAATCAAGAATTTTGTCCTTATCATCATTTTCATGGTCATTCTGTGAATAATTGTAGAAATGTAAAAAAGAATTATTTTGCGAATGATTTAACAGGGGAAATTAAATCATTTTCTAGCAAGATATGTACAACAGAAGCAATTGCCGCAAGCACCAGAAATTCGCAGAGTTAATGTTGCAAAAGAAGCCGAAACATTTGACATTGAAGTAGGAGCTACAGCAAAAAATCTATTTTGCAATTCAATTGTACAGTCGCAGAAAACGATAGAGGATTTCCATGATAATGTGCTAAGCAGAGTATTTGCAAGGGATATAGAGGGAAGAGAGGTGATGAATATTGCGAAGATTTCTCCGTTAGAAGAATGGCAGAAACAAGTTGTTTCTTTTACTGCAGAAGAGATACCAGAGCCCGGGAATATGCATGACAACCCATTGGTGGTGAAGTTAGAGATAAATCCAAAATACAGAGAAGAAGAAGATGATGGTGACGCAGCAAGTGATTCTTGGGAAATATATAAAGTTTTAATTGACATTGGTAGCTCGGTAGACATTATATTTTATCATACTTATCGCACAATGGGTGGAAGAGATGATGAGTTAATCCCTTCAACTTACAAGATCTATGGTTTTAATGGCACTGCAAACAAGCCAAAAGGAGAAAATACTATGGAAATTCCGTTGAACAAGATATCTTCAAAAATCAAGTTTTGTGTAGTGGATATAGAATCTCCTTACAATGCCTTAATTGGAAGACCATGGCTCCATGGGATCTTGGGAATAGCATCAACATATCATCAATGCATAAAATTTCCACATCCTCATGGTATTGGGATAATTAAAGGTAATTGGTTTGAAGGCAAAAAGTGTTATGAAGTTGACATTAATACTTGTGAAGAAAGAAATGCCCGAAATCGTAATTGGCAACATAACATGAGGCAAAGTCAGAGAGCTGAAAAATTGATGGTGGACAATATAGATTTGCGGAGAAAGGATATATTACAAGAATAGTTTGTCCCAAAAGAATCAATGGTGATTTATCATGCGAATATGGGAAAAAGTTGAAATCTTCATTCTTCGCAGGAGAACAAACAAGTATAAGGTGTTGTGATAAATCATTTCTCGCAAGAAAATAAACAAGTATCAAGAAATTGCGAATAATCATTCTTCACTGAAGAAAAGAAGTGCAGCAGTATCATGTTGCGAACAATCGAAAAACAAGAACAGCAAAAAATGTGCACACAGAATATTAAAAGAAAAACTTTGCTCAAAAATAAGAATTTTTCTATTAAAAGAAAAAGATGATGATTTCGAATCATATAAGAATTTTTAATGCAAATGCATAAGACGGGCGCAAATCGCCTAAAAATATATAAAAATGGGACGAACTTTTATGGCGTACACCTTAGTTCGCGGATTCTATTCCGTAAGAGGCAATGTCCTTAAAGTGCGTCATAAGGGGGGTATCTCTTTGCATGGCTATGGGAAAGGCTATACCGCTGCTGGAACCTAGTCATGGAAATTTGGGATTATAGAAAATCCATCCGGGAGAGATAACTTGGATTCCCAACTATATAAGGTTATACCCTGGTTGGGCGCCCGAGAGTTTCTCCTAAGGAATGCAAAGTATGATCAAGGCGCCGAGGTACACGGTTGAGCTATGGGTGCCCGGGATGGATGAACCTACCCTGGCCATCCACGGCAAGTCTTGGCTTACGATGTGTTCGGCCCAAAGAAAACCCCACTTAGGGTACAGTCTTGTAACTATAAGCCATATAAGGCATAAAGGACAAGGCTGCGAAAACAACTGGTTGTTGGCAGAACCGAATTGGAAAGTGCTAGTCTTGTATAGCCGATGTATAATCCTTGAAGGGGCAACCGGGGGGAGAGATAAGGGTGATACCCTCCATTAGGGAGCTGTGTATCAAAAAAGACGACAATGTCATGGGACTTTATAATCGCAAGAATATTTAGGCCCGTCATATTGTCGCGTGACATATAAAGCAATGTCATGGGACTTTATATTCGCAAGAATATTTAGGCTATGGGTGAAAATAGTTTCTACTGATTTCGGTAATTTCGGGTGTGCGGGTGAGAAACGAATTTAAACCCTAAACAATGTACTGCAAGGGAGTACTTTAGATTCGAGAGATCAATATGTACAAGTCCGTCCTAAACTAAAAAATGGTCATTCCAGACTTGCTTCGGTCATAAAGTCGAGGAGAATGGGTTGGTTTTGGGGAGGGAAGCAAGAAAAGTGATGAGACCAGAATAGTTGATTCTGGAAGAGTAGTTGTGTTACTACGACTTGTATCAGAAATGTGGGAATGCTAACAAGTGGTAATCTAGCAAGTATTTTCTGAGTGTTGTATGCTCCTGACTGAACTTGTTGTTCGGTGGAAATAGGTAAGACCTATTTATACAAGTCGAAGTGAAACGTACTCTGGTATCATTAAGGAATGGAAAAATGAGAGGAAGTGGTAACAGTGGTACAGTAGTGTGGATAGCATGCATGGTTGGCATGCCTTGGTGCGGTAGGTATGGCTGGCATGGTCTGCCGTTGGCACAGTGGTGCGGCTAGCATGGTTGGCATGCCTTGGCGCGGTAGGTGTGGATGGCATGGTTTTCCATTGTCACATGCGGTGTGAGAATTAGGGTTTTGGCTTGTCGAAACCCTAATTAGCATTTAAAAATGGTACCCCGGTAATTTTCTCGCAGACAAATTAAAAGGTTCAATAAATGTGCTTGGTTCGGACATTATTACTCAAGTTCTGTGACGTCACTGTCTGACTAGGGTTTTACAATTTTACCCCTAAGCTAAAAACCACCATCAACACAACTATATCCAATATTATATTCAAGAGAACTAAATAACAAGACCAAAATTCTTAATGATCAAGATCAACAATCATAATTTAAGTTGACCATTTATATGTTGTTAACTTATTTTAAGATAAAAATAAACAAAACTAGGCATATTCTAAAAACAAATAAATAAGCCTAGCGAGTAAATAAACTTAGCATATAAAAACTCGCGTTATAGTTACATACCTCAAAATTTGGTTCCCACCTTATATAGCCAAAACCAGAACAACGTTGATCACACACGTCCCGGAACCAAGTTCACAACAGGACGGGATAGATAGCTTGGAATAATTGCACTAACTGGATCGTGAACCGAGTTTAGAACAGGACGGGACTGGAACTTAGTTCTGCTAGAACGGGATGGGAACTGGATCCGGAACCGAACAGGACAGGACGTGACAGGAAAAACGCGTCCAGGTTTGGGCAAATGGGTCCGGGTTTGGGCCGTTTTCTTCCAAATCTCCAGAAGACGAACAGATTCAATCAAAATCATATTATCATTAGTACAAAACAAAGCTAGGATAAGTTAGCCTATGTTAGTGGTGGTCAGGATTTATCTAGACAAAGATAAATCAAGGGATGTGGTTCTCCTGACCATCCCCTACAACTCGCACGCGTGGCATTAATTCCAATATTATGAATGAAAAATGAATACTCAAGTCAATATATGGATTTTCAAAAATTATAACGGGGAGGTTCGAACTCATGAACTATTGTGTCATAAGAGTAGCCTCTAACCAGTGTTCCACCTTGGTTGGAATTAATAGAAAAGAAAAATCAACGGTGGTGGTTTGTTCAACTTAAATATCATAATTGCTTTATTAATTAGTGTTTCACTAATTGCACATAATAAATAATCTATTCATTATAAAGTATTTTATTAATAAGTGTTTCACTAATTGCTCATAATAAATGACTAATCATTTTTTAATTATAAATGTTTTCTTAATTAATTATAATATGTATTTCTATTAATAAGTAATTTTGATAAATAATATCAATATACATTTTTGGTGACAATGAGTAGTAGAAAAGGTGGAGGCCGAAAGATTAGTGGTGGTTAAGGGCGGCGCCAAGCACAATTATATTTATTTTTGTTCTTTTTATCATAAAATGGGATACGAAGTCCATTTTTCACATGTATCCAACTTTCCAAGAGTTTTTTATCCCTCTTTCCTCAAAATGCTAGCTTCGCCCTTGGTTTGTGGTGGAAGAAGTAGTGACGGTGAGTGCTGGTGAGTAGTGATGGACAATATTAATTTTATGTTGTCGTTACAACATCGATAACATCGTAGTGTAGAAGATGTGGTTGTTTTTTTTAACGCTTTTGATAAAGGAAGGTACCATATATTTCCGGCATGATATCATACAAGATAATATTTTCATGAACGTAGTTGGATCATCCAAATGGTACCCCTGTTATCTTTAGTACTATATCGTATAAATCATGATTTTTTAATGTTAAAATAAAATTGATTGCAATACAAAAAAGAATGTATACACGAAAAAAAAAATGAAAACAATCAATTAACGACATTTTGTTTAATCTAAACCTCATACGTGGCATTTGTGATTGAAAATTAGAATTGCGTCCAACAACCTACATGGGGTGAGCGGCAGTGATGGTGGCAGTGGTGGAGTCAAAAATTGACATTGAGGAGGCCTACTTTTTAAAAAAAAAAACATGTAAACTTTGGTGGACTAAACCATAAATATATATGAACAAAGTACTATTTATAAAATAAACTAAAAAATTCATGTAGTTATTAAAAATTTAAGGGGTTAGAGCCAGGTTAGTCAACCCTTGGCTCTGCCACTAGGTGGTGGTGGATAAAAAAATGGATACATATGGTTTTATGGTGGTGGCGGGTATTGGTGAACAAAAACATATTAAGCTAGATTTGTAATGTCACAAAATATGTAACGTTATATTATAAAGTATAAAACGTGGTTAATCATTCTAATGTTAAAATAAACTCGATAAAACACATGTCCATTTAAAAAAATTGATGCAATCAATTGCCATGTTATGACACGAATCAAGATCAGAACATATGAAAGTATTTATTATCAGTTTGTCTATGTAAAGAGTGGTCAGGATTTGTCCTTGGCAAAGATAAATTTATCGATGGGGTTTGTTTAACTTAACCATTTTTAAATACTTTATTAATTAGTGTCTCATTGATTGTTCATAATGATTAATTAAATTTCTATTATAAATGTCCCTTTAATAATCGAACATAAATACATAATTTTATTAATAAATAATTGTACTAAAAGCTATATTAATTCTAATGGTGGTAGTGGAAGTAGGGTTAGTATAAATGGTGGCGGGTGTTTGTGAATGGTGTAGGCGGTAACATTACTATTGGTGGAATAAATAGTGGTAGTGGATGGTTTTTATGGTGGTGGGTGTTGGTAATAGTAGTGGATAATAATAGTTTTTGCTTTTTAGTGAGTTTTATTGACCGGGTAAAAAAAAAATCTTCACAAAACGTGCAACATTGTATTGTGAAAGATGTAATTGGTTGTTTTTAGTACCATTGATAAGGACAAAAATCAAATATTTTGAGGATGATACCGGAACGTATAAGGCAATATGATCATGACTGTTGGATCACCGAAACGGTATCCGTATTATATAAAGACAATTGTTGTACCTGCGTAAGAGAATATTATCGCTCTCTCAAGTACTGTTACTTTTTTTTCCTGAAAGACCATCAATGTCGAGTTGTTTCGCGACAACTACCTACAAAGACAACAAATATTTGAAAATATTTGTTTGTTCATTAAAATCATCATAAAAAACTCTAAATCATAAATTTCGCCTCTGATGTTTATAGAATATTTTTTATATTTTAAATTCTCAAATCATGCGACCTCTTGATTACAAATCAACAATATCAAATTATGGATCAATATGTATAGGTTTCATTCACTGGGTTAGAAGGTAGAGTAGATACAAATGGGTAGATCACACAAAGCAGAACATGACTGAGAATACTTCAATAATTTGGTCAAAAAATAAGGTCAAAAATTTAAGATTAACTTTCGATAGGACTAATTAGATCGGCTTCGATAGGAGCCGACTAAAACATGGATTAATAATAATTTCCACGTAAGACAATTTCAGAACATATTTTGGCTAACTCTGCCTATGTAAAGAGTGGTCAAGATTTTTCATTCCTCAATTGCTATGTTATGTGAGAAAAAGGTGATATCTAAGATTGAGGTACAATTCAAATCCATTAGATTCATACCATTTACAACTGGACTCCTTGAAAAAAATTGACATGTTGTTATTATTATTACAGGTAAGGGATACATTGACCACACTTGCGCAAATATCTCACTTCACAAATGATTAGTGTTGCATGTACTGTCTAGAATACAACAATGAATTTGAGGAAACAAGGCACCAGAAGCAGTGTCCGAAGTATTTTGGATATAATAACTTAGACCCGATGAAATACTTATGTTTTTTTTTTTTTTAGTTTTTCCACTATTTATTTATTTAAGAAAAATGAACATTGCAAATACATAACATCAACAAAAATTAGACAGATTGCGTTTGATAATAATGGCTACCGATGGTCCGGAAACGGCAAAAAAAAGGAATTGTTGTAGAAGAATTGTTGTGATATACGATGGATTACTTGATACGAGTGAAATAGGTATAACTATTTCAATTCTAAAATCACATAAAGTTCAGAGTAGAAGATGACATCAAGTTTAAAGTTAGTCACAAACATAATATGGCTAACTAAAATATTAAAAACAAACAAGATATATAAACTTAGAAAGTCGTGGGACTTGAAGAGACCAATTTTGAAAACTACAATCTTAGAAAGCAACGATCCACAATACCATAATTTTTTATTTATAAATATTCAATGTAGAAGATGTCAACTTTTGGTAAAGTATCTATTGACAACCTATAAATTTGAAATAGGATCAGGGAGTACAATATGTGTTCAAGATTCTTTATGAGGTAATGTATTGCCAGATTGTATACCAAGTGAAGGTAGGAACATATGGAAGTGACAAAATGTCCAAGACTTTTGAAGTTACCAAAGCCTTAGTTAAGACGAACTGTTGGGCACAATACTTTGTTGAATATTTAATGGCAGAGGTTTGCATCTATACAATCCCTTCAAAAAGGTAATTAATGCACATTTTAAATATTGTCATCTGATGTGTGTTGAAAAATTACAGGAAAATCATGTCACATTGGAGAGTTTGTGCAATAAAATATTATTCTCTGCCTATTTGGAGGATCAACAACATGACCATGATAAATGAGTCAACTGGAGCTAAATAGGAGCATGGGGCGACTTTTATGGACGATATTGATTAGTTGATTTCACTGAGATGAGCGTTGCTGATGACATATTTCCAAAAAATATTTAAACTTTCATGTTCATGTAGAGCATTATCTCATTATAAGCAATGAACCTAAATAAAAAAAATTCTGGAAGTTAAGATTATATTCCTTTCGTTTGAGCAAATCTCCGGCGGTAAAATATTAAAGGAAAAAAACAAGAAAAGAGAGAGGAAAATTCCGACTATTTTTATGACAAACCCATATTAAATCATAAGGAGTTGATAAGTATTTGGGATACAAATTATACGATATATTAAAAATGAACCAACATCATGGCCCGTGCCATTACGGCATGGGTTAAGGGATAGTTATAATATAAAATAATATGATAAATCATAATCATATCATAATACTATACCATCATATGGCTTGTATCTATGACAAGAATTACTACAGCCTATTAATCACCCTAACACAAACATGCTCATATTATATTATTATAAAATTCAATCAAATCATTTATTATAGAATTCAACAAATCGATTGAACATCAGTGTATAAAATCAGATCAACTGATATAGGGTGCATATACGTAGCTTCTAGAGATCAAGTTAACTTACACCATAAATTTAATATACCCAAAATTGAAATCACAAAACAGGGCAGATTCCAAAAATGAAATAAAAAATTAGGGGAAAAAAGGAAGAAAAAATTGATCCAACTTATCTGATTTGATTCCGGCGATTTCAACATTAGCTTGATGGTAATTGCATAACTGCGTCGATCTAAATCACTCATGTAGAAGGAGAAATTTTTATACCAAAAATCCCATCTAGCTCTGCAGTATAGCATCGGGCATGATAACGTTTTGAAGGAGAAATATAAAGAAAGACAAGAGAGGCACAAAGAGAAGGATTTTCCATTGATTAGCATCAGTAGTTTTCATAGAACAATATCCTATATATATACATGTAGGAAGTAAACCCTAGATACTATATTGGGCCGCACATCCATGGGCTACAAGGCCTACAACAATATTTTTATTACTAACACTAATGATTGATTTATATTATTCTAAATATTCTTACAAATATTATTAAATCCTAAAAATATTATTAAAATTTATATAATTACAGTAAATTTTCATGTGATTTAAGAGTTCTATCAATACTACTGATCTTGTTATTATTATAGTATTAGATTATTTACGTGTTCATACTTTTTAGATTGATTACTCTCTAATCTTTGTTAGTTAAAGTTATTGGTGTACAAACAAATCAATCAATCAAATAAATCTTTTAATTATTGATAGCTTTTAGTAATTAAGATTTATCTCACAACCCAACCCAGTTCTAAACTAATCTATTTCACTAACTGGCACTGGCTATTTCTATTGTTTGCCATATAAGATCTAATAGTGAGCTCTGATACCAACTTTGTAGCGCCCCTAAAGCTAGCAGCTGACTGATCCAAGAGATTAACGAATAAAGAGGCACCAAATATCTAAAACATTTACTTAAACAATCAATTAAGAAAACTGCTACAAAACTTAACCCAAAACTAGCCCCGCTCATAAATATATATATAAGAACTTCTCTCAAATGATACATATACAATAGTCATTTGGTTTATAAATATAATATACAACATAATAAACATAACCGAAGTTAACTAAGTAACGAACTAAACTCCTCCAAGCTTCCGCTGCGCAACTCTGATCTGTCTATGAAACTGAAAGTGGAAATGGGTGAGCACATCATCCCTAAAATGGGTGCCCAGTAGGAATAACATTTAACTTTCAAGTAATCATTAAAAATGATTTGAAAACAATTCATATTTTCCCTAAACACTAAAACGCAACTAACGTCACATAAGTAAACAATCATGTATATGGATCTAACTCCTTCCAAACAATTTACTATTATGGTGACTCATCCCGCACCTAGATAGCTATATGGTTACTCATCCTGCACCTAGTTATTGCAATAAAAGTAAGTAGGTATAAATGAAGGAGCCGTATCATATATTCCACAGATGGAAACTCTCAGTTTCCAAACAATCAAATGGAAACTCTTATTTCCCGAATAATTCATGAAGACATCACAGCATTACAATTGATTTCCAAGCAATGGAAAGATTAAAATAAATAACAGAACTTTCATAATTCAAAGTTAAACAATGCATGGAAAGCACAACCAGACAATGCATGAATTTGTTAAACATAAACTTTTCTAAAAGAAAACAACAATAATCACAAAAGAGTTAAATATAAATTCCCACCTCTTTTGATGACAAGCCATGCCTACCTAGAGATTCGCGATCCACTGGTTCGTCCTTTGAATTGATCGTTGTTAATACAGACTAGCTGTTAATCACACAAGAACTATAAGAATCTAGCCAAAATGGTGTACACAAGAATCATACAAATATATCTAATGGTTCTGAGCCTATTAATGATTCTACACTTTTTTATTATCTATCTTTAACATATCTAAGGTAAACTAATTCAATTAGGTTGTTTTTATAGTCCATTAGCTAAGTCTTATGATCATCTACAACTTTGTAGAAGAAGCCAAAGGTCAATTCGAACCATAAGGATCCAATTCATCAATTATGAACTCTAGCCCTAAACCCAAGTCCACTAATTCCGCCCATAATCTAAGGCCCTGTCTAACTGGTCAACAAACAGTCAACATATGGTCAGAGGGAGTCGACTAACAATCTCTAATGGTCAATGTCAATAGTCAAGTTAGGGTCTGGTCTGGTCAACTGTCTAACTCGGTCCATTGAGTCTACTCGGGTCAAAACTGGAAACTCATTGAGTCAATAGATCCGACTCAGTTAGATTAACTGAGTCATCTATGATTAAACTAGTCAGACATCTGACTTGTAAGGGAATTCGAGGAAATGACTGGAATCAGCCCTTGATACAAAAAGAACTCTGACACCAGTTCAACAAGGAAACTCTCTAATGTAGGGGTGTAAATTCGGGCAGGCCAGGACGCCCGACCCAAAAATTAAAACAAGCCGGGCAGGTCAGGCTTAATATTTGCGAGCCCGTAAAATAATTCAGGCCGGGTAAAAGTAGATAATATGCTACCCAAAGTCCGCTTTTTATACGGGCAGGCCAGATCGGGCTGGACATGCCACTATTTTGAAAATATTTTTGTAGTTGCAGGAATTCCCACACTACACCCAACTCAAGAATTTATGACACAATTTGAAGATTAAGAACCTTTTTTTATTGATATGATCTTAAAAGAATTACAGTAATCAAGAATACAATTCATTTAATAAGGTTTTCTCTCTCCTAAAAACTTTCTTAGCACTCAAAAAATTCATCTCTCCCTCTGGAACTATTCATTTCCTTTATATAGGCATTTACATAGTGGATTACAGCTCATGACAGCTTATTTACAGCTAAGATTCCCTTTAGTTTCGGATCTAAATTCTTGCGATACATCGCAGTTTGCACCGCCTTAATTTTTCGCTGGTTTTATTGATTCATCGCGGAAATGTCACGCTTTTCTCATGTTTCTGTCATTTTCATCCGATATGTCATTCCTTACATCATTTTAAGATGTATTGCAGAATATCATTGATATATCGTAAACATGTCTCGCAGAACTGTTGTTTATTTCGTAGGAATATTGTTGTGACAATATTCTGATCCTACATCTTGCCTCTTCTCATATCTTTTATGCGAAGAAGATAAAGATCATGAGAATTTAAATCTCTTGATTTTCCGCAACTCCTTATCTTTTCGCACTACCTTCACTCTGACACGTCTCTGCATCCATCGCTAGATATTCTACGCGTGTTTCTTCTCTCATTTATTCCTTGACACATCTTTTTTCAACCGTTGAATTCTAACCATTCACGTCTTTTCTTCATTAAATGCACTGATGTTCTCGAGAATTTTCTTCTCTTATAAATATCTTCTTCGCTAATCTCTCCTCTTCTTTTTACTTTCTCTTTTTACTTTTTCTCTGCAACTCTTCTGTTCTTCATCTTTTTCCGCAAATTCCGGATCTACTACTGTTTCAATCTTGTTTCTTTATTCTTTTTCATCTTAATCATCATTCCCATACTAAAAAATGGCTCCTGCTAAAAAATTAGGTCAACCTACTTTCCAAAAACACCAACAGAAGTTCCAAACCTTAGGTTTCACACTTTTTGAGATCCCTGGTCAATCTTCAGACACTGATCTCTCCATTGATCTAGTTTCAGAATTTCCTTCTTCCAATGGGAAAATCCTTATTTCGCTAGGTCAACTAGAACCTGGCCTTCCTATCCCTCTTTATAACCCAGATCTCCCTCTTTTTTATGAAATTATTTCTGACGTTAAATTTTCACGAGCAATCTATCAATTAAGTGGAGATTGTATTCGTTTCATTCTCGAATATGCCTTTCGTGGAGCTGGTAAAGGATCTCGCTATCCTGAATCTGCCAAACATCCTGATTTTAAAGAAATCCCAATTATTCCAGCGAAATATACCGTGGAGAATTTATTTGCGAATTATCAAGTGATTCCCATGAAGAAAGATAGCACGTGTTGGGCTGTTCGTTTAAATAGGAATAAAAAAGTTGCGAAGGATAAACTTCTTATGCAAGATATAGATTATCATTCAAGTAAAAACCAAGGTCCACGCTTCTCAAAATATGATAAGTGGTGTAGATTTCCTCTCCTCCTTGAAGGTCCATATATCTCTGGCGCTCTCGATCTTCCTGCGAATCCTTCAAATCTTGCGGCGTATTGTCCTTGGATTTTTAACTGGCCTGAAAGGAATTCTGATGTATATTTCGCAGCATTTATCATTATTCGCAAATTTGGATAAATGTATCATTCTTATTTATTATATTGAGATATCTTATTGATTATATTGAGATATCTTATTGATTATATTGAGATATCTTTTATCAGATTGAAAGAATGAAGCTTAACTATGTCAATACTGGGAATCCCAATCTCCTTCAAATTTTGAAAACCTTCACAGATGAAGTAAGAAACAATCTTCTATAACCTTTAACAATATATTGTTGCCCCTGTTTCTTATCTTTATATGTGATTGTTTTCAAGGAAATACCATTTGTCGCGGTGGTTGAAGACAAAGATAAAGGCAAAAGAGTAGAAACTCCAAATGAAAGTTCTGGTGCTTCTCCTCACCGCAGTAAAAATCAAACCACTGACGGTCCTCCAAAGAAAATGAGAAAAACTCGACCACTTCCTTCTGATAATTCTCAACTCAAAGAAACTTCTACTATCGCTGAAAAAGATAATGAAAATGAAAAAAAATAGTGGAATAAATAATGATGCCTCTGTGGGCACTTCAATGCATATCTCTTCCACAAGAATTAGATCTGCGATGGGTCTTTCTCAACCTGAGACTCCAATGGATCAATTGTCTAATATTTTTAGAAATCCCTTACAAGGTATTGGAGATAATGATATTACTTGTACTTGAGACTATCTCTCAGAGATCTGCGACGCTTCAATCTTGACTAATAATAAAGATCTTAAAGGAGTCTCAAGATTTATTAACCCAGGTTTTCTTCATGCGTTAGCTTCGTTGGTATGCCCCTTTCCTTCATTTTTCTTGTAGTAGGATTTAAATTTGTCATGAGTATCAAAAATCTTTTTCTTATCTTATTTATTTTCTATTTTCTGTCACAGACTGCCAGAGCTTCTTTTTCTGTTGCTTCAGAATTAGAAAATAGATTATCATCATCACAGAAAAGGCTTACTGATTCACAATCTGAATCTGCGAAACTTCTTGAGAAAAATAAGCAATACAAAGCTGAAATCTCCATCCTTCGCGAAAAATGTAAACAGTTGGAAGTAGCTGGAAATACTGAGATTCTTAATAAAAATAAATCGCTTGAAGTATAAATTCAAGTTCTTCAACAGAAATTAGTTGATAAGGAGAAATTCTGCAAACAAGTTATTGGTATAAGTCTTCCCTTTTTTTTTTTTTTTTTTTTTTGAGCTTATTTGGGCAACCATTTTGCATATGCCTATAATCTTACTGATGAAGCCATCATTCTTAATTCTTTTGATGAACCCATAGATGAAACCACTCTTCTTGAGCGTCTTAATGACGCTTTAAATAATTATTCAGATGAAAAAATTAATACTTTGTCCCTTGATGAGCTTAAATATCATATCTCCCTTATGAGAATGGATTATAGATCTGTCTTGAGTACATGTACGGGCAAAGTCGAGACAATACGGCAAATCGGTATTCACACTTTGTGTGATTGTCTATGGATACGAGATCAAGACAATACAGCTACCAAAGTGTGATTACTTGATATTAGGTTCAGACTTAACCAAACTCTATAGCATCACTATCAAGTAAAGCGAAGTTAATATTTGTGTAGTTTACTTCTAATCATAATAAACAATTATAATTACGGAAATAGAAAAGTAAAAGACACAACAAGATTTTGTTAACGAGGAAACCGCACATGCAGGAAAAAACTCGGGACCTAGTCCAAAATTGAATGCTTTTAGAATTCAGTCGTTATACAAAATATAAACCAACTTCGTATAGTTGAGACCAAGAAACTAACCCTAGTTCACTTAGTTTCTTCAGTATCCTTGCGTTTCCGACTTTGATGAGTGCACGCACTGGAATAATTCTTTTGGATCGTATTCCAAATAGTAAAGGAACAACAAATCTATTTGTAACAACTCTCTTGATTCTTTAAGATAAAGATATCTTAAGTCATATGCAAAGGCTCTTCCATTTAAATTAATAAACTCCTTTTCCTGGTTAGATCAATCCAATCTCTATTACCTAACTAATAAGATTCGGATTTGTAACAATCAAAATAGATCTCAAGAGAACTATTAGGCATTACCGATCTTACGTAACTAATCAATCGAATAAATATGATTCTAGTTGGATCCCAGCCGATCAAGGTTTATGCTATACAAAGATATGAGAACCCAATAAAAATTCTTCTTCGTCTTCAAATCTTCTTTAATCTTCAATTAAACCTGCACAACACAACTTAAATCTCTTGTGATCAATCATGCACAGAACAGAGTCTATTAACAATGGATTCTCACAAGATGTCTTTAGATCTACAAACAGTTCTAAAGATCCTGTCGATACTTCGATCTAGTTTGAGTGAATCTTATATCAGAAGAGAAGATTCTCAAGAATAAACAAACTAGGTGAAATAAAAGTTTCAACAACCGTTAGTCAATAAAATCAAATTATCTAGTTTCCCACCAATGGTACTCGTATAAATTTTTGATCCCACAGAAGTCTTTAAACGAGCGGTCATACGAGACTTCACCTAATTAGGGTACATTCCTCTCCGGATAGACGGATCCACCAGAAACAACGAAATGATGAAGTTTGTCTGGCTCTTAGGGTAGTTTGCTAGAAATGCAAACTTGGGTATTTATAGACCAAGGATGTTTGGACATCAAGGAATTTCGAAAACCGAAAGAATCTCAAGATATGCAATAAATGCCCATTCGGTTTTCATAATTCCAGTAAATGCTTTGTCCAATATTTTCTGAAATCTCTCAATAGAAAATCTCCAATTAGTAAATGCACATTACTAATTTTTATTCTCTAGAGATATGCATCTAATTGCTGGTAATTAAAGCATATAAAACTAACAACCTTAATTAAAAGATTCTTACTTTATTTCGGAACGGGATCTCGTTGAGTAACTAAGGAATATCTTTGAACAATAAAAGATAAGAGTTATTGTTCGTGTTCAAAGTATGTTAACATCTTTTCTTTGTAAATCATCTTTCATATTTAAAATCTTGGAATCAATTATACACACTTCCAAACAAGTTTAGAATTGGCTCATCTGAATTCCAAGATAACTATGTGATTGATCAAATCACTAGGATCGGTTATTCCTTAATATGGAACACTTGTTATCGGTCATCAGGATCGGTTACATCAATTACCAGGATTGGTTACCATATACACATGGTATTTCTTGTGATCGGTCACACCAGTCACTAGGATCGGTTACGCCAATTACTAGAACCGGTTACACCAATTATAAGGATCTATTACATAATTCTATTGTGATCGGTCACACCAATTACAAATATCGATCATACCATCTCAGGTGCTTAGGATCGGTTACACTAATTAATCAAAACTAGTCATACCAAATCATAAGTCAGGCATTGTGGTTAGTTATATTAAGATATATAACAAGTTACAATCGGTTATACCTTCTCATACATATTGGTAATCCAAAGATTTGCAATGAATAGCCATACCAATAAGCCTAGTGATTTCTCTTTCGATTCATAAAACAAGTTCATAAATGTACTTCCTTTAAACAAATGTAAGCATTATTTCATAGGATGAAATCTTCACCTTTACCCATTATCATAATCATCACAATATTCATAAGATTATATCGATGTCATATCTACGAAGTTCAAAAGATAAATGTTATACTTTGTAGTCTGATTCCTTAACACCATAATCATATGATCATATCGCACTACTAGAGTAAAATATTCATATACAGCTTCGCAGTTATGTTTTCAATATAGCACGACTTGAAAGATACGTTAGGAATGAAATAGTTTAAGTCAATATTACTAACCTCAAGAGGAAGGATGATGTCGTCGTTGTAGATCGTTACTTCTTCACGTTCTTCAGGTCTTCGAGTAATACTTGTATGTCTCAACATTCGTAGACTTTCTAGTCTAACCTATACAAAGTTAACTCTAGTACATAATCAAACGACTCTTAGATGAGTTTTGATTCACTAAAATATGACAACCAAACTTGACATACCAACGCTTGGTGGGTTCAACCGAGCTATGCTCTAATATACGAATTGAAATATACGTTAGGAATAAAACAGTTCAAGTCAATATTACTAACCTCAGGTGGAAGGATGATGTCATCATTGTAGTTCCATACTTCTTTACATTCTGCAGGTCTTCAGAGTAATACTTGTATGTCTCAAAATTCCTAGACTTTCTAGTCTAACCAAAACGAAGTTGACTCTAGTATTTAATCAAGCGACTTTAGATGATTTTTGATACACTAAAATATGACAACCAAACTTGACATACCAACGCTTGGTGAGTTCAATCGAGTTATTCTCTAACATAATGGAAACAAGTTAAGTCAGTATCACTTTACCTCAAGTGGAAGGATGATGTCTTCATTGTAGTCGATAGGTCTTCGCGATATTCAGTTGACTCTGGTATATTTAATCAACATTCCTGGACTTTCTTGGTTGACCTAAATGATGTTGACTCTAGTATATTTAATCAAGCGACTCTAATTTAGTTTTGATACTAAAATATGACAACCAACCTTGATATATCAACGCTTGGTGGGTTCAACCGAGCAATGCTCTAAAACTATATCTTTATGGAGAGTGCGACAGTGGAATTTTCAGGTGAGGACATTACCTTTAAAAAAACCTCCTAAGTGAAGTACTAAGTTGGAAAAATTAGTGGTATTGTTGAAATTTTTTGGTACAGCCTTGATAATCTCTTAAGGCGTAGTTCATTAAGATACCATTCTGAAACCTTTATCAATTTATGAAAAAAAGGGAAGAATTATTTAGTAAAAATCTACTAAGACATATAGCTTTACTGAACTATGTCTAAGGGGGAGTGAATTACATGGGAGAAGGTAAACTTCAAATATAGCAAAAAGAGAAGTAGAGACTAAGTGGGAGAACATATCACCATAGGATTACTTTAAGTCTTAGTACAATGAATTTTGAAGTAGGTAAAAATATTATGCACTAGTATAAAAACCTTTGAGTAGATTGATTATACATTCTAAAGGAGAATCAATTTTTTTAGATTATAAAGTAAATTAAAATCTAAATCAGTCATGGTTTGAATTATTTGGATTATTCTTGTGAGGTAGAATTGATTAGGCATCTCTATAAGTTTTAAAGAGAATAAGTTATCTTTATCGTTGAGTTTGCTTGATATCTTCTTTTCTTGAAGACCTCTCATAGGCATATAGATTTATGTACCTTGATTGAATATCTTTCTGAAAAGAAATCAAATAAGCTTTATGCTAGAGGCGAGTAGTCAAAAAGTCTTCACTTTGGTTGAAGCTAACCCATAGGCCTGTAAAGGACGTCAGTTAGGGGAATCGTGTTGCGTAGGGTATTGCGATATCTAAGAGACATAAAGGAACACATATGAAGCTTAATTGCTCGTAGGGTTGATTCGGGCTCAACTACATTCAAGTTCGATGTCTGCTAGTAGCCTAGTGTCTGTAGCGGTTTAGTACAGTATGGTATTCAAGTTCTGGATTAGGTCTCAGGGTTTTCTGCACATTTCAGTTTTCCTCGTTAAAATTTTTATCGGTGTCTTATGTTGTTTCTTTTCCGCATTATGTTGTTTATCTTTATAATAGAAATATCACAAGTAGTATGTTAAATAACCTAGACGGTCTTTAGACCTAAAAGATTGTATAGAACTTATAAAGTTTATTCTTGATAATTCGTATCTTGAAAGAAAGATAACAAGAGTTTTTCTTGTTGGAATTCTGTCCTTATTACAATTCGGTCACATAATATTTTATTACTTGGACATTGATTTTTAAGAACGTCCAAGTAAAACTTGTCAACATGTGAGATATCGTGTCTTTATTGTCAATCTATGCTACCGAACGTGGCAAGTTTTTTCCATACAAATTTCCGGATAAAAAATTGGTGATGTATATGATACTCTCCCTTTTTCGCTACATACAAAAACTATCCTAACCACCTATGTACATATACAAACCACGAATCATCTTTCAGTAGTTTACTTACACTGGAAATTGTTTGGCTTTAGATTCTTTCAGTAGTTATTTATATTTTTGTTAGAGTATTTTCTGATTTAATTATTGGTTTATTTCTCTTTCATGGAAAGCTAATCATCTGCTTTTGTAGATGCAGTTGTTTCTTAGCAAGTATTACCAGTGGTGGTCTAGAAGCAGTGGTGCTCAAACTCCTCAAACAGTAGTGTTCACACAATCATTTCCAACAGCAAAGAGTATCATTGAGAAAATGTTGTTATTAATAGCAGTGGTGTTATTTGGTAGCATTTCAAGCTATACTTCCATCCATGATAACGATCGTCTTATTATTCCTTATCTAATTACAAATAACAAAAACTTTATCATCTTCTCCATGAATCAGAACGTTCCTCCTAGATATGTTCATGTCAAGGTCATTTTAGGAAATTCTAGTCCATCTAAAGCGTTATCAAATTCTAGTCCATCTAGTGCGTTATCAAATTCTAGTACATCTGGAGCGTTATCCCTGTAAATTCAATTTTTTGATTTTTTTTCCTCCTAAATTAAAGCCATATATTCTCGCAGTCAACTCTGTCAATTACTAGATTCACGGGATTCTATCTTAGGTAAGCATTCCTCCTTTTTCTTTATTAGAAACCCTAATATCAATAATCATTATTGCGGCAGTTATTCATTTTCTTCTCAAACCTTCAAACCCTTCTGCATCATGGCGTAAAACTCACAACACCAGTTAGACACCATCACCCATAATATGCAGAAAGCCTCCATTGGGTGAGGTATCAATAGAAGAACTCTTATATCAACTGAAGAAATTGATGCATCTGATTCAAGATGGTCTCACAGTCTCATTGGTAAAATCATAGTGGAAGGTGCACTGGATATTGATGCTATCAAGAATGAATTTCAAATTAAATGGAAGAGATATAAGAACATGGAGATGAAAACTATGGGCACAAATCTTTTTGTATTCAAGTTTTTTTAAAATGAAGATATAGAAGATGTTTTGCGCAAAGCTCCATGGAACATTGTCGACCATCTATTGGTCCAGCAAGCTTATAACTCAAATACTCTGGAAGCTAATTATAAATTTACGCATCAAGTTTTCTCAGTTCAAATCCAAAAAATTGAGATGGAGCATCTTGATGACCCTATTATTGAGAAAATATGCAAGGAAATTGGAAGGCCAGTTAACAATTCCCATATGGTAGGAAAGAGACGAGTAGGAAAGACTGTCAATGCCAAAATTGAAGTTGATTTGAGAAAGCCAATTAAAAGAGGTACCTGGCTGTTAAACACTATGAAAGAAAAACTGTGGGATAAATATCATTATGACAGACTCCCAAGAACAATTTGCCCCAAGTGTAACGTTATCATCCAAAACAAGGATGAATGTGAAGATTTAGCTCATCAGCAAATGATTTTCAGGTTTACTACTAAGAAGTGGGTTGATTATCAAGCGAAACACGCCCATATTCTTCAAAGAAATTAACAAGCTCCTGAATATCAACAACATCGCAGTCGGGAGTTTTTACTACCACCGATAGTGGGCTTATTCGGTTTGAACCTGCTTTTTTGGAGGTAGGGCCCATCAACACTAATATGTCGGCCCAAGGAAAAATAAATGAAGTAGAAAAGACCCTTCTGCGTCTTCTTCTCATTCCCCTCAGATCCCATTTCCTCCTCGAACAATTGAAAACCCATCTTCGGAAAATTGCGTTATCCAAAATCCTAGTCTTCTTATGACGAATCCGTTATTCATAATTGGTAACGATTGGGGTAACAATCCAACAGAAAACACTTTTCTCAATGGTACTGATTTAGAAATGGTTATTGTTTATGGAGGTGGAGTTGATTCATTCCCTGTGAATCAGGATATTACGGCTAAGGAACAACTTGTAGCTACAATTCAGGTTTTAATTCTCTTTCCTTTTACCCTTTATTACTTTTTATATTTTCGAATTTTAATTTTTCTCTTATTAATCTCAAAATTTCAAATTAGGGTTTCTGAAATTTTAGTGGAAACTTTAGAACCCTAATTATTTTTCTCAATCAATCACCTGTTTGGGTTTGTCTATATTGGTTTTGCTCTTTATCTTTGTGCAAACAAATTTCTCTCTTATGCAATTGCAGTTGTTTGCTCTGGAGGCTCTGTAAGAATCATTTTTCTATTGATACCATTCTTATTCATCCTATTGAGAATAATTTTGTGGATGTGATTGTGTCCTTAATTATGTGCAACATTAGGGATAAATAATAACTCTTATTTACTTCTGATAGTACTCTGATTAGGGTCCCACTTAACACTAGTTTATCTTCCCTAAACATACATACTTATAACAATTACTTGATCTGCGTGGTGTGTGTTGCTACTTTTTTTTTTTTGCTTAAATCATTATACTCTGTGTTGGTTATCTTGCTCTAGTTGTTTTGTCTTCATATTGAGTTCCATTGATATGCATCAGTACATTCTATATTGTAAGGCTTGTGGTTTAGGAGTTTTTTTGTCTGTCATTCTTAGTCAAAGCATCTTTTTGAATCATATAGTCATGAGAATTTTTTCGTGGAACTGTCAGGGCTTTGATAATCCTACAACTATGGAATTTGATCAGGTCTCAAAATCTCGACATGATTTTTTCTTTGCGAAACTAAAAATGATCTTCCTAAAATGAAACAATATCTTAGAAGGTTTAATTTTCCCAATTCTTGGATTTATCCTTCCATAGGCCTTGCTGGGGGTATTGCACTTTTCTGGAAATCAGGCTTAAACTGCGATATTGTCCAACACACGGACAAAATAATCAATGCCTTTATTTATGATGACCCTAGCAAGCCTGAATTCCTTGCAACTTTCTTTTATGGTTCTGTATACCATGAAGAGAAATTGCAACAATGGAATTACAGCGGGGAAATAAGTCAGAGAGTAGAAAATCCATGTGTCATCATAAGAGATTTAAATATCACTATGCAAGCTCATGAAAGATCTACTTTCTCCACTCCTACTTCTATTGAATTTCATACAATCCAGAATGTTATTGTTAATTCTGATTTGTCTGATCTAGGATACATTGGTTATCAATTTACTTGGAATAATAGGCAGTCTGGTCCTAATCTAATATGTGCCATACTAAATAGAGCAATGGGTAATGGTTATTGGCTGAGTCATTATGGTAATTCAAACTTTACCATATTGACTCCATAGGTTGTGACCATATCCCAATTATTCTTGAGACTAATGTTGTGTCTTTTCAAGGATATAAGCCCTATAAGTATTTCAAGTGCTGGAGCAGTGACCCTTCGGTCAAAGATGTTATTCATAATTCTTAGTCTCACTTTGTGAGAGGTTCTGTTCTATTCTAATTAACCAATCGTCTTTGGATTGTCAAAAACGATATTAAAAAATAAAATCTTATGCATTTTGGCAACACAAAAGGTTAGAACTCTTGGTAATTAGCTCCAAGATCTGAATAGCTTACCCAATATTATTCAGAATATTGAGCAGATTCGACATGTTGAGAAAGAGCTAGAGCTTTGGCAAAATGTTCAAGAAGAATTTTATGCTCAAAAATCCCGACAAGAGTACTTTAAGTCTTTTGATCGTAATACTGGTTACTACCATAATCATGTTAATCATAGGAAGCATTTCAATCACATAAATTCTCTTAAGACTAATAATGGTAAATGGGTTAATGATATACCAGATCTTGAAACCCTTTTAGTTAACCACTTTAGTTCCATAGGGTCTACTTCTCATCCCTATAGGAATAATGAGATTCTAAATTGTATTTCTCCGTGTATTTATGAAAAGGATAATATTTACCTTCTCAGACCTATTACACTCCAAGAAGTCAGGGCCGGATGGTTTCCCACTAGGCTTTTATAAAGAAAATATGGATTTTCTTTTAACTGATGTTTGGAAGACGGTAAAAAGTTTTTTCAATACCAAACACTTACTTAAAGAGATGAACCATACTTTTCTGTCTCTAATCCCAAAATCAACAACCTATCTTCACCTGTTGATTTTAGGCCTATTTCTATGTGCAATGCTAATTACAAAATCATTTCTAAGATTATTGTAAATATAATGAAACCACTATTGAGAAAAATAATAAGTCCTTTCCAGGCAACATATGTACCTAATAGACATATCCATGATAATGTTATAATTTCTCATGAGTTAGTGCACTCTATGAAGAGGAAAAGTAAAAAATACAGGAAAGGTGTTATGGGTTTAAAACTTGATATGTCCAAAGCTTTCGATAGAGTGGAATGGACATTCCTCATTGATGTGTTAAAATCTTTTGGCTTTTTTGATCATTGGTGTGCACTTATTTACCAATGCATAAGTACTACTAGCATTTCCATAATGTTAAATGGATATCCTTGCAGGGCCTATAGACCAACTAGGGGTCTGAGACTGGGTGATCCCCTCTCTCCATACCTTTTTATAATCTGCATGGAGTCTTTCTCCAGATATCCATGCTGAGAATTTGTAGCTTCTCCATGGATTTAAGATCACTAAAGATGCACCTAGCATCAGTCATATGCTCTTTGCAGATGAATGTTTTGTTTTCGCCAAAGCTTCTCATGCTGATGCTGAGAATCTTATGGCCTTAATAAAAGACTTTAGCATTGTATCTGGACAGGTCATAAATTTTGATAAATTTGGTTGTTTCTTTAGTCATAATGTTGATCCTAGCCTTGATGTCTCTCTCATTAGGAGACTTAATGTTAGGAAGATACCCCTAAACGAAAAATACTTGGGTATTCCTCTTTTCATCACTAAGTCCAAAACAGATTCTTATATCCATCTTACTAGTCAATTTGACAAGATAATAGAAAGGTAAAAACATTAACCAAGCTGGGAGGTATGTTCTTGTTAATCATGTGCTTAAGGATTCTCCAGTATTCCACATGAATACTTTATCTATTCGTGATAAAGTTATTCACCAGATGGAACAATCCCAGAGGGATTTTTGGTGGGGGAAAAACAGACAGGGTGGCTTATACTTGAGAGAATGGGGCAAGATTTGTACCCATAAATTTCAAGGGGGTCTTGGTTTTAAAAATCTTCGTCATGTTAATGTCGCTTTACTAGATAAAACTACGTGGAATTTAATCCATTCTCCGAATGATCTTTGCTTTAGGATTTTAAAATGTAAGTATTTCAAAGATTGCTCTCCATTGAATTATGATTTGACAAAGCATTTGTATAGGTTTCGATTTTATTCTCCGTAATGTTGTTTGGGACTTTAGAGATGGCAATAACATTTTGGATTTTAGAGATCATTAGATTCCCAATTTTGCTCAACCTTTATGTAATGCTTATCCAAATCCTAATCTTCTAGTTTTTAATCTGATAGATAAAGACACTAATAACTGGAATCTAGATCTAGTTAATGCTTACTTCACTCGTCAGAATGCTCAACTCATTCAGAGTACTAGAATCCCTCTTTCTGGTCATGGCAGACTAATTTGGCCTTTCACTAAAAATGGACATTTTTCTGTCAAATCTGCATATAAAGTCTTGCCTGGTCAATTCGAGTACATTCATAATCCTCATAATTTTAATCATGATTGTGAGTCCCTTTGGAAGCTGTCAATCCTTCCCAAAGTCTAGATTTTTGTGTGGAAGTGTTACGAGAATATCTTGCCTTAAAATCTATCATTTGTATATTTAATTCTCATGATATGAATTGTAATTTGTGTGGAACTGTTGTGCCTGAAACTGCAAAGCATCTGATCTTACATTGTGCTTTTTCTCAAGCTGTTTAGTCACTAACTCTTTTTTATAACTTAGTCTCTCATGTTAGGGATTCTACACATAACTTAAAAGAGTGGGTTGCTCAATGGTTAACTTCTGTTAACTTTAAATACAAAGTTGTTGCTATTTTTTTCATTGTTTGGAGTATATGGAAAGACATACGCTCTTTATCTTTCAGGGGAAAAATATAAATTATTTCACTACTGTGAGACTAGCTCTCAAATTTGTGAATGATTCAAAAGTATCTTAGATCTGATCCTGCTACAAACTTGTCTACTAACATTTTATCTGTTCAAAATGATTTAGATTCCGTAGTAGTCTCTTTGCCAGAAGACCTCATTATTGTATATAATGATGCATCATTTGACATAAATACTAATCTTTCTGGCATTAGTTTGATTATGAATGGAAAAACAGGTAACTACATTGGTTGCAAACTCGTCCCAGGAGTATCTAGGAACGCTGAAGAAGTTGAATGTTTAGCCATGCTAGATGCTAGTCTTTGGGCAAAAAAAAAAGAAACTACAACGAAGTTTGCTTCATCAGTGATGCTCAATTAGTAGTAGGATGCTTCAACTCAAAAAATAACCAGTTGTTTTGGTATAACAAAACAATTATTGATGACTGCAATTTGATTCACAATAATTTTTCTTTCTCTAGAGTAGAATTTCTAAAAAGAAATTTCAACAATCATGTTGTTGCTGATGTTGCGGCTAAGTATTGTAATAACTTAAGAATTTAGGGAGAGTGGTTGGGCATAATCCCACCATTCCTGCCACAACTCTTGCAAGTTGTAACTGTATTTAATAGAACTTCTTTATTTCTTAGCAAAAAAAATAAAAAAAAATAAAAAAATCCAAACCACATCAATGTACATGTATGTGTACCCAACTGCTATATATATATTTTATAATCAAAGGCCTGGGAATAGGCTAAAGGTTAGCTGCAACTGCTGGACCTAGCCATGCAGGTGGCATAAACCAGAACATAGATTATTTTTTTCTCTGTTTTTCCCAAAGAGCTAACTCATGGGAAACAAAATTACAAATTCTAGGTTGAAAAGTAAAATTACAAGCAATCAAACTAGAGGCAAAGTGCTGAATGTCTTTAAAGATAACATATGTCCTAGCATCACCATCAAAGATACCTAAGGAGAATTGTTCCACCAAGTTTTTTGCATCAGTTTCAATAATGATATGAGTAATCTTCTGTTCCACAGCTTTCTTGAGTACTCCCCAGATAGCTTTAGCTTTAGCTTCTTCAGCTGACTGGACTTCAAAGACCAAGGCAACACAGAGGGAAGCTTTACTAGTGTGATCTCTCATCACATAACCTGCACCATTATCTCCAGAGATGTCATCATAGTCTCCATCAGTGTTACATTTGAACCATCCAACCATTGGGGGCATCCATTTGTGATTCAGGCCAACAGGACTAGAAAGAGTGGTTACAACAGAATTCTTTCTAGTAAGAAGAATATATTTAGCTCTTTTTAAGACAGATTTATGAGTTTCAGATAAGTTTTGGAAAACCAATTTATTTCTACTAGTCCAGATACACCATAGAATATCAACAAAGAGTTGTTGATCCTCATCAGGCAATATAGAGTTTTTGTCCAGCAACCAGAAAACAAGCCATTGCTGAAAAAAATTGAGTAAAGAAAGCAGTATTTATACAAAACTTAGACAGAAACCAAACTTTAGAGGAGAAAGGACATAGAACCAAAGAATGCATAATAGTTTCAAGAGGATCCTTACACCTGGTACAATCAACAAAATGCATAGGCATTCTGGTATGTAGAACCTTTCTAGCTGGTAAGGCATTTTTAGCAGCTTTCCAAAGGAAAAGTTGAATTCTGTAAGGAACTCTAATTTTACAGATATGTAACCAAAGAGTATTATAGGGAGAGGGGTAAGAGCCTCTGATTCCCAAATAAGCAGATTTAGAAGAAAATTTCTCATTCTTCGAGAGGTCCCAATCCCTCCTATCAGGAGTGCAAAGCTGGCTTAAGGGAATTGTGATAATCTTCTTAACAGAAGCATCATCAAAATAAGTAGTGAGTCTAGAAACAATCCAAGTTCTAGTAGTATTATCAATGAAATAATCAACAGTTAAGCTTGGATTTAGAGGAGTACAAGGGTTAGGAATAGCAGACCCTAAATTTGGTATCCATTTATCACACCAATGGTTGATAAATTTACCATCTCCTATAATCCAGGACACAAAGGGTTTAATCAACTCCTTAATAGCATGAAGACATTTCCAAGTCCAATAGCAATGGGGATGACACTTGGCATTGAGAAAATCAGTCCTAGGAAAATACCTAACTTTTAAAATTTTTTCTAACATACAATCAGGGTTTTCAATGATTTTCTAGGAATTTCTAGCTAGCATATCCAGATTATTTAACTCAGCTTTTCTAAATCCCATACCACATTCAGATTTAGGGGAGCAAAGAGTATCCCACCCCAAAAGATGAAGCTTTTTATCTTTTGGATCTAAGGATTCTCCCCACCAGAACTTGCAAAGATAAGCACCCATATATCTACAAAGGTGCTTAGGGATTAGAAAAGCTCCCATTTGGTAGAGGGGGATAACCTGGCCAATGTGTTTTACCAGAGTAGTTCTAGCAGCCTGAGAAAGAAGTTTATGGATCCAAACAGTTATTCTGGCATCAACAGCTTGTAAAATGCTCATATGGGATTGAATTTTAGAGGATTGAAAAACAGTGGGGGTACCCCAGATATTTCTCTCCCAAATCCCTGCTTTGGATATCCAAAATATTGGCTAAAATGGCTTTCCTATGTTCATGGATTTTTCTAATAAAAAGAATACCAGACTTTTCAAAATTTATTTCCTGACCAGAAGCAAGACAATACTTTTGAACATAACTCTTTATAACATTGAAATTTTCAGTAGTAGCAGAAGAAAATAGAAGAGAGTCATCAGCAAAAAGGAGATGAGTCATCTCAGGGGAATTTTTACAAATCTTTATACCTTTAAGAGAAACATTTCTTTGAAGACTATCTATATAAGAAGATAAATCCTCAGCACAGATAATGTAAAGGTAAGGGGATAAAGGATCCCCTTGCCTTAAAACCTCTCTCAGGTTGAAAAAAACCAGTAGGACTACCATTAAGTAGAACATAATAAGAGACAGTAGACACGCATTGATTTATGAGTTTAATCCAGTTTTCATCTAAGCCCATTTTTCTCAGAACTTTTTCTAGAAAACCCCATTCCAATTTATCATAAGCCTTAGAAATATCAAGTTTAACAGCAGCAGTGCCCTCGGCTTTGTCATTATGATTGACAGAATATATGGCTTCATTGGCAAGAAGAATATTATCATAAATACCCCTCTTAGGTATGAAGGCACTTTGATTTTGGGATATAATGTTGTTCATAAAGGGTTTGAGTCTGTTAGCAAGAGTTTTAGAGAGAATTTTATAAATGAAGTTACATAGACCAATGGGTCTGTACTGGTTGACCAACTCAACCAGGGGGACTTTGGGGATAAGAGCTATGTTGGTATGGTTGAAATTTTTTGCAATATGACCGGTACTAGAATGCTCAACTCATTCAGAGTACTAGAATCCCTCTTTCTGGTCACGACAGACTAATTTGGCCTTTCACTAAAAATGGACATTTTTCTGTCAAATCTGCATATAAAGTCTTGTATGGTCAATTCGAGTACATTCATAATCCTCATAATGTTAACCATGTTTGTGAGTCCCTTTGGAAGCTGTCAATCCTTCCCAAAGTCTAGATTTTTGTTTGGAAGTGTTCCGAGAATATCTTGCCTGTAAAATCTATCATTTGTAGATTTAATTCTCATGATATGAATTGTAATTTGTGTGGAACTGTTGTGCCTGAAACTGCAAAGCATCTGATCTTACATTGTGCTTTTTCTCAAGCTGTTTAGTCACTAACTCCTTTTTATAACTTAGTCTCTCATGTTAGGTATTCTACATAGAACTTAAAAGAGTGGGTTTCTCAATGGTTAACTTCTGTTAACTTTAAAGAAAAAGTTGTTGCTGTTTTTTCCATTGTTTGGAGTATATGGAAAGACAGATGCTCTTTCATCTTTCAAGGGAAAAATATAAATTATTTCACTACTGTGAGACTAGCTCTCAAATTTGTGAATGATTCAAAAGTATCTTAGATCTGATCCTACTGCAAACTTGTCTACTAACATTTTATCCGTTGAAAATGATTTAGATTCCGTAGTAGTCTCTTTGCCAGAAGACCGCATTATTGTATATAATGATGCATCATTTGACATAAATACTAATCTTTCTGGCATTAGTTTGATTATGAATGGCAAAACAGGTAACTACATTGGCTGCAAACTCGTCCCAGGAGTAGCTAGGAACGCTGAAGAAGTTGAATGTTTAGCCCTGCTAGAAGCTAGTCTTTGGGCAAAAAAAAAAGAAACTACAACAAAGTTTGCTTCATCAGTGATGCTCAATTAGTAGTAGGATGCTTCAATTCAAAAAATAACCAGCTGTTTTGGTATAAAAAAACAATTATGGATGACTGCAAGTTGATTCACAATAATTTTTCTTTCTCTAGAGTAGAATTTCTTAAAAAAAATTTCAACAATCATGCTGATGCTGATGTTGCAGCTAAGTATTGTAATAACTTAAGAATTTAGGGAGATTGGTTGGGCATAATCCCACCATTCCTGCCACAACTCTTGCAAGTTGTAACTGGTTTTAATAGAACTTCTTTATTTCTTAGAAAAAAAAAAAAAAAAAAAAAAATCCAAACCACATCAATGTTCATGTATGTGTACCCCAACTGCTATAGAGAAAGAGACGGTCCATCGATATTCAATCCATTGTACTGGTTGACCCCCAAGTCACAACCATTATTTCCGCCCCGAATGAAATTTCCGCATAAAAATTGAAAAGTTCCAGAGAAAAAGACTTTGTTAGAAATTTTGAATTACAAGTTTCACTTCTACAAGTTCTTCACCGACACATCACTCGATCAGAAGTAGCTGTTGATGATGCTTTAATTTACAAGGTATTATGGTGTTGTTGATTTCTATTCCTATGTATAACCAATGATATTCAATGTGTAACCCTAATATCTGGTATGATCTGATGTGATTTTGAGATGTGGCTGTGTTAATGATTTTTTATATGTGACGAATAGGTTATGTATTTATAGTAATTTTCCCATGTTGTGAAATTTCAAAGAAAGCATATTTTACTTTCGGTATCTCATTTCTAACTAGTGGAGAAATATGTAGCTATCCTGTTTGATAGTTTGCTTGTCAGACATGAGAACAGTTTTTCAAAATTCACAGTTCAAGCTTAGCTTCTGCTTTGTGTTGGACTTGGACATCTAGCCCTAGGACTTGGGTCTTGAAATGATTTGGTGAACTTGGTTACAACTATGGTGGGACTTAATGTTGATTGTGAAGATGACCAGTATAATAAAACAACAAAAGATTCAGTTTGCAATGAACTTGATGTTTGTTATGCTAGTGCCGGTTATGCAAGAGCAAATGGAGTTGGTGCTTGTGTTGCTAATTTTACTGTTAGTAGACTTAGTTTTTGTTTGCTTTTGATGCACATAAGAGTTCTTGCATTTGTTTCTTCATCGGTCACCCACCATGAGAGTGGTCATCTAGTAACTTTAATATATAGACTTTTTCCAGTAATTCCGTCTTCTCGATCTCCCTCTCTGTATAAGAACAAAAGATAGAGGGGAAAGTTAAACGATGTCCGCAATGAGTAAAAATCTAGGGCATTGGCAATGGGAAGAAGCAGCTTCTGGAGCCGTTGCTGGATTCACTACTGTTGCATCTCTTCATCCCCTTGATGTTGTTCGTACTAGGTTTCAAGGTATTCTCTTCATCACACTCTAAAACAGTCCTTTAATACAGTATTTGCTTTCATTTTGATTAATCGATTGATATTTTTTGTTTATCAGTAAATGATGGAAGAGTTACTCATATTCCACTCTATAAGAACACTGTAAATGCTCTTCTAACTATTGGTCGAACCGAGGGCTTGAAGGGGCTTTATGCAGGTTTTCATCCAGCTGTTCTTGGGTCAACAGTTTCATGGGGTTTGTATTTCTTCTTGTAAGTTTATACTTAAAACTTGGGTTTTCTTTCTTTCTTCTTTTTCGAGTGTTTGTTTAGTTGACCTTTTTCTATTCTGTAGCTACAATAGAGCTAAACAACGGTACTCTAAAGGTGGAAGTGAAAAACTGAGGGCCGGGTATCATCTTGTTTCTGCAGCTGAAGCTGGTGGTTTGGTAAAGGTTCCTCCTTATAATCAATTTCATTAGTTCAAGAACGTATATGGTCGCCGTCCTAAATAATGTCATCTTTTTAACTTCAGGTATGTTTGTGCACAAATCCAATTTGGCTTGTTAAAACAAGATTACAACTTCAAACACCGCTTCATCAAACTAAGTCTTATTCTGGGTTTTATGGTTCGTTCCTATTCTTGTTTGTTAAAGTTGTAAAGTGGTAGCATGGCATCTGTTCTGATCTTCAGTTATCTATTTCTCTTTCAGTGGTGGAGCATGTTTTGTTCTATTGGGTTTTTGTGATATTAGTAAAAGTGAATCCAAGAATTTATCATTTTTTTTTGGACATGTTATGTGACCTCAGATGCCTTGAGAACCATATTGAGAGAGGAAGGAGTGTCTGCCCTATATAAAGGGATGGGACCGGGGCTCTTGCTTGTAAGCTACTATTATTATGCAGCTGTTCTTTATGATGAATTTTAGTTGATACGATGATTTCATGATACTTGGCGTTTGTTATATTTCCCTGCGGCGTTTAAAATTTGCAATTTGGTTTCAAATTCTCCATTTTCTGTTCAGAATCTATAATAGTACGAGTAGACTTATTAGCATGAAAGTTACCTATCTTGGTGTGTGATTGCTTCAGCAGGTTTCTCATGGTGCTATTCAATTCACTGTTTATGAGGAGCTCCGTAAACTTCTTCTTGGCTCTAAGGGTAAAGAAGGAAAAACTAACATCCCTGATGATAAATTATTGGTAAACGTTCTCGAAATAATATTTGTTGCTGATACCCTCTGCTATTACTGTTTAATGATCCTGATCAGATAATTCGGTTTTGATTTTATGTCTATTAATGGCCTTGCTTAGTTATGTGTTTATATCCATGTAGTCATACATTATGTTGGAAGTTTAACAGCACAAGAACTTGAAAGAAAAAACATCCATTTGCTTAAGTAGAAAATGTCTTTTTAGTGCGTTACCGAGGAAAACTGCAAATTAAATCCTTTCGAGCAACTGCGAACAAATAGAAAGAATGATCATCCAATTTCTAACCCCGTAATTGTGCAACTGGCTTTTATATGATGTTTTATGAATTTGGATTCGGATATTCCTTAAAAATTCCCTATGGTTCCTCTTGAAGTTAAAGAACTCCATTTCTTCTGATTAAGGATAATGATATTGAAATCCATTATTTGTTATGCAGAATTCAATTGATTACGGAATGCTAGGGGCATCTTCTAAAGTATCTGCTATGCTTCTGACGTATCCTTATCAGGCAGGCGTCTTTTCTCAATTCTCAATATATACTTGTATCTTTTGCTTTTGTCATCTTTATGTAGCTGACTCTAGTTTATCTTTTATGTTAGGTTATTAGAGCACGAATACAGGTATGCAAGTTTGTTCCTTTCACTGTTTTGATGATTTGTATTGATTGTTATGAATGCTCACATTGTTGAATCCAGGAAAAGCTAAAACCATCATCAAGGTCTAAACCAATAACGTCTTCTTCAAAATGACTAGGAAGGAGTAAATGATTTACCGATCCTGGACATGTAAATATTCATGACATTAACTTGATCAAAGTCCCAAAAAAGAAAGGATATTTTTCCTTTGAAAAAAATACTCCCTCTTTTTTTGAAGAAAACTGTAAACCTAAAAACTGGTATGCCTCTTAGAATTTGGCTTATAAAACAGATGTGGCGTACTGCCGTTACTGGTGCGCCTTGAAAGAATTTGGAAACCATGATGACCATTACATTAGTCTAAAAAGTCCTTCGCTTTGGAGACATCTATCCTCATTTAATGTCCTTTTCTTCTTGCAATTGTAATAGCTTTGTCACTTGTCCTCTGCAGCAACGACCTGGTAACGATGGAATCCCAAAATATATGAGCAGCTGGCACGTTGTAAAGGATACTGTGAGGTAAGATTTTTGACGCCTTAGAAGGCCGTTACCCCTAAATACTGCTCCATCTTTCAGATTGGTCGTCTCAGGTTCTGCTTTCTTGCTTTTCCAGGTTTGAGGGGTTTCCTGGTTTTTACAAAGGTATCACGTCAAATCTTCTAAAAAATGTCCCTGCCGCTTCAATAACATTTGTTGTGTACGAGAACATCCTCAACATCTTTAAGCATGCAAGAAGGAAAGATTGAGATGTTCTGCTTCATTGTTTTGCCAATATGTTTTTAGCAGCATGTACACAATTCCTTCTAACAATGAAAGGAAACAATTCAGAGGAAAAGAAAGAATCAACTGCATATGGTTTATTCTCTGGCTTTCTTACTAGTCATATAGTACCTTGTAATTGCCGAAACTGCATTTGCAAAATGAAATCCTGATAAAGAGTCCGCATTTTCTCTTCTTTCGGCGAGCATAGATTTAAGATTTTTGTAGAGGAAGAACAAAAACGGATTCGAGGAGAGATAAAATTGTACTCAACTCATGAATGGGGAACTAATCACCGTATTAAGTCGTACCAACCTACCAACTTAATACCAATATAGTTAATTTCGGATTCCGGTCCATCTCGGTCGGGACCGAAATGCCGGGACAATTTTATCTTGGGAAGATTCTCGGTGAATTTTCGGAGTAACTATCGGAATTTCATTTTCGAATTTGATACATATGCATGTATATCAAGCATTTTTCAAACAATTTTCACGCATTGTGTATAGGTATAATAAAATGCCACCAATTTTTAAAAAATACAAATAACTTCATTCAAAATAGTAAAAAACTCAAGATCCATACGAATTTCAAAAACTTAAACCAAGATTCCCGGATAATTTTGGCCGAGTCAGCCGAAATCCAACCAAAATTCCCGAACGTCCGCCTAATTCTAAATTCCGTCTCGGCGAAATCAAGAATTTCCGCTACCTTGAGAGTCGAAATCGGATTTCCGGCGAGATCTCGGCCGAGATTAACTACATTGAGTGCGTCTTTGCTTGACTCGCTTTGTCTTGTTAGCCGTTGCCTGAATTAGGTCACTATGGTTGCAAAAACAATGTGGAAGTCGCAATATATATTGTTGATTGTTACGGGGCTGTTACCCAAGCATCAGGGACGGACTCTGGATTGAACTCAACAAAATGTTATTGCTTGGTAAAAGCAGTTGGACGCCGCGTCAAAAAAATCTAATGCGTGGTTAATTGGTGGGGATTATAATGCGATTTTATCTGCAGATGAAAGAAATACTCCTGGTGGGGATTATGGGTAATACAAAATCTTTCAGATCTCTTGTTAATAAGTTTTCTCTCATTGATTAATACACATACCTAAAACGACTCAACCGCCATTAACTCCACCTCCCGACACCTTCGTTTTATCAAACAACTCAAATGCAAAAACATCGACTCAAAAAACTAAAAACAAAAGAGATGAGAACAATTATTAATTTAGAAACCCATTTCAGGTAACAACATAAAACAAAAAAACTCTATTTCAGAAATCAAAACAAGTCAAACAAAATGGCGTGATAAACAATAACACCACCACCAACACGTTCAGCAAACCAACCATCCTTAAGAAACCTAACGATTCTACCACTAGGGAGTTATAATACAACTTTTAACTACCATCAATTTTAACCCATCATGTCAATATCGGTTTCTCGTTAGAAAATTGTGATCTCTTGATCAGAATTGATAAACAATCTTAGTGATCTTGATTAACAATTCATTTGCTAAAGAGAAATTATAACTAGCAAAAGTAACAATCAATCCATGCCTGCCTATATTCAAGGAAAGAGATAATATAACTATAAACTAGTGAAGGTTGAATTACAAAGACCTAACTCATTTGATTTTGAATTATATCGTAACAAAACAGTACACTTGTGGATTTACTGATCTTCATTGTTAATAATAAAAGATTAAGATTTTGAGTAAGAAAGAATGCTGTCAGGTTACGATCTGTCCCTTTGATTTAAATTAAGTTTTTTTTTTCTTTTTGCAAATTAGTAATTCACTAAAACCTAACGAGGTGCACATTTTTTTTTAAAGGAAAGAAAAGGATATACCTCTTTCGATTATATTAATTGGAAGCCATGCTAATTCAAGTACATCAAATAGGTATAACATAAAAGTACAAAAGAAAATATTACAACAACATAAGAATTGTAATATAGCAAAAGTAAATAATTATAATTATTGATCATAAAAGTAATTGATGTAATTGGAGGGATGGTGTATTGACTTTGCATCCACCATATGGAAACTTCTTCTTTATTAAGAGAAAATCCTTCATAAAAAGGATAATTTGCACTAAACATCATTATTATAACCAATTCCAGTAGCCACTGATCTTGCTTGATTGAATCTTGATCATCGTCACACCGAAATTGATTTCCATCGAAGATATACTTGAATATATCATTGAATTCCAATTTAAATGCCTGAAGTCTATAGGAAATCGCACCAGTGGAGCATATAAATACAACTGCATGATATGAAATAGTCATGAGATATCAACAGTAATATAAGAGAAAAAACCCTAAAACCGAAAATCACAAATAATGTGATTTTTTATTGAAAACATGAAAAACTAATTACAAAATCCAAATCTACTAGGAAAATTTTGTATCTCATATCCGAGTAGATTTAGATTTGGAGATGAACAAATATAGAAGAATAGAGTTTTTTGGATAATTTTCTGGAAAAAACGGTTATGCAAAGAGGAGGAAAGAGGAAAACAATTAAGATTTACACGGATATTTAATAATCCAAAAAACTCTCAAGTATTAAATTACGATATGTATATGAATAATTAAATATCCATGATATTCAAATTTGATTTATTTAGATTCCACGAATATCCTAGATACTATTCAATTCATTTAAGATTTCTTAAGATAGTTGAGGTTTAAGATATATAAGAATTCTTATGGATATTTGTAGTTGAAATTTTTGTGTTGCTATCTCATATCAATCTCAACCCAGACAACAAGAGTTCATGGTTTCATATGGACATTATTTTTAACCACATCATGCTATGTTTTCCCACCACCACCACATACCACCAACCACCACCACCTCAACTTGTGGGTGATTTTTTTTGAAAGGAAAACATGATGACCTTGGTTTTTTCAACTATATTAAGATTTGGTGATCCACTTTAATTATAAATCTAAATGAAAAGACGAGGGTACCCAAATACACTATAATCTTTCGAATATTAACCTATAAGTCCGGTATCTTAAGTGATCATTTATGGACATAATAGAGACAATACAACTTAAGTCTTATACCTTGTGTGATTGTCTATGGACGAGGTCGAGATAATACAACAACATGATATTTACTTGACAATAGTTACTGTAATAACTGATTGACTATTAGGATCAATGTCAAGTAATTCAGATTAACGTACGTGTGTAATTTACTTAATTATAACAATAATTATAATGCGGAAATAAAGTAAATGACACAACAAGATTTTGTTAACGAGGAAACCGCAAATGCAGAAAAACCCCGGGATCTAGTCCAGTATTTAATACTCTCAGAATTAAGCCGCTATACAAAATATAATACCAACTTCGTATAGTGGAGACCAAGTATACTACCCATAGATACTTAGTTTCCTAAGTATCCCTGTGCCTTCGACTTCTAGAGTCACGCATGTGAATCGCCAATCCTTTTGTTTGTATTCCAAACAGTAAAGGATAAAGTTGTTTGGTAACCACTCTATTCAATCTTTGGTAATGAGTTATTTATTGAGTCGTTGACAAAGGATCTTCCATTTTAAGCTAATAAACTCCTTTTTCTAGTTAGATCAATCTAAACTTTGATTACCAAAATAACCAATTTGTACTAGATTCGCAATCAATCAATATAGAACTCGAAGAGTAACTATAAAGTGATGCCGATTTCACAAAACTAGACAATCAAGTCTATCAAAGATAAACAAGATTCTAGTTAGATCCCAACGGATCTAGGTTTGTGCACTATATTCATAAGATATAAAAACTAATAAGAAAATCTTCTTCGTCTTCAAATCTTCGATTGTCTTCTTAATCACCTGCACAATATAAGTTGAATCCTCTTGTGATCACGCACAGAACGGAGTATGTTAACAATGGATTATCACAAGATCTCTTTAGATCCGAAAATGGTTCTAAAGATTCTATCGATACTTTGATCTAGTTTGAGTGACACTTATATCAGAAGAGAATGATCTCAAGAATAAACAAAGTAAGTGCAATGAAAGTTTCAACAATTGTTAGTCAATCAAACTAATAATCGAAAACTAAAATAACAATGCAATTATCTAGTTTCCAACCAATGGTACTCGTAGAGCTTCTTGATCCCACAAAAGTCTTTAAACGAGCGGTCTTAAGAGGTATCGCCTAATTAGGGTACTTTCCTCTCCGGATAGACAGCTCCACTAGAAACAACAAGAATGAAGTTTGCCTGGCTCTTAGGATAGTTTGCAAAAAATGCAAACTCAAGTATTTATAGACCACGGATGTTTGGAAAACAAGGAAATTCCAAAACCTAAAACATTCTCAAGATATTCATTAAAGTACCTAATTTAGGTTTTCTTATTTCCAATTAATTACCAAACCATTTTTCCGAAATCTCTCTTAGAAAACTTCTATAGTTAGTGTAGCACACTAACTAATAATATTTTCCAGAGGATATGCTTTAACTGCTGGTGATTAAAACATATATTATGAAAATCATAATTAAATGCTTTTCAATATTTCGGTTTGGGATCACCTTAAGTAGCAAGGAATATCTTTGAACAATTAATGATAATAGTTATGTAAATGTTCAAATAATGTCGACATATAGAAGTTTCTCTCAGCTAACCCTAATTCCAAGATCACACAAAACGTAAAGAGATATGTGAATATTGGAAACTCGGTTTTGCTCCTTGGGATCGGTTCTACCTGACTCACAATTTAAGTTGTGACTGCTTATACCATGCTTCCCAAACTAGGTTGTGACCAGTTTTACCATGCTTCCCAAAAGTAGCTTGTGATCGGTTACTGATAGACGCATTTATATGTCTATTTTGATCTCAATTTTCTATTTTGTTAGCACTCATTTTTGTATTTATTTGCTTTTGTAGGTGTTTTGAAGAAATAAGCTTTTCCGGAGACGCCACAGGAAAATACTATTGGCACCCCGAAAGTACGTTGGAGACGCCAACGGGTCATTACAGAAATAAGCTTTTGTAGGCACCCCGAAAGTACGTTGGAGACGCCACAGGAAAATACTATTGGCACCTTGAGGACACAACTGCTAAAGGGACCCCCATTTCGGATAAGGGGCACTTCAGATGATAAGGGGAACCAATTTACACCCCTCGGCTATAGGCACCCCTACTCTTGTTAGGGGGTGCCCCTTCTTCATCATTCGAACAATAATTTTGGTGGGAAATTTTTCAGAATTCTCAGTTTTCTGCGAGACTTTGCTGGAACGATTTAGGATAAGTTTTACTCTGCTTTTCTCACATAATTAGATTGGACTGAGCCTGTTTTATCGATATAGGATTGGCATTTGGATTTGAGTCGAAGGAAAACATGTTTCCATATATATCTCGGTGAATTGGGGGAGGAAAGAATTTCGTAAAGGGGAGAATACGTGGAAGAGATTTTGCAGGAGTTTACCATGGGAAAGGTCTTCAATATCCCTGTTGCGACAAGACCGGGGAGGTATGTTTGTTAGAATCGTAAAAGAGGAAGATCTTGATATGGTTTCGACAAAATATGGGAAGAAATATATTCACGTGATTTAGTTCGAAAACATGGAAAGATAACCAGTAAATAAGGAATAATATCTTCTCACATGGTTTTCCTTTCATTAACAGAGTATTTAGGAAGTCTTGGAAAGACAAAAGACGTATAAGAGAGAAGAATAAAAAAAGGAAAGTCCGGAACTTGGAAGAGAAGAAAGGAAGGATTTGCGCAAGTTATAATCATCCTGTAGGTGTATAAAATAAGGGGGAGAGTACCGAAAAGCCTTATCGAGAGTTAGGGGTTAGAATAGAGAAGAAAGAATCGTTGTAGGAAGAGTTGCAGCAGCAGTATGAATAGGAAGAACATCAAGAACATAATGCTGCAATAAATAGTCGTGAAGTACGCTGCACAATAAAATAGTCGTTTAGTAACAGTCGCATACAATTGTAACAGTGGCCTCTGCAACGCTTATAAACATTAGAGATTCACTGATTTATTTATTTTGAATTCTTTTCTTCTTCTCAAGCAGTTTTGAGCCATGTATCAATCTTTTGAGAGTGTTTTGAGCCTAATGAGCTAAACCCCAACACTGTGAAAATGGGGGAAGCCTTATTACACAATCTTTTGGTAACTATAATCGATTTTTTATACTTTTTGCATTGTTTTACTCGATTTATGATTTTTATTAATTAGTTGTGACTTGATTTGATGATGTATGCTTATACTTAGAGCTTTTGACGCGTCATGCTTGTGATCTACAATTAATGTTTTACAAAATCTACAACTAAAGAGCTAAAATTGTTATGAACCATTTGAATGTGATTAATGATGGAATCTCGAGTCCCAGTCTCTCGTAATCCCGTTACCATGTTTTTGTATATATTCGTTAGAATAGAATTTAAGTCTAGAATCGAACTTTCACAAGTCTTGAACGAACTGTTGTCTTCAACTATAAAACATCTCATCAATTTTTGGCGCCGCCGACGCGGACTTGTTTTTAGGTTAGGTTTTCGATTCTTTTTTTAAGGTTTTTTTGTTTCTTTGTTTCTTTTATTAGATTTTACTTCGTGTATTTTTCTTTTTTGGTGTGCAGGTTTTGCTGGAAACTAAAGGTGGAAAGTTGGACTTGCCTAAAAGAGCAGAAAATCCCAAACCTTTATTATTATTATATTATTTGATAACGATTATTAAAACATGTGGTTTAGTAGCGTGAAATCTCTGGGCGTTATTGTTAATGGTGGTTTTTAGTATAGGGCGAAAACTGTAAAAGTCTGTCAACCTGACCTGGTATTTGAGGGTAAAAAAATGGTTCTGTTGTTTTTTGGTAAATTTGGGTTTGATGATGAGAAACAAATTAGTACCTTAAACAAATACACTGCACGTGAGTACTTTTAGATTCGAGAGATCAATCTGTAAGACTCTGGCCTAAACAAAAAAAAAATGGTCGTTCCAGATTCAATTCGGTCACAAGGTGAAGGAGAAGGGTTGATCATAGTGAGGGAAGAGAAAAAGGTGAGATCAGAATGTTGAATTATGAAGGTGCGGCTGGTTATGACTTGTATCAGAAAATGATTTATGGCTACTTATGTTGATAAGACGTGTTCTTGTTGTTGAAATAAATTGAAAACCTATTATTTATGGGTAAAAAATGTTTCTGCTGATTTTGTTAATTTTGGGTGTGTGGATGAGAAACGAATCTAAACCCTAAACAATGCACTGCACGAGAGTACTTTTGATTCGAGAGATCAATATGTACAATCCTGGACTAAACCAAGAAATGGCCGTTCCAGGCTTGCTTCGGTCATAAAGTGAAGGAGAAGGGTTGGTCTTAGGGATGGAAGCAAAGAAATTGTTGAAACCAGAATCGTTCATTCTGAAAGTGTGGTTGTTTACGACTTGTATCATAAAATAGAACTGGCTAGCATAATGGAAAGCTATCAGGTGATTTCTAGATACTGGGTTGTTCTCTGACCAAAACTTGTTTTTGGTGGAAATAGGTGAATCCTATTTATACAAGTCATATTGAAACGTACCCTGGTCTCGTAGGAAGTGGAAACGATTGAGTGGTGGTAGAATGGAGTAACGTATAACAGTCAGAAATCCATGCTTCCATGATGAAGGAAGTGGATCCGTTTACACCCGTTACTTCTTGCCGCCACTAATTGTCTCGCTTCATGACACTTTCTTATAACGGGCGTATTGCACGCCGTACGCTGTAAACCGCCACACCAATACCCTGATGAGTATCCCCCAGTTTGTGACATGTTTGATGTCTCGAGTGTTTCCGTGGAAAACGTGTAGCAGGTTTTATGTGTGGCAAGTCAAAGTCAAGAGTCTTGCCGCAGGAAAATAACATGTGATGCTATTAGGCACGTCTTGGCTGGTCGCCTAAAACTTTCCACAAATCCGTCAGTTCGGTGGCAAACTTGGATGGCTGAGATTGCATCTCATGAGGAAGGGTAGCCATTGATTATGGTTACCTTCTGTTGGTGCCTGGTAATGGCACAATGGTGTTTTTGGTGTATGCCAGTGGCACTGCGGCATGACTGGTATAACTCGTGCATGTTAGTGGCACGATGGTATAAGTGGCGTCTGGCGTAGCCATGTCCACGAGATTAAGCGGCTGGTCGCCTAAAACTTGCCACAAGTCCGTCAGTTCGGTGGCGAACTTGGATGGCTGAGATTGCATCTCATGAGGAAGGATGGCCATTGATTATGGCCATATCTTATTGTATAGCAAAAGTGGCGCTATTCGCATAACGACGTCTGGCGTAGCCATGTCATAGCGGCATGCCAGTGGCGTAGCCGTGGCAGCTGTTTTGGCATATTGGTTTTAGACCCAAATATGGCTCTGGCAACATTGGCCCTATTGTTACATCAGACTTTAAGGACTTAGGAGAAATTACCTGACTTTGTTGGCATGGCAACTTTAGCTAAATAAGGGTTTGGCATATTGAAACCCTAATTAGCATGTGTGGCATGGCCGCGACACAGTGGTGTCTTATGCAATTGGCGTTATGGACACATTAAAGGAATTATGGCAGGCCATAATATGAGAACAACCACAGGCGCAAGGATGGCCAAGGGTGGTTATAGAAGGGCTCCATTTTTTAGGGTTTGGCGGGTTTAAAGAGTCCTGATTGGTCAATTGAAAATGGGGCCGGCAGGCAGCATGAGGCCGGCCTCATTCTAAATGTGTGTGGCGCATTTGGAGCGACCTGATTGATCGATGGAAAGAGGGCCAGCAATCAAGGGCGTGGCCACACTTCTAGTACGCCGTGGCGGATTTAAAGCCACTTGATTGGTTGATGGAAAGGGGGCCGGCAAGCAACATGGGTCCGGCCTCATTCTAAATACATGTGGCGTATTTAGAGCGACCTGATTGGTCGATGGAAAGGGGCCGGAAAGCAAGGGCATGGACACACTTCTAGTGCGCTGTGGAGGATTTAAAGCGACCTGATTGGTCGATGGAAAGGGGGTCGGTAAGCAACATGAGTCCGGCCTCATTCTAAATGGGTGTAGCGCATTTAAAGCGACCTGATTGGTCGAGGGAAATAGGGCCGGTTAGGCATGGGGCGTGGCCAATGGCAAGTGGCGCCGGTTTGTCCTAAGGCATGGCCATGCCTCCCTTTGTTGTTGTTCCTATTCTGCGGCTCCTTCATTCTCGTTTTCTGATTTTGGGCAAGATTTTGCACCTACTAATCCATGGAGGATTAATTACCTAGTTTGCTTAGGCTTAATTTTCGAAAGGCAAGGTCTGATATACTGCGCAAGGTACAAAACCCTAATTTTTGCAAATTATTCAGGGTAGTCGATTGAATTCTATGTGTTGACATAGAGTTCTTTTAAATTCATTGCCAGAGAGCAGCATGCTTTCTGTCTGAGCATTTTGTGCAATGTCCTTTACTTTGGTACTTGGAAATCAGTGCTACTCTGCTGCAAGTGAACACAAATCCGTCATGCCATACCGATATTAAGGGTTCTGCCGGGGAACATAGCACATGAGAAGTACTCAGTGAATATTATATTAATAAGTAAGGCACCGAAATTTACAGAATATCTGGGATGGTTGCTACATGCGTCAGTCAGGATAAATTTCATGTAAATATATTGAACGACTCAATAAATATGCCAATGGATACGTTAACACTCATGGCTCTGTTTCCTTACAGGTGGTGTCACATCAGATGCAAGGTTTTACAATTTGAACCCTAAGCTAAAAACCACCATCAACACCTATTTATACAAGTCATGTTCGAATACCCATCGTTTTAAAAGTATTTACAAGCTACCCTTTCTTCCTTTCTAAGTTTGACTTTTTAGTCTTTCCTCTTGGACTTATTATCTTGACTTCCCTTAATGGGTTATTAGGACTTCTCTCATTTGAGCCCAAATTATCTCTTAAACCTTTCTTTAAGCCATATTATTATCACATTTGGGTCATTTATCCCTTGGCATTTTCCAGGTATCTACATTAAGTCCCCTGGCTGTTTGGGCAAGGCGTTAGTCTTCTCAACAGTCTATCATCTGCTTTCTCGGCTCTTCTGTCGTTGCACACTTCTTCTGGCGCCTTCACCTTGAGACTTGCATATCCTCAAGTCCTCTTGTTTTCGAGATCGGATAGTTTCGACTTGTAGGCTTGCCAATTGGTGATTTTTGGCTTGTGCGCTATAAGTCACGTAGTCTTGATTCGGAACCGCTTGGACTTGCTCAATTTTTGCAAGTCCCCTAGTGCGGTGTCTCTTAGACTCGCTCTATTCTAGGTGTCTCTTGGACTTGCACTCTTCCTGCAAGTCCCCTAGTGGTTTCTCTTCGACTCGCCTTCTCCTCGACGTCTCTTGGACTTGCTCTCTTCTTGGCGTCATTTGGGCTTGCTCTCCTCCTGCAAGTCCCCTTGTGTGGTGTATCTTCAACTCGTCTTTTCCTTGGCGTCTCTTAGACTCGCTCTATTCTCGATGTCTCTTGGACTTACGCTCTTCCTGCAAGTCCCCTAGTGGTGTCTCTTCAACACCCCTTCTCCTCGGTGTCTCTTGGACTTGCTCTCTTCTTGGCATCATTTGGGCTTGCTCTCCTCCTGCAAGTCCCCTTGTATGGTTGTTGGAGCACTTTTGCGCCTTTGAAGCTTATGATATCCACGTTGTCCTTACGACTTGTCAGTGTTATTGTTTCTAACATGTATGCTTTTACTCCAGACATATTTTCTTATCATCGCAAGCATATCACAATGTCGCTTATGACTTTATTTTGTTGCATGTATGATATAGTGATCCCATGTACTAGCTATTACTTAGTCCATTCATGTGGCTGCATACCATTACTTAACCAGGTAGGTAAATCTCCAATACGGTGTGCCTATGTTACAGGCGGCTTCATCATTTGTTCAGAATCTAGGTAGCCTTGCTCATCTTCGTCAACTGAAGTGATATCAAATCTTCCACTCTCAAAACTTCGGCTATGGCGGACGTGATCTCCAGATCAAGTATTAAAGGAGCTTCTGTAAGCTATATTAAGGCGTCTAGCATGACACGCCTTTAGTAAGACAGATCTATATTTACTTGCAATAGGGTTATGCCAAAAACATGTGATCGGCGTTCTTACTCATCATTTATCTTCTTTTTTTTAAGTAGCTCTTGGGCGCTTTGCGTATGGCGTTTGAGCATTTTTGGTTGAAAATAAGCGTTGGCGTTTCCTTTTGGCGGGCGCCGATGAGGTGTTTCATGGGGCGATTGAGAGTTTCACGCTTTTGTCACCCCCTTTTTATTTTTTATGAGACTTTCCTTAGAGAGGCGGAAGTCATGGGGTACAAGCCGCTTTGAAGGGCTTTGAGAGTCTCTTTTAAGGGATGAAGGGTTCATACCCTTTGTTTTGGTTGAAGGCTGAAGAGCCGCTCTTGAGAGATGAAGGGTTTCTACCCTCTTTAAATTTTGTCAAGGGCTAGAAAGCCGCTTCTTATTTCCTTTCTTTTATCAAAGGCTTGAGAGCCACTTTCTTCATTTTTTATCGAAGGCCGCTTTGTTTTTCTTTTGTCAAAGGCTTTAAAGTCGCTTTGGAGATGAAGGGTTTCTACCATTTCATCTTCTTTCTTTCTTTATTTACCATTATTATTATTACAATTATTATTATTATTATCAAATGCTTGAGAGCCGTTGTAAGGGCTTTTAAGAGCCGCTTCTTCTTTCTTTCTTCTTTTCAAAGGCGCAAGAGACGCCTTTGGAGTTGGAGGGTTTCGACCCTCTCTTCTTTTTCGCCAAAGGCTTGAGAGCCGCTTTCTTCTTCTTTCTTTATTTAATTATCATTTTTTTTTTGAGAATTTTTATCAATGGAAATATGGTTAGGGTGGCCGCGCCATTGGAGACGCCAGGACCCTATCTTAGCGGGAGCAAAAGGTGTTCTCCTCCTTTTTCCTTTTGGAACTTTTTATTAATGGAAATGTTACTAAGGCGCATGTGCTCTTGGGGGCATCAGGGCCATGCCTTAGTGGAGACAAAAGTATTCTCCTCCCCTTTTTCTTTTGTTGTCAAAGGCTTGGAGAGTTTCTACCCTCTCTTTATTTTTTATCAAAGGCTTGAGAGACGCTTTCGGATTGAAGGGTTTCTACCCTCTTCATTTTTTCGAAGGGCTTGGGAGCCGCTTCCTTCTTTTTTTCGTTTTTGTCGAAGGCGTTAGAGCCGCTTCTTAGAGTTTTCTCTCCCTCATCAAGGGTGAGGGGATTTAGACACTCAAGTCTCAAAGAGTGAGCACAAGAGGATTTACACTCGAGTCTCAAAAAGTAACCACAAGCGGATTTAGACACTCCCTTTCTTATCGAGGGTGGGAGGATTTAGAGACTCAAGTCTCAAAGAGTGAGCACAAGAGGATTTAGACACTCGAGTCTCAAAGAGTGAGCACAAGAGAATTTAGACCCTCGAACCTCTTGGTTGTCGAGGGCATGAGGATTTCTTAGACACTCAAGCCTCTTGGTTGTCGAGGGAAAGAGGATTTATTTTTAAGTTGCTCGCACCTCTTGTCGAGGGAGACTTTTCCACATACAAATTTGTCATAAGCGTATGCATTTCCTTTTCTATCCTTAGCTTCATAAAAAGAGTGACGATGAATATTTTGAGCTTTTAGCAATGTAGGCTAGCATTTCTAATGTGGGCATTCATGAAAATTATATTTTTAACCAATCCGAATGGGTGGCTTAACTATTGGCCCGACGGCTATGTTATCTATGAGCTTCTACCCATGCACATTATAAAAATTGACATACAAAGCTGTTGGCATGCCTGGTATGATATTTTCTAAGTTAAATACTCTACAAGGAACATGTGTACATGCTGTAAAAGCAATACATCGGGGTATATAAACTATCAGGCGGCATGCATATTTCTGAGAGCATAAGTGGATGGACTCATATACTCAAAATTTTTTTCTTTCTTTCGTAGCGTCACTGACGCATACACAATTGGTAATACTAAATGAAATACATTTCAAGAGAAACAGATGAGCATACTTTAAAAGAAATAAATATGCGGCAGATATAATTTAGTGCTTGAATGACTGATAGATTAAATACTATGTGGTTTAGCTATTTCCCCAGCGGCTATATTCGCTATGAGCTTATATTCATGCACATTATAAATTGAAGTATACATAAGCGTCACGATGCGAGGTGTCAAATTAATACTTCACCTATTGTACAGCTAGTATGATGGATGCAATCTATTCTTAAAACATGCTTGATCAGAAATGTAAATATTCGCTAATGAAGTTTCATGCATACGTGCCATACTAATTCATTTTCGGATTTTCAAATGGGTATTCAATGCTCAAAATATAGTGTGATGGTATGATATTCACCAAGGTGACAATTAAATAGGCAGTTAACTTCATCCATCATGAGGTATTAATTACTAGGAATGGCAGTTGAAATGAGGAGTAATTTTATACTTATTTGAACAGCGCAGGGGGAGAGTTTTGCTTACCATATTTTTTTTTAAACACCGTATTGCACCCTGGTGTGCTTTGAAATGGGTTCACATTGATGCTGACTTACTTCTCTCACGGCTATGATCTCGTGGAGGTGATGAGCGTTAGTGGCGTTTTCAAGAGTTGAACTGGTGGGGAATGGAACCGGTGCTTTCTTCCCCATCTCTCTTTCAACTGTTCTTCCATCTCTGATTCGTGGAAGGCTTTCTGATATGTGCTTCCATTACTTTCCTCTTCCGCTGATACAAGCATACAATTCAAGAAGATTAACAATGATGTATCTTAGGACACCAAGGTGAGAGCGCCATGAAAGAAACACGTTATGAAGCGAACTTGGTGTGCCAAGGACTGTCATCAGATAATTAATGCATATACTGGCGTAAGTACTTCTTAGCTTTGGCGATCAAACGAGTCATATGTTAAAATATAAAGTAACATTCAAACTAGGCGGCCATTACCAAAAGATGGTGAACCATAAAAAAGCCGGCAAGTTGAGCATTAACATCGAGTATGCTGATGTTCGTTTTAGGCCAATGTGAAGCTTACTAAGGGTGCATGGAAATTGATCATTGCAATCATATGCCATATATTAAGCGAAACTTAAAGTTTATAGAATTCAGAGAGCATTCAAGTAAGTTCAAGCAATAAATCAACTACTTTCGTTAGGAAATTGAGTTATAGGTAGTAAAAAATGAATTTAAAGGAAGGTAATGAAAACTTATCTTCTATCTATGCGTAATGAGTTAATCGACGCTCATAGATTTTTATGAGGCGACGTAATGCCTTCAGGTGTTCAGTTCGTGTTCCTAGTCAATTCACGCCTCCACCATTAATTGCAATTCTGACTCCATGCTGTTTGTACCCAAAGCTCACATGGTACTTTTACTCGTTGATGCTTCGTAGGAGTGTGCATGCTCTGAGGTTAGGTCTTGTTGGTGTTGTCGTTTCTTTAAATTGAGATGGTGCCGCTGGTTCCACCTCTCACAGCGGCTGCATGGCGTAAGATTGATCTAGGGTCACTTTCTGTCGAGTTGCTGTCAGTAGTTTTCATTGGGACTCGTGGAGACTATATTGCTGCGGGCCTCTTCTCATAGAGTTGGTTTCGATTTGGTGGGTGTTGATAGCTGGTTGTTAGCATCCTCGCCTGATTATGATCAGTTCAATTCTAGGGACATCTGGAATTAATTCTAAGATCATAGAACAAAATTTTATTCATTAGTAATTGAACAATCAAAGCTTGAAAGCTTTGTCAACTTATTGGATCATTGTTTTAAATTCAATTGACGCTAGCAGAATCAATCAAATTTTTTAAAAGAGTTCAATATGAGACTGAAAATTGAAAGTTCGTGAATGTCAAAATCAGATTTATGGGTACTAGTTATAAGACTCACTAATTACAAATATGAAAACCAATTTTCAATTAGGATAAAAGATAGACAGATAAATAAAAATTCAACCAAGAACCCTAGAAAAATTATTGTGTAGTTCCACTAATTTTTAGATCAAGACGGAGGTACAAATCAGATAATTACGGATCAAGATTCTAATTATGAGTTTAATATCTATATCGAGGTGAAATCTAAGTTACTAGGTTATCGAAATCGAGATTTCCCCTTTTCTGGGTTTTCAAATGTATGGCAGAAAAGGGAATTGATTGAATTAAAATGATAAGGAAAGGTTGAACTTATCTTTTGATTCGTCCTTGACGCCTGAATTGTCAGATTCAATGTGTTAATGGCAACTTCATCAATTCTTCATCGCTGATTCAACGAGATATTGTCATGTGGTGGTCGCCAGGAGTTCGATAGTAGCGGTTGATATTTCTGTTGAGGAATCCGTCGTGGTGGGAGTTGTTCTTATCATTTTGAGAGGTTACAAATAGAGATCAATTCGCTGAAGAGGATGAGTTATTTGAGGCGCTCTTTGGAGGAAGATGGAGGCGCTTTAGATAGAATTTGGGAGAGAGATGGAGGCTCTTAGTCAAGGTTTGGAGAAGGATAAAGGCGCTTAGATAGAGGGGCTTGGATGGAGGCGCTGGATAGAGAGATGGAGGCGATGGAGAGGGATGGAGGCGATGGGGAGAATGAGTTGGGATATTCTTCAAGGAAGATGTAGGCACTGAAGGGAATAAGTCGTCTTTGGCGATGCTTGGAGGAAGATGAAGGCGCTGAGAGAAGTTGGGAACGTCGCCATGATAATTTGATTTCTCTCTTTTGGCGATGCTTGGAGGAAGATGAAGGCGCTGAGAGAAGTTGGGACGTCTCCATGATGAGTTTTTTTTTTTTTATCTGGTTGGAGCCCGCCATAGAGATCAAGGCGTCCATTTTTGGAGATCTTTATGTGACTACCGATGTCCTAATCCTATGAGATAGGCTCCCTCTGTGGTCGCCAAAATATAATGGGTACAAATATCATAGTAAAGTTGGAATCCTATTCTAGAAAGTAGTACATGGTTAGCGAGTTTTCTGTGACTACCGTTGTCCTAATCCTATGAGATAGGCTCTCTCTGCGGTCGCCAAAATGTAATGGGTACAAATATCATAGTAAAGTTGGAATCCTACTCTAGAAAGTAGTACATGGTTAGCCACAAGAAGTTAGCTTTGATTTCTTAGTGGAGATCAACCCATTTTATAGTCATCTATCTTCTTGACCTTATCTAATACCCATCGTTTTAGAAGTATTTACAAGCTACCCTTTCTTCCTTTCTAAGTTTGACTTTTTAGTCTTTCATCTTGGACTTATTATCTTGACTTCCCTTAATGGGTTATTAGGACTTCTCTCATTTGAGCCCAAATTATCTCTTAAACCTTTCTTTAAGCCCTATTATTATCACATTTGGGTCCTTTATCCCTTGGCATTTTCCAGGTATCTACAATGATGATATATAATTGTTGATGAAATATGAATGTTGGGTTGCAATTGAGCTTAAATTTGAAGGAAATGTAGAACTGGAGAAGATGATTTCTCGATGGACAGAGACACCATCAGTGTATGCTCATATGGTGTTTGCGTAATTTCCTGAGCCAAGGAGGAATAATTTTCATGGGTCAGTGGTGCGAATTTTGGAGCTGAAGTTGCTATGAAGGTCAGTTAAGTTGTTGTTGTTATAGCTCTCGAGCTAGAGAAGAAACAGGGAAGATAGTGATGATACCATTGAAATTTGTAGTTGATATGGGTTCGATATATGGCAGTTGTTAAGATGTATCGAGCAGCGAGGAAATTAGGTATGTGTTGATGCTGTTATGGGGATGAACTAAATGGGATCGTTGCTGTCTAGCCATGGTCTTGGTGGTTATCGACAGACAAGGAGAAGTGGTTGAGCTATGGTAGTATTACAGGTCGAGTCTTGGAAGTGAAATAAGTATTGCTGCTGTTGAGATATGGAGGAGGTTCAAATGGGTACGAGCTGGAAGACTTGGCCTAGAATCGAGTTGAAATGCAGTTAAGTGGATGGATGAAATATTGAGCTGAAGTTTTGTTGCTGCTGACAGTTAGAGAAGATAGGTGTTGATGCTTGTTCTCGACAAGATAAGACGATGTACAGGCAGTCAAGGAGAAGTGGGTGTTGTGTGAATTACAGAGCATGGTGATAATTTATATCTCAGTTTGGCAGGGTGGTAGTTTGATCAAGTCTTGGATGAGAAGGCTAGGAATGGAGTTTGAATTTATAAAAAAAGTGGAAACGGAAGTTAACAGGGGTCAAGTTATGAGCTCATTGATTTTGTGCGGTTACTTTACCAGGGTTCAAGAGTAGTAATTTTATATCAGTTTTGGAAAGAGTTTGGGTCCGTGAAAACATTTAACTAGGTCTGTCTTTGCTGTCAGTTTTGAGTAGTATGTGGCTGATATTTGGAAGCTGCCAGAGTTTGTATTGAATAAGGAAAGTGAGGTTGTTTAGGTCGCGGAATTACAGGGCATTGAAGATATAAAAAGGAGGCGCAGTAAAACAGAGAAAACTACCTCTTTTTACCACAAGTTTTGTGCCTGCAGATTGTTCGCATAAATTCCTGAAGGAGAAGAAGCTACAAAGTAACAAAGCATGAACCTGTTTTCTAAAGCAGATGCAGAGTACCTTGTAGTGGTTTGCTTTTGCATCTGATTTTCTTTGAAACCCTATTTACTTTGAATTTATCTTTGTGCTTAAACCAAAACTATGAGTAGCTAATAACCTTATTGATTGGGGAGGATTTTAAAACTTCGATCACGTTTTATTAATCAAATCTTGCAAGTTATTCTTTCGATAAATATCTTTTGTTGATTGTCTTTTACCGTTTATATGACCATGAGGTGTTTGCTTGGTATTTAAGTGCGCAATTAGGTAACTCGTATTCAACTCTAATGCTAGTATAGAGAACTTTAATCCATAATTGTTAGAGTAATCTTTACATAAGTAGCGGTGCACTATTTTTCGCAAAGGGATTTAGTATGCAATAGTGTGTAAAAGATAACCCTAGGTTAACGTGTCGAACTTATGAACATGTGACTAGGAGCAACTTGATTCACAAATATTAATGCAATTGTTTGAATTACACCTAGAGAACTTATTTTAGGTGGTTCACATGATTAGAATCCACTAGAGAACTTATTCTATATGGTGATTTTTGGAGTCTAAAGATTAGTTGAACTTATAACTTGTCTAAAAGTTGTTAACAATCGAAATTACTTGGAAGTAGAACTTGTATGATTAATAATAGGAATATAAACAGATATCACTACACCAAATCCTGGATTTTGTCACGGGGCATATCTGTTACTAAAAAAATTTGTAACACATATACGCCGTTAGAGAAACGCTGTGATATTAAGTGTTATCTTTTTTTGTAACAGTTTTTAATGTGACAAAATTTGATTACAGTCACATTTATAAATTGTTACAATAATTAATAGTAACAGTTAACCTAATTTTAGAATAGCGACACATGGCTCATTTGTCACAGTAATTATAACAGATTTAATTGTTATTTTATCTTTGCAACAATTAGGTGATGACACGTGTCTTGCACCGCCACGTAGGCAACTATTTTGTTTTTCCACGTGTCACTTTTTCTAACAAATACAATAACACAAGTAAGTGTTGCTTACTTTTTGCAACAAATTCCCTATGGACACCTGTCATCTTTTTGTCACTATTACTGTAACATTTAAACTGTTACTCTCATTTGTAACAACATTAGGATGATGACACGTGTTGTTTTTATTCACAGTTAAATCTGTGACAATTCTTTCAATTACAATTAAAAAAATGGATAGTCCAGGTCATTTTCATGGACCTGGGCTTCCAATTTACATTCCTGCACAATTAAACCTGAAACACAGGCCTGCAATACAACAACCAAACCTGAAACACATGCCTGCAACCTTCGATTTTTCAATCCGTCGAACATTCTCACAATTTACAATTCATACATACACATTTACAAAAATCTTTCTATTCATTATGAACAAAGAAACAAATATGATTGCAAAACAAACTTCCTAGGCACCAAAAAATAAGTGTTTGAACAAACTAATAGACACCACCTTTTTTGCCTGCGCGGATAGATTTCAAGATCACCATTATCCTTATTCCATCAGCCTAGTAGTTCAGACTGAAATAGAAAATCCTCCTTTTCGTCTATAAACTGCAGTAAAGCACAACGGATCAGTGGAAGAGAATAAAATAGGACGACCATGAACAGTGATGAAACCAGGATTTCAAATTTGAAATTGCAGGGAGGGGCACGGTGGAGAGACTGTTTTGTTTTTCTTATATGCATATTAGGTACTTGTATATGAGATGAAGTGAATTAGATGAAATCTGAAAAATTGAACGAGTACATGCATGACTTGGTTAACAACGAACCTTTGTCAGATGACCGGAATAAGTTTCATGGACCCAACCTTTAAGAATTTTGTTTTGGTCTACTGCTGATACCTGTTTAAGAATGCAAGTGAACTATGATACTCAGAAACTATATAAATTCAAAGCTTTCAATAGACCAAGTAGTTAATTATCAGAGGAGATAGTGATCAATTCGTTATAACTACGTACAGTTTTTGTCGAACGCTTCTGAGATCTGTAGATGCATTATTTTAACGGCCCCAACAAGTTTTCCTATAACCTGCAATGGAAACAACGTCATCAGTACTCTTGAGAATTTTTAATTTCATCGACTGCATGTTCCCCGTATTTCACCAACAGAAGAGCATTTCATTTCAAAGTACAAAGGACACTACAAGACGTACATAATTTCTCCAAACCATGATAGTTTATTCTAAGTAATAAAGGGAAAATTAGTAGTTCACAAATATTTACCTAAATCTTTCGAACAAAGAGATTTCTTTTGCATATTCCTTACTTCTTTTGGTGGTTCAACTCAATATTGAGCAACATGAGGCTAACCTCTACAAAACATCAAAAACAAAATGGAAATCTTAAGCCAAATAGTTTTGTTTGATTATCTCCCAAGAGAAAGCATAACGAATGTTATAGAACATTGAGAAAGTGTACAAGATAAATGGGTTTAAGTTTTTTGACCTTTTCCAATTAGCTGCAAGTGTTGTACTTCCTCAGGCCTTCGCCTATGATTTGTTGATTGTGGGCAACTCGTGGTATAATTCCTGCATATCTGTCAAGGTAATTTAGTTGTTGACCTGGATCCAGTAACAACAGTTTTCCTTGTAAAAACTCACAGAAGTAATTTGATCTAAAGATACAAGTTCCTCACCGTCAATTCTTCGTATTCTTTCGATATTTTGTAAGTGATACCATCTAAATACCCCCTGCAACACGAAACCCGAATGTTAAAGAACTACTACCTGAGAAACTGAGATTTAAAACTACTTACTAGTGTATAGCATATACCTTACTTTTGAAATTAGGGGCCTAGGTTATGCCATTCTGGAGCCTTGAATAGACTCCTAAATCGCACTATGCTCTCAAGAAAAAAGCAAACTCCTCCCTGTGAAAGTAAAATTTACGCGTAAAGAGTTATGATCGGAATGAATTTGATAAAACACACCATATGCATATAGGAAAATATGATATTATATTAAGTCCAACTTTCTTTGCCACCTTTTGTCAACAGCTGCAATTTTTACTAACTCCTCCATATCAGCAGACACCAATCTTTGCACTCCATCCGATTGTAGAACCCTTTGATTCAAGTGAAGCATGTTTTCCTTCGAAAGTGATCTCAAAATGTTTGCACTTTTTGATCTCAAATGTGAGAATACAAATATCATTTCCTTCAGATGACATTCCACGCACATAAAAAACAGTTATACAGAGAAAACTATCACGAGTTAAAGTATATGAAAACAAACCTCTAATTGGACGTACTTTGTTCTCCAACCTTAGACAGAGTCTCCATCAGTTAACCTGAATGGTCAAGTATACAGCAGTGAATTAAAAAACTGTAGTCAAACTAATCAATCTAATGAAAACAAATGTATGTTGATACGCAGTTGAAGTCCACCCATAAATTTCAACCGCAAAGATTGCCAAGGAATTGAATATACTGCAAATCTGAGAATGTTCAGGTTCAAAGCTTAGTACAAACAAGTCAAGCCTAGGATACTTCTCAAGGTAGAAAAAGTATATCACTATCGAGGTATATAGAAGTATAAAAATGCGATTTCTCATTTTCTTGAACATGTAACAGCACTACCAATACCAAAGAGAAATTGCCAACTCCAACATCACCACCAATAGAACCACCAGTACACCACCAACACCAACACACACTTAGTTTACCAGTGATCAACACATGGAGAAGCAGAAGATAGCTTACAATCACATGACTGCAAAATACGAAGACGAAATATTCAACCAAAGGTATAACTTGGACAGAGACTATTTCTGTTCTACACTAGGCACAAAACATGTGACAGGCATAGCATACTGTTATTAGGAGGAACTGACACTAAACAACTATTCTTGTTAACTACATTCTCATGTAGTAATACCAAATTCTTAATAACCAATCACTCAACCAAAATTAGCAGGACATGCAATGACAGCAAAAAAATAAAAAAATAAAATTTATCGACATCCATCTGCAAACCCAATTCATATCATTAACATACAAATCAAGATTTTGACTAGGAAAAAGAAAACAAGATAATGAATACAAACTTCTTTGCTTCATGCTAATCTTTCAAACCAATGTTGCTTTTTTGCTTTGCAAATCACTGATGCCATAGATTACTCTTAGGGTGTGGAATGCTTCATAAAAGCTATCACTAGTAGACTTTTTTCTCTACAAGATTTCCCAAATTCTCCTACAATTCAGATACAACTTTCACAAATCACAACAAATTCAGGGACTATAAAAACTTAATCAAAAAATGAAATCCAAAGATTTTCGAAAAAAACGAGATGTTTCAGACATCCAAGGCAGCATCTAAATACCCCCTGCAACACGAAACCCGAATGTTAAAGAACTACTACCTGAGAAACTGAGATTTAAAACTACTTACTAGTGTATAGCATATACCTTACTTTTGAAATTAGGGGCCTAGGTTATGCCATTCTGGAGCCTTGAATAGACTCCTAAATCGCACTATGCTCTCAAGAAAAAAGCAAACTCCTCCCTGTGAAAGTAAAATTTACGCGTAAAGAGTTATGATCGGAATGAATTTGATAAAACACACCATATGCATATAGGAAAATATGATATTATATTAAGTCCAACTTTCTTTGCCACCTTTTGTCAACAACTGCAATTTTTACTAACTCCTCCATATCAGCAGACACCAATCTTTGCACTCCATCCGATTGTAGAACCCTTTGATTCAAGTGAAGCATGTTTTCCTTCGAAAGTGATCTCAAAATGTTTGCACTTTTTGATCTCAAATGTGAGAATACAAATATCATTTCCTTCAGATGACATTCCACGCACATAAAAAACAGTTATACAGAGAAAACTATCACGAGTTAAAGTATATGAAAACAAACCTCTAATTGGACGTACTTTGTTCTCCAACCTTAGACAGAGTCTCCATCAGTTAACCTGAATGGTCAAGTATACAGCAGTGAATTAAAAAACTGTAGTCAAACTAATCAATCTAATGAAAACAAATGTATGTTGATACGCAGTTGAAGTCCACCCATAAATTTCAACCGCAGCATTGCCAAGGAATTGAATATACTGCAAATCTGAGAATGTTCAGGTTCAAAGCTTAGTACAAACAAGTCAAGCCTAGGATACTTCTCAAGGTAGAAAAAGTATATCACTATCGAGGTATATAGAAGTATAAAAATGCGATTTCTCATTTTCTTGAACATGTAACAGCACTACCAATACCAAAGAGAAATTGCCAACTCCAACATCACCACCAATAGAACCACCAGTACACCACCAACACCAACACACACTTAGTTTACCAGTGATCAACACATGGAGAAGCAGAAGATAGCTTACAATCACATGACTGCAAAATACGAAGACGAAATATTCAACCAAAGGTATAACTTGGACAGAGACTATTTCTGTTCTACACTAGGCACAAAACATGTGACAGGCATAGCATACTGTTATTAGGAGGAACTGACACTAAACAACTATTCTTGTTAACTACATTCTCATGTAGTAATACCAAATTCTTAATAACCAATCACTCAACCAAAATTAGCAGGACATGCAATGACAGCAAAAAAATAAAAAAATAAAATTTATCGACATCCATCTGCAAACCCAATTCATATCATTAACATACAAATCAAGATTTTGACTAGGAAAAAGAAAACAAGATAATGAATACAAACTTCTTTGCTTCATGCTAATCTTTCAAACCAATGTTGCTTTTTTGCTTTGCAAATCACTGATGCCATAGATTACTCTTAGGGTGTGGAATGCTTCATAAAAGCTATCACTAGTAGACTTTTTTCTCTACAAGATTTCCCAAATTCTCCTACAATTCAGATACAACTTTCACAAATCACAACAAATTCAGGGACTATAAAAACTTAATCAAAAAATGAAATCCAAAGATTTTCGAAAAAAACGAGATGTTTCAGACATCCAAAGCAGCATTAGCTCTCAAGCCCGACAAAAGGCGAAAGCAACTGCATTTTTTCTTGAGAAACAAAAAAATAAATACTCATTCAAATAAATTTTTCTAATGGGAATTTATCATCCCATAGGCACTTAAACAAGCCATGGGGGTGGACATCAAATCCCAAAATCAAAAATTTTTAAAGGCCACTCAAATAAAACTGAATTAAAATTGAGTTCAGAATACTGGCTTGGAAATCTCTTTTGTTGAGAAAGAGATTTAAACAAAACACATATCATAATCATAGTGGATAATATGGGGAAAGGATCATCACCTCCATCTCAATTATTTCTCATTCATTCAACAACAAAAAAATTCTAATTGAAAAACATTAACATAGAGCAGTATAAACTCATAGATCTTGCTTACCATGCACAAAAGTATTTTATTTTTACCTAAATAACTCTGCAAATACAAGGATGTGGAGATGGTATTGCAACTTGATTACCATTCACAGAAACCATCAATCCAATTCTCTCTATTGGAAGGAACTTGATATGTTTCTGTATCACATGATTGCCACTATAATCACACACACACACACACACAATCTCAAATGCCTGCATAATTTGATCCACCATAGAATTAGTATACCAATAAAAGGTGGAATCATCCACTGTTTGGCATCTTCAAATCTAATTAATGTATCATATGTATTTATGAATCAACAATCCTCTCCTAATTCGAGTGGTATATTCAAGCATCTCAAACAAGTACTAGTTCCAAGAGTCGATAAGAGGTATAATATTTAGTGTCAAGTGTATTCCAATGGAGAAGTATCTCCAAGCATCTCAAACAACGCAGTACAGTTACCGAAAGAGCGGGGGAAAAAATACTTTGAGAACTAAAAAGAAAAGAAAAGGAAAAGCTCAAGATTTAACAAGTCAGACCTTTTGAATAAGGTAATTTACAAACATATGTCATTAGTTTAGAAACGGGGGGAGAAATTCTTGAAAACATACTACTCACCAGCCATAACTAAAATCCTAGTCCAGAAACATAAAAGCCACTATTTGTTTACCAACAACACTCTAGCATACCAATTTCACTAATCATTAACCAAATCACACCAACACTCTAAGAAATCGAACAAGCAAAGAAAAATTTACAAAACTACCTCTAAGAAATTGAACTATAAAAAAAAAATGTATTTTTCTTTTTTTCATTTATACCTTTAGATCCATATATAACCTTCAAATATAAAATTGTACCTCAGAAGACCCTCATTACCCAAACGACAAATCTTTCATGCATATAAAAACTCAAATCTCCTGGAAAAACAACACAACTAATAAAATAGGAACATATCCTTGAACATAATAAGCAATTATAACTACATCGTTCTATCATTCAGCAAGTCCAAGAGGTAGTTCACATTTCCCTGCACAGTAGAGGAAAAAAAACTAAATCAAGTTAATAAGCCAAATCAGACTAGGGAGAGTAAAAAAAGTAAGGGATTTGAGAATACACCCACCTTGAATCAACATGAACTAAGTTGATCTCATTTTTTCTCGCTCATGTTTAGGGGTTTCTCTCTTCTTTTACTTCTTCAAGCAACCTAACAGAGAACAGAGAAAACATGATTAGATTTTAATCTTAACAAATAATAAAACTCATTAGAGATTTCGAAGCCTATATTTACAGATCTGGTAGTTAAGAAACTTATCTCTTCTTCTTCAGGTGACGAATTAGGGATTATTCAAAAAAAATTTGACTTAGGGTTTTGTTTTCTGTAGATTTAAAACATAAACTTCTTATATTTCTCGTTGTTGTTGAGGTTTCTAATGAGAAATGTTAGGGTTTAGATTTGGGTTCTTATTATTTCAGATTTAGAAAGGGAGTAGAAAGTTTGGTTTCTGAAAAATGAAGAGGAAGATGTGAGAGTGGGAGGCGGATAGGAGAAGAAAAAAAGAGAATAGATAAGGTTTTGGGTGACTTTCTCTCTCGTCTATCTTTGTACAGAACCTTCGGTTATAGGGCATCAAAGCTGGATGCCTATTTCATACCACACCAACATGATTGGTTTCTGGGGATAAAATGGTTAATCTCTAACCACGCGTCAGAAAACAAAGGTCATTGAACGTTGGTCATTATTTTTACATCTATATCGTATAAGAATGCTTATTTCCACGCATAAATTATTACACCAAAGAATATATTATATGAATGTTTAACCATCTAGGGTTAGCCCAGTTGGCTAGGATCCCGACTCTCAAGAATGGTTAATCGGTAGGAAAGTTCATAATCGGTAGATAACTTTCGGGCTGTTTTTTTTAATAGCCAAACTACCCTTTACAATCAGAAGTTAATCCACAATCAGTAGTCAATTTATTTTATTTAACTTCCAAATATAAAGTTTCCCTAAAATAAAATCCTTTATCTTTTGAATTTTAGTTATCATATAATTGGTTATCTCCAGAGTTAGACCTAAGTTTCTCTTTCGGATGAACTGGAGACGAAATATATCAAAATTGAACATCACGGGTTCAAAGATTACCAGAGTTAGACCTAAGTTTCTCTTTCGGATGAACTGAAGACGAAATATATCAGAATTGAACATCACGGGTTCAAATATTACTCGAGTTAGAACTAAGTTTCTCTTTCGGATGAACTGAAGACGAAATATATCAGAATTGAACATCACGGGTTCAAATATTACTAGCGTTAGACCAGAGTTTCTCTTTCGTATGAACTGGAGACGAAATATATCAGAATTGAACATCACGGGTTCAAAGATTACCAGTGTTAGACCTGAGTTTCTCTTTCGGATGAACTGGAGACGAAATATATCAGAATTGAACATCACGGGTTTAAAGATTACCAGAGTTAGACCTAAGTTTCTCTTTCGGATGAACTGGAGACGAAATATATCAGAATTGAACATCACGGGTTCAAAGATTACCAGAGTTAGACCTAAGTTTCTCTTTCGGATGAACTGGAGATGAAATATATCAGAATTGAACATCACGGGTTCAAATATTACCAGAGTTAGACCTAAGTTTCTCTTTCGGATGAACTGGAGACGAAATATATCAGAATTGAACATCGCGAGTTCAAAGATTACCAGAGTTAGCCCTAAGTTTCTCTTTTGGATGAACTGAAAATGAAATATATCAGAATTGAAAATCACGGGTTCAAATATTACTAGAGTTAGACCAGAGTTTCTCTTTCGGATGAACTGAAGACGAAATATATCAGAATTGAACATCACGGGTTCAAATATTACTAGAGTTAGACCAGAGTTTCTCTTTCGGATGAACTGAAGACGAAATATATAAGAATTGAACATCACGGGTTCAAATATTACCAGAGTTAGACCTAAGTTTCTCTTTCAGATGAACTGGAGACGAAATATATCAGAATTGAAAATCACGGGTTCAAAGATTACCAGAGTTAGACCTAAGTTTCTCTTTCGGATGAACTGGAGATGAAATATATCAGAATTGAACATCACATGTTATGGAGACTGTGAAAATGATCAAACTACCCTTATTGGAAAAAGTGCAATAAATATTATGGAGACAGTGAAAATGACCAAACTACCCTTATTGGAAAAAGTGCAATAAACATTACAGACTTTCAAAATGACCATATTACCTGTAGGTACTGAATATCGCAAGATAATAGTTCACGAGTATCGTAGTAAATAAAGGAGAAAAGAGTTATAAAATGATACGATGATAGAAGTAGCGCGGAGAAATATGAAGTTTTACGAGGATAGAATAATGTTGCGAGTATGAGTTGCGATACTTCGCAATTCATATACAGCTGTATAAATTTTACTATAAATAGGAGTTCAAATGTAAAATTCGAGAGGTTCTTTTAGTGAGTGTTAGAAAATATCTTAGGAAAGAGAATAGAGAAAGTTGTAACTATTCTAATTCCATTTAGATACTTCTTTGTAATCAATTGAGAACATTAATAAGAAAATTGTTATTCATCATCAAGAACTTCCTGAGTTTTTACTAATTCTATTGAGGGTGTAGTTGTAGGTTATTCTGCAACTACATAATTGGCGCTAGAAACAGGGACTTGAGAATTGTGGTAGCCTAAATTTGGGGGAATTGTGGAAAATTTGAAGAATCAGATGAAGTCAGTAGATGGATATTACAAAAAAGAAGAATGTAATATGATCACAAAGACAATGATTGATGAATTTCATAGTAATATGAAGGGGAAAATATACAAGCGAGATTGTAGAGGAAGAAAGATCATGGAGGAAGAAAAGGTAACAACTTTAGAAGAATGGGAAAAGCAGAAAATCACATTTTCAGTAGCAGAAATTCCAAATGAAGACTTGAACCACACTTCACCATTGATAATCACAATGCCGATCATGCTAGAAGATAAGAAAGTTGTAGAAAAATGGAAATTAAACCGAATTCTGGTTGATACAGGGAGTTCTGTTAATATCATATTCTATCATGCACTTAAGGGGATGGGAATTAAAGATGAAGAAATCACAAATTCAAAATGTCTTATTCATGGATTAGGAAAATCTACAACAAAATCTAAAGGGGAAATCGCGCTGCGAATATTACTGGGAGAAACCGAAACACATGTAATCTTGTGTGTGATAGATATGGAATCTCCATATAACATGCTGATAGGAAGGCCGTGGATTCATGCGATCAAAGCTGTTGCTTCAACATTACATCAAAAAATCAAATTTCCTACACCAAATGGAATACAAGAAATAAAAGGAGATCTTGATAGTGCAAAATTTTGTTATCAAATTGAAGTAACGCAATGCGGAGGAAAAGCAAGAAAGAAACAGCTTCGTAGGAAACTTGCGAAGGAAACAAAAAAGGAAGAAGAATTCCGAGTATATACAATAAGAGCAAAGGAAGGGAGAGGTATACCAAATGAAATTCGAGAAAAAGAAGGGGAACCAGCAAAAATAATCAAAGAACCAACACCTATGGGGGAGCAAAGTCCAAGCTATGTTGCAGTTGAACCAACTAAAGAAATAAATATTGGAAGTAAAGAGGAGCCTTTATTCTTGCGAATTGGAACTAAGATGGATGAAGAAGAAGAAAAAAGAACTATTGATCTTTTGCGAGAATATAAAGATATCTTCGCAGGAAGTGTAGATGAGATACCAGGAATTGATCCATCAGTGGCGTGTCATAGATTGAACATAGATAAAAATGTAAGACCATTCAAACAAAGAATAAGGAAGATATCACAAAATTATCATGTACAGATAGAAGAAGAATTACAAAAAATGTTGGATGCAGGGATCATAAGGGAAGAAAAATATCCAGAATGGATTGCGAATATGGTCATTGTTCCGAAAAAGAATAAAGGAATAAGAATTTGCATAGATTTCATTGATCTAAACAAGGCATGTCCCAAAGACAGTTTTCCACTACCAGATATACCACAAATGGTGGAATCAGCTGCAGGTCATGATAGAGTCACTTCACTTGATGGATACAAAGGGTATAATCAAATATCACTCGCAGAAGAAGATCAAGAACATACTGCCTTTTTTGCTCCAATGGGTTTGTATTGTTATGTGAAGATGTCATTTGGTTTGCGGAATGCGGGTGCTACATATCAACGTATGGTTGAAAAAGTGTTCGCGAAGTGGATACATAAAACTTTGGAGGTATATGTAGATGATATGTTGATAAAAAGCAAGGAAGCTAAAGACCATGTGCAAGATTTGAAGGAAATATTTGAGCAGATGAGAAAGTTCAACATCAAATTGAATCCTGAGAAATGTATAATTGGGGTTTCATCTGGAAAGTTCTTGGGATACATAGTATCAAAGGAGGGAATACAAGTTGATCCAGAAAAGGTCCAAGCAGTTCGTGACATGCCAACACCTGCAACGGTAAAAGAAGTACAAAATCTAAATGGACTCTTAGCTTCACTTGGAAGATTTATTTCGCGAATGTCAGATAAGTGCAAGCATTTTTTTCAACATACTTAAAAAAGGAGCAAAATTCAAGTGGACTGATGAATGTGTAAAAGCTTTTCAAGGAATCAAAGAATACCTCGCAAATACATCTATACTACAGAAACCAGAGAGAGGCGAAGAATTATTGGTATACCTCGCAACAACTCCATATGCTCTAAGTGCGGTTCTGTTGCGAGCAGATACAGGAGTAGAAAGGCCCATTTACTATATTAGTAAAACCTTTAATGCAGCAGAGAAGAATTATTCTAAAATGGAGAAGTTAATCTTAGCCCTGGTTTATGCATCATTCAAGTTACGAATATACTTTCAAGCACATGTGATAAAAGTGGTAACCAAAGTCCCAATTGAATCAACCATAAAGAACACAAAAAGGTCAGGGAAGAATAGAAAGGTGGAATGCACAAGTAAATCATTACAAGATAAAATACGAAGTATTGTCATCGCAAAAATCACAAGTTGTCGCAGATTTTTTGGCAGAATTTCCTTTGGAAGAAGATGAAGCAGTAGAGGAAATGATGGATGTTGAAGAAGAATTTGGAAATCCAAAAGACTTGTTAACAGAACCATATAGATGGGAAATTCTAGTGGACGGATCATCTAATAATGAGGGAAATGGAATTGGAGTCGTGTTTATTTCACCAGAAGGAGAAAGAACAACATTCTCATTCAGACTAGAATTTGCATCCACGAACAATGAAACAGAGTACGAAGCTGTAGTGCATGCATTAAAGATCGCAATAGAAAAGAAGCTCGAAAGTATAAGGATAACAAGTGATTTGAAGTTAGTGATTTGTCAAATTAAAGGGGAATATACCACAAATGAATCTTCTTTGAAGAAATACAAGAAACTTGTTGAAGAATTATCTGCGAAGATACCAAAATTAAAATGGAGACATATATCTAGAAAATACAACCGTCTCGCAGATTCTTTTGCGTTTATTCCAAGAATGATGACAAATCCAAATACAAGTACAAGAAATATCCAAATACAGACAATTCAACACCCATCAGTGGACAAAGAGAAAGAAATTGAGGAAGCTGTTGCGATGGAAATAGAAAGAGAGTTATCAAACAACATCGCAGATTGGAGAAAAGAAATTCATGCATATCTCGCAACAGGAGAAATATCCAGGAACAGACTAGAAGCACATAAATTAAAGAGTCGTGCAACAAACTATGAGTTGCGAGAAGGAATTTTATATAGAAAATCTTTTAATGGACCACCTCTCAGGTGCTTAACTCGCGAAGAAGGAGAAAAAAATATTGAAGATGTTACATGGAGGAGAAGCTGGCAATCATAGTGGGGGAAGATCTCTAGCATATAGAGCAAAAATACAAGGATATTACTGGCCTTATATGCATACAGACATAAAATTGTTAAATGCGAAGACGCAAGGAATGTAAACGACATGATAAAAGAATTCATGCACGGGGGCCACATTAACTTCTTCAACAAGTGTTGGCCTTTTGGTAAATGGGGGTTGGATATTGTTGGACCATTTATACTGGATCTGGACAAAGGCGATACTTGATAGTTGCAACAGATTATTTCACGAAGCTCGTGAAGTAAAAGCGATCTGACATATTCGTGATAAAGATGTTTTTACATTCATATTTGAGAACCTCATTTTGGTACGGGGTTCCAACACAACTAGTATCGATAATGGAAAACAATTTGAGGGGAGAATATAGAGATGTTACTCAGTGCTTTTAGGATAAAATGTGGGAAGTCAACACCGTTATATCCACAAGCTAATGGACAAGCAGAAGCAACAAATAAAACAATCGCAGATACAATCAAAAAGAAATTAGAAGGACATCTCAAAGGGTGGTGCGAGCAAGTACCTAGCGCAGTTTGGGCATACAATACAACTAGAAGAGAAGCAACTGGAATGTCTCCTTATTGTCTAACATATGGAATAGAAGCAGTATTACCCACAGAGGTCGTAATTCCGACAACAAAGAAAGAAGCTTGGGAAATAAATTTAAGTGCGGGAGTAATATTAAGTGAATTGGATGATTTAGAAGAAAAAAGAGAAAAGGTGTTGCACCATATGAAGATTTATCAGGAACGATTAGCTCGAGAATACAACAAGAGAGTCATTGAACGTGAATATAAACCAGGTGATTTGGTCATGCGAGAAACACCTCCATATCAAAAAGAAAATGGAGGAAAATTAGCACCAAAATGGGATGGACTATATGTTATTAAAGAAGTTGTAGGAAGCGGAGCTTATCGGCTGATGGATCCAGAAGGGAGAGACATGGGTTTAAGGCTTGGTAAACCTTGGAACAGACTATATTTGAAAAGGTATTATCCATAAAACTCATGAAAATTTTTACGAATATTGTTTGCTCGCAGGAAATTGGGAAAAGTTACGAGTTTCAAAATTTATATTGATTAAACTTTCATTAATTTGCGAATAAAAGACCACAATCTGTGATCAGCCTCCAAAAAAGAAAGAGAGACGCAGAAAATTTTATACAGGCAAACCTTTGTGGCGTACACCCTAGTTCGCGAAGCTATATTTCGTAAGAGGCAAAGTCCTAAAGTACGTCATTTAAGGGGGTACCTATAACGTGGATAAGGGTAACCGGAACACCACCAAGGGCCCTTAGTACATGGTAAAAATTTAGGGGTACAACCCAATAATGGGGTACCTATCCGGGTTAGACACCTTGGATTCTCACCTAATCTAGCGACATTACGCAATATAAAATGCGGTGTAAGAGGATTTAGGTTGGGCGACTAAGGCATATTGTCTTTCCCAAGAAGTGCAGAAAATGATCAAGGTGCCGAGGTACACGGTTGAGTCAAGAGTGCCGGGTGAGGTTGAACCACATCTGCCATTTTTGACAAGTCTTGGCAAATGATGCACTTGGCCCAAAGATACCCCATAGGGTGCAACCTCGTAACTATAAGCCCTATAGGCAAAAAGGATAAGAGGTTGCGATCAAAAGCTGGTTGTTGGAAAAACCGGATGGGAAGAGCTAACCTTGTATGGTCGATGTACGCTTCCTTGAAGGGGTAACCAGGGGGAAGATAAAGGGCAGCACCCTCCATTAGGGAGCTGATACGTGCTATAAGACGCAAATGTCACGAGGCTTCTTGTTTGCGAAAACATAAAGGCTTGTCATATTTGTGCAACAAATGATGTTCTGCGAGCATTCTAAAAAAAAAAAAAAAAAAAAAAAAGGAAAGCATACAAAAAGAACTCGCAGAATGAAACAAAGAAGTTAAGATGAGATCAATGGGTCACTACATGAAAGTGTAGAGACGTCCTGCGATTTCATCGCAAGACGGCAATGTCATGGGGCTTTACGTTCGCAAAAATATTTAGGCATGTCATATTGTCGCAACAATTCCTGAAGAGGCTAAAATACTATACAAAAAAGATAAGGCAAGATCAATGGGTTTTTGCATGAAAGTGTAAGAACGTCCTGCGATTTTGTCGCTACAAAAGAGGTGGCAAAATAATACCTTTACTTAGGAAGGCATGATAAGACCACAGAAATTCATGAAACTCATTACATCAAAACCATTGAAGAAATTATACAAGAATATACATCATAAAGTTTTGAAGAGAAGACAACTTCGTCAATATCATTGAAGAATTTTTACAAGAAGTCCTATCAAAGAAGATAACATCATTGAATATTTTTCACGAAGACTTAACAAAAGATGCGATTTTGATAGTAATCAAATACAGATAAGTTCATACTCGTAAAATGTTACGAGAATTAAATACTTCTTATACTTCTCCATATATTGAATATTTCTCCAAATGTTGAATACTTCTTATAATTCTTCAAGAATATCTCATATTTATTATACTTCTTCAACGGATATTTCATTTGGTAAAGGTTAAATAATCATTATACTTCGTCATATGTTACGTAATTATTCACATATTGAATACTTATTATATTTCTTCATTTGGTGAATTGAGTACTTCTAATTCTTCTTATATCTCTTCATTTTGGTGGATCGAGTACTTCTAATACTTCTTATATCTCTTCATTTGACGGATTTAGTACTTCTAATACTTCTTCAAAGGTATTGTATATGTAGTATATTTATAAAGGATATTTCATATATTTTATTTCTTATACTTAAAAGGGAGGATTTCTTATTTACAATCGTAACAAGTTGAAACTTCGTAAGATAAATCGAATGAGATATTCTAATACTTCAAACAATGTTTAATCATTTAAAGAGAAATAATAGGGGGAAAAGGAGATACTAAGCTTTATTTGAGAGTTATATATTATTTCTCTTCATATGATCAAGTGGGGCAAATTTAATTAAAGAAAGGTTAAATTATCTTCGCAAAATATCAGATATACTTCTTAAGAAAGGATAAATCATCTTCGCAAAATATCAGATGTACTTCTTAAAAAATAGAATTGTTCGCAAAAAGAAAACCAACAGTAACTAAGGGAAGAAATTCAAAAGAAAGGAAGACAGGAGAGTCAATGATAAACTGAAAAAAGAATGTTATCATGCTTCATCAACACTCTGTGCTGGATCTTTAAGATGAATAGGGTCATTAGCAGCCTTCGACTTTTGCGAGATATCATTCTTTGAAGAATATGCAACAGGAACATCTCCTTGAGGAATAGATTCTTTTTCGTCATCAAGATATTCATCATCACTCTCATAGTCTAAATCACTATCAGGCTCACGTGCAACTTCATCGTCAGATATTTTCAGAGGAGTAATTTTCACATGAGGAAAGGCTCTTGATAAGAGTATATTATTCGTAAAGACTTGAGATTTCAGATGGCTTTCACGAAGTATAGATTTTTGATGGTTGGTATCTTCGATATCTTTAGAATAAGCAAGATAGTTGAATCTCCGAGTAGCACGGTCACGAGAGTTGATTAAGCGGGTAGAATGCAAAGCATTTTTCTTCTGGCTCGGAACAAGAGGCTTCTAATCCAGCTTTCGCATCACGAAGGTGGTTCTCAGATTCTGCAAATAAAACAAAATTCAAAGGATAAATTTTGCGAGTATAACGAAATCTAAAAGATATACCAGAGGCAGTCAAATTTTAATGACTACCTTCTCTTTGCGAAGTAAGAGATTGAGCTAAAGATAGACAACAGTTCTTCATCTGATTCATCGCATTATCAAAACCATCACCAACTAATCCTTTAAGTCGAGATTGAAGCTTTTGATCTTTAGAAAGAAAATTTTTATCCTTCGCAAGTTTGGCATTAATATTTTTTAATGACGAATAATCTTCTTCAAGTTGATTTTTCTTAGCACTCAAGACTATATTCTTATTAATAAGAGAATTCTTCTCAATAACAAAAGAATTTCTTTCAAAGATCCGAAGACTTCTTTAATTCCTCAAGTTCACCTTTCAACAAAGAAAGAAGATTTTCTTGATCGCAACATTTATTCTGAAGAGTCTTTAATTCTTGCGAAGAAACAATCATTGTATTCAAAAACGAACATTTCTCTTCTGATAAGGTTTTGTTCTCTTCTAATAAGGTTTCTATTCTCAAATTAGCTTTAGTTAAGGAAGAAAAAAGTTGAGATATATCATCATTCAAGAATTTTCGATCATATATTAGTTGATTATTCTCTTGAAAAAGAGCATCAGAGTTATCAAGAGCACACGAGTAAAGATTAGATAAATGGGAGAATTGGTTTGAGAGGCTTTCATGCTTGGTTCGATATTCTGTTGCATCTGATTCATGGTGAAGTACCAATCTTCTACATTTACGGATGGATTCTATAAAGGGAATGGGTTTTAATGGATGTTTCAAGCATATGAAGAATATAAGTAAATAAAAGGGAAAATATGAAGATAAGCAATCATACCTTTCAGTTCATCATTTCTTTTGCGAAGAATCGCACGGTCGAGAGAATCATTTTGAAGATGATAATTCTCTTTACGAAGATCTTTGCATTCTGCTTGAGAAGATTTCAAAGACTGGCGAAGCAATTCAATTTCTTTTTCCAAGGATTGACGAGAAGAAGAAATGTCTGGATTGACGAAATTATTTAGAACTTCGCAAAACTCATATTGCGAACGAACATTAGTAGACTTCGCAGTATTGGTCAAAATCTCAGATAACATTCGGAAAGTTGAATAAATACCATCTCGAATTTCTGAGGAAGAGGAGAAGAATTTGAAGGAATAAGAGCAAAATTTGCAAATTGTCTGGAGAAATAGCACTCAAAGGATTTGGGGACAAGATAGGTTTTTTAAGAGAAGAAGTTGAAGAAATATTTTGCGAGGGTTGTTGTTCAAGAGAAGAAGTTGAAGAAATATTTTGTGAGGGTTGATCTTGAAGAAGTGTTGATAAATTGACACTGAGGGGAGATTGAAAGGTAGGTAATGGAGTAGAGGCATGAGTGTATGAAGAAGCATTTTCACGAGGAGGAGAAGAAAATTATTTATCAACTTCAGGAAGGAAATCATCAATCGGAATTAATGGTGTGGGTTTAGTTATTCGAGATCTCTTACGGGGTTTGGTTTTCGCCAACTGCGAATCAAAATGTAGATTAAAAAGCGAGGAAACAATATATTGTTCGGGAAAGAAGACAAAGTATTTTAACTACCTTTTGATTCTCGATTTTTCTTCTTCGTGGATTAGGGCTTGGATTTTTTAGTTGAGATTTCATCGAGGAGTTATTTTCTTTGAAATAAACCAAAATTAGATAACAAATTATACAGAAATTAAAGAGGAGAACAAATGAAATACGCAGAGATAGAAGGAAATTACCTTGGAGAACTCATGAAGATATAGTAGAAGAAAAAATTGGAGAGAAAACAGTAATAGAGAGTATGAGTAGAAGATAGAATTGCGGAAATAAGAAGAAGAAAAGGAAGAGAATATAAAGGAGTTATATAAGGGAATAACTAGAAAAGAACGGTTACAAAAGACGTGTCCAAGTTTAAAAAGACTAAGTAACGGTTATGTTCTCACGATCATTTCTTCTTCGTAGAATTGACATGAGAAGAGGCAAGATGTAGGTACTGAATATCGCAAGATAATAGTTCACGAGTATCGTAGTAAATAAAGGAGAAAAGAGTTATAAAATGATACGATGATAGAAGTAGCGCGGAGAAATATGAAGTTTTACGAGGATAGAATAATGTTGCGAGTATGAGTTGCGATACTTCGCAATTCATATCTGTTGTATAAATTTTACTATAAATAGGAGTTCAAATGTAAAATTCGAGAGGTTCTTTTAGTGAGTGTTAGAAAATATCTTAGGAAAGAGAATAGAGAAAGTTGTAACTATTCTAATTCCATTTAGATACTTCTTTGTAATCAATTGAGAACATTAATAAGAAAATTGTTATTCATCATCAAGAACTTCTTGAGTTTTTACTAATTCTATTGAGGGTGTAGTTGTAGGTTATTCTGCAACTACATTACCCTTATTGGAAAAAAGTCCAATAAACATTATGGAGGCTGTGAAAAATGACCATACTACCCTTATCAGAAATAAGTAAAGTAATTGATATAGACTGTGAAAATGACCATATTACCCTTATTGGGAAAAAGTGCAATAAATATTATGGAGACAGTGAAAATGACCAAACTACCCTTATTTGAAAAAGTGCAATAAATATTACGGATTGTGAAAATGACCATATTACCCTTATTAAAAAAAAGTGCAATAAATATTATAGAGACTGTGAAAATGGCCATACTACCTTTATCGAAAATAAGTAAAGTAATTCTTACAGACTGTGAAAATGACCATATTACCCTTATTGGAAAAAAGTGCAATAAATATTATGGAGACTGTGAAAATGACCATACTACCCTTATCGGAAATAAGTAAAGTAAATGTTACAGACTGTGAAAATGACCATATTACCCTTATTGGAAATAAGTGGAATAAATATTATGGAGGCTGTGAAAATGACCATACTGCCCTTATCGGAAATAAGTAAAGTAATTCTTACAAACTGTGTAAATGTCGACCATATTACCCTTACTGGAAAAAAGTGCAATAAATATTATGGAGACTGTGAAAATGACCAGACTGCTGACTGCTGAACGCTTACTTATTGAAAATAAGTAAAGTAATATTATACACTATGAAAATGACCATATTACCCTTATTGGAAATACGTGCAATAAATATTATGGATATTGTGAAAATGACCAAACTACACTTATTAATTCAATTGCAATGGAGTTGTTGGTGAAAGATGAGAATTGAAATTGTGCTGCTACAGGATGGAATTCGAGATAGAATTGGATCAAGAAGAATTGGTGATGGCGATGAATGAATAGATCGAAGAAATTAGTTCTGGTGGTCATTGTCAATTGATTAAGACGATGTAGTGATTTGGGTTTACAGCGAGTTGAAAGGTGCTACTGTGATGCCGATGGAAGAACTGATGAGAAATAGGGATGAGATAAAGATGATGATTCTGCTGTTAATTTTGGTGAATAATAAGATTGGGTTTTGAGATGTATTTAAGGGTTTGCTGGAAATGGATTTTGTTGTTCGAAAATAGGTTTTGATTGATTTGATGTTGCAGGAATTTGGCGGGTGTTGTGTAGGTGGAATTGAATGAATAGATGTATGCTAAGGAACTTGACAGTGGTAAGAAATTGCAGGTGCAGTTCAGCTGGTGTTGTCACTGCTGTCGACGTTTAACAGAAGAATCAAGAAGGAAATGAGTTGTGGTTATTTGCAGCTGAGATTGCAGAGGATTACTTGATGCATTGGCTAAGCATAACATGAAAAGAAAGGGTGCAGTGGTAGTATTATTGCAGAGTGGTTGAAACAATATAGATGAATAATCGTATAAGCTAAGGAATGGTGGGTCTTATTAGAGGTAATTCAAGGTCAGATGAAGAATCATGTTGTTGTTGGTGATGGGGGTTACCCAATTATGAATCCGGATCTGTTGTTGAAGTGAATAAGGGTAATTTGAAGTCAATATTCAGATGAGGTTGGAATTGAATTTGAGTCCGAGCATAGAAGAACATGAATTGCGGATTCAAATGAATGTGAGGAGAACAAGGGTTCTTGAATTCAAGAAGGAAACATGATGAATCAAAGAAGTTTGAAGAGAAAGTGAAAGATGGGTATGATTCAGTTCTAGGGTTCGTGTTTGTTTTTGATTTATTTGGAGATTTGATGTTCAAGTGGTTGAATACTAGTCACAGCCTGTGCAAATGCCTTAGGCCTATGCAACTCAAATTGATCAATCAAACACAACACAACTATTGATCAATGAACACAAGTCACAACCTGAGTTAACGTGAAACTCAGTGGTATGAAGGAATAAATGAGTTACCAATAAAACTCAATGATTTGAGGGCTTAAAAGTATTTTTACCCTACACTAACGGTGCCAAAAAAGTGGATAACCACCGTTAGCCGTTTTTTCAATCAAACGGTCAAAACCGGCTTATATTTGCAAAGTTCAAAAAAACGGGCTTATGGTTGTAACCTTAAAAAATTGCAGGCCTTAATAATATCTTGTTTGGTAGTAGCGAATGAATCTCTAGTCAATTCTATCTCATAATTTGAATTACAATCCTTGCAATCTTAGAACTTGTGTCTTTCAACAAAAACAAATTGTTGCAAATAATAACTTAAAACTCACACCTCCCTATGGATACGAACTTAACTTGCCTCACTACTTCTTTATAGAATTATATAGGAAAAGAGAATTATTATTGATAGGTTGACAACCTCATCAAAATTGGCGCCGCTGCCTGGGAGGCAGTGGTAGTATTAAGTTGTTGTTTTTTCTTTTTAGCTATTCTTTTTGTTTTTTGTTTCACTCTTAGATTACTAATACAATTTTTAAGAATCCTATTTTCAGGTATTATTTCTTTGGTGAATGCTTAAAGAGGGTAGACCAAGTCCAATTGGTATACGTCTTCGTTCAGGCGCTTTACTAAAAGACTTGATTCAAGCAGTGAATACTCCACTTCCTCGTAGTTCTTCACCTAGTAAATTCTCGAAAATGGACAATGTAGATGGTCGATTTTCGATAAAGGCTAAAATCGAAAACCCATAATTATACGAACTTCTGATCCAGCAATCGGATATGAGTATTGAGACACATGTCTCTCATCGAATCTCTGACTGAGAATACTGTCTCTCAGAGTACATGCAGATATGTGGTATCTCGGCTGGACAACGGTATATCTCATGAATACTGAACACTTTAGTAATTATTTATATATAGAATCACGAGATTGACGGCTCCTAGACAGCTTGCTATGCTAGTATAGAGCGATAACGTCTTCAGGATACAAACAACAGTTTTCCCTGACTATATAAAGGATATGAAGCTCTAGCAAGCTCATATCAGAATAATTAATGCTCCTAGACATCTTGCTCTGCTAGTATAGAGCCATCAATTAATTATTCTTAAATTATTGGATTCATCCACTGATTTTCTGAAAATGTTCAAATATTTTCTTAAAGTATTCAAATACTTTTGTAATATTTCGTTACTTCAATCCATGGTTCTTCCCAACACAATTCCATGGGTTAGTAATAAATATTCAACAACACGGGCATCTAAGCTACCTCTGAGTAAGCCCCGACTCAAATGGTGCAAGTGTACTCAACGATGATGCACTAACAATCACAGTACGAAAAAGTATTTCAAAATACGCCGAGACGATGAACCTATGCAAAATAGGAAGGAAAATAATAAATAATTAAAATTTGACCAAGGCGCTGGGAGCATGGGTCCACTGACCGGCCGGACGTGTCGTGGTCAATCCCACGCCAGTTTCATATTTTTATCATATTTTTGTTATTTTCCTTGAGTTCATGAAAATCCTTTCACTTGAAAAAATATCTTTCGTTTTAGGTAACTCCTCAATTTCATGGTGTTTCCCTCACACCAAAGAAATAATATAAAATTAAGGAAATATGGTAGAGCCGTGATCATTGGCCAACCGGCCATGTCTTGATCCCAACCGGCCCCACACCTCATGGTTCCTTATTATTTTATTATTATTTCCCTAATTTCATGAAAACTCCTTAATCTCATGATATTTCCTTGATCCCGTGAAAAATAATATAAAATTAGGGAAACCCGTGTGACCGAGCCCTAGCATGCCGGTCAAGCCCTAGATGGCCCCACACGTCCTATTTTATTATTATTATTATATTTTTCATGTTTCCCAGGTCCCATGGAATTCCTTGATTTCATGATATTTCCTTCAAATTATGAAAATTCCTTTAAATCATGAAATAATACATAAAATTAGGGAAAAAACTCACGGGACCGGGCCCTAGCCGGCCAACATGCTCAAGCTGGTCCCACGCGTCCCTTATTTTATTATTATTATTTTTCATGTTTTCCTCATCTCATGGAAACTCCTTGATTTCAAAAAAACTCTTTGATTTCAACAAAAACTCCTTGGTTTTAACAAATTCCTTGGTTTTATCATATTTCCCTAAAATCATGAAAATATTACAAAAATTGGGGAAAATGTGTGGGATTGGGCCCTTTGGCCATCCGGAAATGCCTTGTCCATGGCCGGTCCCACGATTAAAGATTCCTTCACTTTTTTTTATTATTTTCCTTCATCTCATGAAGTTTTGACGGTTTTATCAACAAATCCCTGATTTCTTCATATTTTATCAAATGGATGCTCAACTGCACGCCGGAAAATATCAAAATTCTCAGAACTGAGATACGAACACTTTGACGATGTGAGCATGTTACCTTGACCGACCAGGGTTGGCTCCTTGGCTCGCAATGAGCCGGTCCCATGTATTTTCACGGTTTGACTTAATTTGCGCAATTGCACGTATTAGGTCCAAAACTCTTCCAAATAATTTTGGGATTTTCATGGAACGATCAATATTCGATCCCGTGACCACCCAGGGACGGTTTCATGACCCCTTGGACGGTATCTCATCTCTTCATAATTAATTAGGTTTTATCACCTAAGGTTCAGACGACATTTTCGGATAAATGATTGACCCAACATTTAATCATTCTTTCATCAACAAATCACCAACTCTTCAAGAGGCCTTGGAGTTTCCTCACACGAGCATGTGGGAGATAAATGGTCGACCCACGGTCCCGTGAAGCTGGTTCCCCCTCATTTCATAGTTAATTTTCAATTAACCATGAATTGGTCATCAATTGATCAAATTTGGGTTTCTGAGTCCAAGGATCATAATTCCAGATTCGAACACTAATAATTTTACGATGATCTCATGATCAGAATTTTTATTAATTATGCTCGGTTCAACTACCAGTATTTTAATTAATGCTTTATTTTGGTCACTGCACCAATGATTTATTAGATGCGCAATACTTGCTCAGATCAAGAAATATTGGTCCAACTATCAATATTCAACAAATCAGAGTAATACTTGCTCGCCTCAACTATCAACGTGAGAATCATGTCCACGATCAATTCATGAGTTTCAGAACATTTTACAAAATCATGTTCAACTCAGTAAATACATGGATTCATTGTCCCATTAAATCATGAAGTCAACAACTGACTAAACTAACCACTAGACGTCAATCGTGTCACTTAGGGGGATATCAACTAGGGTTTTGGTCTGACGGTCTATGGCACGTGTGTTCAAACACACGATGGAATGTGAGAAAGTCGTGCAATCAATTGAAGGAGTTAACAAAGTAGTGGATAGAAAATCAACTAAGTCTCCGCACGATGAGAAACTGGTTTCAAACACGATTTCCACTTCCCTACTCTTTGATTCCATAAACTGTCACACTTCATGGGATCATGGTGTCTACAATTCTAGTAATATAAATAAGTCTCTGAGTCATGATTGAAATAACAATGACAAGAACAGCAACGATCTCATGTCTCACAGAAAACACGAGATCAAAAACTCATCAATTGAGCAATTACTCTCAACTGAGCAATTTCAATCATTCAGAACTTATCATATTCAGAATTCACAACATACCTACAATCTTTGATTACCATTGATTCCACACATTTCTCAGCTTCCCTCCTACAGATCGACCCATCCTCTCTTGTGACCGAATTTACTCTGGAACGGCCATTGTCTTGGTTTAGGTCGGAGTACTACAACTTGATCCCTTCTTGCAGTGCATCTGTGTGAGGTTGAACATTTCGCTCGGTTCAAGGAGTCTCCTCCGTACGGTCGTCTCCTCAATTCCGTAAAAACCAGCAAATCTTTTTGCCCCATCTACAGATTGGCGACCACAGTGGGAGATCATTCTATCGGTTGCAATCTCTCATTTTTACAAGATGGTTGGTCTTAGGTCAGGATCGGTTACAAATCCTAACGCAAATATCGCTAGCACCAGCAACAATGAAAACATCCCGGAAACTGTTCCGGCCACTAACACTGACGGTGGTGATATTACTCCTCCTCACGCTAATATGGAAGATCATCCTCTGTTTGGCCGACACCCTGAAGAAGTCAGAGGAAGTCCACCACCTACCATTGCTGATCTTATCAAAGCGCAAGAGACTCTTGCAAAGAATCAGATGGATATGGCTGCAGCACAGCAGAAATTATTTGACTATCTGAAGACTCTTACTGACAAATTGTCAGAGAAAACTCAAGAAAAATGGAAAGAGAAGGAAAAGTCCTCAGACGCTGCTGATCCTGAGGTAATTCTGTTTCACACATTGGATGACGACGAAACCAACAAAACTGCGGGCAATTCGTCAACGAAGGAATCATCAAACTTCATCACCCGGAAAGACTTGGAGCGTCTTATGGAGAATCGTGGAAAAGACAAGACATCACACTCCATCGTCACCAACCCCCTTATCCTGCTGCGACGCAGAGGATTCCCCTTCCTAAAGGTTATGTTTCTCCAACTTTAACTCTGTATGATGGGACCGGCAATGCTCGAGAACACGTCTCTCCCTTCCTTGAAGCCTTAGGAGAACATGAGCATAACCATGTTGTTCGTCTCAAGGAATTTTCAAAATATCTGAAAGGCAGGGCATACACTTGGTACAACAACATTGTACATGGAACTATCAACAATTGGGGAGAAATGATTAACGCCTTCTATAGGAATTACTTCTTTGTGTCAGAGCAAGTCACTCTCTCTGATCTTGGAAGGATGTTTCAGAAAGTCAGTGAAAATCCCAATGACTATGTGAAAATATTCAGAGTCCAAGCCCTGGATTATCATGATCCAAACTTCACAGAGCAACAACTGGTAGATTTGTGCATCAATGGCATGCTCCCGGTCTACAGAGCCCTACTGGAGAATCTCCGATTCCAGACTTTCTCAGAGCTCCACAAAGATGCGAAGAGGTCGGAAACCACCGCACCTGCTCTGTTAGAAAGAGCAAAATCTACAAAGGCTGAAGAAGCACGAGACACTTGAGGGAGAAGATATCTGATCAACAAGAAGTAAAACCTGCATCCTTCCAAAAACCCTGTCACGGAAGGGTGCAAACGGAAAGCTGAGCCACAGCGCAAGCATACTTCTTCCACCCCATCAAAGGCACAAAAGAATGATAACGTGCAAACTTCTCCTCAGCACACAGAGGACCCAGAAGCACCTGACTTTCCTTGCTCCATTGAAGAAGTCATCGAATTGCTAGAGGCCTGGATTCAAGATGGTGCAATCAAATTTCCATATGTCAAGAAGGAACCAACCGAAGAGGCCATGGAAAATCCTCGGTATTGTCGCTTCCATAGGTTTGTCAGCCACCCCACAAGTGATTGTAAGACTTTGAAACGCATATTAAGAGAAAAGGTTGAGTCAGGAGAACTTAATCTTGGAGCCGAAGGAGTGCACAAAGATCCTCTCCCTGTCAGGACTTTCTCTATTTCTGAAGCACTAGTCAAGGAAGCAGTTCAGTCATTGATAGATCATGTCTGCGAATTGCTCTATCTGTCGAAAGCGCAAAGGGGATACATCTTTACAGCTTTGTATCACATAGTTTCCGGGAAACGCCTGCTGATTACAGATGTACCTCCTGAGCCTTCAGCCACCGACAAAGAAATATATTACTGGGGACTGCTCACCACAGTGCACATTAAAGGAAATGAATTCAAAATGGAATTTGTTGATGTTGGTACTGCTTTCAACATCATCCCTTTGAAAAATCTTAGGGCTTCTGGTATTACTCGACAAGAGGCTACTCACACTCCCATAGCAATCAGAGATCATGAAGGGATTTCCAGAGATGCATATGGCTTCATCACTCTCAAAGTTACATAAAGTTTGGTCTGCACTGAGACCAAGTTTTATATTATCCGGGAAGACCCTGGATATTACATGATCCTTGGAAGGACTTGGATCCATACTGGAAGGCTAACCTTAATGCCTTCAGCACACTCTATTATTGACAGAGACTATGAGTCGGAAGAAGAAGCGGAGGACGCCCCACCATTTGAGCATCTGAAGGAAGTTAAAACCTTGATGGGACTTGCGCAAGAACCCGGAGAGAGTCCACATGCCTTTGTAAAAAGATTCCACACTCAGGCAAGTCTTATTCCTTCTCATATGCCCATATCGTCAGTTTTCAAATATGTTCATTTGGTCCAAGGGCTTGACTCCACAAACAATTTAGCAATTGCAAAATGCTATGAGTGGATCATCTAGCCACAACAATATTTCACCCAATGGTTGAGTCCAGAATATCCTCAAGTTGATCATCCAATCATGCGATTCATTGTGGAAGATGTGGTCAAGCATGACAGGCATTACGAGGGATACTCCCTCCTGCGTGAGTGTCCATATGTGCCACAACCATGGAACCGAACCACACAAGGAATTCCGAATCAACAAAAGATATTTAAGGCACGGACGACCAAACCCAACAAATTCTGTGAAAGGGACTTAGTTCTCAAAGCATTCCAGCGTAACCTTCACTCGTCAAGGAACTCCAATTGGGAAGGACCATTCATGGTTGCTAAGTCCATAACTGGAGGATATTACAAGTTGATCAACATAGATGGACGAACCCTACCAGTAATTCATGAGAATTGGCTTAAGGCGTTTGTCTAAAGTAATTTGACATTTGAGGTACTGGGCGTCTAAGCATTCATGACGTTTGGATTTGGAATTTTAGGATTTTATTGTATTTCGATTCCTCCAAAATATTTGCAATACTTGCAATCAGTATTCGAATTCAGTAATTTATCAAAATTCAGTTCATATTTCTTAAAAGAAAATCTCTATCGAGTCCAAAATAAAATCCTTAACCGTCTACCAGTCCAAAACCATAATATCAAAACCCAAATAAAACCTCACATCTCTCAGAAGTTCAGAAGTTCAGAAGCTCAAGAGATTATGGAAAATAAATCAAAGAAAATCAGTGAAGAAAGCTTTTTGCGCCTCGACATCCTTCAAAGCATGCAAAGATGCCTTATCTTTATTCAACTCTTCAGTCAGCCTGGCGATCTTGTCTTCCTTCTCCATCATAGCATCATTGGGAAAGGGTATGTTATTTTCATATGAATCCTTAATAGCATCCATCTTCTTACGAAGCCACTTCACATTGAAGCCAAGTCTTTCAGAATTCTCCAAGTTGAACTCCCAATCAAAGAGTACATCTGGAATCACAGTATTCCTGGACCTAGTGCATATATCATTTACAACATGCAAGATAACACTTACCTGCATTATTAAAGAATAAGCACGCTTTGGGTCTCTAGTAACGACGATGTGACCAAATTTGTTCGATATTTTCTCATACAAATTGGCATATCCAATGGAACGCCAAATCCACCAACTAGTCTGTGGTATGGGAGTGATGCATAGAACGGAGGATCAAAAGCAACTCCTTATCTTGGGTATTCATGAACAATTATATGGTTTTCAATTACTGGATCAACTTCTGCAACAACAGTTTCTTCAGCCTCTTCTACTAGCGACTCAGTTCCTTTAGTCACTGAAGCTATAACAATCGAAGTCTCAGTTTCATTGATTGTTTCAACAGCAACACTCTCATGTCCTTGAAGTGAACGGATGGTTTCATCATTATCAATGACCTCAGGGTCACTCGTTTCGTCATTTTGGGTTCCTTCATTCTCAACTTCGGTATTTTGCACCTAATACGAAGATTACATGAGATTAGGATCATACAAGCATGAAACCAAAATAAATCATGAACTACAGCATACAAGTGGTCTAACATCATCAAAATATTTCATTATACATGCTAGATGTTATCAAATAATGTGAATGTCACAAAAAACCCGTTTTACAACAAGCTCGCCTGAGAAGATTTTACACTGCCCTGTACAAAACGACGAACTGGGAGAAATTGGTGAATAATCGAGGGTTGAGTTATATATCATTCTCTTCATATGGGTGTTACCTACAACATATCAAAATTTCATATCAATCGGATGAACGAGCAAAATGATGTGGTCGAAAATCGGGACTACACGACAGCTGAAAATTTCCTGAAAGTCTCCTGGATGTTTACTGTTTTGTCTATTTCGAGCCCTGAACGTGCTCAAAACTTAAAAATATTCTTTGAGAAAGGTTTTAAATTTCCTGGTCTTAAGGATGCATATGCAGATCATGAAAATATGACATCAGACAAAGATTCTACATCGTTTCTCCTAAAATGCTGAGTTCTGAATTTTCTGGTGACGTATTTTCGGCAAAACTTGTCATATGTTCACATACATTATCATTCATTCAATCATAGATCAGAAAGTTTATACTTTTATGGATAAAATACAAGAGAAATACTTACTTGGGTGGTCTCCGAAGCGTTCAAGGAATCATAATTGCTCGCACCAATGTCGATCTATTACCTTCATTTGGTTTTGAACTCTGGGAGTTTTCTTCATCGCCATCCTTCGAGCGAGTGTCACCAATATTATCCATGTCCATGGAAGCATCCTCTGGATATATTCTCAGCAATTAGCATTTTGTTTACCAAGCATCATATATTCTACATGGAGAAATACTTACTTCAGCTTCTTCTTCAACACCCGAGTCAGAAACCGTCTGCCCAGTAGCAGAGAAATGAAGACCGTCAATACTCGATGGAGTAAAATCCTGCAACAAAATAACAAAGTGGGTTTTCAGATCCTAATTATATGGATGAGAAGAAGTCATGATGCAAGAGATATCGATAACTCACCAAACAAATCACTGGGGACTTTATGGTGTTAGGTAACATCTTATAATTCTTATTCCTGCCCTCTCCACCATGAATAGTCACTTCAGTTTCTGAGAGGTTTACATCGACTCGTGGTCTTACATTACGACCATCCTGTGAAGAAATTTTGATGCAATAATCAGAACACAATCATCCTGGTATTATGAAGACTCTACAAAAAATACTTACTCGTGAACACCCTGGAGATGCATTCCATTTGTCACTATCAGGAAAATGCTTCAATCTTGGTCTAGTAGAAATCATCTCAGGAGAAGGACGATCTTTCATTAAAGGTTGAGCATCTCTCACAAAATCAATTAAACGGTTGAGATGCTGATCCCAAAATTCTATGTAACCCGGAGTTACATACGTGACTCTATCAGAACTAGGGAGCCAGAATTCACTTCCTTCCACATGCGTACGGTCCAGACGAGTCATGAGATGTTTAACATAAGGCTTTATTCTTTGAAAAGTTAGAACACACTGATCCATACCCATTTTCCGAGCTTCCCTATCAATATTATATTCTTCCACCAAGAATTCGTCGTAAATTATGGATACCAAATGACCGGGAGTGCAACTCAACATGGAGGATCTCTCGCCGTCATCCAAATCAGCACCAGATTTCAAAGTTATAATCTCTTCATCATTAAAGGTTTTCAATTAAGATATATAAGAGGGAACTGATACCCATGGGCGGAAGTTGAACTTAGATTCACAATCCAAGACATCGACGAAGCGGGTTTTGAGTCGAGGTTGCTTTGTGGACCAGCGCATGATTCTGGCATTAGCCTTCTCAGAGAAGACATGGTGAGCATCAATTTTCAATCCTTGTAAAACAATCCATGGAATGGGTGTATAATTCTTAAAATGCTCTCACATCAAAGCTTGAAGAAACATTGTGTTGGCATAACATTTAGTCTTCATAAAACCAATCGAGACACTGGAGTCTATAATCAAGGAGTCCAAGTTAGAATACAGAGAGACAAAGAACAAGATACCTATTGGAAGTTGCTCACCCTGAGCCATCTTAATCACAAAAGGAATCACGAACCGCTTCAACAAATTTCCATCATCCTCAAATACATCTCTAGACAGCCATAAACATAAGAAAGCAACGATGGATAACGTACCGTCAGCTAGCCAATTCGGACGAATATCTCTTGGCCACTAGTGTATCAGCCAATGAGCATAACAACCTTTACTGCCAGATGCCTTATTAATCTCCTCCATTGTGGTTTTCAAGATGTTAGAGATTGCATTTTCCTCTTAAGAAAGATTTTCAGGAAGATTGCCTATGATTGGAAGATGCAACAAAGCAACCACGTCTTCTAAAGGTAAATTCTCCCCATCTGCATATGAAAGAGTGAGTTGGAATATACCATCGAGCAAGTAGAGCTACAATACCTCGCGCATCATGGAAGATGAACAAATCTCCATAAGCTTGAATAGCTCGTATTACTCGTGCGTCATGCAACTTGGCTCGAACTCGAGGAAAACCCAACATGTACCTCGACCAACCAGAAAACATTTCCAAGGGCCGTCGAGAAAGCTTGAACTCAATCATTGATGCAGAAAATATCCTTTCTCAAGGCATAACCGAATAGCTCCCTGAGGAGTCACTAACTTCTCCTGAGTAACTTCTCTGGGGTTTATCAGAAGACGAAATGCTGGAGTTTTGAGGCTCTTGGTCTATGAAGAATGTATCCTCTATGTTCGGAACGTTCTTAATTCCAAGAGTTTCATCTTCGCCAATGGAAGTCTCTTCTGTGCATGAAGCATCCCAAGAGGCATCATCATCTATGTGTGAACCTTCTCTGGAATCATCATTGTCCACACACACATCATCTCTGGAAGCATCATTGGTTTGTGAATCAGACATCTTGCAAAGTAGTTGTAACATGCACACAATGCTCCACTTCAGTACATCATACAAACATCAGCGGAATGAAGTAATTGGAAAAATGCTCATGTAAGCATCTACAAACCGGTGACTCTTACCTTTTACGCTTCCACTAACAGTAGTGATAGTAATGCTAGAGTTAACACTCCAAAATCGTTCGTCTCTTCAAACCTACAAAAGATGTTCAAAAAACTCAGATTTTTTCATAAAATCATGAATATTTCTACTGTGTGAACATTCACCATGGAATTATGAAAACTAAAACATTATTTCATCATAAATAATTGTTTACTTCTAAGTAATACTACACAAAACTCAAGTTTTGATTTTAAAGAAAATAATATATATTTGCATATATATAAAAAAAAACGTGATTTACTCACGTAAATAAAAAAAAAATCTTTAACGTGAGCAAGACTCACGAAAAAAAAATTTTGTGGACACTCCACGGTTTCATAAAAATCCATGAATAGACCATGGTTTTATATAAAAAAGTTTTTCCTTCGTATCGTCATACGTCTTTGAAACGAAGGTTTATTCCAATTTTGTGAAAACATACGCATTATAAGATAAAGTTTTGATTTATATGAAAGCTCATAAACAAAATTTTATCACTGGACACAAGTTCATATATAAAGAAGAAAAACCCTTTCTTCGTATCATCGTCATTCTTTAAACGAAGGTTTATTTCGGTTTTATGAAAATTCACATTTTCATGATAAAAATTTGGTTCACATGAAAGCTCATAAACTTAGTTTTATCACTGGACCTAGGTATGCATATACAAAGAAAAATCTCTCCTAAATCATGGATTATTATTAGTTTTCAAAACTAACGATCAAACGAACATACGTTTTCAAAAACGAGGGTTTTCGACGAAACCCATGCTCATATATGCGCATGTGTATAAGTTTACCATGATCAAGATATGAAAAACTCATAGAACTCATGAACTTCAGCAAACATCAAAAAAAAAAAACGAACCTGGTCGGCGCCGTCCGGAAACTGACCGGACGATGATCGGACGACGACAGCGGGCGGTGGCGCTCCGGCAATTTTTTTTCCTCTCTTCCTGCTGCTGGCATGAAGGTGATGAAGAGATGATGAAGGTGCTAGTCGGGGGGTGGGGGGTGGGGGGAAGGGGGGGGGTCAATTCCTTTTATATCAAATTTTATTTCCAAAACCTAATTTTCTAAGGATTTCCTTATTGGGCCCGGCCTGCGAATCCTAAACGACCAAGGTCCCGTCGTCCAAACCAGCGGTTCAACACCAATTTATGTTCACCAAACGACACTCTATCATGCCACTGGGATCTTCATTCAAGTCATGGTGTGCTCGCATTATCGAAACCCGGTAGCATCTTAACTTACGACTAAGTTCAATTACTTATGTTATTTATGACCGGAAAATCACCATTCAATGCTCACTGAGGAACACGGCTTTCCTCACTAAGCAGGGGACGAAATGTAGATGGTGGATTTTCGATAAAGGCTAAAATCGTAAACCCATAATTATACGAACTTCTGATCCAGCAATCAGATGTGAATATTGAGACACGGGTCTCTCATCGAATCTCTAACTGAGAATACTATCTCTCAGAGTACATGCAGATATGTAGTCTCTCGGCTGGACAACGACATATCTCATGAATACTGAACACTTCAGTAATTATTTCTATATAGAATCACGAGATTGACGGCTCCTAGACAGCTTGCTCTGCTAGTATAGAGCGATAACATCTTCAGGATACAAACAACAGTTTTCCCTGACTATATAAAGGATATGAAGCTCCATCAAGCTCATATCAGGATAATTAATGCTCCTAGACAGCTTGCTCTGCTAGTATAGAGCCATCAATTAATTATTCTTAAATTCTTGGATTCATCCACTGAATTTCTGAAAATATTCAAATACTTTTGTAATATTTCGTTACTTCAATCCATGGTTCTTCCCAGCAGAATTCCATGGGTTAGTAATAAATATTCAACAACACGGGCATCTAAGCTACGTCTGAGTAAGCCCCGACTCAAATAGTGAAAGTGTACTCGACGATGATGCACTAACAATCACCGTACGAACAAGTATTTCAAAATACGACGATACGATGAACCTATGAAAAATTGGAAGGAAAATAATAAATAATTAAAAATTGACCAAGACGCTGGGAGCATGGGCCCACTGAACGGCCGGACGTACCATGGTCAATCCCACGCCAATTTCATATATGCATCGAAAACTCCAAAAGCACGCCACAAAGATACGTTCATATATCCGTCCATGCCATCGGATCTAATAGAAATAAAATCAGGGACTGCTCACCGCATCCTATACGATAGTCCAAGATTCAATAGCTGGTTCGAAGGATGTCTTTTGGAACAAAGTCTTTGAAGACTTGATAGCAGCACATCTGCAACAAAATGTCTCCCAACACATCTATTTCATCCTGTGTCTTCGAATAATTTCTACCATATAATCATCCACAACATATCAATCATTGTGATCAGAAGGTCAAGACACTGAATAACCTCAAGTCAAGGATGGACCAACAATGTAACAATAATCTCCAAGATTATCCCTGACATGATCGTTGTTGAGCATATATTTCATCCATCCATCTCAAGAATGCAGCGGAGTTTTTGTAAATTTTGGAATCCACTAGAGAGATACTGCAGACGAAAGCACAGATCTAGATAAGCAATAGAAGAGGGCCGATACCTCTTTTCATGCGGACGGAGTTTCTAGATTTTGAACAGAATGAAGATCCCCTCATGCTCCATGAACGGGAATAGATGACTGGGCATGACTATACCACCTCGGTCCCACAACATTCCTCCTGAATTCTTCTTGAATTTTACTGTCGAGCTATTTTCACCTCCAAAAAGAGCTCAAAACCTAAATATTCAGGGTTAGGGAGATATGAAATTCTTTTCCGTTCAGAATGGAGAGGTGGACCGTCATAATCAGAGTTTGTACAATAATTCTACAGAGATTTTAGTAAAGGGCGCTAATTAGGGTTTCGGCATGCCATACCCTAATTTAGACAAAGTTACCATCATTCCACGGAACTGAATCCGGTCGTCATGCTTCCACAGAACTGAAGCCAGTCTTCATCCTTCTGAGGAACTCAAGATAACTCCATTCCAAGCCGACCAATATTGACGGCTCCATTCCAATCCGACCAATGATGACGGCTCCATTCCAAGCCATACAACACCTGCGGCTTCCATTCCAAGCCGACAAACGCCAGTGGCTCCGTTTCGAGTCGCACCATGTCGACGGCTTTCCAAGCCAAGCCAGCAACACCAACAACTCGCCAAGCCAGCGTCATGATGTTCCCTAACCCATTCAAGATGATGAGTATCTAGACTGAACTCATAATTTCACATCTCACCACTTCATGTTCAATACCACAAAAGAATCTACGCAAAGCTGCCCAAACACAAGGATCCCAGATTCACCCTACTTCCCGAAAAAAGAGGTTAGGCGGATTTTTCTGACCATCTTGCATGATTTACGTTTCAATTCTGTCCTTGTCTGTCACCATCATGTGCTTACCTCGCAACAAGGCACCTGTTCCGAGATATGAAGGGGACTTAAATGTTGATGGTGGTTTTTAGCTTAGGGGTAAAATCATAAAACCCTAGTTAGACAGTGACGTCACAGAACTTGAGTAATAATTTCCAAACCAAGCACATTTATTGAACCTTTTAAGTTGTCTACGAGAAAATTACCGGGGTACCATTTTTAAATGATAATTAGGGTTTCGACAAGCCAAAACCCTAATTCTCACACTGCATGTGCCAATAACAAACCATGCCAGCCATACCTACCGCTCCAAGGCATGCCAACCATGCTAGCCGCACCACTGTGCCAACGGCAGACCATGCCATCTACACCTACCGCACCAAGGCATGCCAACCATGCATGCTAGCCGCACCACTGTGCCAATGGCAAACTATGCCAGCCACATCTCCACGCTGAAGCATGCCAACCATGCTTGCAGTCCCAACATGCCATGCACAACGCTGGCTGCCAAAACAAAGGCCTGTAATAATCAACGGCCATCTTTCCATCTAAGACACAAATTTTGCCGTCCAAGTTTACCAGACAACACATGGTAACCTTTGACCCAAAAACCTAGCTTGGTCATGATCCTAGCCAACGACTTGCCTAACCCTTGGCCCAACTATGACAAGACAAGCCGCACCTCGCCTTGGCCCCACATGCCAAGCCAAACCGCATCTCGCCTTGGCCCAAGCCATGCTAGCCGCACCATGTGCCAACGGCTTGCCAAACCCTTGTCCCCACATGCCAAGTAATACTTCACCTCACCTTGGCCCTATCCATGGTAGCCGCACCATGTGCCAACGTCTTGACAAACCCTTGGCCCACAGGCTAATCCAAACCGCACCTCGCCTTGGCCCTAGCCATGTTATCCGCACCATGTTCCAACGGCTTTCCAAACCCTTGGCCCCACATGCCAAGCCAAACCGCACCTTACCTTGGCCCTAGCCATGCTATCCGCATCATATGTCAATGGCTTTCTAAACCATTGGCCCCACATGCCAATCCAAACCGCACCTCGCCTTGGCCCTAGCCATGCTAGCCGCACCATGGTGGCCTTTACTACGTGGCTACCAAAATGAAGGCGTGCGACAATGAACGGCCCCCCTTCAATGCCATGAGCAAATACTATCCATCCAAGGTTACCATACGATGCATGGTAACCTTTGGCCCAAAAATCTAAGTTTGGACACGCCAAACCATGCCATGCCAACCTAGCCACTCCACCATGCTGGCCTTCCCTACGCGACTACCAAAACGAGGGCATACGAAAATCGACGGTCGCCTTTTAATCCCAGGAGCAAATCCTAGCTGTCCAAGGTTACCAGATAACACATGGTAACCTTTGACCCAAAAATCCTAGTTTGGTCATGCCAAACCACGCCAAGGCATGCCATGCCAACCTAGACGCACCTCCATGCCACATCAATGGCATGCCAACCTAGCCGCGCCACCATGGCATGCCAACCTAGATGCGCCACCATGACACGCCAATGGCATGCCAACCTAGCTGCGCCACCATGCTGGTCTTCCCTATGCGGCCAACAACAAACGAAAGCGTGCGACGATCAACGGTCACCTTTCCTCTTAAGATGCAAAATATCGACCGTCAAAGGTCACCAAGCTAACAAGTCTCCTAAGCTCGACTTTCCAGGTAAAAACAATATGCTACATGTTTTCCACAAAACTATTCGAGACATCAACACATATCACAAACTGGGGGATCATATTTGGGTATTGGTTTGGCGGTTTACAACATGGGGCGTACATTATGCCCGTCATAAGGAAGTGTCATAAGGGTGAGGCGGTTAGTAAATACAGGGAGTTAACGGTGAAACGCTCTTTTATAGTACATCAATTCCATGCATTAATGGTTTTATGGAACATCAATTCCATGCGTTACCACCTCCTCCCATTTTTCCATTCCTTAATGAGACCAGAGTACGTTTCACTTCGACTTGTATAAATAGGACTTACCTATTTCCACCGAACAACAAGTTTAGTCAGGAGTATACAACACTCAGAAAATACTCGCTAGCTTACCACTTGTTAGCCTTCCCACTTTTCTGATACAAGTAGTAGTAACACAACTAATCTTCCAGAATTAACTATTCTGGTCTCATCACTTTCCTTGCTTCCCTCCCCAAAACTTACCCATTCTCCTCCACTTTGTGACTGAAGCAAGTCTGGAACGACCATTTCTTGGTTTTGGCCGGACTTGTACAGATTGATCTCTCGAATCTAAAGTACTCCCTTGCAGTACATTATTTAGGGTTTAAATTTATTTCTCCTGAAATTACCGAAATCAGTAGAAACCATTTTCACCTATAAACAAGTTGAATGTGTTCTATTGTTTCAATTGGTTTACCAACTCAATTCCAATGTATTCATTTGGGGCTAAGAAGTAATTGAGTACCATTATTGGATACTTGATATTTTTCCAATTTTTTTTTTATGTTCCGTGGAATGTATCCACTTACTCGACTATTAATCTGTCAATAGTTTCAAAACATATGTTCCAATAAAATCACATGTATTCCAATTTTTGTGGAAGAACTCACAGAAGATGATATGAGTCATATAATTTTCATTTCTCTACTTCATCCATAATACTAACAAACCGGTATATGTTAAAGTATGACAACAAGAGAATTATATCTAGTAATATATTCAACCTAAAGTAAGTGGTTGACACGTGTAGTGAGATTCTCTTGGCCTATTGAAAAAAAGAAATTTCTCAAATTAAGCTAAATGTAGCAAAATTGAAAATGGAAAGAACCCCAAAGTAATGAGGGTTAGACATACCGACTCATATAAAGCATGTGAAAATGGATATATGTATATTATGAGACAAAGATGTATTTTTGTACCCGGTAGCAATGACACCAAAGTACAGGTATCAACCGAACATTGGATTAAGCTAAGATGTAATTCTAGCTTGCATCAAAATAAAGACTTGGGAATGAATCTTATTACTGGTATTGGTACAAGCAATGTAATGCCGGTACCATAGTAACAATAGATTTTGTTGGAATACTTTAGCCATAAACTTTATTGGCAAGAAGAATTTCACCTAGCCATTTGATTTCAGTTGAACTAGACCCATTTTTAGCACTTATGAATAGTACATAATTATATATCACGAGACAAAAAATTCTTTAAAGCACTTGAGATATATCTGTATGAAAAGTATATTGTACCCCATGAAACGTAACATATATTCACTCTAAAGTACTTGAGTTGAATCCCATTTTTGTTACGTAATAAGGTCACACCACTTATTATACGAAACTCTTAAGAAATTTAAATTAGTTGTTGAACTATTTCTTTATAATGTGACTATGATTATTGGATCATCGAGCGAAGCAATGCTCAAATTTTGTTTCTAAGATGAAACAAAGATTAAAAGTCACAAAAGCTCTATATGTACTGAGAGCTAATCACCTTGTTAAATTCCAAAGAGACTCATGCAAGTGGATATCATATGGAAACTCACAATGATGAGAATGTAATTGATTGCATCTTTTATAGTCTTTAATATATTTGGAAGGAAATATATTTTATAAAAACTAATGAGTCAATCTAGTGCAATGTAATTCACTATAATATTTGGATTATTGAATCATATTGACTCCGACGATGAAATGTTGGAAGCTGACTCATACAGGCTTTGGGCATAACCACAAAGAAAATTTGGTTGTGACATGATGATTGTTTTGAAAGAACTCATACAAATATCACTTTATTTGAGTGAACTAAAATGGGAAAAAGATTGACATAATGCAAAGTGACGACATATCTCTCAATAAGTGTTTTCTAAAAAACTAGATGCACAACCCCCCCTTCCCATTATGCTTTTAGGTAAGAAAACATATCACTCATTTTTACAAAGTCTTCAATAAAACAGGATCGAGACCATCCTAAGATGCAAATGGTAAAAAATCCATATTACAAAGAAAACAAGGTGAACTTTAGAAAAATATTCATGCAGAATGCGAACCATTAAAGTGACTTATGGCTCTGGTGAATGTTTTGACATTTTGGACTAGTTAGTTCCCAAGAAATTTGCGTTTGAAAACTACTAGCACATACCACACAATGAAAAGTGCAAAGGCTAACCACCCTTGTTAATGCTAGAGAATTTACATCAAAAGGACTTGATGAATATTGCATGTTTAATAGGATCAATATAGAGCATCTTATACCCAATGGTCTCGCAGAAGCTACCATCAAAGGTTACATATGGTGTCTTAGGAATAGGTTATGCGTACCAACCTATCTTTTATTGCTTTGGGAATATGCAATATTACACGCATCTTACTTAATTTGTTTTTAGAACCCAATGTTAGTCAACCTTTTCTGCGCACCAGTTAGTAACTGGATTTAAGCCTGACATTCGTGTTTTTACGCATATTTGGTTGCACTATATATGTGCCATTACGACTCCACATCGTACTATGATGGGTATTCAAAACTATTAAGTAGTTATGTTGGAAATGAGTTCCCAACAATTATCCGCATTTTAAAACTTTTGGCAGGAGATCTCTTACCGCTAGATTTGCGGGTTATCACTTCAATGAGACAGTCTTCCCATCGTTAAGAAGAGATAAGAAAAATTATTTTCTAAGGGAACGACAGGAATTGTCATGGTGTGTTAACACTGTGTCTCATATTGATTCTTGTACTCCACAAATGTAAATGTGAAGTGATAAAAAATATTTGATTTTCAGAATGTACAATGATGTCTCTAAAGTGATGAGATCACACATACCAGCTGCAAACCTACCTGTAAAATTATAAATCCTCAATACGAGATATACACCATAGACTAAGATGTTGCAACTACACTCAGTGGAAGTGTGGTTGAGGCCGTGGCTCTATAAAGGAAGTTGGAGAGACCATTTAGTTCAATCAATCCTCACCTACAAAGGAAGTAGGTGAGTAAGGCACAACTTATTTATATCATCATAAATCATCTCATAATATTGTCTCTGAATATGTCCATGGATCAAACTGGAGGACGCTCCGAAGTTTTAAATGATTCTAGAAGAACAATGAAATCCTGGCGGATTATGAGAATGCACATGAGTCAATGGAAGGATCATGCGTGCACAATGATGATATAATCCATAAATAGTTGCTCCAGAAGTAGAGCATAATGAGATTGAACCATGCTTTATTTTGATTAATTTAAAATAAATAGCATATTTGGCTTATAAAATCCAGGTAGAACATAGTTCTTTGGAAAATATACGGGTATTTGGTGTGGCAGTGCTAACCAACCAAGTGTAAACTATTGGACATACATAATTAATTTGTCATAAAGCAGAATGAGAAGAAAGTAGTCTTAAAGTAAAAAGACTCGCCTTGTGGCGCGAGGTTTCTCACAAAGCCCTGGAATTATTCTCTTGTAATGAACGTTATAGAGTTATGCTACATAGTTAGATTGGTAATTTCAAAAGTAATTGAAATGCAGCGTATGTATGTGGTTGTTACGTATCTCTGAAAAAATCAAGAGATAGTAGATATTTGCAAAAGTACTTAATAGCCTTTTGTTTCCCAAATCAAGTGACTTTAAACCACAGAGTGCGTTTACAGTTAGATATAACGCTCACTTATAGATTGAAGCAATCAGGCGGATGTGGTATACCCGTCTAAGTGACTATTTGATTTGGAGGGGATAGACAAGTAAGTTATTTTCATTTCGTATTCACAAGAAAGTTCATGATTTGGAATTGTAGATATCTATGTCGATAATACAGACATGATGGGTACTCTTGATGTAATAAGAAACCTTAAAAGCTATTTGAAATCCGAATTTGAGATGAAAAATCTGGGGAAAGCTCAACCAAGTATTGATCTTGTGGGATATTATTCCACAATTTTGCATATGTCTAAAGTTTTCAGGCAATTTAACAAAGGCATGCATCCTGATAGCGCTCCCATGATTGGTCGAGGTTCAAATGTAAGTAAGTGACCATTTCGTCTAAAGGAAGATGATGAATATGTGTTGGGAGATGAAATTCCCATATCTAAGTACAATAGATGCATTGTTGTACTTAGTATAATAATGTACTCGATTAAACTTTACATCCTCAGTGAACTTATTAGCTAGATATATCTTAGCGTCAACGCAATGTCATTGGAATGGTATAATGAATGTAATCATGTATTTAAAAGTAACGATTGACATAAATTTATTTTATCCCTACAAAGACATAAAAAGGAATGCTAACGAAAGTGCAATCCAAAGGTTGTTGATTATGAAAGAATGATAATTTCTTCTCCAACGAAAGTAATCAGGGGGAGATATGGTAGACTATTTTTTAAAGTCATTACCAATATTCAGTTTCGAAAAATACATGACTAAAGAAACTGTCTGGAACAACTCTGAAAGTAATCAGGGGGAGATGCCGATATCATGGGGAGGATCCAAGGATATGATGTCGACATATTTTTCTTCGAAATTGAAGATGTGTTGTACTCTTTTTCCCTTCGATCGAGAATAGTTTTTCCCAAAGGGTTTTGTTACTTGGCAAGGTTTTTAGCGAGACAACACTAAAATCATCAAGTATGTTGAACGTTGAAGACGTAAAGATCGCGTTGATATTACCGAAAATATCTGAATCAAAGAAATGAAATGTGATAGTCTGTTAAGCAACGTAACTTCCAAAATCAACAACATGGTCTTATAAACATTCAAGTCACAAAAGTAAAGTGTGATAAACTCCTTTTGAAGGCATTAAACTAATGAAAACTATCTGACATCAGGGGGAGAATCTAATGGTGTGTTGAACTATTTTTCTTCACCGAAGTTACTTTTTCCAACAAGGTTTTGTTACTCGGCAAGGTTTTTAATGAGACAACAACAAACACCGAGAATGTAATTTCCCAACTAAGGCTATTGTTTTCCCACGAGGATTTTTTGCCTTAGGATTTGTGAAGCAACTAGTTAACTTCAACGGAGCAAAGTGATCATCTGCAGCGGATCACCTTTACTTGCATCTATCACGTTGTACTCTTTTCCCTTCATCAAGATTTTGTCCCATTGGGGTTTCCTTGTCAAGGTTTTAATGAGGCAACATATTTGAGTCTAAATATGTTCTACGTTTGTGTAATATTTTACTCTTTTCCTTTAGTTCAGGTTTTGTCCCTTTGGGTTTCCTTGACTAAGTTTTAACGAGGCAATTAACTTAGACTCGTCGATCTTTGAAGATCGTATTGCATGTGATGAGATACATGTAAAGTACGAGACAACATGTGAAGTACTAAATGTGGAGGATTTTACCAAGGTTTTGTCCCACTGGGTTTTTCCTTATTGTCAAATTTTTCATGAGGTGATTGATTTTAGCACAAGTCATCAAGAAGAGGACGACATTTGAAGCACTACATGCGAAGCACTACAAACAGAGTTCTACTGGACCACACAAGGGGAAGTGTTGTAGAGCTTGTATCCCATGGATGTGCGGCCCAGGGTTTACTTCCTACATGTATATATATAGGATATTGTTCTATGAATACTACTGATGCTAATCAATGGAAAATCCTTCTCTTTGTGCCTCTCTTATCTTTCTCTATATTTCTCCTTCAAAAAATATGATAATAGTTACAATAATTTTAACTATGATTTTATGTAAGAAAAATAAATGTTAGCAATAAAAATATACAAGGACAAAATAATAATAATTATGATTAAATAGTTATTAATGATCTAATAAATGATCCAATAAATATATAAAATGAAACAAATATACATGAATTAGTAATAATAGTATTCAGATGCTTAGCGTAATATTAGAATTAAGAGAAAATAAATATGTATATTAATAAGATCCTTCTTCGTAAATAGATTTAAACATCTTTTGAAATGGAAAATTAGTATAACAAACTTAAACTGTTAGAATTTAAGTTAGTATTATATTGAGCATAATTTAAATTAAAATCTCATTTAAAAATATATATTGATAAATTAATGATTATGATTAAATAGCAATGGAAATTTATTAGTGCTTATCTACAATTAAGTTTTGCAAAGTTAAATAATAACAAACTAGACTTATGTGTTTGTGCGTTTAAATAGACTTATGTGTTTTTGCGTTTAAACCAGATAGATAAATAAGACTTATTAAGTAGGAATAAAAGAACGTGAGGTCATATAAGGCACAAAATAAAGACTAAATTTGTTAACAATCTTATACCTAGATTATCTTTAGTCCAATAAATGATTCACTAAATCACTAAATTATACACATGAAGTGATATTTATAATACTTGAATGCTTTGTACAAAATTTGACTTGAAGTAAAATAAATTTTCCTATAAATAAGATACTTATTATTAATATCAAAATCTAAAGGCTATTAAGACACATTAAAAAAAAATATGCATACTCAAAATTTAAATCATATTAATTTACCAACGCCAATAATTAACAAGATATAGTATACAAATTCAATCTGAATAAATAAAATCTATTATATCAATCTTTACGTGAAAATAGAATTATATTTACAAGATTCAGGCTTAATAAAAATTAAACTATGAATCCTTACTAAGTAGTTCATATTTTAGTTACGCTAGCAATCAAATAGTAAAAATTGATAAAACAATAATGAAAGTGATAATCTAATTAAGAAAATAACTTTTGATAAGATAAGCAAATAAGAATATTATATAATAATTATTATTATAGAATTTAGAGTTCTTGTAATATCATTTGGATAATAATTATTGGATAGTAATAACAAAATGTAATTTTTATTAATAGTACAACTTAAGGAGTATTTAACAATAATATAAACTTAAGGAAATCAAGTTAGGTCAAATCAAATCTAGTATTAATAATATAACCAAACTTGGTATTATGATCAATTACGATTAACTTTTATCGGTCTAAGAAATAAGAAATATATATAAGAATAATAATAAAATATTAATACCAAACAACTATAAAAAAAAATTGTTAGCAATTGTTTACTTATATTAATTCACAATAAGTAATAGCAACATTTGGATAATGATTATAACTTTAGGTTATTCTTAAATAGTACATGAATTTAAAAAAAATTAATTATCTAGTTATAATAATATAGTTTCATTTGGAATTAAAATTCGATTCCATTAAAATAAATAAATAGTAATAATGATAAAGAAAAATAAAATAAAATAAGTTTTGATGATTAAATTGTTTAAAATGATGTGAAGTAAATTTATCAGAATTACACAAGTTAAGATAGAAGTTAAAGATTAATTAAAATTAATACTTAGTTAATCCAGCACTGAGGAATAGTGAGGTTGGAAATTCTGATGTGTTCGGGTGATACTTTTTACGTAGGAAGGCATTGTCAGGCGTCGCGAACCTAGACAGGGCAACTGCATTCTTGTAACTTGCTTCTATTAGCGAACTAATAGATCCCAAATTTTTATTTAGAGACTTTATTATAGAGTATCCTCTCATATTTAGAACCATTGACTTATTTGAATAAAAACTAGTCTTCTGAACCTAATGCCACAAATTTTAGTTATAGAAAGACACTTAGGTTTGTGTTTTGTTTCATGTTGTTTGCGATTAGACAAGAGATGGTATTATTCTATAAGGTGGGGAGTTTTTGAATACCAGAAGGATGGTTTGATTTTCGAGGTCGAAAATTTATAAGGTGGGGAGAATATAAAGACCCTCAAGATCGTCAACGCCATTAGACCGGTCAAGAGATGTTCTAGTCGATAATAACTCGATTAGTTTAACACGAACGTTAATTAATAAAAATTAATCTAACAACGATTTAGATACGAGACTAATGTCATTAGATATATCTCAAAAATTTATGCGGAATGGACAACTCGAACGTGTCATTCGGATACCGGACAAAAAAGAAATCATCTGGATAGTAAGAAGGGAAAAATAGACTTTTGCAGTGGACCGCATGGCTTCCCTTAACGTTTGGGTGGGTGCCTTTATCATGGGTAGCTGGCCTTATCACCAAGTCGTGTCAAAGAAAAACTCATTCTCTTTTCTTATTTCTCTTTCTTATTATCCTTCTTCTTTATTCTTCTTCCTTCTTCTCGTCTCTTCTTCTGTTGCTGACGATTGTGAGTGAAACTTGAGAATTCTGTAGAGAGAATCAATCGACGAGGAAGAACTGATGCAGTAGAAGTTGTTACTGGTTTTGACGAAGAATTGATGGTGTAGGATCAGAATATCGCAACAGCAACATCCTTGCGAAGTCATCATCAAAAGTACATCGCGAAGCCGTCGCAAATTAACTACATAAATGACATAGCAGATGACGACAGCTTAAACACGAGAAAGATGTGAAGACCTAGCGATACTTAAGAATGTTGTGAACTTAACACTTGATTGCTCCCGAGAATATCGCAAGCCAGATCCTAAAATAAAGGACATATTAGTTGTCATCCACTATGTAATACCCTATATAAATAGTTGAATAGGCGTAAGGAAGGAGAGATCTTTTTAGAGTGTGGAGAAAGTTTTAAAGAGAGAGAAAGTCCAAAAAAGTGTTGTATTCTTGATTTCATTTCCTTCTTGTAACATTTCTGGAATGCATTAATAAAAAGTGTATTTTTTGATCATAAAGATGTGTTGATTATTATGAATTCTTGTGAGGGATGTATTGTAGGATTTCCTGCAACTACATAATGGCGCTAGAAACAGGGAGGAATTGAAAGTTGAAAAATTGCTGAAAAACAAAATTAAAGATTGCTATTGAGACCGTTCAAACCAAGAATATGATGGAACAAATCAGTAAACCAATTAAGGAAAAGATGAGTAAAATCAATGAGGATAATAGAAGGATGGAGTGTAATCTAATCACAAAAACAATGATTAATAAGTTTCATGAAAATATCAAAGGAAGAATACATAAATGAGATTTTGAAGGAAAGAAAATTATGACGGTGGAAAAAGTATCACCCTTGAAAGATTGGGAAAAGCAAAAAATTACATTCACATCAGCAGAGGTACCAATAGAAAACTTGATCCACATATCTCCTTTGGTAATCACAGTAACCACACGGAAATAAAAGAGGAAATCCGCAAAAAAACATGGAAGAGTGGGCGGTGAATAGAACTTTGGTGGATACAGGAAGTTCAGTGGATATAATGTTTTATCATGCATACAAAGGAATGGGATACAAAGATGAAGAAATGACTCATTCAACGTATCATATTCATGGCTTTGGACAATCTACAACAAAACCTAAAGAAGAAATAATGATGCGAATTTCGCTAGGAGAAGTTGAAACACAAATAACTTTGTGTGTGGTGGATATGGAATCTCCATATAACATGCTGCTAGGAAGGATATGGATACACACAATTAAAGCCGCAACATCAACATTACATCAATGCATAAAATTTCTTATGCCAAGCGGAATTGGTGAAGTTAAAGGAGATACTGATAGTGCGAAATTATGTTATCAAATTGAATATGCTTGATGCTTGAATTATAAGACAACCTAAATATCCGGAGTGGATAGCCAACATGGTTGTAGTCCCAAATAAAAATAAGGGGATAAGAATTTATATAGACTTTACTGATCTAAATAAAGCATGTCCGAAAGACAACTTTCCATTACCAGATATTCCACAAATGGTTGAGTCATCGGCGGGAAATGATAGAATATCTTCTCTAGATGGGTACAAAGGTTATAATCAAATTCCTCTCGCTGAAGAATATCAAGAACATACTGCTTTTTTCGCTCCCAGAGGGTTATATTGTTATACAAAAATTCCATTTGGTTTGCGAAACGCCGGAGCAACATATCAAAGGATAGTGGAGAAAGTGTTCTCAAAGTGGATACACAAAACATTAGAGGTGTATGTAGATTACATGTTAATAAACTGTAAAGAAGCTAAAGACCACGTACAAGATCTGAAGGAAAATTTTGAACAGATGCGGTGCTTTAACATTAAGATAAATCCAGAAAAGTGTATTTTTGGGGTTGTGTCTAGAACATTTCTAGGCTACATTGTGTCAAAAGAAGGAATACAAGTTGATCCAGAGAAAGTGCAAGCAATTCGTGATATGCCAACACCAGCGACGGTAAAGGATGTACAGAAGTTAAATGGACTCTTGGCTTCGTTGGGAAGGTTTATTTCAGAATCTTCAGACAAATGTAAACATTTCTTCAACATACTCAAAAAAGGTACAAAATTCAGATGGACAGCTGAATGTGAGAAAGATTTTCAAGGAATAAAAGAACATTCGATGAATATATCTATTTTGCAAAAGGCAGAGCCAGGAGAAGAATTATTAATCTATCTTGCGACAACTTCGCATGCATTAAGTTCTGTGCTATTACGAATTGACGCAAGAGTCGAAAAACCGATTTACTACATCAGCAAAACGTTCAATGCCGCAGGGAAAAATTATTCAAAAATTGAAAAACTAATTCTGGCATTAGTTTATGCAGCGTTTAAGCTTCGCATATATTTTCAGGCACACAAAATAAGGGTTATGACAAAGGTACCAATTGAATCAGTGATGAAGAATTCAAAAAGGTCAGGCAGGGTGGAGAGATGGAATGCACAAGTAGGATATTTCGAAATTAAGTATGAAATATTGTCTTCACCAAAATCACAAGTTGTCGCAGACTTCTTAGCAGAATTTCCTCTAGAAGATGATGAAGTTGTGGAGGAAATGATGGATGTGGAAGAAGAACATGGAAACCCAAGAGATCTGTTGACAGAACCCGATAGATGGGAAATATTGGTAGATAGATCATCAAATAGGGAAGGTAATGGAGTTGGAATTTTCCTAATTTCGCCAAAGGGAACCAAAATGGCTTTTTCCTTCAGGTTGGAATTTGCATCCACTAATAATGAAACGGAATATGAAGCTGTGGTACATGCCCTAAAATTCACAATAGAAATGAAGTTGGAGAATATGAGAATCACCAGTGACTCGCAATTAGTTATTCGCCAAATAAAAGGAGAGTACACTACAAATGAACAATCATTAAAGAAATACAAAAAACTTGTTGAAGAATTGTCAGCGAAAATCCCAAAAATAAAGTGGAGGCACATATCAAGGAAAGACAATAGACTCGTAGATGCTTATGCTTTCATTTCAATCATGATGACAGATCCAAGTGCGAGATGCATAAAGATACAGACACTTCATTCACCATCAGTAAACAAAGAAGAAGAGGAAGAAGTAGACGTAATGATAATAGAATATGGAGAAGAAGAACAGATGCCTAATATCGAAGATTGGAGAGTAGAACTTCATGCATACTTGGCGAAAGTAGAAACACCAAGGAATAGATTGGAGGTGCACAATTAAAAAGTTGTGCGACAAATTAGGAATTAAAATATGGGGTATTGTATCGAAGATCCTTTAATGGACCATCACTCTGATGTCTAATACGAAAAGAAGGAGAAGAGATATTAAAGATGTTACATAGTGGGGATGCTGGCAATCATAGTGTATGAAGATCTTTGGCATACAAAACAAAAATGCAAGGTTATTATTGGCCATATATGCATGAAGACGCGAAGCAAATATCAAGGCATTGCGAAGATTTCCAGCGACACGGAAAGAAAATACATGCACCTGGAGCACCATTATCATCTTGAATAAGTGTATGTCCCTTTGGAAAGTGGGGTTTAGGGGACCGTTTTTAGCGGGATCTTGACAGAGAAGATATTTAATTGTCGCTAAAGATTAACTCACAAAATGGGCAGAAGTAAAGGAAGTACAGCATATTCGCGACGAAGACATTTTTACATTCATGTTTTAAAATATCATTTGCAGATTTGGAGTTCCTGCACAATTGGTATCTGATAATGGGAAACAATTTGAAGGGCAGAACATAGAAATGTTACTCAATGCATTCAAGATAAAGTATGGAAAATCCACCCCTCTATATCCACAGGCCAATGGTCAAGCTAAAGCAACAAATAAGACGATCACAAACATATTGAAGAAGAAATTAGAAGAACATAATAGAGCATGGTGCGAACAGGTACATAATGCAGTATGTGCTTACAACACAACTAGGCGAGAAGCTACTGGAATGTTACCTTTTTGTTGAAGTTGTGCTACCAACAGAAGTTATTATTCCCACAACAAAGAGAGGCATGGGAGAAAAATCTTAGTGCGGGTATGATTTTAACCAAGCTTGATGAATTAAAAGAAAATAGAGAAAGAGCATTACAACATATGAAAAATTACCAGCGAAGATTAGCCCGGGAATATAATAAACACGTCAAAAAGCATGAATTTCAACCAGGTGATTTAGTGCTGCGATAAACACCAATATATCATCGAGAAAATGGTGGAAAGTTGGCGAAAAATGGGATGGGCCTTATATCATTAAAGATATAGTTGGAACAGGTGCATATAAGTTGATGGACCCTGAGGGTAGAGATGTGGGTCAGAGACTTGGTAGACCATGGAACAGATTATACCTAAAAAGATGTTACCCATAAGAAATTTTGGGAAATAGTAGATTGCGAAATAATGTATGACTGAAATGAGATGAATATATGCAAAGATTTTATGAAAGATAAGATGTGAGATTACAAATATCAAAAAGCAGAATGAAAATATGCGAAAACTTCGCAAAGATCATTGATATAATAGAAAGGGGCGAACTTACTATGGCGTACACCCTAGTTCGCGAAATCAAAATTTCGCAAGAGGCAAATGTAAGACCTAAAGTATGTCATAGAAGGGGTACATGTTGCATGGCTCAGCGAAAAGGTTACACCGCCCCTGGAACCTGAGTCATGGAGATTTGGGGTCAATAAAGCCCATCCAGGACAGATACCTTGGATTTTCAACCTAAGCCTATGACTTAGGTTGGAAGACTGAGGGTCTCTTCTAGGGAGTGAAGAATATGATCAAGGCGCCGAGGTACATGGTTGAGACAAAATTGCCTGGGGCGTCTGGAACGTACCTGGACATTCTTGGCAAGTCTTGACTATGATGCACTCGGCCTGAAAAAACCCCACTTAGGGTGCAGTCTCGTAACCATAAGCCATATAGGAAAAATGGATAAGAGGATGCGAAAACAACTGGTTGTTGTTAAGACCGGATGAGAGGATCCAACCTTGTATGGTAGAGGTACATCTCCTTGAAGGGGCAACCAGGGGGAAGATAAGGGCGGCACCCTCCATTAGGGAGCTGATAAGTGTCTTAAGACGCAAATGTCATGAGGCATTTTACTCACGGGCGTATCAAGGTTTGTCATATTTGTGCGAAAATCCTGAAGAGGCAATAATACAAGAGATAAATATAAGACGAGGTCAATGGGTCATTACATAAAAGTGTAAGGACGTCCTGCGGTCTCAATGTAAGACGACAATGTCATGGGGATTTATTTTCGCAAGAATATTTAGACCTGTCATATTGTCGCAACAAAAATGACAAAAGAGAAAAGTTAACACAAGATCAATGGGTTTCTCCATGAAAGTGCAAAAATGTCCTGCGATTTTGTCGCAATGAAAAGAAGTGGCAAAATAAGACCTTTAACTAGGAAGGAAAAATAAGACCATATGACAAAACAGAAAATTTGTAGACATTAACTATTCTTTATGCAGGAAATATGCGTTCACCACAAGAAAGATAATGAGAGGCAAGTATGGGAATTAATAAACAAGATTTCATTATCTTTCTCGCGAGCATGCGAAATACTAAAAGAGTAAATGAACCTCAAAGTTGGCTGAAGTACATCATTCGCAAGAAGAGACGAAGAAAAAATAATTCAAGAAAATAAAACTAAAGCTCAAACTTCAGTGTTAGCTTCGCCAGAAGGGGATGATGGACGTCCTTCGCCAGTTTTATCATTTTTGCCAGTATTCTCTTTATTCTGGTCTACTCTAGTTTCTTCTTCATTTGGGATATTACCAGCAGTTGTCTCATTTATTCTAGATTCTTCTTCATTTAGGTCATCAACATCAGTTATTTCCTTGAGAGGGATTCCTTCCTCATTCGCAAATTCTTCTTGAGAAATATCCTCTTCACCACTTTCATAATCAAAATCGCTATCAGCAGCACGAGAAACTTCATCTTCACATACTTCTAGAGGCTTGAGTGATACAAGAGGAAGATATTTGGACAACAAGATATCATTCACAAGAACTTCAGCTTGGAGATGAGCTTGGCGAAGGAGTGCTTTTTCACGGTTTCTACTTTCCATATTTTTGAAGTAAGCAAGATAATCAAATCTCCTTTCTGTTCGGTCGCGAGAACGAGCAAGATGAGAAACTAATAATGCATTTTGCTTGCGAATTTTTGCAAGCTTAGACTCCAAAACAGAAATGGAGGAGTGAAGATTTTTCTCTGATTCTGCAAAAAAGAATAACACAAAAAATTATTATTCAAGCGAAAAATTCGCAAGGAAGATATCACAAAAAGACTTAACAGAGATAAAAGATGGTTGAGGCAGTCAAATTTTTATAACTACCTTCCTTTTGCGAAACAAGATATTGAGTTAGATCCAAACAACTATCTTCCCAGCGGTCCATTGCATCGTCAAATTTATCTCCAACTAAACCGTTCAAGCGAGATTGAAAATTCTTTTCTTTAGAAATAACTGAGGCGTTTTCCTTCGCAAGAGAAGTATATGATTCTTCTAGTTTGGAGTATTGGTATTTGAGTTGACTTGCCTTTATAATTAAGGCTATTCTACCACGGATAAGCTCATCCCTCTCAACAACATATGATTCTGTTATTTCTTTAAGTTTACTTCTCAAAAAGCAAAGAGACTGTTCTTGATCATTACATTCTTTTTGACAAATGTTATGTTGCTGCGAAGAGATCGCCACCTTATTTAAAAGAACTCGTTTCTCTTGAGATAAGGTCTTATTCTCATATGATAAAGTTTTCATCTCCAAGTTATCTTTAGTTAAAGAATAATAGAGGCGAGATATTTCACTACTTAATAAGTTTTGCTTCTGAACTAATTGAGTATTCTCTTTGGTAAGATTATCTATTTGATCGACAGAATATGTATGAAGGTTATCTAATTGGTTATATTGATCCATCCAAATATCTCTGTCCACACGGGCTTCTTCAGCGATGGATTCAAATTGATATCTCTCCATTATTCGTTTCTGGTTTAAAACTCAAAGGCGAACAAAGGATTTTTAGAAAATTGAATACGGAAAGAATAAATCTATTGAAAAAGATAAGTTAAGGGCAAAGATGAGAAGGTTATACCTTTTAATTCCTCATTCTTCTTGTGAGGATTTTCATAGTCTAGAGAAATATTTTGAAGCTTTTGATTTTCAAGACGAAGAGTGCCACATTCTAAGGTCTTGGCATGAATACTTTACTTCAAGGCTACAATTTCTTTCTCTAAGGACGTTTGCGAAACCATCTTTTCAGAACCAAAATATTTACTCAAAATTTCGCAGACGCCAAACTTGACAGGGTCAACGGAGGATTTCTTGATATCATCCAAAATATCTGATAAAACCTTGAAGGCAATATATATTCCATCCATAGTTTCTTTGGTAAAGGGGAGAGACTCAGACGAAGAAGTGGTGATAACAGAAAGTTGGTGATCATCATTCTTTGCTAAATAGGTGCATTTGAAGGTGAAGTTTGAGGAAGATTAATGATTGGGGTTGAGATGGAATTAGGTCGAGAGGTATTGGCCACAGAAGAATAAAAAATTTCATTCGCAGCAGGCTTAGTAAAAGGAATTTCATCCATAGAAAGATCAGTTGAATGAGTGGAATCTATTGCGATATTTTCGCATATAGGAAGTAAAGATTCAGTTTGCAAAGGTATTAAAGGAGAAGTTAAAGGAGTAAATGTGGGAAATAGAGCAAAAGTTTAAACAGTCTTAAAATGGCGAGATCTCTTTGGGGGTTTATTATCATATCCATCACACTGCGAATTATAATCCAGATAAGAAACAGAGGCAACAATATTGTTATTAACAGAATAGTATTTCTTACTACCTTGTGATTCGCAGACTTTCTTTTGCTTGTAGCGACTTTGGGCTACGAATTTTCGGGAACATTAGGATTTTGAATTGAGAATCTGGTATTAGAGGTGCTTTTGCTGAAATAGAAACAGTGTGGGAATTAAATAAAGACGAACAAAATCAAATAAGATAATTTCAGTAGAAGAAATTGACTTCAGCAAAACCACAAGAAGAGAAAAGAAAATTAACCTTGATGATTCCATGAGGACGGTAACAGAAAGATGAATCCGTGAAAATCTAAGGAGAAATAGTTGCAGACGATAAAGATTTACAGAGAACGTGGAGATGAAGAAGACGAAATAAAAGAAAGAAAATCATCTCTCTAATTTGATCTCTCTTTAAATGGATAAAAAAAAGTGATGACCGGATAACATCAAACGTGCCGGTGAACAAAGGAGTATTTGACACGTGTAGGCGGTTATGCTTCATTCATGGAGTCTTGTCGGTAGAAGAATATGAAGGGATGAATAGCTGCAGCATTATGAAGTACAATTTCTCATGACATTCTCCCATTCACAGAGATGACATGATAAGAGGCAAGATGTAGGATCAGAATATCGCAACAGCAACATCCTTGCGAAGTCATCATCAAAAGTACATTGCGAAGCCGTCACAAATTAACTACTGAAATGACATAGCAGAAGACGACAGCTTAAACACGAGAAATATGTGAAGACCTAGCGATATTTAAGAATGTTGCGAACTTAACCCTTGATTGCTCGCGAGAATATCGCAAGCCAGATCCTAAAATAAATGATAGATTAGCTGTCATCCACTATGTAATACCCTATATAAAGAGTTGAATGGGCGTAAGGAATGAGAGATCTTTTTGGAGTGTGGAGAAAGTTTTGAAGAGAGAGAAAGTCCAAAACAGTGTTATATTCTTGATTTCATTTCCTTCTTGTAACATTTCTGGAATCCATTAATAAAAAGTGTATTTTTTGATCATAAAGATGTGTTGATTATTATGAATTCTTGTGAGGGATGTATTGTAGGATTTCCTGTAACTACAGATGGTGGTGTTGATGTATTATTTAGCAGATTTAGGGTTTATTAGAGAAGTTATAGAAAGATGAAATTGATGTTTTGGATATGCGATTTTAGATGGGTATTGATCAATTGAGTGAGTTAGGGTTAAGAATGAAGATTAATTCGAGATTAAAGAAGATTTAGGGTTTTGTAAGATTGTCCTGTGGAGTTTCAAAAGAAGAAATTGTTAATGATGTTGAGATTGATTGAACTATGGAAGCCTGATGGAAGATGGAGGAGATGAAATTGGTGGTGGTGATTGAGATTGGATGAGCTTAATCGATCTAATAGAGGTTCTGGTGGTGTGTTGTTGGATTACATATATGTTAGGATATTATACAGAGAATGAAGGTTATGGGATTAGTAAATTGATGTAGTAGTTGAGATGAAGTGTATGTGAGTTTTTGTTGCTGATTTTATATTGTATTGCAAGTAAAGATGGGTTATATCTGGTTGTGTGATTACAGATTGAATATAAAGAGAGGTGTTACTGAGTTGAAGATTGACATTGTTGGTGTTGTGCTAGTAATGACAGAATTGGAATTTAACTGAAGTAAGAAGTGTTTAAAGGTTGAATTGGGAGTTCTAGAGTTGCGGTGGCAGTTAGCTGTGTTGGTTGTAAGAAGATGATATGGTTAGAGTTATGCAGAGGTTGAGCTTTATGAATTGATATGGTTATGAGTTAGATGTGGTGGTGGTTGTGTATGGTTGTATTACAGTTAGTGGTGCAAGTAGTGGTTATATGTGCTGAGAATAACTGGGAATTGTTATGTTGCGGGTAATGATGTTCAACTGAAGTTGTGTTGTTTTGAGTAAAGAAGTTATATATGATGGGATTGTTGTCATGAGTAGTTGCAGGTGATGGATTGCGGATATGTGCAACTTTATAAGGGTTGTTTGTGATGATGATGATATTGTTGTTGGTGATTTATGTTGAGTGTTGAAGCATTGAACTGAGATGCAAGTCTAAATCTAGGATTGTTACATGATTGAAGGTGGTAGTGAAGTTGAATGCCAAGAGTTGGTTTGAAGTTAGAGTGAACCTGCAGTTATAGTGTTTTTGTTTGTGTGTTTAAGAGTTGCAGGAAGGAAAGGCGTAAGTCTGAGAAGTTAGTGACAATGAAATACAAAGTGAAGATGTAGCTGTGTATGTAGGAAGAGTATGGCTTAGTATTGTAATTGCAGGTAAAGATTAAATTATAATTGTACTTTGAATTCTAGAATTATGTTGAAGTAAATATTTGTGTAATGATCAAATTAGATAGAACTGAGTTACTGAAACTGAACATTAGAGAGTTTCCTTGTTGAACTGGTGTCAGAGTTCTTTTTGTATCAAGGGCGTATTCCAGTCATTACCCTGAATTCTCTTACAAGTCAGATGTATGACTAGTTTAATCATAACTGACTCAGTTAATCTGACTGATTCAGATCTATTGACTCATTGAGTTTCCATTTTTGACCCGAGTAGACTCAGTGGACCGAGTTAGACAGTTGACCTGAACAGACCTTGACTTGACTATTGACGTTGACCGTTAGAGACTATTAGTCGACTCCCTCTGACCAGACATTGACTGTTAGTTGACCAGTTAGACTGGGCCTTAGATTATGGGCGGAATTGGTGGACTTGGGCTTATGGCTAGAGTTCATAATTGATGAATTTGATCCTTATGGTCCGAATTGAACTTTGGCTTCTTCTAAAAAGTTGTAGATGATCATAAGACTAGATAATGGACTATAGAATCAACCAAATTAAATTGGTAGACCTAAGATATGTTAAAGATAGATAATAAAAAGGTGTACAATAATTAATGAGCTTAGAACCATTAGATAGATTTGTATGATTCTTGTGTACGCCATTTTGGCTAGATTCTTAGAGTTCTTGTGTAATTAACATCTAGTCTGTATTAACAACGATCGATTCAATGGACGAACCAGTGGATCACGGATCTCGAGGTAGGCGTGGCTTGTCATCAAAAGAGGTGGGAATTTATATTTAACTCTTTTGTGATTATTGTTGTTTTCTTTTACCAAAGTTTATGTAATGTTTCAAGCCCATTAATATGCACATGTGACATTTCGAGCTGACTATATCTCGCTTATCTATTTCTCGAAATAGGTGTTGGCAAAGCTTTCGCTTTAGCCAAGTTCATCTTTTCTTAGTGACGAAAGTCATGTTATGTTTCAATCACTATGGAAATCCCTCTGACGAAAAATAGTTTGTGAATAACAACTATATAACGTCCTCTGAGAATGTTTCAATGATTGAAATGAGAGTTTAGACTATATAACCATTTTGGGATATAAATATTGTTGTGGAAACACATATATAAATTAGTCTTAATACTTGAACCGAAGTTTGCGAACTTTGTTGATCAAGTGGAACCGGAACGTGAGCAGCAACTCAGTCCGCGAACTGGCGTAAGTTCTCGAACCCGATAATATCTGTTGAAGTTGAAGCTCAGGTGCAGTCCGCGAACCCAGCCCGCGAACTGACGGAAGTTCTCATCCCGAGAAATTCAGCTGAAGTTTATTAACTTTAACCGGTTAGCTTGAGTCCGCGAACTCAAGAGGTTATGTATGAAAACGTTGTTCATGAACTTATTTTATATTATTAAGGGATGCTTTTGCAAACCGTGGCTTTATAGTTTATGAAATGATTCGTCGTTTTTGATTCAATTGTGTCTTGCGTGGTACATGAGTTCTCATAGCAATTGAACAACTCTCTAACTAATTCATTTGAGTCATTTGGACTAGTTATGGTGAAGAATAATATGGTTGATATGAAAGTTATCATTTGGCTAACCATTTGGTTGACTAATATTGAACCAACCATTGTACACGTTTGTGTACGGTTACACGAACTCAAAACATCAAGTACATGTGTGTATGGAAAGCTAAGTTTTAAATCTAACGGTTGAGAGATATTAGCTTGTATCTAATCAGGTTTTCATCTAACGGTGAACATTAAATGCTTTGTTAGTAAGCTAACATTGATTGCAAACCCGGATTTGAAAGACTATATAAGGGAGAACTCTAGCAACTGGGAAACCTAATCCCCGCACATTCTGTGTGATACTAGTTTTCTAAAGCTAGAGTCTATTCTCCTTTAACCTTTGGTTTTCTTCTTCTAAAACCAGGTTAACGACTTAAGGACTTCATTGGGATTGTGAAGCCAGACCGATACTACTTTTCTTGTAGTTGTGTGATCTGATCTTGCTATTTCTATCGTACGAGTACAATTGTAATAATTGGCTTGAGATTTCTATCTCTGATAGGAAAGATAAAAGTAGTCACAAACATCTTCGTCTCATTGTTTGTGATTCCTTAATAATCTTCTTCGCTGCGTCGATTAAGTTTATTGTGAGGTGATTGATGAAACTGAGCTGTTCTTCGGGAATATAAGTATAGTTTTATCGAATAGTTCATGTTCGCCTTTATTTATCAAAAGACGGAACAAAACTTGTAGGTTTATTCGTGGGAGACAAATTTATCTATTACCTGTAGACTTTTCTGTGTGAGACAGATTTGTTTATTAAAGTCTTCGACTTTGGGTCGTAGCAACTCTTGGTTGTGGGTGAGATCAGCTAAGGGAATCAAGTGCGCAGTATCCTGCTGGGATTAGAGGCGTAGGAGCATAACTGTACCTTGGATCAGTGTGAGATTGGTTTGGGTTCAACTACAGTCCAGACCGAAGTTAATTTGGAGTAGGCTAGTGTCTGTAGCGGCTTAATACAATGTATATTTAATCTGGACTAGGTCCCGGGGTTTTTCTGCATTTGCGGTTTCCTCGTTAACAAAATTCTGGTGTATGTGTTATTTCTATTCCGTATTATATTTTGTTATATAATTGAAATAATACAGGTTGTGCGTTGTTCAATCGATTAGAATATCCGACCTTATTGGTTGTTGATTTAAATCGATTGACACTTGGATATTGGTCTTTGGTACCATCCAAGTTATCTCTCTTTGATAAAGACTCGCGAATCATATTTGCTTGAGTAAAGATGAAATTAAGAGATTGAGATAATAACTCCTTGAGATATTTTCTTTTGATTGAGTCTAGTTGATTCTCTAGAAAGTAACTCGGAGTTGTCCATACAGATTTTTAATCGAAATATTGGGTGTGGTTGTTAGACCCCCGCTTTTTCAATTGGTATCAGAGCAGGCAAACACGTTCAAGTCCTTACAAGTCTCTGTTTGTAGCGATATGACTCTATGGACAGAGGTGATATCTCTAATAACGTACCACCAGTCTTCGATGGCTCTAATTACTTATGGTGGAAAATTATTATGCGAGATTTTCTTGAAGCACGTGATTTTCAATCATGGGTATATGTTATTAATGGATATGATCCTCCCATTGTGGCAGTCGGAGATATAAACGTTCCCAAAGATATTGGTAAATACACCCCTGCCGAGATACTTGCTGCAAAGCAAAATTCCGACGATTTGAATGCGATCATAATGCCATTACCCCAAATATTCAGCACCATGTGTCTAATTGCACTAAGTCGCAATAAGCTTGGGATATCTTACCAACCGTATTTGAAGGTAATACTATTGATAATGAAGATAGGCTTCAAAACCTTAATTTTGATTGGGAAAACCTTCGTATGGCAGATGAAGAAACATTTGATGAGTTTAATCACAAAGTGTATGAAATTGTTAATGCACCTTTTGCATTAGGTAAGACTATTCATGAAAAGGACATTGTGATGAAAATTCTCAGATCAAGTCCATCTAGATACGATGCTAAGAAGCATGCCATCGTTGACAGAAACAACCTTGATACTCTCTCCAGAAATACGCTTGTTGGAAAGCTTAAGATCTTTGATCATGAACACTCGTCCAAATCTAAGGATGTTGCGTTCAAAGCACTAAGGGACACTAAATTACTTGATAAAATTAAAAAAAATGTATATCTCTGAAGATGATCACTCTGAGATAGATTCATCAGATGAATATCTTGACAAATCAATCTCAATTATCACAAGAAAGTTTAGGGATCTTCTGTTGAAGAAAAGTAAACGGTTCTCCAGAGATAATCCTAAGGCAGCAGTCAAACCTCATAATCGTGTTCCTCCTAAAAATAGGGATATTGATGAAACTAATGACGAGGATATGCCTCAGTGCTTTAAGTGTAAGGGATTTGGTCATTTTACAAATGAGTGTCCAAATCGGAGAAAATACACAGGGAACAAAGGTCTTGCTACAACTCTTGATGAAATGTCTGACGACTATGATTCTAATGAAGACGAGAAATCAAGTGTTGCACTTCTTGGAGAAAATATTGATTTTGATAATTGTAGAAATACATATATCAATCTTGATATTCTTTCAGAAGATAATCCAACTAGTCTAGAAGAAGAAATTGACCCATTCTTTGGAAACTCTGTTTATAATGTTTCAGGTTCCACTATGTGCTTAGCTGCTTGCACATCTCAGAAGCCTAATTTTTATCCAAGATTGGCGTGCTCATATTGTTCATTAAAGGGTCATGAACTGTTAAAGTGTTATAAGTTCAAACACAAACAAAGGAAGGTCAACAAACTTCAACGAAGAGCAAATCATTTAGCAAGGAAGCTTAAACTTGCTCAGAAGACCGCTGAGGTATGTAGGATTTTATCTTCGTCTAAGATGTTAGTTTCCAAGGATATGACTAGACCAGTTGAAAACAAAGTATGGTCAAGTCATTTTGATAGACAAAGGTATGTGGATTCCTCTCAAGAGGAAAATGGTGGACAAATTATTGTTCACCACAACGCAGCTTGATTGTGTTGTTTTTGAAATCTTGTCTCATATGCCTGATCAAAAGAGACAATGATTTTGTATTTTTCAGGCCTTTAGGAAAAGTTTCTCTCCTTCTCTTAGTTTTTCTTCTTTTTGTCTATGAAACAAAAGAAAAGGTATGATCGATAATTTTACTCTTCATAGGGCTAAGAGTTGGTCGTTTGCGAACCTGTTTAAAGGTTTCAAACCCTACATTCTTTTTCCTTCTTAAAAACCTCTTTTTATCTCAAGACTACTTGTTGAGTTAATTGTGATTTCCTCTCACAAACCCATACATTCATGGAAACTCCAAGAATGATGTCTTCTGATGGAAAGGATGGTAATATGATTGTTAAGCCATCAATCACGAAGGAAAAAAAAAATCTCCATTGCCTCCAACATTGATAAGAAAAATAAGGAATGTGAGGAAGCCAAGAGATATTCCTTCAAATTCTCAGAAGTTTTCTGATGTTCTTGAAGTGTTGAAGGAGCTGAGAAAGGAGATTCAACAAATAAATGCTTTTGTGTATGAGACTCATGAGATTCAGAAGGCCCTGGTTCGACAACAGAAACCAAGAAGGTTTATTGATATAAACTCCTACCTTAATGAACCTTATGTTCCAATGGTTGTTGACGACAAGGAGTACGGGGACGATAAAGAATTCTTCAAAGGTCTTATTTCCTAGTAAATCTTCTATTTTTTGTGTTTTGATTAGAAGAATAACTAGTGTTTGGAATAGCCATTATTGTGATTAAACATAGCTATGTCCAAAGTTTTCATCTTCTTGTTTTTAGATTTATTGGTTTAAATTCTAAACTTGTTTGGAAGATGATTTTTGCAGAATTAATCTTTATGGTTTTATATATTGCAACATTGTTATGGAATATGTGTGTTTTATGTCCGTGAACTTGATTGTCCCATACTTTGTCAAAAGTAAAGTCATTCATGAATTGATATGCAAGTATTGATAAAAGAATGAATAGACTTTTGACAAACACAAAAGTTAAGCCTATATTGTCAATTATTGATGTAAGATAGGTTAAAATCTTTTGTGATTCAAGGATTATGTCTATTGTATGTCATTGTACAAATGTTGATGGAAACATAGAATGAATCCTTGTGTATTCCACAGTAATTGATCTTCCCTGATCCATATTTTGTGTATTACTGTGAGAATTTGTATTTTGTCTTATGTCGAGCACTAGACAACCAAGTTGATTATTTTTTTAATTAGCTTAGTTGTGTTTCGTAAGGTACTTTACGTCGAGTATATTGAACTAAATTAATCATCTTGTGTGATTATTTAGTTATGACTCCGTAAGTTTGTCTTATGTTTGAGCATTTTCGACTAGGTTGGTTGTTTTTATGATTAACTTAGTCATCACTCCATAGATTTTCTTATGTGAGTATAAACGATTAAATTGATTACTTTTGTGATTAGTTTAATTGTGTATTCTGGTCAGATTAATTATAGGTTCTCTTGTGATTAATCTAATCGAGTTATTAAGTCTCCATAAGTTTACTTGTGTTGAGCATATTTAGTCAAATTAATCTTGGTTCGCTTACGTTAATTTGATTGAATATTTCTTTTTGGATTCCAAATTCATACTTGTATGATATTTGTGGAGTCCAAAGAAATCCTTCTTTTATTTTGAAATTAAGGTCGCTCTTGTTGTTCCCTTGGGAATGACATTTTATGGGGGGGAGTTCTTTTGAACTTGTGCTTAATTGCCAAATCTTTGTGGGGAGTGCGGCTGTGGAATATTATAGGGGTTATCTTGTATCTTTATGAACTCCTTGATGAATGCATTTAGCTTCGGCTTTATGATTGCATCTAAACAATATGATATACATTTACCTTTGGTCATGAAATGTCTCTTACGGAAATTTCATTAGGATCCCGTTCTTGTACCTTTGCCAATTTTATTGACAAAAAGGGGGAGAATTAATATGTAGTTCACACTACATATACATATGGTTTTCGGATCATTATGTAAGGGGGGTGGTTTCCAAGTGAGATGGAGTATTGACTAAGGGGGAGTGACATATCACCATAGTATTATTATTGAAGTTGAGATGCAATTGGACTTTGATGTTGTGTAATGATACTATGACACTGTATAACAATGATTGAGAACTCTTGTTTTCTCGTTGTTATAGCTATGGATTTTCAACAACGATGATGCTAAACTTACAACCTTTGGGATCATTGGAGTACTTGGAATTGACGAAGATTTCGAGTAATGTTGAAGATTAGACATGTGGAATAGGAGCTACAAAGTTTATTTATATATTTTTTGTATTCCATATGTATTAATAGTTTTGCCACTAAAATTGAAAAAGGGGGAGATTGTTAGAGCATTGCTCGGTCGAACTCGCATGCATTGCTATCTCAAGCATGTTTGTCAATGTTAGTGATCAAAACTATAAAGTCTTGATTTCTAGTCTACTATAGCTAAGGTCTCAGACTAGGATAGAAAGTGTAGTTGAGCTCAAGAACTCCATGGAGATCATCATACAAGACAAAGGACTACTGAAGGAACCAGTGGATTTTCATCGACTAAAAGGTATGTGGAGACTTTAACTTATCTATCACTCAAAAATTTATCTACTCTATCTCCTATCTTGAGACAAAAGTCATATTACTATATAGACTAAGATTATACACATGTGATATTTCGAGCTGAGTATATCTCGCTTATCTATTTCTCGAAATATGTGTTGGTAAAGCTTTCGCTTTAGCCAAGTTCATCTTTACCTAGTGACAAAAGTCATGTTATGTTTCAAACATTTTGGAAATCGCTCTGACAAAAAATAGTTTGTGAAAAACAACTATATAACGCTCTCTGAGAATGTTTCAATGATTGAAATGAGAGTTTAGACAATATAACAATTGGAGGATATAAGCATTGTTATGGAAACACATATATGTATAAGTCCTTATTGCTTGAACCGAAGTTTGCGAACTTTGTTGATCAAGTGAAACCGGAGTAGTACGTGAACTTCAGTCCGCGAACTCAGTCCGTTCTCGAACCCGAGAATTTCTGCTGGAGTTTGAGAACTCCGTCCGAGAACTTAAGTCTGCGAACTTGAGTAGGTTATGTCTAAAAACGATGTTTGTGAACTTATCTTAATAAACTAAGGAATGCTATTGCAAACCGTGGCTTTATAGTTCATGAAATGATTCGAGTGAATCACATCGTTTTTGCTTCGATTGTGTCTTGTGTAGTACATGCGATTTCATTGCAATTGAACAACTCTCTAACTAGTTCATTTGAGTCATTTGGACTAGTTATGGTGAAGAAGAATATGGTTGATATGAAAGTTATCATATGGCTAACCAATTGGTTAACTATTGTTGAACCAACAAATGTACAAGTTTGGGTACGGTTACACAAGCATAGAAACGTGCATTACATGTGTGTGTAACAAGCTATGTTTTCGATCTAACGGTTGATAGATATTAGCTTGAATCTAATCTGGTTTTCATCTAACGGTGGATATTGAATTCTTTGTTAGTAAGCTAACATTGATTGCAAACCCTGATTGGAAGACTATATAAGGGAGAACTCTAGCAACTGGGAAACCTAATCCCCACACATTCTGTGTGATACTAGTTGTGCTAAGCTAGAGTCGATTATCCTTTAACCTTTGGTTGTTAACGACTTAAAGAATTCATTTGGATTGTGAAGCCAGACATATACTACTTTTATCGTAGTTGTGTGATATGATCTTGCTGTTTCTATCGTACGAGTAAAATTCTAATAATTGGCTTGAGATTTCTATCTCCGATAGCCAAGATATAAAATTAGTCACAAACACTTCGTCTCATCGTTTGTGATTCCACAATATCTTTTTTCGCTGCGTCGATTAAGACTATTATGAGGTGATTGATAAAACTGAGCTGTTCTTCGGGAATATAATTTTGATTTTATCAATTGGTTCCTGTTCACCTTGATTTATCAAAATACGGAACAAAACTTGTAGGTTTATTCGTGGAAGACGAATTTATCTATTACTGTAGACTTTTCTGTGTGATACAGATTTGTTTATTAAAGTCTTCGGCTTTGGGTCGTAGCAACTCTTGGTTGTGGGTGAGATCATCTAAGGGAATCAAGTATGTAGTATCCTGATGGGATCAGAGACGTAGGAGCATAACTGTACCTTGGATCAGTGTGAGAGTGATTGGGGTTCAACTACAGTCCAGACCGAAATTAGCTTGGAGTAGGCTAGTGTCTGTAGCGGCTTAATATAGTGTATGTTTAATCTGGACTAGGTCTCGGGGTTTTTCTGCATTTGCGGTTTCCTCGTTAACAAAATTCTGGTGTCTGTGTTATTTATTTTCCGCATTATATTTTGTTATATAATTGGAATAATAAAGGTTATGTGTTGTTCAATCAATTAGAATATCCGACCTTTTTGGTTGTTGATTTAAATTGATTGACACTTGGATATGGTCTTTGGCACCATCCAAGTTATCTCTCTGATAAAGACTCACAGATTGTATTTGCTTGAGTAAAGATAAAATTGAGAGATTGAGATAATAACTCCTTGAGATATTTTCTATTGAATGAGTCTAGCTGATTTTCTAGAAAGTAACTCGGAGTTTTCCATACAGATTGCTAATCGAAATATTGGGTGTGGTTGTTAGACCCCCGTTTTTCAAACCCACTCAAGTATGCATACCGTTACGCATACTTAAGTACCCGGTTTGAGTTTTTTTCTTCGGTTCACAGGATGTTAGCTTCTGGACATCCTGAACCAGTAAAGTACGCCTACTTTAGTTCAAGGATTTTGGACTTACACAAGTATGAGTTCATATACAATGTTTACATCCATTCAAGGTTATATATATTCTAAACTCTCATTTCAATCATTGAAACATTCTTAGAGGATGTTAAATAGAGGTTATACACACACTATTTTTCATCAAAGTAATTTTCAAGATATTGAAATAACAACATGACTTTTGTCACTTATAAAGATAAACTTGGCCAAATCTAAAGCTTACCAAGATAAACTCAGCTCGAAATACCAATTGTATATAATCGAAGTCTATATAGCAATACGACTTTTGTCTCAAGATATGAGATAGAGTAGATAGACTTTTGAGTGATAGAAAATTTCAAGTCTCCACATACCTTTTAGTCGATGAAGATCCACCAGTTCCTTGATTAGTTCTTCATCTTTGCATGATGAACGTCGTGGAGTCTAGAGCTCAACTACACTTTATATCCTAGTCTGGGACTTTGCTATAAGTAGACTAGAAATCAAGACCTATAGTTTTGGAAACTAAACTTAACAAACAAGCTTGAGATAGAAACACTTGCTAGTTCGACCGAGAAGTGCTCTAACAATCTCTCCCTTTGTCAATTTTAGTGACAAAACTATCAATACATATGGAATACAAAATAAATAAACTGTGCAGCTTCTCTTCCACATGCATGATCTCCTTGGTTCTTCAACATTACTCGAAATATTCCTCACTTCCAAGTACTCCAATGATTCCAAAAATATTCAATGCAATATCATCGTTGTTAAAGATCAGTATCCATAACAATGAGAAAACAAAAGCTCTCAATCATTGTTACACAGTGTCATTGTATTATTACACAACATCAAAGTTCAATTGTATCACAACTTTGACAACAATACTATGGTGATATGTATCACTCCCCCTTAGTTAATACTTCATCTCGCATGAAAACCACCCCCCTTACATAATGATCCGAAAACCATATATATTTTTAGTGTGAACTACACATTAATTCTCCCCCTTTTTGTCAATAAATTGGCAAAGGTACGAAAACTAGTGGGATCCTAATGAAATTTCCATATAGACACTTCATGACCAAAAGAATGCACATATCAAATTTTTAGATGCAATCATATATCCGAAACTAAATGTATTCATCAAGGAGTTTATAAAGATACAAGATAACCCCTATAATATTCCATAGCCGCACTCCCCACAAATATTTGGCAATTAAGCACAAGTTCAATTAAGAACTCTCCCTCATAAAATGTCATTCCCGAAAGAATAACAAGAGCGACCTTACTTTCACGAGAAAAGAAGGATTTCTTTGGACATAACGAATCACATAAGAATATGAATTTGTATCCAAAAATCTCAACTAAATTAACCACAAGAGAACCCATGATTAATGCAATCGAAAATGCTCAACATAAGAGAACATTCGGAGCCGCACAGTATATACATAAAATATGGACCAGGGAAGATCAATACTGCGGAATAAACAAAGATTCATTTTATCCTTCATCACTATTTACACAATGACATATAATAGACATAATCTTTGTAAACAAAAGCTCATCCTTTCTTCCATCAATATTTGCATAATGACATAAAAGGCTTAACTTTTGTTTGTTAAAAGTTCATTCAATCTTTTATCAATACTTGCATATCGATATATGAAAGACTTAACTTTTGACCTCATATTGGACAATCATAGTTCACGAACCCATAAAAAATTGCAATATATAAAATCATAAAGATTTATACTGCAAAATTATCTTCCAGAAACTTTTGAATTTAAATAAATAAATCTAAAAACATTGAAGATGAAAAGATTGGACATAGCTATGTGTAATCTCAATAATAGTTATTCCAAATTCTAGTTATTATTCTTAAAACACAAGAATAAAATTCTCATACGAAGCTTTCCTAGAAATTATAGATCTTTCTCAGAGCATCTACCGATAATTCTTTCTCATTATTGAAAAACCCATTGATTATGGGATCGTTCAATTCCTCTAAATCTTCAGAAATATCAGTCAACTCACTAAGTTCTCTTTTTAGCTCACGTAAGGTGTTCTTTGTTAGAGACAACATTTGTTCATAGTGAGTTATCTTTTCTAAAGAAGAAACAATTTGAGATTTTAAATCATTTCTTTTGCTCATGAAATCTTTCACCATACCTTTAAAGTTATTATCAAAATGACAAACTGACAAGTTAGTTAGAGGAATAACCTTCTCCATAATTTGTAGATATATTTTTATTCTTCCTTGAGGTAGTGATTCCTTCACAAAGATACACATTAACTGCTTTGACTGCATCATTTTTTGTGGTACCTCTAGTTACAGGAGCCATGAAACTGTATCTTTCAAGGAGAAAAGAGATGAAGGACATAATCTCAAATGAGTATATAAATAGACTTATGGACACAAAAACCCTAGAAGAACTTTGAAAAATCTTTCATGGTTTATTATCCATTATCTAAAATACTAGGAGAATATTTTCTTAACAAAAAAAAAAGAAAATAGTACACAAATACAAATACTTGAGCCACCTTGATGCACGCCTCGTTTTCTCAAGTTAAATATGAGGATGCAGACGTTCATGGTATTAGACAATGATGGAGTGAGCCGAATGCTCACATTTTTTTACCACCTATTGTATTATCAAGGTTTGTTGTATTAACAGACTTATTACCTCGTCTAAATCTGTAATTTCTGGATTTTTTATGATAATCTTGTTGATCATCCAACGCCAGATTCATCCTCTGCATGTTCTCCTGAAGTTTGGAAATTCTTTTTTTGTTCCTATTGAATCTCTAACACATACTTTGAACATGATTTGCATTTCCACAAAATGAACAAATCAATAAAGATTTTTTGTTCTGTTGAATTGCCTTTTGTTTGTCACAACATTCTTCGTACACTGTTCCAGCATTAGTAGGAACATGAGTGTTGTTTGTGTTTACAGTTTTGCTTTTAAACCTCAAATCATTTGTGTTTCCAAAGGAATTATGACCAAACAACATTGCTGAGATTTTGTCAGAACTTCCAGATAACCTTTGCAGGTCTTTCTTAAGAGTAATAATATCTTTTTCCTTTAGAGACATGGTTTTGGTGAATTCATCATTAAGACAATCTATCTCAAGATTTTTCACTTGGAGCAATGATTCAAGTTTCTTCAACGAATCCTTTAGTTGAAGATTTTTTTTGGTGAATCTCTCAACTTTTATTCAAGAATTCACAAATATCTGTGTCGGACTCAAGCTCTGAATCAAAAATTGAATTTGTGGAGGTTTCTTTTGCAAGAGTTGAAAGTTCATTGCACACATCAGACGCATCCAAGACGTTGACACGCAGGGAAGATTTTTCTTGCATTGAATCATCTCAGGCATTAACTGGAGAGAGATGTTTATCACATCCTTTACTTCTTTTTACAAAATTCTTGATCTTTTTTGTTATCAGTGATTTATCAAAATCAACATTATTGGAACATCATTCATCAGCCCAAGACAAGTTATAAATTTCACTTGCGTTGGTCACAATATTAAACACAGATGTCCTGACTTTGTTTTGATTAAGATCAAGAATTTTTAACTTTACAATTAGAGTATTTCTGAAAAGCTCATCAAGGTTATTTCATTCAACGATGGCATGCTTCTTAGAATCGTATCTGGATGGAAGAGTTATGAGAATCTTCATCCCAATGTCCTTTTCAGGAATAGTCTTACCCAATGCAAAGGATGCATTAACAATTTCAGAAACTTTGTGATTAAACTCATCAATTGAATCTTCATCTGCCATACGAAGGTTTTCCCAGCCAGAATTTAGGTTTTGAAACCTAGCTTCTTTTTCACAGGTTTTACCTTCAAATACAGATTCTAAGATATTCCAGGCATCTTTAGACTTTATGCACGTAGATACATGATGCCGAAGATCTGGGGTAATGGCATGTATGATATCATTTAAGCCGTCAGAATTTTTCTTTGCAGCAAGTATTTCTTATGGACTATATCTACCAATATCCTCAGGTATAGATACATCGCCTTATGTATTAACCGGAGGATCATATCCATTAACAACAAGTACCCATGTTTGAAAATCATGAGCTTGAAGAAAAGCACGCATAACGATTTTCCACTATAAGTAGTTTGAGTCATCGAAGACCGGTGGTACGTTTATGGAGATAGAATTTCTGTCCATAGAGTCAAATCTCTACAAACACATACTATAAGGTTTTTAAACGTGTTTGCCTGCTATGATACCAATGGAAAAAGAGGGGGTATAACAACCTCACCCAGTATTTCGCTTAGCAATCTGTATGGACTAACTCCAATATACTTTTTAGACAGTCAGACTCAATCTTAACAAAAAAGTATATCAAAGAGTCATATCTCAATTTCTTGATTCAATACTTACTCAACCAAATAGAAATTTGCAAGTCTAATTTAATACAATAGAAATTATCTTAAACTATACCAAAGACCAATGTTCAAGGATTAATCAATTTCAATCAACAACCAAAGGTTGGATTCACCAATTGATCGATTCAATGCAAAACATGTGATATTTCAATTATATAAATAAATACAATTCGGAAAAGAAATAACACAGACACCAAAAGTTTTGTTAACGACGAAACAACAAGTGCGAAAAAACCCCGAGACCTAGTCCAGATTGAACACATACTGTATTAAGCCGCTACAGACACTATCCTACTACAAACTAACTTCAGTCTAGATTGTAGTTGAACCCTAATCAATCTCACACTGATCCAAGGTACAGTTGCACTCCTTACATCTCTGATCCCAGCAAGATACTACACACTTGATTCCCTTAGCTGATCTCACCCACAACTAAGAGTTGCTACGACCCAAAGTCTAAGACTTTAATAAACAAATCTGTATCACACAGAAAAGTCTACATGAATAGATAAATTTGTCTCCCACAGAAATACCTACGAGTTTTGTTCCGTATTTTGATAAATCAAGGTGAACAGGCACCAATTCATATAGGGGGACTTATATTCTAGAAGAATAGCCTAGAAATTTCAATCACCTCACAATAATCTTAATCGACTAGCGAAAAATGATATTGCGGAATCACAAATGATGAGACGGAGATGTTTCTGACTACTTTTCTATCTTGCCTATATGAGAAATTAATATCAAGCCAATCTTACGATTGCACTCAATCATGATAGAAACATCAAGATCAGATCACGCAACTACATAGAAAATAGTTGGGTTTGGCTTCACAATCCTAATGAAGTCTTTAAGTCGTTAACCTACAAAGTCTCGGTAGAAACCTAAGGTTAAAGGAGAATCGACTCTAGCTTATACAACTAGTATTACACAGGAGGTGTGGGGATTAGGTTTCCCAGTTGCTAGAGTTCTCCTTTATATAGTCTCCAAATCATGGTTTGCAATCTAAGTTACCTTGGTAACAAAGCATTCAATATTCACTGTTAGATGAAAACCTGTTTAGATTCAATCTAATATCTTTCAACTGTTAGATCGAACTTATCTTGTTATACACAAATGAAATGCACGTTCATTTAGATTTGTGTAAACGTACCTAAACATGTACACCTAGTTGGTTCAACAGTAGTTAACCAAATGGTTAGCCATATGAGCACTTTCATATCAACCGTATTCATCTTCATCATAACTAGTTCAAATGACTCAAAAGAACTAGTTAGAGATTTTTCAATTGCTTAGATCTCATAGAAGTATACAAGACACAATCGAAGTAATAAATATTTTAATTCACTCGAATCGATTCATGAACATTATAGCCATGGTTTGCAAATATGCATTCCTTAGTTTATATATATCCTAGTTCACGAATAAACCGTTTTTAGAAAATAACCCACTCAAGTATGCATACCGGTACGCATACTTAAGTACCCGGTTTGAATTTGTTTTCAGTTCACAAACTCCAACAGAAATTCACGGGATGTGGAATTCTGGCAGTATGCATACAGGTACGCGGACTTAGCTTGTGGACATCCTGAACCAATAAAGTACGCATACTTTATTTCAAGGATTTTGGACTTACACAAGTATGAGATCACATACAATGTTTATATCCATTCAAGGTTATATATTCTAAACCCTTATTTAAATCATTGAAACATTCTTAGAGGATGTTAAATAGAGGTTATTCACACACTATTTTTCATCAATGCAATTTTCAAGATATTGAAATAACAACATCACTTTCGTCACTTGTAAAGATGAACTTAGCCAAAGCAAAATCTTACCAACACATATTTCGAGAAATAGATAAGCGAGATAAATTCGGCTCGAAATAACAAATGTGTATATTCGAAGTCTATATAGCAATACAAATTTTTTTTCAAGATAGGAGATAGAGTAGATAGACTTTTTAATGATAGATAAGTTCAAGTCTCCACATACATTGTAGTCGATGAAGATCCACCAGTTCCTTGAGTAGTTCTTCGTGTTTGCATGATGAACGCCGTGGAGTTTAGAGATCAACTACACTTTCTATGCTAGTCCGAGACTTAGCTATAAGTATACTAGAAATCAAGACTTATAGTTTTGGCAACTAAACTTGACAAACAAGGTTGAGATAGCAACACTTGCGAGTTCGACCGAGAAGTGCTCTAACATAAGCATATCATCAACATACAAGCATACGATAACACATGCATCATTCACAAGTTTGGTGTAGACACACTTATCAGATTCATTAATTTTGAAACTGCTAAAAACATTACATGATCAAATTTTTCATGCCATTGTTTAGGTGCTTGTTTCAATCCATAAAAATATTTTTTCAGTTTACAAAGTTTCTTTTCACAACCTGTCACTACAAATCCCTCAGGTTGTTCCATGTAAAATTCTTCATCTAATTCAGCATCTGTATTTACATCCATTTGATGTACCTCTAGGTTATGAATCGCATCTATAGCAATTAACATCTTAACGGAAGTAATTCTCGTAACAGGTGAGTCAGTATCAAATAAATCTACACCTTCCTTTTGTTTATAGCCTTTAGTTACTAACCTAGCCTTGTATTTTTCAACAGTTCCATCTACGTTACATTCCTCTAGAAGAACCATTTACATCCTGTGGTTTTACACCCTGGAGATAAATCTACCATCTCCCACGTATCATTTTCTTTGAGGGATTCCATTTCACTAATAGTACACTCTTTCCACCATGGAGCTTCAGAAGAATCCAGGGCTTCTCTAAAAGTTTGAGGATCAGTTTTGGCTAGGCATGTTACAAAGTCAGATCCAAAGGAGGTTTTGGTTCTATACCTTTTACTTCTCCTAGGCTCAATCTCTACTTCATCTTCCTTTAAAGATAAAGTCTGATTGGTTGAAGGGACATCTAGGGGATTAACACATCTCTTACGAGAATCAGATTTCAATGGAAAAACATTTTCAAAGAACACAACATCCCTAGACTCCATAATAGTATTCACACCAATTTTAGAAATTTTAGAACTCACAACCATAAATCTATATATAGTAGTATGCTCAATATACCCTATGAATACACAATCAACAGTTTTGGGTCCTATCTTGGTTGTCTTAGGAGGAGGGATGGAAATCTTAAAGGTACGGTTCTTACGTTCAGCCACACCATTAGACTGAGGTGAATAAGGAGGGGTAACCTCGTGTATTATGTCATGTTCTACACAAAAAATCTCTTATCAGAACTTTGTACTCACCATCACGGTCAGACCTTACTGTTTTAATAGTAGCATTCAATTGGTTTTCAACTTCTAGTTTATACATCTTAAAATCTTCTAAGGCATCATCCTTACCTCTAAGCAAATATATATGAAAATACCTCGTACAGTCGTCTATAAAAGTAACAAACCATTTCTTACCACCTCTAGTTTGAACCGATTTCATATCAACTAGGTCTGAGTGAATTAATTCTAAGGGTTTAGAATTTCTATGAACATTTTTGCTAAAAGGTTTTCTAGCATACTTTGATTCTACGCAAATTTCACGTTTGTGTTATTTTTCCAAACTAAATTTGGGTATGCAGCCTATATTAGCCAGTTTATGCATACTTATAATTAACATGTCCAAGTCTACCATGCCAACATTTAAAGACACACAAACATAAGCATAAGAATCATTCTTATTCATTACAGCAGAGTTTACATTAAGATTATACATACCCTCAGTATTATAACCCTCCCTATATAATCCTTTCCCTTAGTAACAACGACTTTCCCAGATTCAATTACAATTTTGAAACCCTTATCATCTAAAACACCACAAGAAACAAGATTTTTGTAGATGTCCAGAACATGAAGAACTTCATTCAATGTGAGAGTCTTGCCAAAAGTGAGCTTCAGCCCAACTTTTCCTTTTCCTGCAACCTCTGATGCAGTTGAGTTACCCATATAGAGTTTCTCGCCTTCCCCTACCTTATGATAGGAGGTGAACATTTCCCTGCTTGGACAGACATGCATGGTAGCTCCAGATTCTACCCACCAGTCTCTCACATTGGTCACCAAATTTACTTCAGACACCGTACCAGAAAACTCGTCCATGTTGTTTTCAACCAAGTTAGCATTATTTTTCTTTTTATTATTGAGGTCCTTACGGTTTCTACAGTGAACTGCCATATGACCATTAACACCACAAGCATAACATGGGACCTTAATTTTATTAATACCAGATTTAGGTTTCTAAAAAGTACTTGTGAGAACCAAGCTTAGAGTTGTGTTTGTTCTTCTCACCTCTTTCAGCATTGGAAGACTTGTGTTCAGATACGTGAGCCTTGTTTGACATGTCCCTTGCAGAAGACACGGTCTTGTCCTTGGTGTACAATAGTTCTTCCACTTGAATCATCTTACCCAAATTAACCATACTGACTTCACCAGTTTTATGCCTCAATCGTCGCTTGTATTCTGACCAGGAAGACGATAACTTTTCAATCACAGCAGATACTTGAAAAGTTTCATCAATAACCATACCTTTAGCAAGAATTTCAATAATGATTTGTGACCGGTTGTCAGCCGAGCAAAAATAAATTCACTTTTTCACTCTACTAAATATGAATGAAGTACGTGATAAGAAAGAGTTCGTATCCACAGAGAGGCGATTGTTGTTATGCAATTTTCAGATTCTTTAGTAACCAAAATAACCCAAGAGCGTGTTTTGTTTTTATCAAAGTAATAAAACTAAATAAAGCAAAGTAAATAATAGTTTGAATAATCAATATGGAGAAGATATTGGTCAAGGGATAATATCATTCACAAGCATGTATTTTTCATCTATCATTAGAATTGGTAATTTAATCTCGCAATTATCAAAAGTCCTAGGATATCTTGATTGCAAGAGTATCCCGTTTATTTCCTGATTTTATCACAAACAACATTAAAAGATACTATTGTGAAATCTTCTCAAAAAGCAACCTAAAGTGTAAAAGCACAATTAAATTTAACTCCCTAAGAGAAATAAGTTCTATGAAATAAGACTAATCGATTCAAACAAACGTGTAAAAGCACTAATTCATTTTAACAAAGGTTATAATTCATATACGATTAAAAAGATGTATCACTACAAGTATTAACCACAAGATGCTACTAGAAATCAGAGATAACAACTTTTACGTATTGAAAACCCTAATATAGCTATAGAGATGAAAACAAATCCAATTGATTCCGGACTCAACCAAACTAGCATTCAAATCACATGATAATATAAGTAATGAATCATAAACAATAAAATTGAGACAAAACTAATTCATAGAATCAAATAACATGCTTGAAGAAATCAACTTTTATCCCATAACCAATAGTTGTATTTAGATACACATATTAATGGAGTTCATCATCATAATATTCGAAGAAAAAATATGAAAACATAAAAGAAAGCAAACCCTAGAAGTAGTTCTCTGCAAAAGCTCCAAGAATAGAATAAAACGTTGTCTCAAAAGTTGTAGAAGTCTTCCCTTTTATGTCTCTTCTTAGGTCCAAAATTAGGTATAGTCTTCAAAGTCCATTAGTTGGAAATTCACCCGGCCCACGAGAGAGAGAAACCCATGTAGAAATTCTGTCCCAAAAACGCTCGCCGGAAAACTGGGTTTTTGGCCGGAATCCGGCGCCGGAAAGTCACCGCCTGCAACCTGAAAAGTCAAACGGTCGAGACGGTCAACATGGTCAACTCGGTCAAGCTCAGCGAGTCACACCGAATTGAAACTATTCAGTGATGAGTCAACTCGGTGTCAACTAAGCCAGTTGACATGAGTTAGTCCAGGCCAGAATTGTGCAGTTCACGGCCAAGATGGCTGTCTTCTGTGTTTCTGCAGCTTCAGTTACGACCAAGATGTCCCTGCATTGCTTCTTTCAAACCCTGCAACTGAGTTACTCCAGCTTCTCTTGCACCTCTCAACATCCCTTCACATATACTGTCTCAGTCATAGCTTCATATCAACTCCATAGCAGCACCTCAGCTGGTGCTTCAACTCATCCACCTGCCATCAAAACCACTTCACATTTGCCATCATATCATCACCAACTCATTCACCTGCAACCCATGAATATATCCTCCATTTTACCACCTGAAACACTGCTTCTCTAGCCACTGCAACAACAACATATTAATTAAGCACAAAACACCACCTTGAGCCAATTGCACCTGCAATTGCTCCGCTGTCCTGCCAGTTGCAACTCTCAACACATTAGTAGCAGCAATTACAATTCCACATAAGCATCGCAGCTGTATTACTAGCAACTGCATATTCTCAATCTGGTGTTGCCTCAGCTTCACATCACCCTTAGTTCAACTCCACTTATGCAATCAATAATAACAGCTCCTATGTTACATTCACTTGCAATAACATACCTGCATATCTCCAGCTGCTTCACAACCCTTCACTGCTTCCTTGTAATTCAACTCAGATGAAACTATAGTCTCAGATTCATACAACCATCAACATCTCCATTGCAGCAACATAATACACTGCACCTGCCATTTCATCACCATGACTATCCCCTGCAAACTTTAGTTCAGCTGCAGCTGTTCTTCTCTGCCATCCTTATAGCATCACCTCATCGTTTAGCCATTTGCCCTGACATCAATTCACTCCATAAATTAATATCATGTTGCATCAATAAATCACAACAAACCCCATTCCTCAAGCCAACAACACACCCTTCAGTTAACCCATTTCAATTGCACCTGCATAACCAACTCATTCTGCCATCTTTCATTGCTCCATAGCTGCACCATCAACACTTGTGACACATATGCATCTTCAATAATCCCCACTTTCCTGTGACACAGCCACACAATGGAGAAAAACTCATTCAGGCCTTTCGTCAAACACACTGTGTACACAATCCTGGTGGTGTAGGAGATGAATATGTTGTTTTGTTTTTAGCCGCTTCCATGCTTCAGTCTCCCTGCAAGTCTAAATCAACTCCAATATCTGCCCATTTATTCCTTGTTCTTTCTCCGTCAACGAATCTAGTTCAACCCTGTAAAACAAATCCACCAATTTCATTGTAACATTTCTTGTAACTGGATGACAGGCGAGAAACCCACAAAATTCAGCTTCAAAGCGAACCCATATCTCCTCCAAATCAAATCAACAGATCCCAAATGAACTCAGCTACTAAACAACTCGTTCTCAGCCCCAAATTCGATCTCAAAACCACCAGAACTCGTATAATTGACAGCTTCCGACCCATCCTTGGTTGTGGTTATCACCTATTGCTTGCAGCTACTAATTGAACTGAGGGTGCACTTGATCTGATCTCCGTGAAACCCATCAAACCCATGGCTGGTCCCTCAGGCAACGACATGAAACTAGGTTAGAGAAACTGAAAATATCATGACCTAGAGAAAGAATATGCATCTCTGCTAGAAACAAATTTGTTTCAAATGAAACCTAAGTTTCATTTCTTCGTAGCACATGTGTGACTGCCTTGGGTGAACTCCACTAATGCTTCTCTCTACCGAGTGTAGAAGTTTCCAAGACACTATTGGTGTCAGGCCCATGACTTATGGCCAGCACCTGTGCACCACTCCCACTCCATGCCTTTGCATTTCTCTGACAACAACAAAAATAATTAGAATTCTCATTTAGCTCCAGTTTCGCCGTCAATGTTCTTTAGTCTCCAATTTGTTGACATGAGCTTTAACCGCGTGCATTGATGTAATTCCTTTTGGCACTTTTTCTCCCTTGAATTCTTCCACCAATAGCAGCCGTCTCTCTCTTATTTCTCAGATTCACTTCTTCTCTTCAATGTCTTTTCATCACTAAAGATGTCGTGCTTTTCAGACAGAATTTGCATCATTAAAGCCGACATACTTTTTAGATAGAGATGAAGAATTAAAAGAAAATAATGAGAAATAATCCGCCTCCAATAGCAGTTACACGTGAGATGAACTTTTTCCTCGTTTCCTCTTCTTTTGTTCCAAATGACTCCAAAGTACCTAAATACTCAAAAACAAAACATAAGATACATAATTTACAAGAAAACTAGCAAAGAAAGCATAGACAATAGATAAATAATAAGGTGTTTTAGACACCAATCAATTTTTTGAAGCTCAAGAAATTGATCAACAACAGACTTATCATTCGACATCTTATAATCCAAGAATTTGGCAACAAAAAATTTCTTGCTCCCTGCAGTCTCGGCTTGATATTTTGCTTCTAATGCAGACCAAAAATCCAAAGCAATAAAATTCTCCTTAGCATTATAAAAATCATACATAGCATCATCTAAACAGTTCATAATATGATTTTTTTCCATATAATTCTGTTTGTTCCAATCTTCAAGCTCAATTTCGTTACCATCTTCATTCATAGCTTCATCAAACAGAGCAACAACACATTGATCTAACTCATGATAACTCAAATAAAACAACATCTTCGACTGCCACCTTTCGAAGTATTTCCAAATGAACTTTGCAGGCTTCTCAACATCGTTCTTTCCATTGTTACCGAAAAAGAATATCGTGTTAAGATTTTTGGAACTGCAACAATAAAATACTGAAAGTAATGATGTTAAAAATAAATTTCTGAAAGCTGAAATAAACACTCAATGAAATTCACAAACAGAGGACAGAGTCACTTGATCATCAAGTTGTCCTTAACACGATAGTTTACCAGTACGCCTCAATAATGAGTGATGCCTATACCCAATGGTGAAGTCATATCCATGATAAAACTGCAAGATGCAAATACTATAAGCACTATAGTACTTGCCCACTCTTACGAACTTAACAGCAATGGTACAAAATTAAAACACCACACAGAGGGAGAAAGAGGAATAGAGGAAGGATAATAACTTCTTTTGGACATAAATTGGAATGAAGAAAACATTTGGTTTATATAGGGAAGAAGAGAGATATTCGAGAATAGTGTGCATTAAGTGTGAATTCATGAGAGAATAAATCAGTATAAAATCCAGAATAGATTTTCATTAATTCAAGATTTTCCAAAATGGTAAAAACAACTATATAATTAACTGCACATTATGTCAACATAAAAATAAAAACGGAAAGAAATAAATCTCTTCGGATCAGACGCCCCCTACATTAAAGACAAAGTTTAATTTGATTTCAAAATTATTTAGGAAATAAATCAAAAGAATTTTGTCCAAAAAGATAAGTCTTGGTTAACCTATGTCCACAACGCAAGAACGAGCCCGAGCCTTAAGCCCAAGCCTTAAGCCCAAGCCTTAGTGAAAACAAGTATTATTTGCCCACCCGTTCTACCCACATTGTTTGTCTAACTATCCATAATGGAATAGTTAAATAGTGGAGCTCCTCTTTAGTTATACAGTTGAAGCTCTATATAAGAATACTCCATATAGGAATAACCTGCATATAAGAATAAAAAAATTTGGTCCCAACTTGGGCCGGTTGTATTTAAGAATAAACTCCATATTGGAATAAGTCATATTTTTTTCCGGTTCCGTCTTAAGGAATTTACCACCATATAAGAATAATTGGCATTAAAATATAAATAATAGAGATCTTGTCATACATCACAATTTAATATGAAGAGATTTTTATAATTTTGCATGATTCTTCAACTTCTAAGTGAGTTTGATGCTTTGTTTTGCATATTTTTCATGTCTTGGTTGAGTTTTGTATGAATTTGTAGTGCATACTAAACTTCATATATCCTTGTTTGTAAATATTTGTATTACATTTTGGTGCTTCATATGCCCATGTATGTATTTTTCCTAGGTCTATGTATAACAATTTTGTTTTGATCTTTCCAGGGTAGACCTCCATATAAGAATAACCTCTATATAAGAATATTTTTTTGTAGTCCCCACAATATTCTTATATAAAGGTTCTACTGTACCCCATGTGGGACTAAATGTCATATTTCATTCACTCATAGAAAAATGAGAAAGTGCTCATAGGCTAAGTCCTATGAGTGATAATCTAGCAGCTAGATTAGCAATCCACGTCAGCTAGGGCGACCTCCTACGTCCTATGAGAGTGCTAATCTAGCATCTAGATTAGCAGTCCACATCATCTGGGACCATTGTCCAGCGCTGTTTGGTTCAGCGTAAAGGTCACTTTTTGAGCGCTGAACCATTCAACGCTTTAATCTCGCTGCTAGTTCAACTGCGAGCACATGCTAGGAGAGAGAACTAGTGTTAACTTTTAGGCCACACTTTATTTTTTTAATTGTAACACTTAACTGCTAATCTAGCAACTCAATCTAGCCCATATGACTTAGCCTTAGAGACTCATAGGTCCTAATTTCCATTCCCACCGAGACTATAAAACCAAAGAAATAAAAATCATTTTCTCCAACATATTTGGGGATACGTATTAGATGCTCAACAAGTCAATACTCCTTCCGTCCCAAATTAGTTGAAGGTTTAGTTTTTTTTTTTTTTGGGAGTTTTGTTATCTTATGCATCCATGCACAAGATAAAAGCCAATCATTGGCATTGAAAGTTGTAAACAATATATATAAAAAAAAGTATTATCTTGCATTGGACAATGCAAAATTTGCATTTATAGAAAAAAAACTCAAAAAATCCATGTTAATTGCATTGTTTAATGCAAGATAACACCATCTTTCTTATTTATTTTTTTTGGCTTCTCTTAAATATAGACCACGCTTTTATTAACCATAGCCCATTTTAACCATAACCCACAATATTTTTCATTTTATTAACTATAGCCCATATCATAGCCCATACGAGTTATTAGAAAACGGTTAGAGGCCAGTCTAGTTGATTTGTAATATTACCTATCCCACTTAGCTGATTTAGTTATTATAACTGAACTCTAAACGGGCCATATGAATCACGAACCTTCTTCTCCTTCTTCTTCTAAACCGGCGGACAACAACCTCCATCTATAAACCCAAAAAATTTATCTTCTAAATTTTTTAAAAATCAGTCAACCCAATCATCATTGGTCGAAAGAAAGGAGAAAGAATCAAATCAATTTCACAAGATAATTTAAGGTTAGTTTTACTAATTTTTTAATCGGGTTTTGATGTTTAGGTATACCACGAATTGGTATATTACCGATTATGTTCATTAGTTGTATACCAATTGGTATACAACGAATTTATAATTTACAGGCTTTATGAAAGTTTTTTAGTTTTCGAGTGTTAGTATTAGGTTTATGCATTCTAGGTGTTTGATAAATTATCTAAATCAGTTACATATATACTTATATGTAAAGCATATGATGTTTAGCCTTCTTATTTCTTATAGCCGATTATTGATGTCTTCTTTTACCTATATAGCGGAGTGTTGATGCAAAACGTTATGAATTGCTTAAGATCATTTTTTTTAGTTACTCTATTTTTCTCTTTATGGTGTTGGATGCAAAATGTTATGAATTGCTCACAAAAAGAGCAACATTAGTTGAGGTACAAACTTTATTTCCATAATATATACAACACCTACCCAAAAATCTTAGCTCCGCCGCTGCTGTCTGGCATCCACTTTCACTGCCACCAAGTTAGTTTTCCCAATCCTGCCATTCACTTGTTTGTTATGGTCCTAGGTTCCTATACCAGCCACACTATTTGTTGTTTTATTTATTTTTCTGCAATATGTTATTATTGTTGAAACTATTTAATGTGTTTTTAATTACATTCCCAACTCTTCAGAGGCATACTACATATATTGGATATAAAGAGTGTCAGCCTCGAGTGTCTTTGTACGGAGAAGGACTAACAACTCAGCAGGAAAGAAACCTTGATATTGAATTAGCTGACTTGCGTGGATCACTTGACGACATTACAGAAGATAAAAAAACATGGGATCCCTATAATTTAATCCGAGATGGTTTGGTTTATCAAGTTGGTCACTACATTGGAGCTAGGATTGTTGATTGTCATAATCCAAATAGAGTATTAAGGCAATTTGGTGCCATTCAAGATATTCCTAGGGGTATTTTCCTTGATAAGAATAAAACAGTCTCGAAACCTAAAAGTTTCCGCTCTTACTATCCATACTTGAACGAGAATAATTGGGGTGTATGGGAAAAAAGTTTGATACCCGGTCATATTTTAAAATCCAAGGTTATAAACCCATGGGATCGCAACGATGGGTACATGGATTGGTTTTCGAAAGTGTCTCACACACGAGTTGCTAATCTTTTTTCTAGGGTTCCCGCCAAAGCTGTTATCGAAGGAGAACCAACCCAAACTGCACTTATAGTAAGCCATATTGAAATATTTTACTTATATTTTGTATTTTTTTCCCTGACCCTTACTTATTTTGGCTTTTATTTTTATGCAGAAACGGAACATGGGAATTATTTTGAATTTTGTAGAGTGCTCTGGAATTGAAGATGAGCCTATAAACCCTTCAAAAAAACCTCTTTTAATCTCGATGCTCAAAAATTATGATAACCCTCAAATCTCACATCTGTTTTCTGCTTCAGAAGATGATATCCCTGTCGTTAATTTGTTGAAGAATCAAGACAAAAACAAGAAAAGGCGCAAGAAGTAACTAGTTTAGTTATTTTTATTATTTTTCTATAGGGATTGAATTCAAACTAGAACACATTTACTTTTATACACTAAGAATTTAAAATGTTTGAAACAGGTTTTTCACTTTTTATGTTAAGCATATTTTGCATTTGAAGCCATAACATACAAATTTCTATTTATTGGATGTGTTGTTGTAGTAGTTCTATAGACATTTTAGAACAAATACCAGAGTCATCCTGAATTAACTTGTCATTGGAAAAGATAACAAAGTCAATGGTCAAACTTCAAACTTTAGTCGAACTTCAAACTTTAGTAAAAATATATTGACCAAAGTCAAATGGGCTATGGTTAATAAAAGCGTGGGCTATATTTAAGAGAATCCTTTTTTTTATTAGAAAAGTTATGCATTGACAGGCCCATTTCATCCTTAGATGATTATATGGAGACAATTAAGATGGTTCCACCTATTTGCCACCCACACTTTTCCTAATTGCCACCCACATTGATTTCCAGCCTCGCATATCTTATTTTCCACCCACATATGTTTTCACAAATCCTAAACACCACTCCCACAAATAAAACATCCTAGAAACTAAAAAAACCTAAATTACATATCAAGATTTCTTTTCACCACCATCTTTGCCCACCGATCACCCCATTCCCTCATCGTTTCTTTAGTTTTTTGTATCAAAACCCGAATGGAGGGAAAACTAAACCTAATTATAAATTTTTATATGTATGATTTTGGTGGAAATTAACTTTTATCTTGGATTTTGTTTCACTGTCGTGATTGAAGAACTAGTCGTTCAGTTTGGGACGACTTGTTCTTGGAAAAATTCAGATGAATTGGTCAGCCACTATGGATGACTAGTATATGTTTCATTCAATGTACTTTCTCTGGATTGTTTTCTCCATCCGCACATCTCATAAAAATATTAAACAATTAGATCCAATTTACACAAACCTTGTTGGTACCATTAACTAAGGGAACCCATACTTACAATTTCAGTTGTCATCTCTTGCGAACACTTTAATAAGAAAATGCATATTAGAACTGATCACATATAATCAGTCGATAGAACTAACCATATATATCTATCTATTCGGACATTTATGAACAACTAGTGTTGTATGTTTCTGTCAATGATTTTATTTCAACAAAAGAAGAAATTTTAATTTCGTGGTTCAGTATTTTGGCCAACTGGTGGGGATTGTCTTTAACGGATTTTTATCTTAGTTAACGCTTTTTTAATGGTCTTGTAATGAACAAGATTAATGGAGAAGAAGACTATTGTAGGTGGCAAATAGGGAAAAGTAGAAGTGGGAATTATATAATTGCCCTCAATTCTGACGGGCTACACAACTACCCTTATCCTACAATAAAAATACCCCTCGCTATCCAAAGCCCATCAGGGGTCCATTAAGGATTAGACAACATTACAAATATACCCTTACATCCATCGATATCTGAAAATACGGAGGTCTAACAACCTCACCCAATATTTCGATTAGCAATCTGTATGGACAACTCCGAGTTGTTTTCTAGAAAATCAACAAGACTCAATTAATAGAAAATACCCAAGGAGTTATTATCTAAATCTCTCGATTTGATTTACTCAAGAAAATATAATTCGCGAGCCTAATCAAAGAGAGATAACTTGGATGGTACCAAAGACAAATATCCAAGTGTCAATCAATTTAAATCAACAAACGATAAGGTCGGATATTTTAATATATTGAACAACGCACAACTTGTATTATTTCAATTATATAAAAATATAATGCGAAAAAGAAATAACACAGACACCAGAATTTTGTTAACGAGGAAACCGCAAATGCAGAAAAACCCCGGGACCTAGTCCAGATTAAACATACATTGTATTAAGCCACTACAGACACTAGCCTACTCCAAATTAACTTCGGTCTGGACTGTAGTTGAAACCCAACCAATCTCACACTGATCCAAGGTACAGTTATGCTCATATGCCTCTGATCCCAGCAGGATACTGCGCACTTGATTCCCTTAGATGATCTCACATACAACCAAGAGTTGCTACGACCCAAAGTCGAAAACTTTAATAAACAAATATGTCTCACACAGAAAAGTCTACAGGTAATAGATAAATTTGTCTCCCACGAATAAACCTATGAGTTTTGTTCCGTCTTTTGATAAATCAAGGTGAACATGAACCAATCGATAAAACCAGACTTATATTCCCGAAGAACAGCACAGTTTCATCAATTACCTCACAATAAGCTTAATCGACGTAGCGAAGAATATTATTGAGGAATCACAAACAATGAGACGAAGATGTTTGTGAAAACTTTTATCTTGCCTATCGGAGATAGAAATCTCAAGCCAATTATTACGATTGTACTCGTACGATAGAACCAACAAGATTAGATCACACAACTACAAGGAAAGTAGTACCGGTCTGGCTTCACAATTCCAATAAAGTCTTTAAGTCGTTAACCCAAATTTAGAGAGAAAACTCAAGGGTTAATAGAGATCGAGTCTAGCTTGAAGAAAACTAGTATCACACAAGAAAAGTGTGTGGGGATTAGTTTTTCCAATAGCAAGAGTTCTCCCTTTTATAGTCTTTCAAATCAGGGTTTGCAATCAATGTTAGCTTAGTAACAAAGCATTCAATATTCACCGTTAGATGAAAACCTGATTAGATACAAGTTAATATCTCTCAACCGTTAGATCGAAAACTTAGCTTGACATACACACATGTACTTGATGTTTTTGAGTTCGTGTAACCGTACCCTAACATGTACAATGGTTGGTTCAATATTAGTCAACCAAATGGTTATCCAAATGATAACTTTCATATCAACCATATTCATCTTCACCATAACTAGTCCAAATGAACTAGTTAGAGAGTTGTTCAGTTGCTATGAGATCTCAAGTACTACAAGAGACGCAATTGAATCAAAAATGATGTGATTCACTCGAATCATTAATCATGAACTATAAAGCCATGGTTTGCAAAATCATTCCTCAGTAATTTAGAATAATTTCACGAACAACATTTTCATACATAACCTCTTGAGTTCGCGGACTGAGTTCGAGGACTCAATCTAACTGGTTGAAGTTGATAAACTCCAGCATAATTTCTCGGGATGAGAACTTTCGTCAGTTGGCAGACTGCACCTGAGCTTCAACTTCAGCAAATATTCTCGGGTTCGAGAACTTATGCCAGTTCGCGGAATGGGTTCGCGGACTGAGTTCGCGGACTGAGTTGCTGCTCACGTTCCGGTTCCACTTGATCAACAAAGTTCACAAACTTCGGTTCAAGTGCTAAGGACTTATACATATATGTGTTGCCACAACAATGTTTATATCCCCCAATGATTATATAGTATAAACTATCATTTAAATCATTGAAACATTCTCAGAGGGCGTTATATAGTTGTTATTCACAAACTATTTTTCGTCAGAGCGATTTCCAAAATGATTGAAACATAACATGACTTTCGTCACTAGGCAAATATGAAATTGGCTAAAGTGAAAGCTTTACCAACACCCATTTTTAGAAATAGATAAGAAAGATATACTCAGCTTGAAATATCACATGTGCATATCTTTAGTCTATATAGATAAACGACTTTTGTCTCAAGATAGGAGATAGAGTAAATAGACTTTTGAATGATAGATAACTTCAAGTCTCCACATACCTTTTAGTCGATGAAGATCCACTGGTTGCTTGAGTAGTCCTTTGTCTTGTATGATGATCGCCATGAAATTCTTGAGCTCAACTACACTTTCTATCCTAGTCCGAGACCTTAGATATAGTAGACTAGAAATCAAGACTTTATAGTTTTGATCACTAAGATTGACAAACATGCTTGAGATAGCAACGCATGCGAGTTTGACCGAGCAGTGCTCTAACAATATCATCTCCTCTTTTATTTCAATTCTCTTTCTCTTTCCGTTTTTATCAGCACCATCATCGTCTTTATTGTCGCTACCACCAACACCTTCTCCTCCGTCGCCACAAACAGATTCATGAACACCATCTCCGTTGCTTGTACAAGTATTTTGTAGAATCTATTTGGCATGATTAGATTTTCCGTTGAAACTTAACCTTGTGATGAGAGGCAACCACTCATATCTTAACATCTGACAAGTTTGGTTAGTCTTGGTCGTTGTAGCAATGAGAGAGGTGTGAATTTCAAAATTCGAAGTAGTTTCAGTTATTTCCAACATCGTCAGTAAACCCAAGGAGTGCGAGATCCAATCTTTCCAAGTGAGTGTGATGTACACTTTAATAGAGAAAATACAAAGGCCTTTAAAAAACTGAAACTTGATGTTATTCAGTAACTAGTGGAGACTATGTCAGACCAATTTTTTTTTCTTGCTATAGTTGGGTAAGGAATGCCCTGGATTTGGAAGCCTTTGTTTACTGTCAATGATGCATCCGTAGTAAGTTTCAGTAATTATTCTCATTTTGTAAGATAAAAACGTATAGATGTTTTTGCTTTTTTATTGTGCAGGCATTGCGATCAACTAATGTTTCTTTAAGATTGACCACTGGATATCACTTGTCAGTGCCATTAATCTTTGTGAATTCACCTGCAAGTATCATATTTCAGTTTCTATGCGGCAGGTAACTTTTTCCTCGACTACTGAGATATGGAGTTTTTTCTTCTAAGTTAATCATATAGTTAAACATTTTACCTCCATGATTGTAAACCAAAAGACAAGCTTGTAGCTTTAGGTTCTCTACATTTTTTTTGAAGCAATGTACACTTGGATGTGAGGTGTACAGTCACTATTGGGTATTAGTTCCATTTATTAAAGAATATCTCAGTCTGATCTACAAGTTTGTTGTTAGCTAAATCACATCGTCATCATCATATTCTTTTTGCCATTTTAAGCTATGAGAATTTCCACTTAATAGATAATTTTGCAATGGTGCTATCAGCTTTGTGTCAAACATAACATTCACTTTATTTTCAAACTTAAGTACTAGGATGTTCACTTATTCTAGCCCTCAATGATATTATTTTTTTGCATCCATTTTAGCAAATTTTTGTGAACTTTTATTCTTGTTCTGATTTTGTTGCATATATAAAAATGAAATCAACAACCAATATTTGTGTATCAACAATAAAAATTGATCTTAGTGTAAGGAGTCAACAACAAATATTTGTATATCAACAATAGAAATTGAACTTAGTTTAGGAAGTCAACAACCAACGTTTGTGTATCAACAATGGAAAAATGGAATCAACAACCAATATTTGTGTATCAACAATAGAAATTTATCTTAGTGTAAGGAGTCAACAACAAATATTTGTGTATCAATTATAGAAATTGACCTTAGTTTAGGAAGTCAACAACCAACGTCTGTGTATCAACAATGGAAAAATGGAATCAACAACCAATATTTGTGTATCAACAATAGAAATTGATCATAGTGTAAGGAGTCCAAAACAAATATTTGTGTATCAACAATAAAAATTGACCTTAGTTTAGGGAGTCAACAACCAATGTTTGTGTATCAACAATGGAAAAATGGAATCAACAACAAATATTTGTGTATCAACAATAGAAATTGACCTTAGTTTTAGGGAGTCAACAACCAATGTTTGTGTATCAACAATGGAAAAATGGAATCAACAACCAAATTTGACAAATATTTTTGAACTTTTGATTTTTTGGATCAACTTCAGTTGTTGACACCTAATGTTAATGGTGGCGGCAACAACAGTGGTGGTGGTGTGTGACGGTGGTGGAATATTATTGGTGGTTGTATTTAGTAAGTGGTGGTGGTGGTGGAGTGGTGGCGGCGGTGGTAGAGTGGTGGTGGCGGCGGCGGTGCTGTTGTTGGTGGTGAAATGACACTTTTGGTGGATGTGAAATAATAGAAAAATTTATTTTTTAATGGATAAAATTTTTAAATGGAAAATAATATTGTAAGTGAGGGTATTAAGGTAATCTGTTTTTTAAGTGATAAGGTATTTAAATGATAAGGGTATTTATATTGTTGTATAAGGGTATATTTATTGGGTGTCAAAACTAAGAGTATTTAATAAATTTATCCAAAGTAGAATTGAAAAGTCTAATTAATTTAGAAATTCTCACTGGAGTGGCAAATAGGAAAATTAGGGGTGGCAAATAGGTGGAACCATTGAGATTTTTCATCTGTATCCGGGTTCATTCGGCTTGACCGATGCCCTTAATGATATTTGGTGTTGTTTCTCAACTTTCCTTTCTCTCTCTTTTATGTACAAATGCAACAAATCCTTCTTTTCTCCAAGCCGATAATTTAGGATGGATTTAGGTTAAATGTTGTGAAACGCGTCCAACGATCATCAATATCCCATTTGGAATAATCATCAAGATTAATTTGTAACTATTTGAAGTTTTAGATAAGGTTATGGAGTCAGGAATCATTCATCATCAACATCGAGTTAGGGTATTATTATTCTAATAAAAAAAAATACAAATCCAGTTAGGGTTTTTGTTCGACTCCTTTCTTCTTCTTTAATATTCATACAGATGAAAAGAATCCAAATTTGGATTTTAGAAAATTCCTACATAGATTTAGTTTAAAAACCTATATAAAAACTTAGGGTTCCAAAAGTTTGAAGTTTCTTTAATCAGACAATTTTTCACTTAATGTATTGTCATTGAATTTTCCACGAACTGATTGTGCTTGTAAACCAAATCTCATTAAATTTTTCATCAACCAAAGTCATACGGGTTCTCAATCCTTGTAGATGAAGTCTATCTTCTTTCATTAAACCAATCACACCCATACCCATTTCATGGAATTCTTGATGAACCCATTTTTTTCCACTTAAAAAAGAAATCGATCATACTTATTTTACACCAAGTGAAATAAAAATTTAATTTTGTTTGTCGTACATAAATAGATCTGTGAAGAATTCAATCATACGATCTCATTGATGTTAAGGTGGATTTGATATTTTTAATTGCACCTAAGTACACATTATAAATACAAGACACGACAAGAACAAGTAATATCATAATGTCCTATGTGAGACCATTTCTATACATAAATTGGAATAAAACAAAACAGTAAAATACAAATTTATGTTGTAAACTAGAAAGTAGGGGAAAGAGACACAAGATAGAGAGGAAAAAGAAGGGAGTAATTCTATTCATTAGTGTATTAGGCAAATATTAAAGCCTCTATTTATAGGGCTAGACACAAGGGCATCCCAATAATAAATGAGATTTACCCTAGATATTCTTAACATAATTACACGTTTATAACACTCCCCCTGATGACATTGTGTCTAAGCTAATTGCCTCGTCAAAACCTTGTCAGGAAATTCCAAAAGGACAAAACTTGATCGAAGGGAAAAGAGTACAATTGAGAAAACTTAGAAAAATTTGGACACACAAATGTTGCCTCATTAAAACCTTGACAAGGAAAACCCAATGGGAAAAACCTCGATGAAGGAAAAATAGTACAACGTGATAGTCCAGTAAAATACCTTTTACTACGATGCTCCCCCTAATGAGTACTTCAGTAAATTTTTGGCTTGAAAATCTTTGAGTCGAGACATTCCAATTTCGGTGAACGGATTTCTGGGATGCAGAAGATTATTGTGGTTTCATGAAGATGTCGGATAGTTGATGAAGTCTTCTTTTGTTAGTCTTCTAATGGTAGTGTTCTCGAGTCTTCATGCTTCTTTCAGATATATTAAGTACTTGTGTCTTGGATTGCTGATTTCTTTGAGATGATTTGCAGAAATATTTGATGTGGTTTCTTTAACAAAGTGCCAAGATATGAATACTTTATCATACATGAACAAAAATCGTATTTGTTAGAAGGAAATCCAAATTCTTAGGAGATGATTAAGTTGATTTGGTTTAATAAATGTGGGCATCCACTAAATAACCAAAATATATATAACTCCCCCTTGGATGACCGTCATGTTGAATTAAATTGCCTCACTACCTTGCCAATAAAACCTAATGGGAAAAAATTTGGACGAAGGAAAAAGAGCACAAATATCAACATTAAAAAAAAAATATATATATTAAACGTCAGAGATGTTGCCTCGTTAAAACCTTGTCAGGAAAACCACATGGGACAAAACCTGAAGCCAAGGGAAAAGAGTACAACTTTTGACATATTTATCGATGCTAACTCAACTACATGAGTTTTTCAAGAAATAAGCATCAAACTAATAACTCTAGTCTATCTTAAAGAAGAGTTTAAGCTAGCATAATTCCAACTGCAGATTTAAGAAAGAGAAAGAAAAAATAGAATTTATGCTGCTAATGCGTGGATTTCTGTGTTTTTAAGGACTCCTCGAGAAACCTATATAGTTGACAGCATCAACTAATTAATCTGGATTCTTGGTTTTATACCAAATTCTAAAAACACATAAAGGATTGTTAAACCTGATATGATAGAATCATGTGGCTGTCTGAATATAAATAATTTGAATCCTTTAAGGATTGCAAATTGAATATGTACTTCGATCACATTTCTTGTGTAAATGCAATACGAGTCCCTCAAGGACTACCACGCCAAAAGCATCATATATGGAGAACAAAAATTTATTGAATCAATCCTGGGGTTTGAGAAAAAGATAGATGAAACCTCAAATAGTTATTACAACGATCATATTTCTCATATAACGC